>CP092869.1:87232173-87312208 GCA_030710605.1 Cordylochernes scorpioides
AAAAGACATGAAATTCCATCAGAAAGGTTCCAACAGTGGATATCCAACTGGCTGTCACATGGCTGTGTCACAGCTGGAATACCATCTGTGATCCCAATTATATAAAACCACCTCTCTCAATATGTTCTGCCATATTGAAGGAATCCCATCTTGAAACGGATTCCTAGAAAACCCATCAAAACTGATTCCAATAGTGAAAAAATAGTACAAATGTTATATTTGTACTGGGATAAGGTGCATAAATTAAGAAAAACGGCATCTTTTTTATCGTGCCATAATGATACTAATAGGTCTTTAAAAGCTTCCAACAATTCCTTATAAACATATTTTCAGATTCAAATCAATATATACTCCTTTTTTCTCTCTCTCTCAATGGAAAAAAAACTTTTAAAAAGATAAAATATTTGACGAACTTAAGCTATTTTTATAAAGTAACAAATTTAATGAGAGAAATTAGAAAATATTTTATTCTTTTTAGTTTTTACCAGCAAAAAAAGAACTGATGTCTTGAGTGCGCTTCGGTTTCCATTTCGAAAAATTTGGGAGTTCTTTAATGGAAAGAATCATAGTTATTTTATAGATGGAAAAAGAAACCGATAAAATCGATATTAATTGTGTGCTTTTGTTTTGAAAAAAATATTTAGAAATTTATACAAATTTTCATATCTCTCTTCTCTTTTTTTTTCTATTGTTTATTATTGTTGTTTGTTAAGCCTAATGTTGAATATGATTATTGATTTTGAATAGTATTTTCTTTTCAATGATTAGGTTTGTTTAATAGTTTTTATATTTTAGTTTTTAAAGGTGAGCTGATTCGAAACTGAGACTGGATAAAAGTGTTGCTGATGGAGTCTCTGGAAAAAAAAGAAAGATATTATAAATCATAGAAGAATTAATTATGTAAATATTATTCTATAAAAGAAAGATATGGAAGGAAAATACTAGGACGAAAAAATGGCTTAGAATAGAATTCATTGATTATAAATTAATCCTTTGTACTAAGGTGTGTAGTTAGCGACTGACTTTACTGTAAGTACACCACATTTATGTATATGTAAAATGAATAAGTTCGTATATAATCTTAATATATTGCCAGAATGGCATTATTTTAAAATAAAATAAACCTTTATAACATAAGATTTAGGACTTTAGTTAAATCATTGCTTCGCAAAACTCCGCATTTGCCGGTCCCAAGCCGGATGAAAAAGGAGGAAGGGGAGCAGTAACAAGCTTGCTAAAAAACCTGGGCTCAGCTGGCCCGGCTGATAGTACTCTGTAAGGGTTCCTAATCCAGGGATACAGGATGTTACTCCATGTTAGGAGCGGCTGCACATGGCGTATGTTCCTCATGTCAGAGGCGGCCATTTCTTTTGGAGCTAAGTCGGCCTGCTACTGAGTAGTGCTCTCAGTCTTAATGACAAAGGAAGACGCATTCTACTTCACCCAGTCATGATGGTTGTCAACTTTACAAGCTTGATACCGTAATATGATTGAGTGGAGATAAGAAAGAATAGAGAGATTTCTTCGCAATTATCTAATATAGGAATATCAAAACAAATTTTAAATATCTGATATTTTGAATGATATAGAGTGAAACTTAAAGAAATCTCTCTGGTTGGCTAGATGTAAAAGCAAATAAAGAAATGTGAAAAAATATTACAAAGGAAGAATTGTACTAGAGAGGTTCAGGTGAATATATTAGGTAAAAGGCAGCCCCTGATCAAGCAACTAGATAACTGTAAAGATTGCTGATGGGTTGAACCATCTGGCTTACAGGATTAGGAGATCCATTTTCTTAAAATAAGGAAAGGTTTTATCGAAGATTTGATAGCTCTTTTTAAATTTTAAATTGGAATTTTTGTATATAGAAAGATATTTCTTTTTGAAAAAATTGAGCAATCCATAAATAAATTATTAATTAAAAAGGCATATATTGAATCAAAATATCATTTATTTTACCAATATTTCATTTGGCTGAACGCCAACCTTTATCAAGGTATTATAACATATTAAAGTCTTTAAAATGCTTAAAATTTTAAAAGGCTTTAAAATGTTATAATACCTTGATAAAGGTTGGCGTTCAGCCAACTGAAATATTGGTAAATAAATGATATTTTGATCCAAATAATGCCTTTTTATTTAAGACACACTTTAAAATTTTATAACACCTTGATAAAGGTTGGCGTTCAGCCAACTGAAATATTGGTAAAATAAATGATATTTTGATCCAATATATGCCTTTTTAATTAAAGAAAGATAAATTTTAAAGTGGTTGTAGGAAAGTTAGGAAATGTAGAACAAGAGCGATGGATGTGGTATTCAAGGAGGTTGGGGACCTAAGAAGAACAAAGAAAGGAAATGCTCCATGCCGTCGCATAATGTGACAGCTCGGTGAGATTTAGGACTTCCTGTGGTGAGAGTCCAGACTTCCATCCATTCTGGATGATTCGTGTACGCCACTGATGGATGCATGGTTCGGATAATTTGAGATTTGAATCTGTTATGAAGATAGAGGAGATTGCGACTGCTGTGATAGAGATGTGTGGAGACATCTGAGGCTCTTCAATGGACGCGACAACAACAGAAAATTGACATGGACCCAGAACAGCAGCTTTACACACCCAAGATAGAGAACGACTGCTGTGATAGAGATGTATGGAGACATCTGAGGCTCTTCATTGGACATGACTACAACAGAAAATTGACATGGGCCCAGAACAGCAGCTTTACACACCCAAGATAGAGAACGACTGCTGTGATAGAGATGTATGGAGACATCTGAGGCTCTTCATTGGACACGACAACAACAACAGAAATTTGACATGGACCCAGAACAGCAGCTTTACATACCCAAGATAGAGAACGACTGCTGTGATAGACATGTATGGAGACATCTGAGTCTCTTCATTGGGCACGAAGACAACAACAGAAATTTGACATGGACCCAAAACAACAGCTTTACACACCCAAGATAGAGGACATTGCGACTGCTGTGATAGACATGTATGGAGACATCTGAGGCCCTTCAATGGACTCGACAACAACAACAGAAAATTGACATGGATCTAGAATTGTAGTTTTACACACCCAAGGTAGAGAACGAATGCTGTGATAGAGATGCATGGAGACATCTGACGCCCTTCAATGGACGCGACAACAACAACAGAAAATTGACATGGATCTAGAATTGTAGTTTTACACACCCAAGATAGAGAACGACTGCTGTGATAGTGATGTATGGAGACATCTGAGGCTCTTCATTGGACATGACAACAACAACAATCTGTTATTCTGATTATCACGACCAATTTAAACATGTGTTTGTTTGTTTTGAGGGTTTTATAAATAGTTGACTTTCGAATTTGAATTAACTAAGAATTTGATGCAATTTTGTTAATTCGACTGATAGCTTCTGAAAAGGAAGTTGTGGATGAGGTATCTGTTTTTGGTTAGGTCGTTGTGACAGAGAATATCGTCAACGATATATTTTGAGAAAAAAAGAACATTCTGCCAGGTTATTTTAGAAAAGCGTTAAAATTTATGTATATATATATATTGAAAATAGAGTAATCCATAAATAAATATTTAATTAAAAAGGCATATATTGAATCAAAATATCATTTATTTTACCAATATTGCAGTTGGCTGAACGCCAACCTTTATCAAGGTGTTATAACATTTTAAATTGTGTCAACAACAAACTCAGCGCCACATAACGTCAACAGCATTAATTGTTTTAAAATATTTTGTTATATTCAATGGGGATTATTTTTGTCCATAATATATATATATATATATCAATTTTTTTCTCCCCATTGAATATAACAGAATATTTTAAAACTTAATTCTGTTGACGTTATGTGTCGCTGAGTTTGTTGTTGACACACTTTAAAATGTTATAATACCTTGATAAAGGTTGGCGTTCAGCAAACAGAAATATTGGTAAAATAAATGATATTTTGATCCATAATATACCTTTTTAATTAAACACTTATATATAATAAAAAGGCATATATTGTATTGAATAAAAGATTTATTTGCCATTATTTCGGTATATATAACACTATATTAACATATCTCTTATAAATAACAAAATGTAAATTTATATTCAATGCTATTTTATCAATTTTTTTTTGCCGATATAAGTTTTTCAATGATGTTTTAGCTATATCCCTTCTATTAATCATCATACTAAAAAAACCTACTTTGAAAGTATTCTAAAAAAGGTGTAATAGATATGCATGTGTGTAATTTAAGATTAAAAAAAAGTTTATTTTAAAAAGTTTTTTTTTCCATGCTTAAACTATCTGCTCTGCTCTAATAATTAAAATAATGGGGTCTAATCGATGTTACCCAATCATTTATTCCAAAGTATTTTTATCAGTGAGATGAAAATTCCCAAAATAATTTTGTAAAATCGTCTTTTTAACGTTGTTTTCATTATTTATTTCTAATTTTAAATTTAGGAAAAATTTTAATATATTATAATATGTGAACAAGAGTCACCCAGAAATTATTTGAAAAATGGAAAAAATAAAATTCAGGTAAAAAAGTTTCTTCTAATTTTGCAAGATTTCGAACAAATTTTTTGCTCTTAAACAGGCAAATACTTTTTATTTACAATATCAAAATTATCTTTATACAAAAAAAATAATTGAAAATAATGTGTTATTGGCATAATAAAATATATTATAATATATATTTAAATTTCATATAAACTAATATTAATTTTAAAACACAAAAAAGACGTATATCTATTTATTTTTAATTTAAAAGGCATATATTGGATCAAAATATCATTTATTTTACCAATATTTCAGTTGGCTGAACGCCAACCTTTATCAAGGTGTTATAACACTTTGATAAAAGCTGGCGTTCAGCCAACTGAAATATTGGTAAAATAAATGATATTTTGATCCAATATATGCCTTTTTAATTAAAGATTTATTTATGGATTGCTCTATTTTCAAAACGATTTCTATTTATATACATAGAAACGAATCAATGAATTTTTTAAAAATTTATGAAAATATTTAAATATTTTCGCTGACATCAATAAATTAACTGATTAATACGATTTTTATAAGCCATTATGAAGAGATATGGAGAATTCTATATCATTTATAGAGAATGTATCTCAAATAGATAATTGTGTGAAAAATAGAATTAACCTTGGCTCTATTCAAATTTAATGTAATTTAGAGTTAAAGGAATTTCCATACGGCTGTAACAATTTCAAATATCTAAAGCAATTAGTAGACAGTACTGAGTAGATTTAGTAACAACTTTAATTATATCTAGTACCTGCTTACTTTGTATTTCTATTTGTACTTTCTGGATGCTTTTTATTAGTCGTATAAGGTATAATTAGTATAAGGTAAGTAGTATAATTTTAGGCCGTGAATAGAATAGTCATATGATATTAACAATAAGAAAAATTAAAACGATAAAAGTACCTGTGTATAAAGAAAAAAGTGTCTGGCAATATGTACAATCAACATAATATAAATGATCAGTTTCTTAAAAGATATTTGTTGCTATATAATTTAAAATATATCTACAAAAGGTATTGAATTTAATACACCTTTCTTTACTGTAAATAGATATAATGGAGTTATGGGGAGATAGGGTGCTAAAGGTATTCGGGAGTTGTGTTTTTTATGATAAGATATTCATGAAAGATTGATGAGTATGGTACTAAATGATTCATTAGGCTGTTTGTCAGTCATCTGGCTTTTCCTAGCTACACTACTGGATAACAGACTAGTTATATAATCTATTTCTGCAGTATCTTTATTAGGTTCATTGCTACAGAGCTTCATTTATATATCACCATTTTGTTTGGTAGAGTTGAAGTGTATCTGTCAATGTTTAATGCCATTTTTGCATTGCATCGATCATTTACTGTTTGTCAGTCATCTGGCTTTTCCCAGCTACACTACTGGATAACAGACTGGTTATATCATCTATTTCTACAGTATCTTTATTAGGTTCATTGCTACACAGCTTCATTTATACATTACCATTACCATTTTGTTTGCTAGAGTTGAATTTTATCTGTCAATGTTTAATACCATTTTTACATTGTATTAATAATTTACTGTTTGTAAGTCATCTGGCTTTTCCCAGCTACACTACTGGATAACAGACTGGTTATATCATCTATTTCCACAGTATCTTTATTAGGTTCATTGCTACACAGCTTCATTTATATATCACCATTTTTGTTTGCTAGAGTCGAAGCTTATCTCAATGTTTAATACCATTTTTACATTGTATCAATCATTTTCTGATTATAAGTTTGTTTTTAAATATAATTACAGTAAACTCTCCTATAACGCGATTAATGTGTTCCGTGTTGTATGAAATCGCGTTATGGGAATTCGCGTTGTACGAAATAAAACTTGTATAACGCGAATGTTGTTAGGGTAAATTGTTTTATAAAGCGTTATACGAAAATTCGCGTTGTATAAATAAATTTGTCGCAATTTTTTTTATCGCGTTGTAAAAACTCGCGTTATAGGAGAGTAGACTGTATAGTTATTCAATATAGAATATACTCTTTTGTATATATTTTAAGATGGAATTATCAGGTTTCCAATGAAAGGATTCTATTTAAAACGTTTTATATCAAATCTCTAAGTATTTCTATACATTATAACAATATCTTTCAATACAGTATCGGTTATTGTTTTGTAAATAGAGCAATCCATAAATAAATACTCAAATAAAAAGGCATATAGTGAATTAAAATATCATTTATTTTATCAATATTTCAGTTATCTGAACGCCAACCTATTTCGAGGTGTTATAAATGTTTGTCTTAATGTTTAATACCTTGATAAAGGTTGGCGTTCAGCCAACTGAAATATTGGTAAAATAAATGATATTTTGATTCAATTAATGCCTTTTTATTATAGTATTAGTTATCTAAAATGAAATGTTTGTTATTAAATGCATGTAAGTATATAGTGAATTTGAAATACATTTTTTTATATATATAGATTGAAATTTTACACAAATAAATTTACTGGCAATGCGTTTCTTTTTTTTTAAATCTCTACAGACCTTACTGCAATGATATGATTTAATGAATGAGAGGGCTTGGCTCATCAGTAGTGAACCCTCTCAGCGGTTTCGCCAAATTAATCTCTAGACCGCTCTACTATTGTATTGGACTGGTTTTGTTATATACCCTGCATTTTCTATGGAAGGCAGCTAAATGGTGTTTAGTGAACTATGGACATAAGCTTATAGGTCTGTAGAGGTACATACATATAAATTTCAAGGTATTGCATCGAGCAAAGCTCTTCCGCGCAAAACATGTATTCATAACCATTATATATTAGTAATTAAATTTTATTGCCCTCTATCGTTAAAATTTTACACAAATAAATTTACTGGCAATGCGTTTCTTTTTTTTTTTTTTTTTTTAAATCTCTACAGACCTTACTGCAATGATATGATTTAATGAATGAGAGGGCTTGGCTCATCAGTAGTGAACCCTCTCAGCGGTTTCGCCAAATTAATCTCTAGACCGCTCTACTATTGTATTGGACTGGTTTTGTTATATACCCTGCATTTTCTATGGAAGGCAGCTAAATGGTGTTTAGTGTGTTTATGTCCATAGTTCACTAAACACCATTTAGCTGCCTTCCATAGAAAATGCAGGGTATATAACAAAACCAGTCCAATACAATAGTAGAGCGGTCTAGAGATTAATTTGGCGAAACGCTGAGAGGGTTCACTACTGATGAGCCAAGCCCTCTCATTCATTAAATCATATCATTGCAGTAAGGTCTGTAGAGATTTAAAAAAAAAAGAAACGCATTGCCAGTAAATTTATTTGTGTAAAATTTTAACGATAGAGGGCAATAAAATTTAATTTACTAATATATAGATTGAGTTGTTGTTGTTGACATACATTATATATGTTTTAACACCTTGATAAAGGTTGGCGTTCAGCCAACTGAAATATTGGTAAAATAAATGATTTTTTGATCCAATATATGCCTTTTTAATTAAAGATATATTTATGGATTGCTATATTTTCAAAATAGATAAAGTGTGTTGTTCGTTAATAATAAAATGACGATATTATTATAGGTTGTTCTCAATAAATTGATTAATTTTCACAATAAGAATAATAAAGGTAAAAATATACAACCTAATTGGAATTACACCAATTGACGTAAAGTACAAATCCTTCAACCAACTTGTCACTAATGAAATTAATGGCAATTTTATTAACGCTCGTTGGAATTTTCGAGAAAATTGAAATTGGAAACAAAAGCGGGTAGGCTTAGTAATTAATTGAAATTTGAGGAGGAAGAAGAAAAAAAAAAGAGTTCTGCATCCCATTGGGATGGGATTAGGAAAATGGACGACAAGCTTCTCTTAATTATTGCGTGCTAATCGGTTGGTTGGGAGGTCTCAGGACCGAGTACCATGTTTACTAAGCCTAATCTAAGTTTTAAAGTTTTGTTGCTGAAATCATTTTGTAACTGGAAGATTATTCTGAACCGAATAAGAGAATCAATATAGATGTTTTATATTGTTAATTGTCAATTGTCTCTAAACCGAATATAAAGTAATAACAATCCATTTATAATATGATGCACTAGCGCGCCATCTGTTATCAAAATTCGAAACTATTTTAAAGACGTAAGATTCTTTTTGATATTAAACAATTTCTACTGCCCTTACTGCAATGGAAAAATTAATGAGAGGGCCTGGCTCATCAGTGGTGAACCCTCTCAGCGGTTTCGCCAGTTTAATCTACCATACCGCTGTTATATTGCATTTTTGGAACTTCCTTTTATAGTGATACTGTTGATAGACTCTTTGAATGGGTATTTTAGAAGAACTATGGACATAAGCTTAGAGGACAGTAGAATTACATACATTTATAAATATATAATATGCTTCGAGCAATCGCTCTTCCGCAAATATAAATTTGTTAACCTCTCTATTCTTCTCATGTTTCGATGACTCATACCGCCTTTCTCAGGAGAAATATATTTTGGCATTTCCCCTAAGGAAGGTTATAGTGAGTCATCGAAGGTTTGTGGAAATCAGCTTCTGCCCATGACTGGTACAGAGAAAGAGGGACAAGCACCAATTCTGTCCTCCCAAGAAAACAACTGTCTTTGATTTCGAGACTTAAATCTGGTCATCTACGGACAATTACTTTCCAGAATGGTTGCAAGGTCTTCCCACTATGTACAAAGTGTCAATCTGTAACCCCAAAACACATCATGGACACTTTTATTTTCCGTTCATCATTACTCTTCATAATTCACCCTTTCATACCTCATCCAAAAAAGGTTAGAAATAGTCAATATTTCACCTTGAAATAAAATTTTGATTTTTCATTGAAAAGAAACTCATGCGGTGTAACTCCAAGTGTCGTTTTGCAATCATTGACTGTATTGACTCATCCATTGATGAGCTATACATCCCCAGCAGACATCATCAACAAGCTCTACAAGCTTGATACCCTGATATGATTGAGTGGAGATAAGAAAGAAGAAAATCGATAGTTTGGAATAATAGAGAGTTGTAAAAGTAGTTTACAGTGTTTATAATATCGTTATCGAGATTAGGTTAAGTTAGGTTATAGTCAATATCAGGATAGATTCAGAAATATCGTATTTTACAGTTTGAAATTTTCATCGGCGACACCGTATATACTCAACAGGACAAAATTTAAGGAAATGGAAAATCTTTGATGTCTTATGTGTTTTAAAGAGATAGAGGAAATTTAGTTCACACTTGGTTATCTCGTGTGTCTTCAATAAAGGTCACTGTGTATCAAATATCTTTCAGAATTATATTGTCTGAATCTCGATATACATGCTGAAAGATACAACTTCCTTAAGTTTTGTCTATGAGTGTGTATTCAATAAAAGTCACTGTAATATCTTTCAGAGTTATTGTCTGAATCCGATATACATGCTGAAAGGTACAACTTCCTTAAGTTTTGTCCATGAGTGTATATATATATATGTCTTCAATAAAAGTCACTGTAATATCTTTCAGAGTTATTGTCTGAATCCCGATATACATGCTGAAAGATACAACTTCCTTAAGTTTTGTCCATGAGTGTATATATATATATGTCTTCAATAAAAGTCACTGTAATATCTTTCAGAGTTATTGTCTGAATCCCGATATACATGCTGAAAGATACAACTTCCTTAAGTTTTGTCTATGAGTGTATTTATATGTGTCTTTAATAAAAGTCACTGTAATATCTTTCATATTTATTGTCTGAATCCCGATATACATGCTAAAAGGTACAACTTCCTTAAGTTTTGTCTATTGAATGTATTTGCCTTAGCAGTTATATGCAAATGCACATTACATTTTATAAATATTTATAGAGTAATGTTATAGTTTTTTATGTATACTGTATCATATTTAAAAATATATATAATGACATGAATTGAAGGTTGTTCAAAAGGAATAGGTATCGAAGGCAAATAGTGTCGTAAATCAAATGAAATGCAAAATACCATATATATATATATATTAGATAATAAAAAGGCATATATTGGATTTAATAAAATATTTATTTTGCCAATATTTCGGCTGGCTGAACGCCAACCTTTATCGAGGCATTACATTTTTGTATACACAAACTCAATACAAAAAATGTAATGCCTCGATAAAGGTTGGCGTTCAGCCAGCCGAAATATTGGCAAAATAAATATTTTATTAAATCCAATATATGCCTTTTTATTATCTAATGAATTAAATATGGATTGCTCTATTTTCAAAACAATATATATATATATATATATATATATATATTTATTTATTATATATAATCTAAAATGCAAAAATATTTTATTTTTAAGAACATGCATTTTACTTTCATATCATTGACTATTCTTTTATTTTTGACCATAGATTTAAAGAAGCAATTAGAGTTTTTCGGAATATTAATTATTTATTAAATAGTATCAAACAATATATACATAGATGTGTATGTTCCAAAAGAGAGGTAATTCTACCTTTAAAAATGCATTAGAACGGTGCATTTTGTTAATCACCCAGTACAGAATGTAAAGGTAGTCATAAAGAATGATTCATAACAATAGTTTTGGAAATTCATACAATGGGTGAACCTGTACAGTTTAAGGCTATTGTTCTCATCAATACAAAGGCAGTATCGAATTCACACATAACATTCTAATATGATGTACTAGCGCGCCATCTGTTATCAAAATTCGAAACTATTTACAAGGCGTAAGATTCTTTTTTAAATTAAACAATTTCTACTGCCCTTACTGCAATGGAAAAATTAAAGGGAGGGCCTGGCTCATCAGTGGTGAACCCTCCCAGCGGTTTCGCCAGTTTAATCTACCATACCGCTGTTATATTGCATTTTTTGGAACTTCCTTTTATAGTGATACTGTTGGTAGACTCTTGGAATGGGTATTTTAGAAGATTTATGGACATGAGCTTTGAGGACAGTAGAATTAATTCTACAGGTGAACAATAGAAATACTACTTGTACAATAGACGTTATGTAATTGGTTAAATGTATTGTAAAGGTATCTGAGCTGGTAAAGTTGTATGACCGAATTTCAGTCCAGAATATAAAATAGAGTTGCATGATGATAATATCCATGTAATTAAAAGACACAACAGTATTTGTACAAATGTAACAAACCAATGCATTTTATTTTAAAACATTTTAAAAAAGAGTTGTGCTCTTTTAAGACATGAAAACGATTCTCCCGCAAATATATGGTGTTAGCACGTTTCTTTGATGTTTCTTCTAGAAAGAACGAGCTGACTCAATTCGATTCAATTCGATTTATTTCAAATAACAAAAGAGAATTACACTACGATTTAATGCGATTTAGTTGTATTTATAACACAAAAGAAAACAGAAGAAGAAGAAAAACAACAAAAGGAATGATGATAAGTAACAATAAAATTCTATGAATATGAATTATAATTAATTAATAAAATACAATAATAATAATAAAAAAATAAAACCTAACATATAGATTACTATAATAATGATAATAAAAAAAAACCTTACATATGGTATATCAATATACATGGTATTTTGAATTTCATTAGATTTACGACACTATTTGACTTCAATAGCTATCCCTTTTGAACAACCTTCAATTCAAGAGTCATTTTATACCTGGTATATACTGGTATATATAGTGATAACACTATGCGGCGCTGAGTTTGTTTAACAAAAATGTAATGTCTTGATAAAGGTTGGCGTTCAGCCAACAGATATATTGGCAAATAAATCTTTCATTCAATCCAATATATGTATTTTTATTATAAAAAGATTTAAATATGATTGTTCTATATTCAGAATATATATAATAATAAAGCTTGAATACGATACAGTATGTCTAAACAAATATGAAATTTATCAATACATATTATAAAAATGTTCGAGTTTTCCAATGAAATGGGAGATACTAAATGATAGGCAAGAAAATGAGAGAGATTTCATATGGTTAAGTATAAATTCCAACTAGTTGGAACACGTAAATGTAGGTAAAAAAACGGTAGGGATGTAAAGAGAGAGAGACGGATCTATTTACCTGTACTTATCTCAATTTACCATCAGTTCGCCGAGTCCAATTTAATGCGTTTTAAGTAAAAATGGAAGTAGGCGGGGATTGTTTTGTTGTGGATCGATCCCATCTGGGCTTTCCCAGGCCTCCCAATTAGGCCACTGGTTGATCAGCGTTCCATCTTCCACTGTTGAGCTCTTCTGGAGGTTGGGCATCGCTCCATCTTCTACTGTTGAGCTCTTGTGGAGATGAACTTCTCTCCTGTTGAGTTCTTGTATGGGTGGTTCATCTACTCTTGTTTAGCTCTTGTGCAGATTGTTCTACGTTCCATCTTCCACTGTTGAGCTCTTGTGGAGGTTGGTCATCTCTCCATATTCTGCTGTTGAACGTTTGTGTAGGTAAACATCTACTCCTGTTGAGTTCTTGTATAGATGGGCGATCTGGTGTTGTTTAGCTATTGTGTAGATTGGTCTGCGTTTCATCTTCTACTGTTTAGCTCTTGTGTAGGTAACCTTTCTACTACTGCTAAGTTCTTGTATAGATTAGCGATCTGATATTGTTTAGCTCTTATGTAGATTGGTCGGCGTTCCATCTTCTACTGTTTAGCTCTTGTGTAGGTAAACATCTACTCCTGTTGAGTTTCTCTATAGATTGGCGATCTGGTGTTGTTTAGTTCTTGTGTAGATTGGTCGGCGTTTCATCTTCTACTGTTAAACTCTTGTGTAGGTGAACATCTACTCCTGTTGAGTTCTTGTATAGATGGGCGATCTGGTATTGTTTAGCTCTTGTGTAGATTGGTCTGTGTTCCATTTTCTACTGTTGGGCTCTTTTGGAAGGTGATCTACTCCTGTTGAGTTCCTGTATAGATGGGCGATCTGGTATTGTTTAGCTCTTGTGTAGATTGTTCTGCCCACCATATTCTACTGTTGAGTTCCTGTGGAGGTTGACAAGTTACTCCTATTGAGTCCTTTATAAATATATCTTCTTGTTTTATTTAGCTCTTGTGTAGGTTGATCATATATTCTTATTTAATTATTGTGTAGATTGGTCTGCGTTCCATCTTACTCTAGTTGAGGTTGGCCAGCTCTCTATCTTCTACTATTGAGCTCTTTTGATACGTTACTCCTGTTGTACATCTGTAGATGGGTCATTTAGTCTTGCCAAGCGCCTGTTTATAGCTGCGTTTCATCTTTTACTGTTGAGCTCCTTTGGTAGGTGATCTACTATTGTTGTGTTCCTGTAATAGATGGGTCATTTAGTCTTGCCAAGCGCCTGTTTATAGCTGCGTTTCATCTTTTACTGTTGAGCTCCTTTGGTAGGTGATCTACTATTGTTGTGTTCCTGTAATAGATGGGTCATTTAGTCTTGCCAAGCGCCTGTTTATAGCTGCGTTTCATCTTTTACTGCTGAGCTCTCTTGGAAGGTGATCTACTCCCGTTGAGTTCCTGTATAGATGAGCAATCTGGTGTTGTTTAGCCCTTGTGTAGATTAAATTAGTTATTACTTATAATTTTTAGTCCATATGTAGGTTTATCATCTACTCTTAATGAGTACTGATATAGATGAGTTATCAAGTCTTGTTTAGCTATTATGTAGATTGATCTGCCATCAGTCTTCAACTGTTGAGCTCTTGTGGAAGCTGTTCAGCTAATACTGTTTAGCTTTTGCCTAGGTTGATCAGCTAATACTCTTTAGCCTTAGTGTAGTTTGATTATCTACTCTTGTTTACTTTATGTGTAGATTGACTAGAGTGCACCTTAAAGAAACATAAATAGCAAAATTATTGGAATATTAATGTCAATTTTGGAATCTTCTTTTATATTCTATATATATATATTATTAAAAACAAAAAGAAAACGGCATTTCCTGATCAATCACAATGAAATTTTTATTATCATAATACATAAATTTCTCAAATACTTGTAGGGGCCGAGAGACTTCCTTCCAGCCTGCTGGGATCACCGACCGCGGCAAACATACAAGCGGGGCCTGGAAATAATACGGATGGCCACCGCTGTGTGGCGCGGCAGATTGGCGGAAGCCAACAGAACCAGAATAGACATTCTAGGGTGTTGTCCTTTTGTCTTCCTCTAAAAATGTAGTTAATAAGTAATACCAATAAAACATTAACTTTGAGATACTTTCTGAGCCATCGCTGGACTAATAAATCGGCACACAACATTGGGCCGCACAGCGGTGGTCATCTCTTATTTCATGGTCCCCGCTTGTATGTTTGCTGACGGCGTGATGTGTCATCCCAGCAGGCTGGAAGGAAATCTCTTGGCTCCCACATACTATTTAGTATTATGTGCAAAATTCAAAAGAATATATAGGTTATAGGATATTCAAATATTCTCTAATTTGAAGCCTATTCTCTCGTTAACAAATATTTTACCAATTGAAAATAATAGAAAACATATTTTAAGAATAATAAGTAAATTGTTAAAAATAAATTTGACAATTATTCCGTACTTTTAAAATAAATATTCGAAAAAATAAAAATTAATGCATATTACAATTTGTTTTTTTTAAATAATCAATAAGCATTAAGAGATTAGTAAATATTTTAAAGTCTTTTTAATTCCTTTTTCCTAAAAATGGATGACATTTAAAAAATAATAATAATAAATTGTTTGTCTTGATTTTCTAAAATATAAATAATTATGTACATAATAATAAATGTAAATTCTAGTGACAGTTGAGTGTATTATTTATTTAGATTCATTGTGTGTTTGGAAGGAAATTAGAGAATTAACATTTTATGTAAATTTTCACAAATATTTAGAGAGAAGGCTGTGGTCTTGAGAATATATATACTACTTTGCATACATTTTGTTAATGGAATTTTGCCTGTCACTTGGTTGACGTCGTGAAATATGGAAGTTTCCATTTACGCTTTTAAGGCATGTGTAAGGAAAGTCATTAAATTATAATTTGATGGTTGAAACGTTTTTTTTTATAAAATAATATAATTAGTGTTTTTAAGTACGTAAAGAAACTTCTATATAGAGAGACAAAGAGTTAATTTTAAATTTTATTATGCATCAATGTCAATCCTTCTTCATTTTGTTTAAGCAGAAGACTTTTTATGTGGAATTTTTATTTTTTCAGACGAACATTTTTAAAAAGGGATCAATATATTACATTTTAAAATTTTTGTATTAATATTAATAAATAAATTTATATTTTAATATTTATATATAATACTTTTTTCTATATATTTAAATTTAAAATTGTATATATGAAAATTTTAATTTAATGAATGCAAATATATTTTGGGTATTATAAATATTTGTAAGTGTTATATAAAATATTTGATAAATATTAAATATATTTTATATTATATTTTATATTTAACGAATTTAAAATAGGTATCATTTATAAATTATGAAAACAAATATAATAAAAATAATAAATTTATCTTTCAAATATAAAAGAAATTATAATTATTTTAAAAAAATAATCAAAATTATTGACTAAATATTTTAACTAATATTAACAGGAAAATATGTCTCCGAAAAATTATAAATATAATTTTTAAAACGTAAAAACACTTTTCAAAATATAAATAAGGTCTGAAAAAATATATAATATTTAATTTTTCTAATTTTCAAAATTAAAATAAGATGGCAATGGATATTCAACATTTTATGTTCAAATTTTAAATAAAGCCAAAATATAAAAGCTGATTCAATATTTAAAATTTACAAATATAATAATTTATCAATTTATATATAAAAACTTCTAAATTTAAAAGTATTATTATTATAATATTGAAATATTAAAATGATTTTTAAATTTTAGGTTTTTTTTTTCGTGAAAAGAAATTTTTTAAAGTATCGTTAAGGTAGGAAGATATATATACTTTGGTTAATCCGGGATTTAATCTTTTGCCAAAATAAATTGTGTACATAAATGTAAATTGGCTATTAACCCAAATGTTTACCCCGTGATCTCATCTTTAAAACATTCACTAGTTAAAGGAATTCCTTTTTTTTTTTAAGTAATTACATTTTTCTCGTTAGACATAGAGGATAGTTTAATAAATATACCAAAAGGGTTTAGAAGATATAATTTTCCTAACTATTTATAAGATAATTTTGTTTAGAAGAAAATATTTTTAAAAATGTAACAGAGTATGTAATTATAAAGTGGCATATGTAAATGAGTATGTTTTTATTATAAATTATTTTTTCATCTAATTTTCAACACTTTTCTTTATTTTTAATATGAAAAGAAGAGCTAAAACGAATATTAAAATTCATATAAAGAAATTTTAAAATATAATTTGTTTTTATAGTCTCTATTTACAATTTATTCATTAAAATTTCAAAATATATCTTTTTATATATTAAATTTTAGACGATATATATATACACTCTTTTCATGGACAAAAAACTTTTGGAAGTTTCATAATTCAAACATAAACCACTCCTTATTTGCATATATAACGGTTGATTTCTCATACATGTAATTTCGAACGTTCTCCTTTAAAGAAATAATTGAAAAATATAATAATAATAATGATTAAATAGAGATTAATAATCATACATATTTTTATCAAATTGGTCTTATGGCCATAATATTTAATATTTGACCAAAATTTGAAAAATGTTTCAAATAATTGAGTTCTCATCGTGAATGAGCAAGTTAAAAAAATGCAGAAAAAGTCAAATTTATATTCAAAATGTTTAACACGACTTAAATAAAAATGTAGATTAAGGAAAAATAAAAATAAATATATAATTGCTAAAAGGTACAACTTTCTTAAGTTTTATCTCTATGAATCTTTATGTATAAAAAAGGATAGTGTGTAAACAATCAACATGCCTTTTTGTATAAAGCATTTTAATACTAACTGTATTTCTGTGTTAAATTATAGTTAAGAAAAGTTTTCCTATCTTTATTCAGCTTTAATTTTAATTCAGGTAAAATGAAATGCATCTTTAACAAAGAATATATGCAAGGGTATATGTTTAACCCTATTTGTTTACACTTTCCTAAGAAAAGACAATACAACAGACAGTAAACAATGTTGTAGATCTATACCAATTTGTAAATAGCAGAGAGAATTATCATAGATTTAACTATATTTGCAAATATATTTATGATTATCTTTCAAACCTGAAAGGTTCAGGTTCCTAATATATATACCCATTCCAAGAGTCTAGCAACAGTATCACTATAAAAGGAAGTTCCAAAAATGCAATATAACAGCGGTATGGTAGATTAAACTGGCTAAACCGCTGGGAGGGCTCACCACTGATAAGCCAGGCCCTCCCTTTAATTTTTCCATTGCAGTAAGGGCAGTAGTTTAATTTCAAAAAGAATCTTACGCGTTTAAAATAGTTTCGAATTTTAATATATATTGAGACGTTACAGAAACAATTTTCAATTGTACATAAATTCCTTTAAAATGTTACTTTAATTTTTCATATGTTTATTTTCATTTTTATTTTCCATTCATTAAAAGTCAATGATGTACATACTAAATTAGTAAAAACTCAATAAAAACGATATGTAAAAATACACATAAACAAATGGCTTGGAAAAGAAAGCAGCAATAAGTGAGTTTAGGCAAAATGTCTATCTCATTAACAAACATTTCACTTTTAAAATAATAAACTTTAAAAATAAAGTTTTACTAAACTAAAATTAGCGTTTTAAAAATAAAAACGTGGCATTTGGCGCAGTCGAAAAGGATACGAAGAAAAAGAAAATGGCGGAAAATCCAAACAACCGGTTGCAAAAATTCAACGGCTCGAAGTCGGCAATTAGGCCTGAGTCATGGATCAAATTATATGATTTTGAAAATAATTCTTTAAAAGAAGATGAAAAAATCAAAAATCTTATGTACTACTTGACAGATTCAGCACTTGAATGGTATGCAGACGAGATTATTTCAAATCCTGCAATAAAAAGATGGGAAGTTGTAAAGGAAAAGTTGATTCAAAGATTTGGTTCATACAACGCAAATCCAATTGTCTCAGCATCACATCGAAGATTAAAACGAGAAGAATCATTAGAAAATTATTTTCAAGATAAAATTCGCCTGTTAAATCAAACCCATCTAACGAAGGAGGAAAAAATTAATTTATTAACAGACGGACTTCCAAATGATTGGAAAGATTTAATTGTGGCTGCACAGCCAACTGACACCACGAAATGGTTCCATATCGCAGCTTCAATTGAACAAAATAGGGCTTCAATTCAGTTTAAGCCTAAAAACAAAATACATCTCGCGACAAAAAATAATGATAATAGAAAAAATGTTTGCCCATTCTGGTGTCCAATATGTTCGAAAAAGGGAATAAAAATTAAACATTGGGTCACAGATTGTGAGGATTATGATCCTAATTATAAAAAGGATAGGCCTAATCAAAACACTTCAGTGAAACAAGTATGCGGAGCCCCGGAATTGTTGAATGTAAGTACTTTGACAAATACCCATACACAAGGAGCTTTCAAGCTTATCAACATAAGTGTTGAAGTAAATGGAATTCCTGCGCAAGCATTTGTGGATACTGGAGCAACAGTATCAATAATCAATTGGCGATTGTTCAAGCGAACCCGTCTTCAACTTCAACCAAATTCAGACATTCACATCAGCCAAGCGGATGGTGTTACCAGGACATGTGGAAGCCTTCAGACCAAGGTAAGAATAGATAAACTAATTAAACCTGTAACTCTCCATGTAATGAAGAACTTTAAATATCCACTCTTGATCGGATTAGATGTTGCATCTCTTTTTAATCTTTTAATAGATGTCAGAGACAAAACAATTTACACCAAATTTGATGGATTACAAAATCCAATTCTTGTAAATCATCTAGAAGAGATAAGAGAACATGAATTAAAAAAATTACTTGAACACAATAGGAATGTATTTTCTCAGCATGCTATTGATTTGGGAAAAGTAGCTATACAACATAAGATCATCACGAAAAGTGAACAACCAATTTCTCTTAGACCCTATCGTCGTCCTCTAAAAGAGTATGAAGAGATAGCTGAACAAGTTAAAGAACTTCTCGAACACAAGTTAATAAGAATTTCAGATTCTCCTTGGGCATTTCCTGTTGTTATGGTTCCCAAGAAGGATGGAAATAAAAGGATGTGCATTGATTACAGACGTCTTAATGAGATCACACTAGATGACAGGCAACCCCTACCTCACATACAGGACATGTTTGATCGATTGCACGGATCCAGATTCTTCTCTACCCTTGATGTTGCATGGGGTTATTGGCAGATCGAAATGGACCCGCAATCTATTCAAAAAACTGCATTCGTCACAAACGATGGTCATTATGAGTTTTTAGTGATGCCCTTTGGTTTAAAAAATGCTGCTTCAACGTTTCAAAGGATAATCCAACATATTCTAGGTGAATTATTATGGAAAGGAACTTGCTCTTTCCAAGATGACATATTGGTGTACACGAAAACATGGCAAGAGCACATAGAGCTTCTTAGTAAAGTTTTTGACAAATTAAGACAGTACAACATGAAATTAAAATTGTCGAAATGTATTTTTGGAAGAACTGAAGTAAAATACCTCGGACATATCATCAGTCACAATCAATTAAAACCTGATCCAGGAAAAGTAAAATCTATTCAAGACTTTCCAAGACCTGATACTGTAAAGAAAGTTCGTCAGTTCATGGGATTGGCAAATTATTACAGAAAATTTGTGAAGGACTTTTCTAAAATTTCATTCCCCTTGGTTCGACTCACTCGGAAGAATCAGCCCTTCATCTGGAATGAGGAAGTAGAGGAGTCATTCGCTAAACTTAAAATGGCACTATCTACAAAACCTGTCCTTGCTATTTACAACCCGGACTACCCCTCTAAAGTTTATACAGATGCCTCCAAATATGGAATTGGAGCAATCCTAACACAAATTGGTCCAGACAATGAGGAACATGTAATTGCTTATTACTCCAAAACACTGCAACCACACCAAGAGAATTATTCTGCTTATGAGATGGAATGCCTAGCCGTAATACAAGCAACTGATCACTTTCATGTATACATAGAAAACCAACCATTTGAAATCATCACTGATCATGCGGCGCTCCAATGGCTTTTCACCATGAAGAAACCGAAACCTAAGTATTTTAGATGGATTCTTAGTTTATCCTCGAAATCATGTAACATCGTTCATCGTTCTGGAAAGCAACAAACTCATGTTGACGCCTTATCAAGACTCCCAGTTGTTAACATTGCAACTCAAGAACTTCAAGAACACCAACAAAATTCAGATTTGAGTTTCTTGAAAAATTCCCACACTCACGACGGTGTGGTAATGATCAAACAAAAAGGAGTTTTTAAAGCAGTTGTCCCAAACTCGCTTACCAAAAAAATATTGGAAGAATATCACGATTCATTGAGTCACCCATCAATAACCAAAACATGCAAACTTATAACTCAATGTTATTGGTGGAAAGGAATAACAACTGATATCAAGAATTATGTTCGATCTTGTAAATCTTGTCAACTAGTGAAGGTCAGACATGAACCAACTTTAGGAGAAATGATCACTCCAACGTCAAATATCCAACTATTACAAATGATCGGTTGTGACACTATTGTACTGGGAACAGCAGCAGCTAACACAAAGCATAAATTCATTCAAGTTTTTGTTGATCACGCAACTCGTTATCTATGGGCATATCCCACAATAACAAACACTGCTCAAGCTGTCACTCAATGTCTTGATAAGATAATCAAATCTGTTAATTCGATCAATACTATCTTAACAGATAATGGCAAAAATTTTATATCAAAAGAGTTCAACAAATTTCTTTCTTCACAAGGAATTAAACACACATATACTTCGCCTTATCATCCTCAGTGCAATGGCATTTGTGAGAAATTAAATGATACGATAATGACAAAACTGAGAATAGCTGTTCTGGAGAAGCCTAGATGTAAATGGAGCACATTGTTACCGCAAGTTGTCAAAAATTATAATTCCACACCACATGACGTGACTGGTTTTTCACCGCTTTTCTTAATGTATGGAATCGGTAATGTACCCGAATTTGCCGACCAAACTCCAATTACAATTGAAGAAGCCAGGAAGAAAGCTAGCCTGCGGACAGAACAAAGTAGAAGTAGGTGGAAGATTAAACACGATAGCCATCACCCCAAGTATGTCTTTAAAGAAGGAGACTTAGTCATAAGAAAAATTGCCTTCAACGACCCTCGTCTCATCAAGACATCACCAAAATATGAAGGACCATTTGTCATTCAAAAAAAGATATCTGATGTAACCTACGATATCTCTCTGAAAGACCAAAAGCAAGCAAGACGCGTTCACATATCTCAACTTCGACCATTTATTACCCGAGAATAAATGCTTCAAGAAGGGGAATATGAGACGTTACAGAAACAATTTTCAATTGTACATAAATTCCTTTAAAATGTTACTTTAATTTTTCATATGTTTATTTTCATTTTTATTTTCCATTCATTAAAAGTCAATGATGTACATACTAAATTAGTAAAAACTCAATAAAAACGATATGTAAAAATACACATAAACAAATGGCTTGGAAAAGAAAGCAGCAATAAATGAGTTTAGGCAAAATGTCTATCTCATTAACAAACATTTCACTTTTAAAATAATAAACTTTAAAAATAAAGTTTTACTAAACTAAAATTAGCGTTTTAAAAATAAAAACGTGGCAATATTATTGTTTGTCTTTTTTATTTTTATTACCTTTTCTTGTATAATATGTTTATAACTGTTTCTGTTTTAAAAAAAAATGTAAATCGACGCCTAGCCGGGATATCGCGTTTTGTGTGTTGAAATAAATAAATAAGAAAATGGGCGATATCAAAGGTAAATATAAGACCAAAAGAACTTATCAGGACAAGATGAGTGTCCTAATGATACACAAAGATTCAGGAAATGGTTGGGTGATGACGTAGAATTCCAAACCAAATTACTGACCAACCAGAAGTAGGTTTGACGTTCCATATTGCTGTTTGTTGATCAAACTAATATTTTCTTTTGACTTGAACCATTCTTATGGATTATTTATCGATTGGTATTATTATGTATGGATTTTTGGTAATTAGTATTTTTCTTTTACTTATTTCTTCAATGAATTTAATCATTTCTATTCAGATTTCTTCAACGACTAGCATCTTTTTTCACAGTTTCTTCAGCGACTAGCCTCTTTCCTCATAGATTTTTAATCAATTTGGTGGCCAGGATACGCCATTTTTGATTTTAATATATATATATGTCATAAAAAAAGATGTATTTTAGGTACGTTACCAATTCATTCATGCAGTCGTGGATTGAAGTGAATGATAACTTTTATTTCCAAAATTGTATTTATTTTAATGATTATATTTTAAGAACAAAACAGTTTGCATACATTCAATTTTATAATGATATAATCTAAGTATAAACAAAAACAATAATGGGTTGTATTCCTTTTGTTAAGGATTTTAAAAATCAACTCTGTGTTTGGTTCTATGATTATTTAAAATATAATTATATTAATGAATAATAAAAATCATATTTTTATTATGTCATATATATATATATTAAAAATAAAGAAAGCCTATTCTGACCACAAGCACATGTGCTTTTTAGATACCAGAGCGCCATCTAGTGGAGCAAAAAATAAACTAACGTTTATTTAACTTGTTCCGTGATATTTGGACAACCCAATTTCTTGATAAATCATGAAAAGCCATCCACGAACGCGTTTCGCGCTGTTGGCGCTCGTCAGCGTGGAGTAGGCTATACCACTGCGACCAAAAATATTTTTCGTCTTAGAGGCTTCTTGAGAAACCAAGAAATGGGTTTTTAAGGCCAAATTTGCGTTATGGCTTTGCCATCTAAAAAGCATATGTGCTTGTGGTCAGGATATGCTTTCTTTATTTTTAATATCAACACCTGACCCACTCATTTTATTTTTTTCTATTGTTTATATATATATTTCACTAAATAAAGCACTATAAAGTGATTATTCCTATAAAAAAGGTATATGAAGATATAGGCTAATAGAATTGCCTTTAATTTCTGTAATGATGTTCACAAGGTAATATGGTTTTACCCCTAA
The DNA here is from genome assembly GCA_030710605.1 of Cordylochernes scorpioides. Lineage (NCBI taxonomy): Eukaryota > Metazoa > Arthropoda > Arachnida > Pseudoscorpiones > Chernetidae > Cordylochernes > Cordylochernes scorpioides. The sequence continues at coordinate 87,255,815 of CP092869.1, forward strand.
AATAAAGGAAGAATCTTCATATAAACTCAATAAATAATTGCCATATCTTCTGGGATACTCTTGTTAAAGGGATCACAAAATTATTTAGACTGATTTATCTAAAAATTAAAATAATTTTGAAAAATAGGGAAATTCGTAAATAGATAATTATATTAAAATTCATATACACCTATCTCCCGATTTACACGGTACTTGTTTTACACGTTTTGGCTTTTACACGGTTTTCCAAATAAGTTTTTTTTTATCGCACTATACTAAAATGCGATATTCTACTCTATACTACCTATGTTGAAAAGAATATTGGGAGGCTCTGATTCATGAGGGGGCGAACACCTATTCAGATTTGACAGTTTAATATACACCTATCCCTCGATTTACACGTTTTTCTCAGGAACGTATCTACCGTGTAAATCGGGGGATAGGTGTATTCGATTTTTTTTTATCAAATTATTTTTTATTTTGCACACCAATATTTTTTTATTCAATAAATTTCACACTCACATGAAAATAATAATTACTATATTTATTTTATATCTAAGCAATAAAATTATTTTTCTTTCTAAAATATAACAATTTAAATATTCAATTTAAAAATAAAGAAAATATTATATAAATATATATTTATATAATACAAAATTAGTCATATTCATTTTTCCATAACATAAAAGAAATTAATACATAGGGAAAATCCTCATTATTATCCTCTACTAAACAAAATATTCTGTGATATTTTTCCGGTGAAGCCATTTCTGGCGGTAGGGCTATAATCAAGGGTTAAGCTAATATTCTAGCCACGTTTGTTTGAGCACGTCTGCCCCATAAAGGAAAGGATACTGTACCCATCTTGGGGAATTGCACTTATGTTTTCAGCATTATACCATACCTAGGAAGATCGGCTACAAAATTGAACAGACGATTGAAACATTGCATTATGATATCTGTGACTTTTTAAAGATATTTGACCAGATTTATATAGAAAAATGTATATCTGTGACTTTTTAAAGTTATTTGACCAGATTTAGATAGAAGAAATGCATACATAATGCTTATAATTTTAGCCCTATGATAATAAAATTATTTAATATGAATTTTAAATATCTTTGTGTATTATATACGATAGTAGAACGAAGTTTGACAATAATACCGCAAATGTTTCTTTTGAACGAAAAATCGAAATTAATTTTAAGGAGAAATAACGATTATTTCTAACCTTAGGGATGAAGTATGAAAGAATGAATTGTGAAGAGTAATGATGACAGGAAAAATAAAAGTGTCCAAGGATGGGAATTGAATCTACAGTGTTCGGCTTACCGGGCAGATGCCATGTCGACATAATACGATTGTTTGATAATTTAAAATATCATTGGATTTATCCAAATAACAAATAGAATCCAATGAGAATGTCAAAATTTGAATATTTTCCAAAAATTTGAATTTGATATCGATCTGAAGATTATAAATATCTACGGGGGAAAAAAGTAGCGACGTTTTATGATTTTTTCACAATTTGTCCAAAATCTACAATGCTGTAATAATGAAAGCTATTTACTCTATTTGCATTATATTTAAAGACCAATTATCATGTTTTTCAAAAGGAAAATATGTTTATATAGTTTAAAACTGAGATTTCTAGAATTAAGATGACGTGAATTCTATAAATTTGATACTATTTCGAAATAATACTAAGAGAATATTTGGATCATTAATACATATTTCTAGATGTTACATCTCAGTTTGATATTACTGAAAAAAAATCCTTGAAAAATTCTGAAAATTCTGAGAAATTACCACCATTTAGATTTTTGGCCTGAGATTCCATCATACCCATTAATTGTTGTAGGTATTAAGCATAAAGGAACAAAGAAGATTATTTAGAGCAAATAGGTTTAGATAGAGAAATTTTAGAATATATAGATTTAAGGAATATTCATAGAGAGAGAGAGAAAGAGAGAAACATTGTGTTTATTTCAGAAACATTGTTTACATAGCGTTTGAAGCTAGGTTTCTATAAATTTTAGTTTTAGGATAGATCTTTGTCTTCACGGATGGAGAAAATATTCACTTGGTCAAACTGTAGCTTCTACTCTTCGTAGCGGTTGGGCTTCAACCATAGTTCAGGCTTGTCATAGCATATCTCCTCTACTGTTCTGATGCCCAGCTCCTTCAGGCTCGGGGTGATTTCTTGAATAATCTAGGGATAGATATGTTTTTTTTTCTTGGGCCAGCCGCACTTCCGAGGCAGGGACTCAACAGAAGGTCAGGCCATAGTCATTCACTCTACGGATGGCCTTTGGTGCTTCAATCAGGAGAGAAAGATTGAGATTGAAACTGATTTTTTACAATGTCCATATAAGATTATATAAGGTTAAATACAGAATAAATATAAATATGAATAAATAAGATTATATAATGATAAATACATGAATAAATATATATAAATATATAAAATAATTGATATAAATATACATATATATAAAATATATACAAGGTCTTCATTGGTGGTGCCCATCGCGGGAAAGACTCCGCCACGGATGGACTGCGAGAGTTCTTTCCCACAAAGTGGACAGGTCGATTTGATGGCTGGCGTTACCCAACTCAAGACCAAGATGGTACTTGTAGATGGTAGCCTTCAGGAGAGAGAGAGAGTTTCCAGTATCAAATTTCTGATAGGAAGAAACAAGATTATAAAATCTTGGTTTTAAAGAATTATTAATTCTACTCCTAACGTTTTTTATCTTTATAATTTAAAAGATTTTTATAACCATTACTTTAATACAAATTATAATAATAAAACCATAACAATAAGAATGTCTCCAAAAATAAACTTCAAAAATAATTAAAAACATCCCAACCTCGTTAAACAAACAACAAGATCCATTACAAAAACATTTGGGAACAATGCAAACTAATCCCAAGTATGGAAAAGCAATTAAGTCAAATCATTATGAAGCTAGAATATTATTCCACTCTATCCATTTCTAATATTTCAAATATTTCCTTTTCCTCAAAACGAAAAAAAAACAGAAGATAGATTTCTTTCACACCCCGAATCTTCCTCTTCTTTGTTTCCTTGGAATGACTCTTCCCTTTTGTTTATCTTAACCCAATTCTTTCACCGACCCAAATTTATTTCTCTAAAAATGAAAAAAAAAAAAACATTTTCTTGTTAATTACACACCTGTTGAAAAATCTTTTTCTACTTGATAATTAATTTGGGGAATTCTTTTACTTTTATTTTCTTTACAAACTCTAGAGCGAAGTAATTTTAATTCTCGTTCCAACTAGAAATTGGCTGGATGAAATCTGGCAACACGGTACTCTGTGATCATAGAATATTATGAGTTTTTTCAAATTATTATTTTTTTAAATAATTAATAAAAATAGAATTTATATTAAGAATAATATAAATATATAGATAATCTATTGATTCTTAAAATATAAATAAAATCTGAATTGTCATTTACGAAATAAAAATACTGTTATATCGGTTAGGCTTAGCTTCGTAGACCTTTCTATGGAATATTTTGTAAATAAATTACTAGTACATCGCCCCTACAACCACTTCAATGATTCCAAACTCGAAGGTAAGTTTGAATTGGTACTTATTAAAAGTTCACATTATATATACAATAATCTTGAATTAAAAAGGCTTATTGAGCCGGCCAACGGGAAACAACAACAATAGATTTAAATAGGGAAAACCGCGACATCTGGTGGTGGATTTAACAGAGTAATTTGATCTGGGAATATCATAATTTTAAAATTAAATACAAATTTTATTAAACATGTATATATATATAAAAATCCCTTACGCACGCGGGGAACTATTCTAGATTCTTGTTGTCGAAAGGAAACAGCGTATTCCTCCATGGCACCATCACCAGCTCCTTGGTAAGTAGAGACATCATCAGAAAGACTGCCAACTCTTTGTAAGTATTAAATCTATATATTTCTATATATCAATAGATATATTCAAATTAACAACAATTTAACCCCATAGCAACCATGATTATCATGGTCTGTAGTACACAAACTATTTATTGAAAGAGCATCTCCTAATGTTGTTGTTGTCGTGTCCAATGAAGAGCCTCAGATGTCTCCATACATCTCTATCACAGCAGTCGTTCTCTATCTTGGGTGTCTAAAGCTGCTGTTCTGGGTCCATGTCAATTTTCTGTTGTTGTTGACGTGTCCAATGAAGAGCCTCAGATGTCTCCATACATCTCTATCACAGCAGTCGTTCTCTATCTTGGGTGTGTGAAGCTGCTGTTCTGGGTCCATGTTAAATTTCTGTTGTTGTCATGTCCAATGAAGAGCCTCAGATGTCTCCATGCATCTCTATCACAGCAGTATTTCTCTATCTTGGGTTTGTAAAGCTGCTGTTATGGGTCAATTTTCTGTTTTTGTTGTTGTCATGTCCAATGAAGAGTCTCAGATGTCTCCATGCATCTCTATTACAGCAGTCGTTCTCTATCTTGGATGTGTGAAACTGCTGTTCTGGGTCCATGTTAAATTTCTGTTTTTGTTGTCGTTGTTGTGTCCAATGAAGATCTTCAGATGTCTCCATACATCTCTATCACAGCAGCTGCTATATTTTCTATTTTGGGTGTGTAAAGTTGCTGTTCTGGGTCCATGTCAATTTTATGTTGTTGTTGTCGTGTCCAATGAAGATGTCCCTATACATCTCGATAACAGCAGTCGTTCTCTATCTAGGGTGTGTAAAACTGTTGTTCTTGGTCAATTTTCTGTTGTTGTTGTCGTGGCTAATGAAGAGCCTCAGATGTCTCAATGCATCTCTATTACAGCAGTCGTTCTCTATCTTGGGTGTGTAAAACTGCTGTTTTGGGGCAATTTTCTTCAAGGCTGTGGAAATATCAAATATCTTTTATAGTTTTTGTCATAATCCGGATATACATGTAAAAAATGTACAACATTTCATGATTGTATTATTTGCTAATCTATTAATACAAGCATAGTACTGAATAATACTGTTTTATAACAGATTAAGTATGATAATGGTTCAATATTTTTCATCCAAATTTGTTTTCTCAAGGAAAGAGTAGTTTAACGAAGACATTAATGAACAACATTCTGAAACTTATCAAGTTAGGTTTAGTTTCAAATTTCGAAAAATTTGATTTTTTTACCTCACTCTCATTTCCTATTAATAGAACACCAATATACTCTATAAATGCATATATCCTCTATAAATATTAAAATCTCAATTTTGATCAACTATTTTTACATATTTCCTTAAATTTATATAACCTATTTATAAGAAAACCGCTTCATCTAAACAGTAATTATATATTTATATAACCAAAAAAGATTAATCTGAAATTTCTTCTTACATCATAAATGTAAAGAAATCGATTGAAAAACTCAATTTGACTTTCAAATTTGCTTTTAAGTATTGAAAATTACCTTTTTTTAGATTTATTTGGGGATAAACTAGAAAAAATAAGAATTTTTAAAGAATTTTAAAATATTAAACATCAATATTGGGAAGGCATCTATTTATAAATTAAATAATTTTTACTGATACACCTCTTATTATCCCTAGTACGCATGATACAGGCTATGATAATCATGGTGGGTAGTTAGCGACTGATTTAGTGTAAGTACACCACATGTCTATACATGTGAAAAAGTAGTTATTTTGTAGTTACAATGTATCATATATCGCCGCAACTCTTTTTATTAACGCGATTAAGGAAGCTTTCGGGCAAGCCCTTCTTCAGCTAACTATAGAGTACAAACAAGGCAAACGAGAGAGAGATTATATATCGTTTTTAAGGAGGAATCTATGTAAATATAGTACAAAATGTGAAAATCAACTTATTTACTATGTACACTACTCTATGTACTATATTTACATAGATTCCTCCTTAAAAACGATAAATAATCTCTCTCTCGCTTGCCTTGTTTGTACACTATAGTTAGCTGAAGAAGGGCTTGCCCGAAAGCTTCCTTTAATCGCGTTAATAAAAAGAGTTGCGGCGATATATGATTCCCTCTTTCTAAATTGTCGAAATCCGCAATCCGTTTACCATGAATGTATCATAGTCCCGTTTGGTTACTTGCACTCGCTAGTGGGGTTGAACTTTTGTAAGAATCGGGGGCCATTGGAGTATTTTCGATTAGGTAATGTATGTGGTGTGGGGTTAGGAAATGCCAGGTACCAGGATGTATAATGCGGTTACCTCCCAACATGCTACGGTATAATCAGCATGACTCATTCCCACCACGTTAGTCCTTGCCTGGTATCTAAATCTTTAAGATAGAGGCTGCCTGGCTAGCATTCATATCTTTATGAAGAATAAACACTTCGGCCAGTTAGAGTTTTTTATTTTCTCAACGTTTTAACAAAAATATTTTGTCTTCGTCAGGAGAAATAAAAATAAAGCATTTAGCAAGGTGTTAAAAATTGTTTTGAGATTGCAAGGGCGTTTTCACGTGATTTCACGAATTTAGACTAAATTCGTAAACTAAATTCGTAAAATCACGTGAGAACGCCCTTGCAACCTCAGAACAATTTTTAACACCTTGCCAGAAGGTACCAATAGTTTGTAAACTTTCGTAGATACCAACTTTCACAATACTATCAAAGTTGATTTACAAGTAGCAATTCTTTCCTGTTATAAATCAATAATCAGAAATCTCTTGTTCTATGCTATATTTTCTTCGAAATTACCATTTGTTTTAAAATCTATATATGGATGCATATTGCGCTTAGTAATTTTTTAAATAAAATATTCAATATTTTATACATGAATTTCTCTGTTGGTTAAAAAAAAACTTAATTTGCCAAACTCTAGGTATATTTATTTGTGTTTATTTCATTAGTTGGTTGTAAATTCAAGTATGATTTTAATGTCCTTTCTTTAAACTCTACTTCTACAATGTAATTATTCAATTGTTTATGTAATATAGTATCTTAGTGTTGTTTCTTGACGTAAGCATTTCTTATGGGGATATCGCGTCTGATTTGATAATATATCATACACAAATATCTTATATAATAATATATTTTATTAGTTAATAATCCACATAAAGTTTTCGCTTGTATTTATATATAACTGAATAAATCCATTTACAATTTATTTACAATTATTTTATTTCCAAAGCGCTATATCCCGCAAAGGATACTTGCGCCAAACAAGGAGAAAAGTTTATTTACATAAGTTATTTACATTATTTAACGCATGAAAACATTAGAGATCCAGATTTTGTAGAAAGTTTAGAATGTATTTACAAAATGAATTGAAATTTAAATATGATTTTTTTTTATCGTAAATCAAATCGTTAAGTTCACAAACAACTAGTTCATTCTTCATTCTATTATCTTGAAATGCTGGACAATTGATCAGTAGATGTTTTGAGGTTTGTTCCTCAATACCACAAAAGCAACTTGAATCCTCCACTGCCTTTATTCTAATTTAAAAACTTTTGAAATTTCCGTGGTTTGTAACAAATTGAGTATTATAAAAATTTGGACGAAAGTCCATTTAATATCAATATAAAGTTCGTTAAGAATTTTTACGATACAAAAGATTAAATATTTTATTTCTGAAACAGAAATTTTATTGAGATATTGGAAATGTTAATCGATTTGTTTTGATGGGGTTGAATAATAATGAATGTGTATTTTTCTATTTATTTAATAGTTTGCGGAATAGAGAAAAATTGTAGTTAATTGAGGGTGTCGTTTGTAGAGTTATGCTTTGATCATTACTCAAGAGAAAACAGCAGTTAATAAATTAAGGAAACAGACGATTGTTAGCAGACGAAACATTTCGTGCTAAGCCTCGCGAGATTTAGCCAAGCGATCATTAAGGGTTACAGATGTTTTTTCACATATTTATTCCATCTTGTTTCAGATCAATTCGCTTTTAAAATACAAAATGGCGTCACGACTTTGTTTCCTCAACCGTTTTGGTTATTATTGATCGTCTTCTTTTTATTTATTGCGTGAAAATATTTGGAAAAATTCAGCTGGCGTATTTTTTTTTTATCTGAAAAAAAAAATTGCTTTTAAACAAATTCAAATTTATATATTATTTTACGGCTTATATTAAAGAGGTAAATAATTCGAAGGTTTTATTCATAATATAAATTTTATCAGGTATATATATGGTGATTTATATTTTTTCAAAGAAAAGTTAAATTCATTTCTGTGAATATTTTTATGAATTAGTCTATTTTAAAAGTATAAAATTATTTTAATTTGGAGACATATATCTTATTATATATTTTTATATTTAAAGAAAAAATAAATAAAATATTTAATATTTATATATTTCTAATGAATATCATATTTTATATATTCAAATTTTTAAATTCACCAATATCAAATATACCATTCTTTAGCTTTTATTATTTCTTTTGCAAATATAGAAATCGTTTTGAAAATAGAGCAATCCATAGATAAATCTTTAATTAAAAATGCATATATTGGATCAAAATATAATTTATTTTACCAATATAATACCTTGATAAAGGTTGGCGTTCACCCAAATGAAATATTGGTAAAATAAATTATTTTTTGATCCAATATATGCCTTTTTCAATTAAATATAGAAATATTTTAAGAAAAGAAAAAGTAAAATATCACATTTGTACTATTTTTTCACATAGAGATATATATTTTAGAATTTATTTTTAAAATATATATTTTTAGAAAGAAAGAGAATTATTTAAATTTTGATACTAAGCACACATTTTTATATAAGTATATATGAATAAAAATATATTTCACCAATTTTATATATTTTAAGATTGGATATATTTTCCACTTAAAAAAAAAGCTTTTTATAAAGTTATCTCAAAATATCAAATAAACCTCTTTAGTTTTAATATCCATTCTTTTGTGATACCCTAATTAAATTAGATTTTCAAGAATGACAACCCATTAGTGTTTCCCTTCACCCTTTCCAAGACCGTTTGTTTCTCAAATCTAATTCCAACATTTCCCCTCGTGTCTTGATAATAGCATTGTGTCTCTATAGAATCTGTTTCCTTTGATCAAATATTTAAATGTGTATCTCTCTCTAGCTTCAATGTTACAGAGATATGCAAATCATCGTGAAATATGCAATAGTAGTGCATTAGTGAATAATCTAAGATGTGTCTCTGAATCCATATTTAATCTTCCTTGTCAGAACGACTTTACTGTCAATCTGTTAAGAGTCTTCTGCTTCCCTATTCTCCCTGAAGGAATTAAATCCAAATTATTTTAATCATTTTCTCTCATCTTTTCAATAAAATATTTCATCCTCTCTCTCTCTCTCTGAATAATATTCTGTGATGAAATTTTAATTTAAAACTATGTTTATAACTACATATATATATATGTTTGTTGGAATAGCAGAAGATGAATTTATTGATATTTATAATTAATCTTTTGATTAAAATATTTCCCAATGTGTAACGAGTTCTCTTCAATTCAACGATAGATATATTGTTATCATACGATTATTTTAAAACTCTTAGAACAATTTCTTCTGATTTATTAATTATTTATTTTTTAAACTTTGAATTTAGAGATATTTTGGAGATATATATTTTACTGCAATAACCATGATTGAAAGTTTTTTATTGTTAAATGAATACTCTTTTACCAACTATATAGTTAACTATCTTCTAAATATAAATAGACAATCTTTACTTGTATATAATCATTTAGGCCTAAAGTTGAATCGTCTGTGTATTAAAAGATATTTTTTATTATCAAATTTAACGATGGATCAATCTTTTAATATAAAAAAAACTGAAATATGCAAATAATAATAATGAATTTTTATATTCAAATATATATGTAAATATATTAAAATCAAAAAAGGCATTTCCTGACCACGCTTACATGGGTTTGTAGATGGCAGAGCGCCATCTAGTGGAAAAGAAATCAACTAAACGTTGATTTAGCCTGTTCCTTGATATGTTTACTATTTTTATTTTATTATTATTTTTTCACATATACAAATATATTAAAAATAAAGAAGGCATCTCCTGAGCACGAGCACATGTGCTTTTTAGATGGCAGAGCGCCATCTAGTGGAGCAAAAATAAACTAAACGTTAGGTCAGGAGATGCCTTCTTTATTTTTAATATCAAGACCCGACCCACTTATCTTTTATTTTTTCCTATTGATTTTTCATATAAATATATATGTAGAGAAATTCTTTAGGTATATGAAATTTATAATAGATCCATATCTTGTGTAATGTTTCTGACATTGATATATTCATATATGAGTCCACAAGACATATACATATATTTCCTTTATGTTTTTATGTTTTAATACAAATAGAGAATGGCTCTGTTATAATAGAAATTTTGTTATATTCAGAAGGGCTTATATTTGATTGAAAACATATAGGTAATATGAGCGTATGTCTTAAAGGTTTAAAATAAAAATATATTTTTAATACAACAGAAAATTTTACAATAAGAGGAATTGCAGGATGTCATTGTTAGGAAAAGATCAAATGTAAAAGTGATAATTGTCTTTATTAAAATAGAATAAATAAATTGACTTGTCGCTTTTATCTTTCGTCTCTTCTTAGCAATAGAATGTATTTTGAAGAATCGTTTGAAAATTTTGTTACATATAGGAACTAACGAAATTCTAATGATTATCGTAAATATAGAGGCTGCCTGGCAACTAGAGAAGAACCAAAGAATATTTTTTTACGACTTGCCAAATCTTTTCATTTTTGATTGCTCCTGACGAGGACAAAAGCTTTGTCGAAATGTCGAGGTAATAAAAAGATTTACTATTCGAAGTACATCAATACCTCGCTTTACGTCATTTCGTTTTGCGTTTTTTTTTTTCGAAGTTGCGTCGCTGCTTAATTTTGACTGGTTTTCACTGTGCGTCGTTAGATTTTCGAAGTTGCGTTGTTTTGGATTCGAGTCTTTAATTTTTTTCCCCTAAAATATGGAAACACCTTTGTTTTTGATTGCGCCATGCCATCAAAATTTTATTTTCACTTTGCGTCGTTTCAATTTGCGTCGTGTGTTTTTGGAACGTAACCCCGACGCAAAGCGAGGTATGGGTGTATCTTTATTTTTAAGAAATGTGTTCTATTGAATTATCTCTAAAATGACCAGCATTGATGGCAATCAGAATGGCGAGTGACTTCCTCTTCGATTAACTGTTAATTTCAGATTTTAAAAAAATTCATATTAATATCATAGAGACAGTAAAAGAGAAACTACACTCATATACAAAACTAATTATTTCAACCTACAGAGATAGCTATATTGTGGAAACAAAACATAGTTTTGTAAGGCACCAAATTATCCAAAGAGATTTCTATATTTGAATATTTATTGACACTTTCAATTTACAGTGAACACTTTAGGAAATTGTAACGATCACACAAATTATTTCATAAGGCATTAAATTAACCAAAGAAAATTCATTCAATTTATAGTTTACAATAATTTAAACCTATTGTGGAAGCTATAGATATATTATAGAGATGTAATTTCATATGGCACTAAAGGTTTCCAACGAAATACATTCTATTTGATAATCTATTAACAATTTCATTCTCTACAGTGGAAACTATAGGGAAGTTGCGACGATTACATCTTATTCCGTATCTCATTTCTGAGGCATCAAATTATCCAAAGAGAAATCTATATTTGATAATCTATTGACACTTTCAATTTACAGTGAACACTTTAGGAAATTGTAACGATCACACAACTTATTCCATAAAGCACTAAAGTTTTCCAAAGGAATCCATTCTATTTGATAATCTATTAAACAATTTCAATTTACAATAAAAACTATAGGAAATTGTAACGTTCGCACAAGTTATCCCATAAGGTACCTCAAAGTTTTCTAAAGGAATCAAAACTGAGAGATTTAAAAGAGATAAAGAATGGTGTTGAGAGAGCCATCAAGGAAGTTGGGTAACTACTCCTCGCTTGATATTTAATTAAGACACCAGACGAGAGGGTAGAACAAAACAACTACCATTTTAATAATAATGTCTTCCACATGATAAATGGTCTTCATTTACATAGTAATAATGCTGAGCTCCCACCCAGCAAAAGGAGCAACTCTCTCCTTTCTAACTATCGCCCTTGACAACTTTTAATAGAACTATCTCTCTCTTTGCATCTCTTTATATTATCTCGAGAGATAGGTTCCCTACGCGCATGCGTCAAGTTGATAAAAGCGCCAAACGATATTAATAATATTATGGTGTTATCAGATCGAAAATTTTATATTTTTAAAATAAATAAATGCTAATTTTTTTGTTATTTCTTATAAATTTATTTATTTTTTAAATATTATACACACAAAAATATGTTTCTTTAAATAATTTAACGGAATAATTATTATAATTTCAACAATCCATTTGGGCAATAATAATTTGAAAAAAAGGCCTGGATCATAATTTTATTTTTTTTCTATATTTTTAATCTCTATTTATATATATAGTACTTTGATTTATTTTCAATATAAGGATATTGTTTTATATATAGTGTTAGAATCCCACACCTTTATTATAGTTTTAAATTGAATGTTACGTGAGAAAAAGATGAGAAAATATCAAAATTATTGTTCAATCAATAAGCCCACTGAATCCATGGCTACTACACATTACAACAAAATAAATTCTGATTATCCAATCAAGCTATTCAAATTTATTTAAAACTAAGCAAAAAAGAACAATATTTGACTTTATTAAATCAAATTTTATCATAATTAAAATATATTTGATGATAAAGGTAATTTTCTATATAAATTAAATGTTAAAAATAACGATATTGAAGGGGACTTGTTTATCGTTATTATTATTGCGTTACATTCTAAAGGATATTGAATAATTTGCAAGTATTATAAAGCAGACGAAAGTGAGAAGCAGGGTTGCCAATTAGAAATCCACTTCTAATCCTCCTCGAAATGACCCTACTTTGAAGAAAACTGGCTTTTAAAACCCAATAACTACCTAGCTTAGAGTAGCTAAGAATGTAATTGATTTCAATCAAGATTCTAGGAGTATAAGTGAATAGGTTTTTAAGTAAAATTAATGTAAATTGATTCTTCACTCTTGTCAATTTGTTTATTTTAAATATTTTATATAATATGATGCATTATATACATCTATCCCCCGATTTACACGGTACTTGTTTTACACGTTTTCGCTTTTACACGGTTTTCCAAATAAGTTTTGTTTTTATCGCACTATACTAAATGCTACTGTGATTGAACACATACGCTGTTTACACATCTCACGAGGAATCCCGAGCTTATGTGCTGACTACATATTTTAACTTGTCAATGCATTTTATTTTTATTTCTGTGTACATCTATCCCCCGATTTACACGTTTTTCTCAGGAACGTATCTACCGTGTAAATCGGGGGATAGATGTATATATATAAGTCGGTGAACGAGTAGGTAACACCCTCGATTCCCGACAGTCATGAACCGGGATTGAATCCCACGTTAACTATTTGTTTAATATGTAAATAACCTTCACATATTATTCATTGTTGCAATTATCATGAACTAGGTTGCTCTTGTTGAGCGGTACCTATTAATGTGATTTTGAACCATGATGCATTATCGCGCCATCTGTTATGTGATTTAGTAACTATTATAGATGCGTATAATTCTTTTAAAATTTAAACCATTTTATACTGCCCTCTTTGCAATGAAAAATTAATGGGAGACTCTGGCACATCAGTGGTGAACCCTCCTAGTGGTTTCGCCCAAGTTTAATTAATATATATATGTTATGAATAATTTGTTTGTTGTTAGATAAAGGGTTGATAAGACAAAGGATCGATAAGATAAAGGGTTGAAGGTGCAGTCTTGATAAGAAAAAGATAATTATTTACCATCAAGTAGCTTTTATTTTCAATTACTTGAGGAAATATTACACTTTAGTTATTTTCACATTATATAGAATTTATAAAGTTAATCCTATATTAGTGATTTAAAAAGATAGATATGTTAACTACGCATATTTACAACAAAACTGAAAGTCATTCTAAAAACGATGATAACCAAAAGTAAAAATATCAATAATTAAAAATAAAATATATATTTTTTAAATAATAGAAATATTTGAGTTTTTAGATTACATAATATTTATATATTAATTAAATACGGCAACAAGGAGGGTTTCTGAAGATGGGTTTCTTAGAAATATTAATTGGTATAGTTGTAATTGCAAAAGTGTAACTTTTTCTACATATGTAGAAGATATGTGGTGTACTTAAAGTGGCCTGTACCACATGTACTAGGGATAATATGTAAAATTGATTCAAGACCGGACATCTTAAGTCTCTGAAGTTTACGGGAAATGTTATGTACTCTTTTACCTAATATTCAATAAACTTAGGTAGTGTAGTTTCTGTTAAAAGAGATTTTATGCTACTGTTATATATTTGTATAATATTTTATTATTACAGAATTATCATAAGAACTAAAAACATGAATATCTCACGCTATATATTGATTACATCACACAACAACCAAGTCCTTGGTCAAAACCATATATAAATATTATATATTACAGGAAACATCAAGAAATTATTCAAAATATTTTTTTTTGTATACAAGCCATCAAAATGGATCGATGGAAGAATTCAGGAAAAGTTATTAAATTTCTCAGACGTTATCAATGTACTGGGTAAGTAGAATATTCCATCAAATAATACCCATATCTATAAATACGAAATATTAACGACATCGTTACAAATATCGTCTGCTAGCATATTTCTATGATGGTCAAATTAGAAGAAAGTGGGAGTATCACATTACAGACTCTCCAGCCAAACAAACTATCGTTTCTCAAGCAACGTGTGGTTCCCATGGCAACAGTTCTTAATGACATCGAAGTGAGTTCAAAAACCACATTCCTCTACCACAAAATGGCGTAGACCCAGCAGACAATCCTCCATTTTGGATCGAGGAAACAGCTGACCTTACAATATTACTCTTAGTACAAGTCTATCTCTCCATCTACTACTGGAAGTACCTTATAATCATTGATAATATTTGTACATTTCGTTCTATTTATCGACTCCTTTCTTTATTCTATGCAAATATTACATATAATTCTACTGTCCTGAAAGAGTATGTCCATAGTTTGTTTGAATACCATTTCTGAGATTCCACCCTTCAGTGTAGAATATACACATACATAGAGCTTTATTAAGACCACCGGTCTTATACAGATTCACCATAGAAAGAAAGTAAACATGGAGCTCTTATACTCCAGGCAACGCAGTACAGCATCCAACAACAGCCTCTAGGTCCGACGCGTGTCCAGTGGCCACAGAATCAGTTAACATATATAAAGCAGAATGATCCAATACAGTATTAGAGCTCTAAAGAAGCGGTCTGGTAGATTAAACATTTTTTGAGTCTTTTAGCCACTTTGGATATTTGTTGAGGAATGGTCTGGCTAAGGATGAAAGATTTACAGGTACGTATTTCCACTCTACTTTTAATATTACATGAAGTACGTAGTTATATTCTACTCTTAATATATTTAAGCATATTTTATTGTAGATTACGTACATTTGTCTATATATAATTATCATTTTTTTTTTAAAGCGGTGAAGAACTTATTGATGAGTGTTGAACGTACCAGCCTTCATAAAGCTGACAAAGGATAACAGCCCGAAATGAACACGTGGTTGATTGTTATCTTGATATTTCATAAAATATTTTGACTAATTCTCTCGGTGGAAAGCAGGATCTTTGAAGAGCAGTTTTCCATCAGCAATCTTCAGTTTGACAATCAGAATGCGTTTTAAGCATTTTATTAATTGTTGTTAATCAAAGGTTATTAAGAAAATTCGATATACAGCTAGTATTTATTCAAACAAGTTGTAATTGCCATCTTGGAAAAGTTTTTCTTTCTCTATGAAGGTGACTTTCATTAATTTCATATTGTGATGTTCATTAATTTTTTAATTTATTTTTAGATATGTGTACTGATGCAGAAGGAAGAATAAAATGGAGTTATTCCTTTTTCTTCGATCAGGTAGCTAGAGTTCAGAGTACTCAAATCTAATTGGATTACTGAAGGAACAAATGAAATTTAATTCTCAACTCGCTCAGGTTTCCCTCCTTAAATATTGAAGGCTGGCTATAAAATATTTAAGAAATCATCAGGACCTTCTGAAATGAACTTTTTTTGTCTTGAATTTCCCGGAAGAATTGGTAATCTTCCTGATTGAGTTTGGGAAACACGGATGGTTCTAGAAACAGATGGGGTTTAGATCGTTAGGATGAAAAACAGCTCAGAAATTTTGATGAGAAAAGAATAACTATTATTGCTATTTCCAGAATACCTGGTTCTGTCAATACAAATCTCACATCAGGTTCATACTAAGTAAAAATTGTATAAATCTTTGACTGACTATTTTGCAGTAGAATCAGGTTGGATAGACAAAGTTTCGCAATTGTAACACCCTTGTTTAGACGTCATACTAATCTATGTACAGTAGAATCTCCATGAAAAGACACACGCCTACTGTACAAAGGAAAGTTTCAATTTACAAAATTACCGTTTTTATTGTACAGCAACTCTCCGGTAAGAGGACACCTCTCTACAAAGGACAGTTTTCATTTACAAAATTACAGTTTTTATTATATAGCACCTCTCTGGTAAGAGGACACTTCTCTACAAAGGAAGGTTTTCATTTGCGAAATTACCGTTTTCACTTTATAGCAACTCTCCAGTAAGAGGACACCTCTCTCTAAAGGACACTTTGGCTCTGTAATTAGGTGTTGTCCTTTACTGGTAGGTTCTACTGTACCAAAATTATAAATGCATCAACACAATGCGTATGGTCTCCTCCAACTCTAGTGTAGAATATAATAGTGATGAAGAATAAGCAACAGAACCAGCATTTTTGGCAACCTGTATACGAGTACCCTGTACCATCGATAAACGTTGCTTCGGTCCAAGGTAGCTTCTCCGTATGCCACAGTCAACATTCGGAATGCATCCGCGCACTTAATTTCGTTTTTCACACAAAATTTGATACAGGTTCTTTGATCCATTTTTTTTTAATAGGTAAAAATCGAAGACGATCCAAAACACCTGCAAGCAAAGCAGCTGTCAACAATTAAGTGAACATTCAAAATGGCCGAGCTTGTCGGCATAAGTGAGAGACATGAGTACCAACATAAAGCCACAAAAAGATCGAAATTCGAATATACGTAACCCGCGAAAATTCAAAATAGGCGATACTTTTTGAACACACCTCGTTCCATGGGCTATAGGTTTCATCAAGTACAAAAAATCTGCCTTACCATGTCACCAGTTTAAATACCTTTTGGACAGAATCGTCCTATTTGATATCAGCTCTCGTAGGATGTTAAGAAATGATGAGGACCAAAGCCCAAAACCATGGTATACAATTTAGTTTATTTGTCTGAATTTTCCTTAAATGCGATGGAAAATATATTAGGGACGCTTGGCTCATCAGTAATAAACCCTCCCATCAGCAATATCGATAGATTAATCTACCAGACCTCTTTTTAGAGCTCTAATATGGTATATAATAATACTAAGCGGCGCTGAGTTTGTTTATACAAAAAATGTAATGCCTTGATAAAGGTTTGGCGTTCAGCCAACCGAAATATTGGCAAAATAAAAATATTTTTAAATCCAATATATGACTTTTTATTATCTAATATTCAAATATAAAAAGAAATCATCAAAGAGGTTGTTGTTCTCCTCAACCAAAACAAACAAATACTACAACAGGTCCCCAAATGTCGTTGACACTTCTATGTGTCATCAAGTGACAATGTCCCCACCCTAACACCGCCCAATTTGAGAATGTCGTTAACATGTTCCTTGACACTATGTTTTAATTTACTTTTTAATTATCTCCACTCATTCAATTATTAATTAAACATTATATTTATTGATTTACAAGAGATAGAAAAAATATAAAAGGGAAACTAATATTAAACAAATGAACTTTCTTTTTCTTTGGTTAGCGCTTATTTACCTGTGAGCTTACACACACTCTGTGGTAACAATTAATGTACAATATTATTGAATGATTTAAGTATGAATTGCTATACTTTCAAATGGCTAATTATATATATATAGATACCCACATTAATAAAAATATATAATTATTTCAATTAAATATATGGTATAGGTTATATCATATTTAACCATCCAATTAACATAAATAATCGAAAGACGATTTAAATGATTAATGAGAATACATAAATTACTTTTAATTACTTTTGCATCTAGTTGAAAGTTTTTTTAAAAATCGTTTCCCCATTTTTTAAGTTAATGAGCATTTTTTTTATCCACACGTTGGTTAGCATGAATCTAATGGATTTTGGCTATTTTATCCTCATTCTATGATAATGTCTGTTTTTTTTTCTTGTTTTATAAAATACGATAGAAAACACTTTAGGGAATTAGTATTCAACTAAATGGATAGATAATGAATATCTTTGATAATTAATTAGTTCAGTTTAAAAACATATATATCATATATCATCATATATCATGTTTCTTTTTTAAATATTAATAATGTATTTATCAATATACATGTTTTAATTGTTTTATATATATATTATAAATTAAAAAGGCATATATTGGATCAAAATATCATTTATATCCAATATATGCCTTTTTAATTAAAGATTTATCTATGGATTACTCTATTTTCAAAATATATTATAAAGAAAAAATGAGATTTCTGTTTATTTTTTTGGTTATCTTGAGGATTATGCTAAGGAATTATTTGCTGGTTCTTTTTAGTATTAAATTGTATTGGTGATGCAGTCGTGGCAATAATTAATTTTAATGGAAATAATTTTCAAAAATAGCTTTAATTGCGGTAAAGTAATATTTATAAAAAAACATAATTTGATAAAAGTACTGCCTAGTTTAAGGCGTAAGAATAAAAAAATGGAAATCATATTTACATAATGTACAAAAGGTTTGAGCCGGCCATCGGGAAACAACAACGAGTTTTTATAGGGGAAGCGTGACCTCTGGCGGTAGATTTAACACAGTATTTGAATCTATGAAATATAATTTTAAATAAAATAATATTTTAATATAACATATATATACTCATAGAGATAAAACTAAAGGATTTTGTACCTTTTAGCATAAATATCAGGATTATATTTTGAATATATTGAGAATAGAATGTAGTTATTTACCTTAAGATTATTATTATTTTTAATATAGAGCTGAGCCAAAATTGCGATGCGAATAATGAGAAATAAACTATAAAATCTTAAATATATAAAAATGTAAGTATAATAAATCTGTTATATATTTTACATTTTAAGCAAATGAAAGTGTATAGTTAAATATTTAATTTATATTTTGATTTAAAATATTAAAATAAAACTAATCAATATTTGCTTGAAGTGATTCCCTAAAGAAATATAGAAAACACATTTAATATTCCTTAAAACAAACAGAAGAAAAACAATTTATTATTAATTTTTTTAGATTACATTTTAAATTATTTGATGAATGAGAAAGAAAAAAAATGAAATTCTTACGTTTTGCTAAAGAATTTGCTTTTAATATTTATTTTTTAGAAAAAAATATTTCTCCGTATATTTTACATCCATTTTTGACTTTTATCTAAATTAAAAATTTAAAGATAGTCAAATTTCTTTAATCAAATTTACTCAAAAATACAAATGATAAAAAAAATCTTTAAAAATCTCCTTAGAAAATATTTTCGTATTTATTTTTAAAAGTCATAATCTTTAATATCTGTTTTAGTTATTTTTATCAAAAGAGAGATATCTTTTGTTTTATAAATTTAAATCAAACGAAAATGTTCCTCCTTTGAAATAAATTTCAGTTCATTTTTTATTTGTTTAAAGTGTTATTGCGTATACTTTAAGGTATTTTTTGAACATTTCAAATGTCTATATACTCCCCATAATATCTTTAAAATATCTTAAATATTTTATTTTATACGTCAGTTTGAAAAAGAAAATGTTATATTCATAAATAATTTATCTAAACATGGAATATAAAATATTTTTATTCGAATAGAATTTTTTTATACATTTTTTTTCCTTTTCTTTCTTCCAATTAATATAGCTCAAAAGATTTCTTTTACTAGTTAAGAGTTTCCCTATTATATTTTTAATCGTTTAAATTAAAAAATATATATATATTAATACGAAAAAAAATCCAATTAAACAATCTTAATAAATTAGAAGAAAATATGTTAAGGTTTTAAAATATTTTAAAATAAAATTGAATATAAATTCAGAAAAAAGAATTAACGACTTTAAAAATGTTATTTCTTATTAAGTTTTTTTTCTCATTTTGAAAGGAAATATATTAATGCTAATATATATATATATATATATATATATATATATATATATATATATATATATATATAGTATTCAGAAAATCTTTTGATATTTGCTTTTTTATTATATCTTCATATTCTTACTAATGATTACTTTCTAAAATGTTTTTTTATCAAAATATTATATGCTTTACAATTACAATTATTTTATTTCCAAAGCGCTATATTCCGCAAGGGATACTTGCGCCAAACAAGGAGAAAAGTTTATTTACATAAGTTATTTATATTATTCCTGAAAGGTTATATGCTGAAAGGTTAAGTGTTAATAATAATTATATATCTACATATTTTCAAAGGAATAATAATGTTTCAATTCTTCAATTAAAGATTTTATTCATTCATATTAGTATATTCGGATGATAAATACGAATTTATTTTACAGATTAGATGATGAAATTTATATCAGTAATATTTATTTAATCTTCAGGTTTAATATGTGTTTGGGCATCGTCTATAAATGAGGTTTCAAATGATACAGTAGTATAGTAGTTAGAAAAAATGAATTAATTTAGTTTATCTGCGATTGAATTTATATATTTAGATTTATCTTCTGCATTTAATTCACTATTAATTCATATTACATATTGTCCAATTCTTTCTGTGTTTGTTTTATTGAAACAGAAGGATAATAATGTTTGAGAATGGTAAGTGAACCAAAAGTGAAGAAAGAAGTTGAATATTCTTTGAGTGTGAAAGCTTGTAAAAAAATAGGAACTTACCTTCTATTATCAATTTGTTTATTTTTAAGCTTTGCGTCTGTTTTTGCACAAGTTGAATCTGGTTAGAACGATGTATAAAATTAAGATGATTCTTTTGTTGCCTTAAATACGAGGTAATTAACTCTCTCTATATTTAAAAATGTTTAAAGTTTAATTTTATAAATCTGAGAGTTGTCTTCAAAAACGATCCAACAAAAAGATTTTACAGCATTCATCCAGGCGTTAGTATTGCCAATTCTACAATTTTTTATGTATAATACATTTGAATAATCGGTTGTTTGGTGATAAGCATCTTTTTTATTTTTTTGAAGTTATGCAAGCTTTCAAACAAACTTGATCTTCAACATTTTGCAAAGCATATAAATACTTGGATAATTGCGATTGTCATTTTATATAATTTCAATAGAAAATAAATTTGTATCAATATAAGCATTAGAAATATTCAAAGCCTTTTTTGGAATATCTATACAATCTCTTTAATAAGCATAAGTTACTTTGGATGGATTAAAAGAAAGATTACGAATCGAAATATTTAATTTATTTTTACAATCATAGAAAAAAATCTTAAGAAATAGAAAGTCATTTAAGCGCTAGTCGTCTGCTTTTTATTTTTTTAAGGAGACATAAACAATCTTGTTCAACTTAGTTATCTCGTGTGTCTTCAATAAAAGTCACTGTAATATCTTTCAGAGTTATTGTCTGAATCCCGATATACATGCTAAAAGGTACAACTTCCTTAAGTTTTGTCCATGAGTGTATTTATTTTAATGATATTCACTTTTCGTACCTAACCCTACTTAGGATACGTTGATAATTTACAGAGTACTAAAAGAGAATTTGTTTAAGATTCCATATTCAATACGATCAAAGCATGGACAAAGTAATTTTGTAACATACTGAATTCACAAAAGATAAAAGTTTTATCTAAAGAAATTCTTAAATTTTCCAAAAGAAAGAGAGGGAAGATATTTCGAACTCTAAAATAATTAATTTATCTTGCCAAAAAATCGAATAAAATATAAAGATAAACACAATCAAATTATCTAATATTTAAAAATTTCAAGCTCTTTATAGTTTCTTTACAATCCTAATGAAGAATAATTGATATTTTACGAAAAGCTTGAATGAATATAATGATTTCGTCTGGATAAGATATCAATATACTGAACAATACGAGTGCCAGTCATTCAAAATCAATACAATTGTTACATATTTGCATATTACTTTAATATATACATAATCTATACTTACAACATTCTTTGTAAATAAAGCATTAGGAATAGAAAGAGAGATTTTCTACTTATATATTGTTGAGCAAAAAGAAAGAAAAGTTAAAATCCTTGATTCTAAGTGCAGTTTTAAAGAAAGGGATAAAGAGAAGATGGCAAGGAAATGGTGAGTAACTTTAAGGCTTTTAAACTAGGGCTAGCGGTTACTATGGCAACAGACTCCCTACGTCCCAAGGTGGAATTCTCCACTTTCCATTAATTTGACAACCGAACGCACTTCCCAACCATGTGTCAGTTTCTGATTGGTTTTTAAACCTAATACCTTTATAATCTGTTGTGGGTTTTCTTTCTTCTTTATCTGTTCTGTTATCATAGGACCTTTCTTTTATAGACAATTTGAAACATAGCTTTCGATAAGAGAGTGTGTTGTGTGAATCTGTTGATATAGTAAACATGGTTATTTAAATTAAAGATACTTCGACCAGTAAATCTTTTTTATTTTCTCAATGCAAAGCGTTAAAAATGATTATAAGGCTACAAAGGCGTTCTCAAGCGGCATTTCAAATTTTGTAAAACATCCAAAGCACGAGTCAAAAAACAAATATTAACCTCACAAAAGACTATGAGACAATGAAAAAAACTTTACTGGACGAAGTATCTTTAATTTAAAGAACTATAAATGCCGGCCAGGCAGCCGGATATACGAAGCCGTATACATGCTAAAAGGTACAACTTTAAATTTTGATCACACTTGGTTATCTCGTATATCTTTAATAAAGGTCACTGTAATATCTTTCATAGTTATTGTCTGAATCCCGATATACATGCTAAAAGGTACAACTTCCTTAAGTTTTGTCTATGAGGGTATATGTAAAAGAATTATTACTTTATTATTCAAGTAAGCTTTGTAAAGAATTGGGGAAATGGGGGAATCGAACTCACATAATAGAGTATCTCTTCTCATAGAGTAAGATAATGGGAAGAATATTAGAAATTGAAATTGGTCACACAGGTGACGCCGAATCTTATTGGTTGCTAAGCAATATACCATTGTCTTCATTATTTATATTTTCTCTTTATCTCTCGTCTATAGAACTCTTCCTGCCTATTCTTGATTCGATCTGGTAAACGATCATCTTTCGATATATCTCTTGTAAGTTATATACAAAAATATATTTTGATATATTTAGGAGAAAATAAATAAAATGATTATTTTTGTGCAAAATAGTGATAATTTAATTGGTTCCATAAGAATGAAATGAAAATGGCTTTCAAATAATAAATTAAGGATTATTTTTGAAAGGGGAATAAGTTTTATAATCATAAGCCGCATTATATTGTATTATAAATTATTTTATATAATATTTATGAACGGAAAAATATGTCCAGGGTAGCCTAGTGGACATGGTATCTGCCCGGTAAGCGGAACACTGTGGGTTCGATTCCCATCCCTGGACACTTTATTTTTCCGTTTATCATTACTCTTCACAATTCATCCTTTCATACTTCATCCCTAAGGTTAGAAATAATCGTTATTTCTCCCCTTAAAATATATTTAGATTTTTCGTTTAAAAGAAACACATGCGGGATAATTTTCAAATGTCGTTTTACAAAATAATATCTACATTTGCCGTCTCCCGAGAGTTCTTCAACTCTCTAGTCTTATCAGAATTCTGACAATTTTGTCGATGACAATGGTAAACTAATGTATGAACACCAACTGACCATCCAGTAGATACATACATCTACATTCGTCGTCTCCCGAGAGTACTTGGCCCTCTCTAGACCAGCTCCTATTACAATTCAAACAATCCCGGCAATGGTAAACTAATATATGAACACTAACTGACCATCCAGTAGATACATACATCTACATTTGTCATCTCCCGAGAGTACTTGATCCTCTCTAAACTAGCTTCTATTGTAATTCATATATACAATGGTATACCAATGTATAAACACTAGACCAGTTTCTATTACAATTCAGACAATCCCAGGGGAGACAACAGTAGACCATTAAATAAACACAGACTGACCATCCAGTAAATACATACATCTACATCCGTCGTCTCCAGAGAGACCTCTTGGCTCTCTCTTGAGAGACCAACTCTTATTAAAACTTAGAAATACCAGAGGCAACAGTGACCAATGTATAAATACTAGACTGGCCATCCAGTAACTACATACATCTACATACGTTATCTCTTGAGAACTCTCGGCCCTCTCTTGAGAGACCAGCTCCTATTACAATTAAGACAATACCAGAATCAACAGAGAGTAGATCACTGTATAAACACTAGATTGACCATCTAAGCAGAGGTATAAGGTTATAGAAGGTGTTTGGGATTATTTAAGGTAGTTCAAAGGTATTGAGAACAACAAAAAAAGTTACCGTATAAAGGAAAAGACGAATAATTGCATATTAGACATGTAAATAAACAAAACACAATAATTAATTCTATATAAATAAAACTAAGAAAGATTAGAAAAATATTGATTTGAAGGAATTCATTTCAAAGATATTAAATTGATTTTAATAACAAATCTCTGTTTAAAGGAAAATATTTACTGATTGAAATTTCTACTGTATTAATATACATTTCTAAATCAACAATACTCATTGACAAATATTCAGAAAATTATCTGATTTGCAAAGAAATTAATTATAGTAATAATTAATTTGTAATTACCATTTTCTCTCTAATAATTATATAGTTATTCTTTTTCTTAAATCTCATTTCGTTTTAAAATTAAATTTATATCTCGTCAGGTTATTGAATATTTTTATACTCATAGAATTTTTTTCAGTGTGACCAGATGTTTTAATATTTTAAAATTACCCAGAAAATTTGAATTATTTGAAATTTTGGAAAATTATTAACAATAATGTAATCTAAATTCCTTAAATGTACTCAGCCTTTCTTTATCATTCTATTAAATATTTATTGAAATAAATGTATTTTAAATATAAATAAATTAATATTCTATTTATAAAAATTATTATTATTCTGCATTTGTGAATATATTAATTTTCTATATAAACTCCATATATAAAAGAGGTTAAGCCTAAATCTATTTTAATCTTCTGCCTTGCTTCTCATTGGTGGATAAAAAGCCCGCCACTTTTTCTAACAGGCTTATTTAAAATCCAATTTGGCCCCACTTCCCTACAATCCAATTGGACCAATTTACACACTTTGCATACTACCTGGAAGAAATTTAAATTAAGTGCTAATTAAGTCGTCTTATTGAATGTTTTCATCAAACGACACCAGCGTTGGTTCGTCTGCTAGATTTAATATTGTTCCTTCTTCAATCTCCTTTAACAAAAGACGGATTTTGTGATCCGCCATTTTCTTTTGGAATAAAAGACGAATTCTCTTCCACTTTGGCAAATGAATTTTGCTTTCTTAGTTAAGCTTCAATTAATTTAATAAAGAATATATATTTATATTTTTGCATATATAAATATAGTGTTTTATTTATGTTTTATATTTTGTTTTATTCAAATATATTAATTTTTTACTTATTATAAATAATATTTTAGATATTATATTAATTTTTGGCTGTTATTTATTGAAAGCCTCTCATTGAAAAATTAATAAATTTGTATTCAAACAGAAAAATATATTTTGAAACATTTTTTTAAAATTTTATTCTTCCAACTATTATAATATATTTTGGCGTAAATAAATACGTTATTAATAGAAACGGCGTCTGACATCTGTATAATTCATTGATAAAATAAATATATGGTTGAAATTAATCATGATGATAAAATTTTCAAATGTCAAAATATTCGGAGAAATATTTACTTTAAGCTGTCATCCTAAATCCAATATGGCGTCGTTAGAGAAAAGGAAGAAAACAGTCGGCTGATAGTTTATTCCTAGATTGACCTCCAAAGATATCAATTTGGAATTTCAAGCGCTAAATTAAATTTTGAAGAAGTTTCACCTAAGCTCTTAAAATACTAAATTCTTATTTTGGAAAATCTTAGATTTTAAAATGTGCCTATATTTATTGATCTCTAAATATATGTGCATCTATATGTTATCTATAGGTTTTTAACTTTTTATTAGACATTTAAAATTTATATTTAGAGATTTTCAAAATAAATTAAGACATTTTTTAATTTCAATTTAGACATTTTCAATTTTAATTTTGACATTTTCATTTTAATTTAGACGCTCTTATTTTTATTTAGACATTTTTAATTTTAATTTAGACCTTTTTTTATTTCAATTTAGACATTTTTAATTTTAATTTAGATACATAGACTTTTTATAGAAAAGTCCATGTGTCTAAATTAAAATAAAAATTGAAAATGTCTAAAATAAAAATAAAAGTGTCTATATTAAAATGAAAAATGTCTAAATATAAATTAAAATTGTCTAATCAAAAGTTAAAAACCTATATATATATATGTGTGTGATTATATAAAATTAATCTGTAAATTAAAGAAACTTTTTATTTGTGTTTTTGCTGTGTTATATATAAATATATACATATTTTGAAAATAGAGCAATCCATTAATAAATCTTTATATAAAAAGGCATATATTGGATCAAAATATAATCAAAAAATATATATATTGTGTTCTTCATTCTAATTTGTATTATTATAAGTATATTCTCTAATAAATTATATATAATATTCAATTTTTATGTTTATTTATGATTATTTTTATATGAAGTCTATAATTTTGAGATAAATTTGTTTTCTTATTTGTGTGTAAATATATTTGTTTTTCAAGATAAAAACTTTGGAACTTTAAATTTTAAGCTTTTTATTATTTTAATTAAAAACCTAGTATTTTCTGTGTGTTAAAAATCAGAATATTTTATATGCATATATGCAATTATATAACAAATATATGACATATTTAGTGTTAAAAGTATATAAATATTTATTGTTTAGGAATCAATTCTTTCATTTTAACAAATATCTAACAAACAAAAATATACTCATGGACCAAACTTATGAAATTGGAAGTTATTTTTTATTTCGCTGTCTGTTTTTTTTTTCTTTTTTTTTTTTTGAAGGAAATAATTGCAAATTTGTTTACACTTGGTTATCTCGTTTGTCTTCAATATTTATTATAGGAATTTCTTTAAGAGCAAAACAAGTCAAACCCATCAAAAACTAAGACAAAACAAGATAAATAATTCAATAATAAAAAATGACAATTTATAAAATGTTACTATACAAACCAAATTCAAATTTTTGAATAATTATTTTTCTTATTTAACAGTTGCAAAGACACACCATATCCACAATTAAGATAATTGCGTGTAAATCTGAAATTATATACAAACAAATCAAATCATCGTGATATTATCACTGGGAAGCACGCAAATTACACATTCGATGTCAAATTTTGCATATAGTAATTATAAATAGTAGCTTGAAATATGTACAGTCAATACTTTCGCGTTAAAATATACAGCCTGCAGAATCTATTAAACTTGATGTATTGGTCTTTATTGTAAACAACTTGTTTTGTATTTGTCAGGTAAAGTTGGTTTTCTTCCCTTAGATCAGAAGTTGATGGACAGTTTATCAGAAGGTGTTCAGGGTTTTGTTTTTCGTTTCCACAAGTGCACGCAGGTGAACCAATTTTACCAATTCTAAACAAATATGTGTTGAAGTCACCATGTCCAGTAAAAAATTGAACGTTATATAAGTTGGGTTGAGCATAGTTAGGAATTCTTGAAAAATTTTGAATATGAAAGAATATTTATTTTATTATTCATAACTCAAATTGAACCAAATCTATAGAAAATATGTAAATAAGAAACATCAATGTGGAATTGTAATGTCACATAA
This sequence comes from Cordylochernes scorpioides, assembly GCA_030710605.1. Classification (NCBI taxonomy): domain Eukaryota; kingdom Metazoa; phylum Arthropoda; class Arachnida; order Pseudoscorpiones; family Chernetidae; genus Cordylochernes; species Cordylochernes scorpioides. Next base: position 87,283,973 of record CP092869.1, read on the forward strand.
ATTGTACACAATAAAACAAGAATTCAAGAATTTCAGCATCTAATTGCTGAGTTAAGGAGATATCTGAAGATGAAAGAGGTTAGAATTGCATTAGGACAACAAATCCAATCAAGATAATTACTCTAATCACCAAGAAGCTTCACTGGGAATTACTTGTAATTTACTTATATTACCTCTTTAGCTCCTCTTATGACAAGACTCATCTGGACGTAAACAACATTAGAAGATTTTCGTCTGTTTTGATGACAGTTTTGCAACTTATTATCTATTGTCATTTATAGTAATGGTTCTATCTTTATTAAGATAGAGTTGTTATCTAACCATTGTTCTTAGAAATAGACAAAATTATAAAATATATTTCCAATATCACAGTGAGTATTTATTCTTTATTTAAAATGATACTTATTTTTCCAAACAATAATCCTTATACAATATACAATGCGGCTTGTGATTTTAAAACGACATTTGAAATACTATCCCGCATGTGTTTCTTTTCAACGAAAAATTAAAATTTATTTCAAGGAGAAACAACGATTATTTCTAACCTTTTGGATGAGGTATGAAAGGGTGAATTGTGAAGAGTAATGATAATTCCCATCCCTGGAACTTTTATTTTTCCGTTTATCATTACTCTTCACAATTCACCCTTTCATACCTCATTCAAAAGGTTGGAAATAATCGTTGTTTCTCCTTGAAATAAATTTTGATTTTTCTTTGAAAAGAAACACATGCGGGATAGTATTTCAAATGTCATTTTAAAAGAATCCCTAAATATTTATAAAAGTCAGTGTATGTATGTATGTGTGTATGCTTGTCCTCTATACACGTCCACAATACATAACTAATCATACTAAAATTTTAACAGTATATAGAGTAGAATCTGGAAAAACTTATAATGAAAATTTCAGGTCTCTATTTCAAATATTCGTCGAGTTATTTGCAAAGTTGCGTTGCAAATTTGCCCTTTCGCTTGCGAGTAGCGCATCTAGTGGTGAAGATGGGAGGTAATATCAGCTGACCTAATGTACATGTAAAGTTTGGAGCAGGATGTTTCACAAGAGTGACATCCAGGGCGCCAATTTATAATTGTAACGAATAGTATTTGAATAAAAACATTTAATCGGGTAAAACCCGGGCGTTGCTCGGGTCATTCGGATAGTTTCTTATAAAAGCAACTCATATCCAGAAACCTTTGGCATTGTTTGATTAATATCCAGATTTGAAATGTAATCTTTAGAAGTGTTGATCTTCTAAAGCTTGCATTTCAAATAAGAAAAGATATTTTGTCAAACAAGGAGTTTTTTATAAGATAAACTCATGTTCGAATAATTTAAATAATTTTGTGAGAAAAAAAATGAATAGGAACTAGGGAATGGATGAGGAAATAACTAGGTACAAGGGAAAGGAAGTGACTAGGAACAAGTAACAGGTGAAGAAAAAGAGAATTTAAAATATAATCTTTCAAGCGATAGTTGATCTTCTAAAAGCTGATAACAAAGATATTGACCATTTTCAATCATTGCTTTCAATCATGCTTTCAATCATTCTAAGATGGGTTTTATTTCTTTCATACGAAGAAAGAGGGAATATAATACAATTTTTATATATTACAAGATTTTCCAGAAGGTTTTTTTTTATCCATCAAATAAAAAGTTTTTTTTTTCTAAAGAATGATATTTAATCTAGTCTCCATATTATTCATTTGATTTTTTAATATTAAAGTAAAATTCTTAGTATAACCGAAATTTTTCGTATAACCTAAATTTCAACAAAATATTTCATTTTTTATTTCAAAATAAATATATAAGAAGATATTTTATCTCATTAGAATAATTTTTATTTTGAGAGAATAATTTGAAGGTTTTTATATTTTGCGGCATAATTTAATATAATCATTATGAGCAATACTGGAAAATTTAAAAAAAATGATCAAATAAAAATTTATTTCATTAAAAGAATATGTTCCTAAAAAATTAAATTAGTTTATTTTTAATTGCTACAATAGATATATTTATGTTGTGGTAAGTATATTTAAATATATTACATGTATATAAATATCGCCCTTTATAAGTATGTTTATATTATATATTAATATATTATTTATACTATTATTTAAAAAATAAATTATAAAAATATATAAAACTTTGAAGAGCATATATTTCTAAATAAAAATATGGTATTTATTTCTCTAATTTTTCATTATATATATTTTACTATATATAGTTAAGTTAAACAAAATAATAGAACAAACAAAGAAAAATAAATATACATCTATTATTTCAAAATTTTAAATATTAAAATTTTAAAAATAAAATAAATTAATGATAGTCTTAATTATTAATATTAATGGAAAAAGTTTTTTTTATAAATAAAAAATGGCACACCATATGTAATCGTCATTTCCATTTTTTTACATTTGACTTGAAGGAAAAAAAAAAGAAGAATTGAATATTTCATACCTAAAATATTTTATTTCAGAGATTTTGTTTTTAAAATTTATTTTTTTAAAAATCGACTTGAATTTGCTTCTATTGCAAATTTAATATTATCAATCCATTGATTAAATCAACGTTATTTCAATTTTAAATTACATGACCTAGCAAATTTTCATTGCAGACGATTTTTATAAAATCAATGAATGCAAATTTCCTAAAATTTAATAAATTTGCCTGTTAGTTGAGCACATTGTTGATACACATATATTTATTCTAAATATTATTTTCACTCACCATTTTAATGCCTGTATAGCTGATATTTTTGCACTATTGCATCCTTGTTTTGTGTACTGCTACAGATAAAGATGATCAGAAAAACAAGTATTTTGGAGTGGAGGTTATTTGTACCAGCTCATAGATAGATATATTTAAATCTACTTTGAGTCGGTACGAATCACTTCTACCCCAATTTCACCGTTTCAAGAAGGAAGAAAATCCTGGCAGAAGAAAAGATCCGAAAATTGAAGACATTTTGCCTCAGGAAGATATTTTCGGAACAAATTTGGGTATATATATGCATTTTAATGTATTCGTGGTTGCATGCATAGTTCGTTTTCAATGTTAAAAAGCCTAGTTTTTGAATGTTTTTATATCAAACTTAAAAACCAATGCTTGCTTGCGCGCGCGTTTACTTTAGCATGAAATATCGAATGTTTGTTTAGCATATGCACTTGGTATTAATAATAATAATTTATCAGCTTAATTTTTGCACATTAATTTTATCTCAATATTATAAAGGTATTATTTCTTGATGGAATCTTTCTAAAGTAATAACCAATATTCAATTCATATATTTAAGTAGCATGTTACCGTTTTCATATTTTTATTTTATTCATATGATTTTTGTCTGCACTACATTTTTTATTCGTGAGTCCATAAAATAATTGAATGATATTAAATATATTTGACATTATTTTTCCCTAATATATTAATAAATATAAATATATAAAATAGTTAATTTTAAAATAAAAATAAATATGGTTATATTTTAAACGTAAAGTTCTTAATTGTAATGTTACTAAATATTTTATTATAAATTATATTATTATAACTATATTACAATATTATTTATATATTTTATAATTAATTTACTATATAAGCATATTAATTATTATTTTATTTTATAGTTTTTAATATTATTATTGTATGAATATATAATAGGTTCCTTATATTTTCATATTAAATTAAATTTTGAATTTATTCTAATAAATTAGTTTATCTTTTTTAAATACTTATTGGTAAAATAATCTTAAAGAATTTATATATAGGCAATAATTAATAAAGATATTAGGATAATATGTATTTCTTTATTTCATTTTGAAAATTTTAAATTTAGTTAGAATTATTTAGTAATTATATAAATATATATATAAATAAAAATCTATATTGTAATATTTTTATATTAAAATATATTTTTGTATATGAGTTAATAGTTTTTTAAATAACCTTTTGAGAGAATCAATATATTAAAATGATAAAAATTCACTCAGATGAAGACATCGTTAAATAAAATAAAATAGAAATAAGAAAAGTGCATAAATCGTTTTCATAAAAATTTATTTCTGTAAAATTCGTGATATTTAGACCTATATGAAGTAAAACGTATTTTTATTTTCTAATAAATTATAATAATATATTTGATATAATATACTAATTTAAAAATAAATAAAATATATTTTCAATTTAAAAATTATTTCTTAAATAGATACGCTATATAAAATATATTTTATTGTATTTTAAAAATCAAATATAGCTTCACATTTATAGAGGAAAATATCAAATATAACAATCAAATTAATTAATATATTGAGTCTTATGTCAAAAGATCATTTTCATAATCTTTTTGGTGAATATAATTCACTTATTTTATGATTGAATATAAAATAAAAGCTACCACAGGCATAATTTAATAAATTTTAATAAATTTGTTTTATACATTTTTATATATATCTCATTACGATGGCTGATGGATTTGAAGAAGGGCATCGTGGCTTCAAGATCTTTATGTATGTGTAATAGATGCCATTTATCATTAATTAAGAAAGTTTTTACTTATAATTTTAAATAAGGCTTTATTATAACTTCTCAAACGCAAAAAATATATATATTTTGAAAATATATAATTTATGAAAATTTCAACACAAGATAGGCAAATATTATATTCCCTCTTTTTCATTTAAAAAGTTTATAAACATTTAGAATAAATTGTGTTAAAAATAGCTCTTATATATATTTTAAAACGATTTCTTATAGACAAATTATAAATAATAAGTAAAACGACTTTCGAGAGAGTTTTTTCCCTATAATTTATATTTATTACAGAAGATTTTACTTTTCTGAACATACAAATTATGAATTAAAAAAAGTCTAATAAGTTATCTTTATCATATACAGTAGAATCTCCATGAGAGGACAACTCTGACTACAGTTTTAATCACCAAAATTACCATTTTTGCCATTTAGTAGCTTTCCAAAAAGAAGACACCTCTACCTAAAGGACACTCTGCCACTCCAATTAGGAATTCGTTATAGAGAGGGATTACTGTAATAAAAAAATGGCATGGTATAATAAAACATTAAATCAACCCACAATATAGGTATCTTTCTATATTGATTTCTTTCAAATGAAGCATTACAAAACCTGGTGTATCTGTTCAATCAGGCTTCTATAAGATGTTGATCCATTGCTTGAGAGTCTGATGATAAAATATAAAGATATATTAAAAGGTTGCTAAGAAACCAATACACTCTTAATTACATATTCCCGAATTAGTTAAGATCAAAAGAAATGAACTTAATTCAATTTATCACAATATTTTAATTTAATTTCTCGATTATTTTTTCATTATGGGGTATACATGTACATCAAAGAATATAATATTAAAGAGAGAGGGATTAATATAGAATATGTAATTAGAAATAAATTCATGGTTGCAAATATATTACTTTCCTATTTTAAAAATCAGTCTTTTTATACTGTATATTTAATTTGAATTTATTAAGTGATTAGGTTGATGAACCTACTAATGGGGTACATGTACGTCAAAGAATATAATTTTAAAAGAGAGGGATTGATATAGAATATGGAATCAGAAATAAATTCATGGTTGTAAATATATTACTTTCCTATTTTGAAAATTCGGTCGTTTTATTACAATGTATATTTAATTTGAGTTTATTAAGTAATTAGGTTGATGAACCTACTTATGGGGTACATGTACGTCAAAGAATATAATTTGATTGAGAAAAGGATTAATATAGAATATAGAATCAGATATAATTTCATGGGCGCTAATATATTACTTTCCTATTTGAAAAATCAGTCTTTTTATTACACTGTATATTTTAATTTCAGTTTAATCAGTGATTAGATTGATGAGCCTCACCAATCAATTTTTCCAAGTCAATCAAGCAATAGCCAACGTCTGGTGGTAAGACTACTTGTTACAGTTGATTCTTTCATTAAAGATTTTCATGGTTAAACAGATGTTATAGTTTCCATTTGTCTTTCTTATCCATATGTCAATGACCTAATAATATAAAGTTAATAATATGCTAAGAAGAAATAAAAGTTAACGGAGCAACGAATTTCTTTGTTAAAGAGATGTAAGCTTGTCGAACCTTTGTACAATAACGTCCTTCAACAAGCTTGTATTAAATACAAGATAATCAAACAAAAAATAAGAAAAGATCATTGGCTGTTGGCCCTCATCAGCGTGGTGCAAGCTGTACCTCAACGACCAAAAACTGGTCACTCAAGGCATCCTGAAAAATCATGAAACGGGTAGTTAAGGACAGAATTGCGTGAGACCGCGAAACAATGTGAAAAAATAGTACAAATGTGATATTGTACTGGGATAAGGAGATGCCTTTTTTCATAATTATGCACCTTATCCCAGTACAATATATCACATTTGTACTATAAACTCAGAGAGAAAACTGACAAAAATTACAAGTACTTGTAAAACAAGACTTAGAACAAACACTATAAAGGAATAAAAATACATCCAGATGGCACAAGAACCTATAGGACATGTAACAACTGTCCTGGTGTGGAATTAACACCTACTCACATATTCTTATGTCCAGAAATGGCCACAGCCTTGCAGAAAATTGACAAGACTCAGAACAGCAGCTTTACATACCAAAGATAGTGGATATTGCTGCTGCTGTGATAGAGATGTATGGAGACATCTGAAGCTCTTCTTTGGACACGACAACAACAACAAGCTTGTATTCGTTTTACAGCCTGTTAAAGGATGTTTTTGTCCAAATTCTCGCCAGACTTATATATTTCCAATAAAGAATTTCGTCGCGCCGTTAGATTTTATATCTTCTTAGCAAGGATATCCAGCTATTCATCTTATTGTATTCAGGTTCGTCTTTCTTTAGAATGTATTTCCAATTCCAAATTGAGGGTCCACCTCCAGAGTAGGAAGAAATTGAAGCTCTTCCTCATTTCTACTTTGCCCTTTCCTGGCTTAGCTGTTCTAGGGTGTTGTACATCTACTGCTACTTAGAGGCGTCAGGTAAGGATTGGTTTTTCCTTTCTTATGAGATAGAAACTTGTAATAAGGTATTGACACATTTCTCTGTACATTAGAAATATCAACTACTCTCGTTGATTTTTAATTATTCCAGAATTGGCCAAATACCCATTCTTGATTAATCAAGAAAAGCTAACCACGGACGCGTTTCGGGCTGTTGGCCCTCATCAGCGTGGTGCAAGCTGTACCTCAACGACCAAAATCTGGTCATTCAAGGCATCCTGAAAAATCATGAAACGGGTAGTTAAGGACAGAATTGCGTGAGAACGCGAAACAATGTGAAAAAATAGTACAAATGTGATATTGTACTGGGATAAGGAGATGCCTTTTTTCATAATTATGCACCTTATCCCAGTACAATATCACATTTGTACTATTTTTTTCACAATATAGACTTTATTTAGTAATTCTCTTGCACTTTTTTTATTCCTAGTACACATGGTACAGTTCATGATAATCTGGTGGGTAGAAATTCGCGACTGCTTTTACTATAAGTGCACCACATGTCTACACATATGAAAAACAATTCGAATTTTGCACTTACAAATGTTCCAGAACCCCGTTTGGTTACTTACATTCGTTGGTGGGGTAGAAACTTTGAAAAAATCGGGAGCCATTGGATTTTTTTTTATTTAGAAAAAAAGAGCCCAATGCGGGATTCGATCCGTGGTTGAAGCGGTCGAAGACCAACAGTTTAGACCACTCATCTAACAACCCGCTCTCTTACATTATAAACATTGATAATATAAGTGAAATATTTACTATTATTGAATACAATAAGAACTATCATAAAATGATCCTTTTGAAGTATCCTCATGGACAAAACTTAAGGAAGTAGAAACGTCTTTGATGTTGCGGGTTGTCTTTTCTTTTTTTTTTTCAAGGAGACAGAGGTAAATTTTGTTCACACTTGGTTATCTCGTGTATCTACAATAAAGTTCACTATAATATCTTTCAGAATTATTGTCTGAATCCTGATATACATGGTAAAAGGTACAACTTCCTTAAGTTTTGTCCATGAGTGTATATATGTGTGTCTTCAATAAAGGTCACTGTAATATCTTTCAGAATTATTGTCTGAATCCCGATATACATGCTAAAAAGTACACTTTCCTAAAGTTTTGTCAATGAGTGTATATATGTGTGTCTTCAATAAAGGTCACTGTAATATCTTTCAGAGTTATTGTCTGAATCCCGATATACATGGTAAAAGGTACAACTTCCTTAAGTTTTGTCCATGGGTGTATATATGTGTGTCTTCAATAAATGTCACTGTAATATCTTTCAGAGTTATTGTCTGAATCCCGATATACATGCTAAAAGGTACAACTTCCTTAAGTTTTGTCCATGAGTGTATATATGTGTGTCTTCAATAAAGGTTACTTTAATATCTTTCAGGGTTATTGTCTGAATCCCGATATACATTCTAAAAGGTACAACTTCCTTAAGTTTTGTCCATGAGTGTATATATGTGTGTCTTCAATAAAGGTTACTCTAATATCTTTCAGAATTATTGTTTGAATCCCGATATACATGCTAAAAGGTACAAGTTCCTTAAGTTTTGTCAATGAGTGTATATATGTGTGTCTTCAATAAAGGTTACTGTAATATCTTTCAGAGTTATTGTCTGAATCCCGATATACATGCTAAAAGGTACAACTCTAAAGGCTGAAAGGTACAACATGGTGAAAGTCAACAAAGATACAACTTCACCTCTGTAATCTACCAAACTACAGGAAGGATCCAAGAACGTACCAAGGAATGTATATAGTTGTACATATACTCTGCCTATCTTATTAATCAATATCTGTATTCAAATTATTAAAATTCATATTCTTATATTTTTGAATGTGTTGTGTCTTCAATGCTTATTTTTACCCAACAGCTATGCTATTAAAAACCCCTTGTTATTTTATCAAAAACTCTTTTGTGATGCGGTTAAAGGGATGTTGAGAAAAATGAAATTTTGGATATATACTCTCAATAACAAAATTTAATAGGTGAAATATTTGTCGCCTGTTTTCTGTTTTGTTGAAGAAGACAGAGGCAATGTTGTTCACACTTGGTTATCTCGTCTGTCTTCAATAAAGGTCACTGTAATATATTTCAAAGTTGTTGTCTGAATCCCGATATACATGCTCAAAGGTACAATTCCTTATGTTTTGTCCATGAGTGTTTATATATGTGTGTCTTCAATAAAGGTCACTGTAATATCTTTCAGAGTTATTGTCTGAGTTGCCCCTCGAAATATTGGAACAATAAATTGATTATAAATCCAATATATGCATCTTTTTAAAATAAATAATATGCAAAGTTAAATTGGTTACGGATTCATCCTTCTTACATATTTTAATTACATAACATTATATATAACTAAGAATTGGTAGAGTATTTATAGTTACACTCTCTCTCTCTCTCTTACAATATTTCCGAATTTTCCAATTACGTGTATAAGATGAAGTTGACGATCTCAGCGAAGCTGATCTAATATGAGAATCTTTACTCTATCGCTGTGAATCACACGAAAGCGTGGTATCATGAACTTTTCCTCGGGAGCCAATTACATGCCAGAATGTGAATATGAACCTTTCTTCAGGAGCCAATCACACCCCAGCGAGTTATTATGAACCTTTACTAAGGAGCCAATCACATGCGAGCGTGTTATTATGAATCTTTCCTCAGGAACCAATTACATGCCAGCGTATTATTATGAATCTTTCCTCAGGAACCAATCACATGCTAGCGTGTTATTATGAACCTTTCCTCAGAAGCCAATCACACGCTATTGTGTTATTATGAACCTTTCCTCAGGAACCAATCACATGCCAGCGTGTTATTATGAACCTTTCCTCAGGAACCAATCACATACCAGCGTGTTATTATGAACCTTTCCTCAGGAACCAATCACATGCCAGCGTGTTATTATGAATCTTTCCTCAGGAACCAATCACATGCCAGCGTGTTATTATGAATCTTTCCTCAGGAACCAATCACTTGCCAGCGTGTTATTATGAATATTTCCTCAGGAGCCAATCACATGCTAGCGTGTTATTATGAATATTTACTCAGGAGTCAATCACATGCTACGTGTTATTATGAACCTTTACTCAGGAACCAATCACATGCTATCGTGTTATTATGAATGTTTTCTCAGGAACCAATCACACGCCAGAGTGTTATTATGAACCTTTACTCAGGAGCCAATCACATGCTAGCGTGTTATTATGAATCTTTTCTCAGGAACCAATCACACGCCAGAGTGTTATTATGAACCTATACTCAGGAGCCAATCACATGCTAGCGTGGTATTATGAATCTTTTCTCAGGAACCAATCACACGCCAGAGTGTTATTATGAACCTATACTCAGGAGCCAATCACATGCTAGCGTGTTATTATAAATCTTTTCTCAGGAGCCAATCACACGCCAGAGTGTTATTATGAACCTTTACGCAGGAGCCAATCACATGCTAGCGTGTTATTATGAATCATTCCTCAGGAGCCAATCACACGCCAGAGTGTTATTATGAAACTTTACGCAGGAGCCAATCACATTCTAGCGTGTTATTATGAATCTTTCCTCAGAAACCAATCACACGCCAGAGTGTTATTATGAACCTTTACTCAGGAGCCAATCACATTCTAGCGTGTTATTATGAATCTTTCCTCAGAAACCAATCACACGCCAGAGTGTTATTATGAACCTTTACTCAGGAGCCAATCACATTCTAGCGTGTTATTATGAAACCTTTCACGGGGTCCAATCACACACCAGCGTGTTATTATAAATCTTTCCACAGGATCCAATCACACGCCAGCGTGTTTTCATGAAACTTTCCACAGGAGCCAATCACATGCTATCGTGTTATTATGAACCTTTCCTTAGGAACCAATCACATGTCAGCGTGTTATTGTGAACCTTTCCTCAGGAACCAATCACATGTCAGCGTGTTATTATGAACCTTTCCTCAGGAACCAATCACATACTTTCCTTGACCTAAGATCTAACATTCTTTCTTCTAGTTCAACCCATATTTGATTTCAACTATATTTGATGGTATTGGGGAAATAAACGTTGTTAACTTGTTTAAAATGACTGTGTTTTACTTTTCGAAATATAAACTCATAGACAACACTTAAGGAAGTTGTACTTTTTAATATGTATATCGAGATTCAGACAATAACTCTGAAAGATATTACAGTGACCTTTATTGAAGACATACATATATATACACTCATGAACAGAACTTGAGGAAGTTGTACTTTTTAGCATGTATATCGGGATTCAGACAATACACTCATGGACAGAACTTGAAGAAGTTGTACCGTTTAGCATGTATATCGAAATTCATACAATACACTCATGGACAGAACTTGAGGAAGTTGTACCTTTCAGCATGTATATCGGGATTCAGACAATACACTCATGGACAGAACTTGAGGAAGTTGTACCTTATAGCATGTATATTGGGATTCAGACAATACACTCATGGACAGAACTTGAGGAGTTTTGTACCTTTCAGCATGTATATCGGGATTCAGACAATACACTCATGGACAGAACTTGAGGAAGTTGTACCTTTTAGCAGGTATATAGGGATTCAGACAATACACTCATGGACAGAACTTGAGGAAGTTGTACCTTTTAGCATGTATATCGAAATTCATACAATACACTCATGGACAGAACTTGAGGAAGTTGTACCTTTCAGCATGTATATCGGGATTCAGACAATACACTCATGGACAGAACTTGAGGAAGTTGTACCTTATAGCATGTATATTGGGATTCAGACAATACACTCATGGACAGAACTTGAGGAAGTTGTACCTTTCAGCATGTATATCGGGATTCAGACAATACACTCATGGACAGAACTTGAGGAAGTTGTACCTTTTAGCAGGTATATAGGGATTCAGACAATACACTCATGGACATAACTTGAGGAAGTTGTACCTTTTAGCATGTATATCGGGATTTAGACAATACACTCATGGACAGAACTTGAGGAAGTTGTACCTTTTAGCATGTATATCGAAATTCATACAATACACTCATGGACAGAACTTGAGGAAGTTGTACCTTTCAGCATGTATATCGGGATTCAGACAATACACTCATGGACAGAACTTGAGGAAGTTGTACCTTATAGCATGTATATTGGGATTCAGACAATACACTCATGGACAGAACTTGAGGAAGTTGTACCTTTTAGCATGTATATCGGGATTTAGACAATACACTCATGGACAGAACTTGAGGAAGTTGTACCTTTTAGCATGTATATCGGGATTTAGACAATACACTCATGGACAGAACTTGAGGAAGTTGTACCTTTTAGCATGTATATCGAAATTCACACAATACACTCATGGACAGAACTTGAGGAAGTTGTACCTTTTAGCATGTATTTCGGGATTCAGACAATACACTCATTAACAGAACTTGGGGAAGTTGTACCTTTTAGCATGTATATCGGGATTCAGACAATACACTCATGGACAGAACTTAAGGAAGTTGTACCTTCTAGCATGTATATCGGGATTCAGACAATACACTAATGGACAGAACTTAAGGAAGTTGTACCTTCTAGCATGTATATCGGGATTCAAACAATACACTCATGGACAGAACTTGAGGAAGTTGTACCTTCTAGCATATATATCGGGATTCAGACAATGCGCTCATGGGCAGAACTTAAGGAAGTTGTACCTTTTAGGATGCATATCGGGATTCAGACAACACATTCATGGACAGAACTTGAGGAAGTTTTACCTTCTAGCATGTATATCGGGATTCAGACAATACACTCATGGACATTATATTTATTTACAATGTGAAATATGAACAAGTTCTTCAAAGAAAAAGGTTCACATCGCGGGATTCGATCCCAGTTCATGGCTGTCAAAAATCGAGAGAGTTTTACCCACTCGTCCACCGACTCTATATAAAACAATAAGTTGTACAAACATTTGTAAACTATTTTTTTTATGAAGCATTAAAATCGTTCTTAAAAAAAAGGAACACCATCTGTAGAGGAAACAACAAGACTAGGAGCGAGAAAGAAAAAAAGTGGAAACAATACACACGTATTTACTTTGTACACATTTCCAATCCCATCACGAACATTGTTCAAAGAAGACGTGATGCCTTATATAAGATTATATGAAAAAAAACAATAGAAAAAAAAGATAAGTGGGTCAGGTGTTGATATTAAAAATAAAGAAGGCATCTCCTGACCACGAGCAAATGAGCTTTTATGATGGCAGAGTGCCATCTAATGGAGCAAAAATATCACGGAACAAGCTAAATAAACGTTTAGTTTATTTTTGCTCTACTAGATGGCGCTCTTCCATCTAAAAAGCACATGTGCTCGTGGTCAGGAGATGCCTTCTTTATTTTTAATAGGATTATATATTTCCTAACAAATTCTTAACAAACACAATACACAACGCAATCTATATGTTGTTAATGAAATCATTTAGCTCTCTATGTCTTATAAGGTGATAGCCTGTTTTTTTTTTGCTTATCCCTAGTACACATGGTCTAAAATAATAAATATTAATATTGTAAAGGCTTATTTATAAATGGAACAATTTTATACTGATACATCTCTTACTGTGCAATGATCTTTTATTATCCCTAGTACATGTGGTACAGGCCATGATAATCATGGTGGGTAGAAGTAGGTGACTGCTTTTTACTGTAAGTAGACCACATGTGGAAAGCAGTTCGACTTTGCACTTACAAATGTGAAAAAAATAGTACAAATGTAATATTGTACTGGGATAAGGTGCATATATTAAGAAAAAGGCTTCTCCTTATCGTGCAACTGAAAGTTGCTGATGGCTTGCGCCATCTATCGGAATAAATATCAACTATTCTCGTTGGTGCGTCCGTGGTTAATTTTTCTTGATTAATCAAGAATAGGTATTCGGCCAATTCTGGAATATTTAAAAATCAACGAGAATAGTTGATATTTATTTCGATAGATGGCGCAAGCCATCAGTAACTTTCAGTTGCACGATAAGGAGAAGCCTTTTTCTTAACTTACAAATGTGTCAGAGCCCCGTTTGGTTACTTTCACTCGTTGGAAAAGTTGGACTTTTGCAAGAATCTGGAGCCCATTGGAACATTTTTTTCGTCATAAAAAAGTTACCAATGCGGGATTTAATGCCGGGGTTGTATCGGTCGAAAACCAACGGTTTAGACCATCCTTCCACCGACCCCCTTGAGAGGCTCTTGTTACCTGAAGTACAAATATTGGTGAAATAGATAATTATAGAACCCTATTTCAAATTCACCATCACCATGCAAACACTCCAAGTAAATATAGATGATTAATTCTTCCTGATTTGAAATTAAATGAAAAAACATGAAGGAAGACGAGTTTATTTTATTGATGCATAGGTGCAAGCTTTCGGGTAAAAACCCTTCAACGGGCGAGAAATGAAGCGCGACTTATAAGAACTATGGTACAAATGGTATTATGGTAAATTACAATTTGTACCATAGTTCTTATAAGTCGCGCTTCATTTCTCGCCGGTTGAAGGGTTTTTACCCGAAAGCTTGCACCTATGCATCAATAAAAAAAACTCGTGTTCCTTCACCATGTTTTTTCGTTTAACTCCAAGTAAAGACAATATAGGTCGTAACAGAACACTGCCACTGAGGATGCTACTTGTTTTATTTTAACGGTCTCTTTCAAGCTTCCGGGTATTACAAAGCCATCTTCAGGAGTGTACCACATGTTTCGTTGTATATTCCCGTAGAAGGGTTTGTAATACCTGAAAGCTTTAGAGATAGTTTAAATCAAACAAGAAACTTATCCTCGGAGATAGTGTTTTGTTACGATTTATATTTCAGAGGACTATCTTTCGACAGACATTATAAGAAGAATAAACAATACAGTGATTTGGTGGATTCATAGAGACAACACTTAAGGAAGTTGTACCTATTTGCATGTATATCGAGATTTAAATAATAAATCTGAAATATACACTCATAGACAAAAGTTAAGAAAGTTGTAACTTTCAACATGTATATCGGGATTTAGATAATAACTCTGAAAGATACACTCATGGACAAAATTTAAGAAAGTTGTAACTTTCAACATGTACCAGGTCTATTAGTATGAAACGCGAAAATGGGCGCCAGAGGGCGCTGTGCAACTTTATTTGAGCCGACGGTGGCGCTGTTGTAGGCGTTTTGTTCTTTGACTTACGTGGCATCAGCATGCATTCAGTTTTAGAAAAATTCAAATCGTGAAAATTTTCTGGAGCCCGTGGAAAATGGCGATTTCCGAGCCAAAAAGTACCCATTTGCGGGAAGTTTTGTTGTTCGCCTTCAACTGGAAGAAAAGTGCCACTGAAGCCCACCGAATGCTCGAGGAAGTTTACAGCGACCACGCTCTGAGCAAATCTCAGTGTTACAGGTGGTTTAAAAAATTCCAAAGTGGCGATTTTGAACTTGATAATGAACCACATGGAAAACCGCCCCAAAAGTTCGAGGACGCTGAACTGCAAGCTTTGTTGGATGAGGACAGTACCCAAATGCAGGAGAAACTCGCAAAACAGCTCCAGGTGTCTCAAGGTGCTGTTTCTCTACGTTTAAACAGCCTCGGAATGACCCAAAAGCTTTCCAGATGGGTCCCCCACGAGTTGAGCGAAAGGCAGCAATAAGGGCGTCTGGTAACCTGCGAAGGGCTGCTCGCCAGGCATGAAAAGAAGTCATTTTTGCACCGAATCGTAAATTCTGATGAGAAATGGATCCACTTCAGCAATTCTATGCGCCAAAAGTTGTGGGGCCTGCCCGGCCAATTTCCAAAACATACGCCTAGGCCCAATCGCTTCGGAAAAAAGGCAATGCTTTGCATATGGTGGGACCAGACCGGCGTAGTATATTTCGAGCTCCTGAAACCTGGCAAAATGGTCAATACTATTCGCTACGAACAACAAATGCACAGTTTGAGAGAGGCGTTGAATGAAAAAAGACCGGAATGGCGTGAAAAGCACAACAACCTGATACTGCAGCATGACAACGCTCCAGCCCACAACGCTACGGTGGTCAAAAACACCATAAAAGACTTGGGCTGGGAACTCTAACCCCACCCGCCGTACTCACCAGACTTAGCGCCGTCGAACTACCACCTTTTCACATCTTTAGGACACGCCCTAAAAAACCAGGAATTTTCGAACTCAGACATACTCCGAAAATGACTTGTTGACTGGTTCGACTCAAAAGGAATAGAAATTTTCAGACAAGAAATTCGAAAATTGCCTGAAAAGTGGTCCGAGCGTATAGCTAATCAGGGCAGTTACTTTGAATAAAAAATCTTTTGTTGTATGGAATTGGTGAACTTTTGAATTCACTGAAAATTTTCGCGTTTCATACTAATAGACCTGGTATATCGGGATTTAGATAATAACTCTGAAAGATACACTCATGGACAAAACTTAAGGAAGTTGTACCTTTTAACATGTATATCGGGATTTAGACAATAATTTTGAAAGATACACTCATGGACAAAACCTAAGGAAGTTGTAACTTTTAGCATGTATATCGGGATTTAGATGATAACTCTGAAAGATACACTCATGGACAAAACTTAAGGTAGTTGTACCTTTTAGCATGTATATCGGGATTCAGACAATAACTCTGAAAGATATTACAGTGACCTTTATTGAAGACACACATATATACACTCATGGACAAAACTTAAGGAAGTTGTGATAGATTTAAAGCGAACGAGGATGCGTTTCTTATAAGTTTTAATAAAGCCAAGCTTTCGGGTCAATAACCCTTCTACAGGACATCATATCTGAAGAGAATCTTGCATCATATATTCATATCCATTTTGAGAAAAATTATCATATTTACAAGAAAAATAAACATGTTAGCAAACCAGTGAGAAAAACAATAGTAAGAAATATCCGCGTGCCCTGAGCATGCCAAGAAGAAATTCAAAAGAAGCTTCACGTTTAAGACACGATTCAATTTAAGGCTGCATGAGTAAAACAATCCAAAATAAAACGTACTGGCAATGGTCCCCTAAGGTACACTATGGCAATATTGCTTTATATATATCAGGGATGTCTATGTGTCTATTAATACTATTATGTCTTAAAGAGAGTAATGCCTCGACGACCAATCTTTTGTATTTGCTCTTGATTCCTGAGTAATATGCCTGTGGGTGAGAGGTATCGAAAGAATGTCCTGTCTGTCTAATGTGTTGCACTATGAGAGATCTAGGTTCACTGTTTCTGATGTTTCTGTGGTGTTCGTCTATCCTATCCTTAATTCTTCGGCCTGTCTCTCCTATATACAAACTGTTGCAATCTGAGCATTTTAAGGAATACACGGAGTTTGTAAGATATGGCAGGATAATGGGAAAACTATTTCTGGTGATGGGGTTTCTAACTATTGTTTCTAATTTGGGAGTGTTGGTGTAATAGGTGCGGATTCCGTACTTGTTTTTTAAGTGTCTAGAGATGTTGATACTATGGGTAGAGTATGGGATGATGCAAGTCGATCTATAAGTCTGACTGTTTAGCTGATGTTGAGGATTGTGAAAGTGTCGGAGGATGAAGTTTTTGGGGTAACCTGAGTTCATTAGGTGATTAACCACATTTTGGGTCTCTGTTTGTTTAAATTCAGACGTTGAGCAGTGAGTAAAAATACGTTTCGAGAGATGTTTTGATAGTATTAATTTTATGGCTGAGGGGGCAGTATGAGGAATAGTGTATATAGGAGGGATGAAAGGAGGGCTTATAGTATACGTTGGTGGAATACCTGCAATTCTGTTTTGTAATCATGATATCTAAGAAAGCTAAGGAACAATTGTTTTATTTTTCTACTGTGAATTGGATGTCCGGAAATAGTGAATTTAATTTGGTATGAATACTGTCCAAGGACATTTTTCTTGTAAATATGATAATTTTTCTCAAAATGGATATGAATATATAATGCAAGATTCTCTTCAGATATGATGTCCTGTAGAAGGGTTATTGACCCGAAAGCTTGGCTTTATTAAAACTTATAAGAAACGCATCCTCGTTCGCTTTAAATCTATCACTTATATTCTTTAGAGGGGATTTCAACCTTCTTTAAGGAAGTTGTACCTTTTACCATGTATATCGGGATTCAGACAATAACTCTGAAAGATATTACAGTGAACTTTATTGAAGACACACATATATACACTCATGGACAAAACTTAAGGAAGCTGTACCTTTTACCATGTATATCGGGATTAAGACAATAACTCTGAAGGATATTACAGTAACCTTTATTGAAGTCACGCTAGATAACCAAGTGTTTTTTTTTTTTTTGAACGATCAAGAGGAGTCTTTTCCATAATTTATTCATCTGATCCCAGTACAATTTCACTTCAACAGTATTTTTCGCAATATATTTATGTTATAAAAACATATATAGTCTATATTAAAACCAAATACATACTGAAAAGTGTTTTTGATTATTTTATACATTATGCGGTGGATATACAAGTATACAGTGGAACAGTCGTCACTCTCTGTTAAAAATAGACAGAGAAGAGCTGACCAGACACTAAATCTTAAATTGATACTCTCTCTTACCTAGAGTAGTGTTTCAATATTGCCTAGCGCCATTACGCCATCTGATAAAGTTCATAAAACAACGAAACCTGACGTTTGCTGGACATGTGTGGATCAGCAGAAGCGACATTGCTGACAGTGTTAGAGGAAGAGTTCCGGGGGAAGAGATCGAGTGCAAGGAACGACAGGGATACACAGACAATCTAAAACAATGGACTGGACGACATACCTACGATAAGATGAAGAGGATGGCGGAGGAAGTATGGAGAGAACATGTGACCTACCCTCAGTAGAGGAAGGCATTGAAGGAGGGAGATATGGAGAGACTATGTGGCCCACCCTCAGTAGAGGAAGGTACTGAAGGAGGGAGATATGGAGAGACTATGTGGCCCACCCTCAGTAGAGGAAGGTACTGAAGGAGGGAGATATGGAGAGACTATGTGGCCCACCCTCAGTAGAGGAAGGTACTGAAGGAGGGAGATATGGAGAGACCATGTGGGCCACCCTCAGTAGAGGAAGGTACTGAAGGAGGGAGATATAGAGAGACCATGTGGGCGACCCTCAGTAGAGGAAGGTACTGAAGGAGGGAGATATAGAGAGACCATGTGGCCCACCCTCAGTAGAGGAAGGCACTGAAGGAGGGAGATATGGAGAGACCATGTGGCCCACCCTCAGTAGAGGAAGGCACTGAAGGAGGGAGATATGGAGAGACCATGTGGCCCACCCTCAATAGAGGAAGGTACTGAAGGAGGGAGATATGGAGAGACCATGTGGCCCACCCTCAATAGAGGAAGGTACTGAAGGAGGGAGATATGGAGAGACCATGTGGCCCACCCTCAATAGAGGAAGGCATTGAAGGAGGGAGATATGGAGAGACCATGTGGCCCACCCTCAGTAAAGGAAGGTACTGAAGGAGGGAGATATAGAGAGACCATGTGGCCCACCCTCAGTAGAGGAAGGTACTGAAGGAGGGAGATATAGAGAGACCATGTGGCCCATCCTCAGTAGAGGAAGGCACTGAAGGAGGGAGATATGGAGAGACCATGTGGCCCACCCTCAGTAAAGGAAGGTACTGAAGAAGGGAGATATAGAGAGACCATGTGGGCCACCCTCAGTAGAGGAAGGTACTGAAGGAGGGAGATATGGAGAGACCATGTGGGCCACCCTCAGTAGAGGAAGGTACTGAAGGAGGGAGATATAGAGAGACCATGTGGCCCACCCTCAGTAGAGGAAGGCACTGAAGGAGGGAGATATGGAGAGACCATGTGGCCCACCCTCAATAGAGGACGGTACTGAAGGAGGGAGATATGGAGAGACCATGTGGCCCACCCTCAATAGAGGAAGGCATTGAAGGAGGGAGATATGGAGAGACCATGTGGCCCACCCTCAATAGAGGAAGGCATTGAAGGAGGGAGATATGGAGAGACCATGTGGCCCACCCTCAGTAAAGGAAGGTACTGAAGGAGGGAGATATAGAGAGACCATGTGGCCCACCCTCAGTAGAGGAAGGTACTGAAGGAGGGAGATATGGAGAGACCATGTGGCCCACCCTCAGTAGAGGAAGGTACTGAAGGAGGGAGATATGGAGAGACCATGTGGCCCACCCTCAGTAGAGGAAGGTACTGAAGGAGGGAGATATGGAGAGACCATGTCGCCCACCCTCAGTAGAGGAAGGTACTGAAGGAGGGAGATATGGAGAGACCATGTGGCCCACCCTCAGTAGAGGAAGGTACTGAAGGAGGGAGATATGGAGAGACCATGTGGCCCACCCTCAGTAGAGGAAGGTACTGAAGGAGGGAGATATGGAGAGACCATGTGGCCCACCCTCAATAGAGGAAGGCACTGAAGGAGGGAGATATGGAGAGACCATGTGGCCCACCCTCAGTAGAGGAAGGTACTGAAGGAGGGAGATATGGAGAGACCATGTGGCCCACCCTCAGTAGAGGAAGGTACTGAAGGAGTATTATATCATTATCTCGACATTTCAACAAAAACATTTTGTAAAATACAATATAACGCGGCTGATGATTGTAAAACGAAAATTGCAATTTATACCGCGAATGTTTCTTTTATAAAAATCGAAATTTATTTTCAAAGAGAAATAGCGACATTTCTAACTTTAAGGATGAAGTATGGAAAGGTGAAACATGAAGAGTAATGGCGAACAGAAAAATAAAATGTGTCCAGGGGCGGGAATCGAACCCACACCCTTCTGCTACGTACTTTCCGTACGCCATTACTCTTCATGTTTCACCTTTCCATACTTCATCCTTAAAGTTAGAAATGTCGCTATTTCTCTTTGAAAATAAATTTCGATTTTTATAAAAGAAACATTCGCGGTATAAATTGCAATTTTCGTTTTAAAAACATTTTGTCCTCGTCATATTGTACAAAATTTGAAAAATCGCGTGATAATGCCCATACAACCTCAGAATAATTTTATAACTCGTTGCCAAATACTTCAATTTTTTATTTGTTCCTGACGAGAACAACATATTTTTGCCGTAACATCGAGAGAATAAAAACATTTACTGTCCGAAGTATCTTTTAATTCTAAAACTATGAATGCCGGCCAGGTAGCCTCTATCTTCAAAATATAGATTTAGTGTTTAAGTTTTGAATATTTTCCATACTTAACCCGGATAATTCAATTGTTGAAGACTTCCTATCAACATTTTTATATATTTTTATTGTCCTTTTTGTCTTTTCGATTAAAAATTGTCGCCTTTTTCAATACATCATTAATAAGCTTTCCATCTCTTATGAAAATGGCGATAGTGGTCGCTAAAACGTCAAAAATTACAATTAAAAAGGTTTATAAGAAGTGAAAAAAAATAGTACAAATGTGATATTGTACTGGGATAAGGTACATAAATAATGAAAAAAAAAGGAATATTCTTATTGTGCAACTGAAAGTTGTTGATGGCTTGCGCCATCTATCGGAATAAATATCAACTATTCGCTGATTTTTAAAATTATTCCTTAATTAGCCAAATACCCATTCTTGATTAATCAAGAAAAGCTAACCACGTACGCGTTTCGGGCTGTTGGCCCTCATCAGTGTGGTGCAAGCTGTACCTCAACGACCAAAAAAAAACTGATCATTCAGTATTTGGTTATTTCTGGAATAATTGAAAAATCAACGATAGTTGAAATTTATTAGGATAGATGGCGCAATTCATCAAAACTTTCAGTTGCAAGATAAAGAGATGCCTTTTTCTTTTTTTTTATTTTATGAAAAGTTTGATGAAGTCTTGAACTTGACCTAATCAAAATCTAAACTACAATTCTGGTAATGTGAAAAAACAGTACAAATGTGATATTGTACTGGGTTCATAAATTATGAAAAAAAGGCATCTCCTTATCGTGCAAATGAAAGTTGCATTATCAACCAGAATAGTTGATATTTATTCCGATAGATGGAGCAAGCCATCAGCAACTTTCAGTTGCACGATAAGGAGATGCCTTTTTCATTAAAAAAAAGTCTGGTATTGTCTTAATTCGGATAGCTAGTGACTTCTGTATGCTTTAAGGAATCCTGGTTATAGCCCACAGTTTGAAGTTTCCTTTTCTTAAATTCTGGAAAAACAGAAAGAAAGAAGAAAACATGTAAGACATTTCTGAAAAAAAGAGTCCAATAACTTATCAATAAATAATAAAATTTTAAGCTAAAAGCTTTTTTTTTTTACGAAATAGGTTAGAAGTTTTTTTCTTCTTCTTTTTTTTTTTTAGAAATGGTATGTGTGGCTTTATTTTTTAAGAATTCACCGCATTATCTAAAACAAAATGGATTCTAAGATAATCCGGCTTATGGCTAGACTTTATGAAAAGTGATGCATTACACAACTAGGGACTCGGATCAATTCCCTCATCTACTTTCCCCCCTCAACACACCCCTAAATCCCCCCCCCCCCTCTACTTTTTAACATCATTTTTAAATTGCTACGTCGTACCCATAAGCTGTTTGTGTTCTTTATCTAATCAGGATGCCACAAAGATACACATGTTCCAAAATTATTTATTAGGTACCGCTCAAAAAAGATCAACCTAATTTTTGATAATTGAAACAATGAATAATATGTGAAGGTTATTCACATTTTAAACAAAATGTTAACGTAGGATTCAATCCCAGTTCAATGGCTGTCGGGAATCGAGGGTGTTACCCACTTGTCCATCGACTCTTTTTTTACAGTTGCTTTTTAAAAGAATTAGATTATAACACCTTTATTAAAAATAATCATTCACATGCCATTTCGTAAAGGAATGCAGCAAAAGTTATCGCTTTATTATACGTGTCACTAAACAGAAGGAGTACAATGAGTTGGACTTGTCTTCATCTTCCCAGTCAAGAAGAACTATTGGCGCCGTGGATGTCACCCTTGTGAAAGCGTTGCGCTCCACACTGTACATGTCCAGCTTGGACTATACCGCCTTGTAGGTCGCTCCGTTGTCAGGTTCTCCTGGAACCGTCTTGAAGGATCATCCACACGCTCGGAAGCAAATTCGCCACGTCTTCTCCACGCCGCAGATGTAACCAGACTCTGTTCTCCCCCATACAGGAATGTTGTTTTTGACGCCCATGAGTGTATTAGTATACTTATCTAATGTACACATAATAAAGTCGAACTGCTTTTCACATGTGTAGATATGTGGTGCGCTTACAGTAAAAGCAGTCGCTAACTACTCACCATGATTATCATGGCCTGTACCACGTGTACTAGGGATAAGCAAAAAAAAAAACATAATAAAGGCCATGATAATCGTGATGAACAGTTAGCGGTTGTTTTATAGAATGTACACCACATGTTTACATATGTAAAAATCAGAATTGTGCATTTACATAGTGTTATACCTCTGTTTGTTTGCTTAAACTCACTAATAAGTTTGGATTTGTACAAGAATCGGGGAGACATTCAAACAGGAAAAAAAAAGATGAATGTGGCATTCAATCCTAGATCGTGTTTATCAAAAATCGAAGAAAATCTACCCTACTTCAACAGACCATCATTAAAATTTAATTGTTTTAATGTAATTTAAAAGAGAGAGGCGTCCCTTTTTATTGCCTCTAGTTCTTTATATTAGAATAATCTGGATAATAAAGTTAAAGGAATTATACAAAACAGAGAGTAAAATCTTGTGACACCATAACAAACAATTCCAAATCTAAGATGTCACTATCGTATGATTATTTATTTATCATCTGTCCATTATATATACATATGTAATATTCAGGTGACAATTGTCCAGGTTGTACATGTCGCATAGATTTGGTCGGTAAATTTGTCCACTGAATATAATTGGAATGACAATTCTGTTTTATCTATGGATAGCTTGTAATGAGAGCTTGCAAACAAATGTATTAATCTCTATTTATAATAAAATTGTGAAAAACGTTCAAAAATATATTTAAAAATTCCCACAATGAGTTTCTTTTAATTTTATAACGCTATCTTTCAAGTAAAAATCGCTGTTGGGGCTTGGTTCCTGACAATGTTAGCCAGGACTTTCTTTAGCTCCTTCAGCCTCTAGTCTGGTCTCAGGTGGTGACGATATGTGGCAGAGCTTGTTATTGACTGTACTTTACGAGACCGGCGGATTGACTACTGAGAATGTAT
Source organism: Cordylochernes scorpioides (assembly GCA_030710605.1). Classification (NCBI taxonomy): domain Eukaryota; kingdom Metazoa; phylum Arthropoda; class Arachnida; order Pseudoscorpiones; family Chernetidae; genus Cordylochernes; species Cordylochernes scorpioides. Next base: position 87,308,206 of record CP092869.1, read on the forward strand.
TCCTATCGCAAGACTGCGATGTAGCAAGCTGTTTGAATAGAGGAAGGACGTCTCACTCGGTTTTAGCTAACTGACTGACTCACTTTATTGAATCTTTCACTCCTTTTATATACGTATATGTGGCAATATAGTAATAGGTGAGAAGAGAAATAAGGACACCACAAGTTTGGAAGAGGAATCCCAGATAACCAGAGATAGAGAGGGAGAGAGCCGGGCCAGGCAAAGCCGGGCGTCCGTTCGGGCCGCACACAATCACCAACTGTCTTCATAGTCCCGAGAATTCACGGGCCCCTGTGGAACGCTTCACGATTTTGCGTGTCATCCTTGCGCAGGGGCCATGCTAATCTTCTCTGTATCGTTCCAATTTTAGTATATGTACCGCCGAACAAGCGTGTACGGGCCCCTGTGGTCGCCCCTTGGAATGTCGCTGCTGTCTCAAGTTCCCAGACTTTACATCCCGTCTCTCTCTGGGCTGGCTCTAGGTTTGCTTTATTTTTCCTGGAAGAGTATATATTATGACACACACACATATATATATATATATATATATATATATGTGTGTATGTTTACATAATTAAAAGAAAGCAATAAAAATTAACATAATTATAAAACAATGCAGCCTAGCAAGTTATTTATATAACTAGGCGCAAACAATCGCTCTTCAACGGACCTAATAAAAAAACATCGACTATATCTTACAAGAAATATTTACAAATATATACCCGCGCAACGTTGATATTTACAGCTGAAATTTTAAAATAATTTCATATTTTTAAAGGTATTAATGCTCTTTTGAATGATTATATTATAAATATTAAATATATTTGAAAATATTTCACATAATTCTTGTTCCAAAATCATTGCACTAGGTACCGCTCAAAAAGAACAACCTAGTTTATGATATTTGAAACAATGAATAATATTTCAAACAGAAATAATGTAATATATTTTTTCTCAATTTTATGTATAAAAGAAACATTCGTGCTTTTAAATCCTTTCATTTTATATGTATAGATGGCGCGTTATTGCTTTGTGTTAATTTATGCCTAACTGGCCTTGTCTTTATTATTTGCGGAAGAGCATTGTTCGATGCAAATATTTGAATGTAATTCTACTGTCCTATAAGCTTATGTCCATAGTTTTCTTGAAAATCATTTCTGAGATTCCATCTTTCAGTGCTGCGTATATAAGCAGAATCGTCCAATACAGTATTAGAGCTCTGAGAAGCGGTCTGGTGGATTAAATTGGCGAAACTGCTGGGAGGGTTCACCACTGATGATCCCAAGCCCTCCCAATATATTTTTTCATCGCAGTAAGGACAGTAGAAGTTCGTTTTACGTATAAAAGAAACATTCGCGCTTTTAAATCCTTTTATTTTATATATATAGATGGCGCGTTATTGCTTTGTATATAAAAATTGTATTTATTATTAAATTGTTAAAGTGATACTCCTGTTGAAGAACTGAGAAGTCTGAAAACTTGAAAATAAAAAGTTGAACAAGAAACTTAACCCTGGAAGCTTCATTTATTTTATAATGAATAACACGTGAATTCACATATTAAACAAAATTTTAACGTGGGAATCAATCCCGGTTAATGGCTGTCGGGAATCGTGGGTGTTACCTACTTGTCCACCGACTTTTTTTTTAAATTTCACATAAAAAGGCGAATTCTAATATTATCACTTCAATGCGAAAAATAAAATACAGTCTAATTTGATAACTCGAAGTCCAAAGGATTAAAATATAATTCGATTTATCCAAAAAATTCGTATTAAAATTTTACCAATTAATTTATTACCAGTTGCAAACAAGACACGCTATATTCTATCTTGATAATTGCGCGTGAAACTATTTACAATAATTCATATTGTGAATATTTGATATATGCTTAGAAAATCTTAAAAATCTGATAGGTTTTGTCCTTAATAAAGTTGTTAATGATGGACAAGGTATGCAGTTTAGTTACGATGCACTAGCGCGCCATCTGTTATTAAATTACAAAACTATTTTAGACGCGTAATATTCTTTTTAAAATAAAACAATTTCTACTGCCCTTACTGCAATGGAAAAATTAAAGGGAGGGCCTGGCTCATCAGTGGTGAACCCTCCCAGCGGTTTCGCCAGTTTAATATACCATACCGCTGTTATATTGCATTTTGGAACTTCCTTTTATAGTGATACTGATGCGGAACCGCTGGGAGGGTTCACCACTGATGAGCCAGACCCTCCCTATAATTTTTCCATTGCAGTAAGGGCAGTAGAAATTGTTTTATTTTAAAAATAATATTACGCGTCTAAAATAGTTTTGTAATTTGATGCAGTTTAGTGTTGACAGGAAGCAATGGTGAAAAGGGAAGTAACGGATTTTTAAGGATTTATGCTTTTTAAGATTTTTCAATAAACCATACATCCTCTTGTTTGGAATCTGGTCTAACCTTTGCTCTACAATAGAAGTATTGAGAGGCCTTTCATCTATAGGTGTAAGCCATCTTCTATACTTTTAAAGATGCGGTTTTGAAGTAGCATTGTTCTTTGTAGAATGCATATTGTTGTTTTCAACAACTTCCCCTTTTCTCTATGAAAGTAATGGTCAAATTTCACGTCAAAATAGACGTATAAACTAAACGCCATCTATTGACCGTCGCAGCTAACCTGTGTTTATTCTTCAATAATACAGTTAAATAATAAAAAAAAACACTATAGATTATTAGTCACACATACATACAACTACATTAAGACCACCGCTCTTAAACAGATTCACCACATGAAGGAAGCATAGATAGAGCTCCTATACTCCAGGCAGCACAGAACCCAACAGCCTCCAGGTCCGACACATGTCCAGTAGCCATAGAATCCACCGTGTATAGGTTAGCGTATCACTGAAAAGACAAGTGTGGAATCAGCCGTGTTCTAGTCTTCACTTTCCTCATCCAAATGGACCACGACATTCTATTAATCTCCTCCGAACGGTGACTGCGGTCTTGTAGAATTTATATAAACCAAAGACCTTGATCAAACATCATTGTATTCATCCAGTTATATATTTGTTGATTATCGGATTGAGACAAGGATAAGTCATCCAAGAGTTATTTTATCTGATTCTCCAAGCAAAAGCAACCAAATATGATATGTATGATTTCATCTTGTATTCTGATATTACATAGATCACAAGTTAAAGAACAATCATTTTTCCAATGCTTTGATCGATCGGTCAATACTAATGCACCATTGAAGCTATCTGTGATTATAGAAAGGATACAAATATTGTCTTGATAAAAAAAAACTCTTTCCTCAGCAAGAATAGTCTTTCATTTATATTTTGTTACCAAAGAGAATAAAATATTGTAGCAAAGTATTTTTTTATTTTATTAACAGAGTATCATTTTTTAATGTTTATATTTTAATACTCTGTAAACTTCCCTCATTGCTTATCTTTTGTTTATCATTCATAGTTTGTTCTTGCCTTAAATAAATTGCTGTATCATCCTGAAGTTTGTCTTTTCTAATTTTCCACGTGGCATTTTGGTGGAGATGCTGGGTAAATTATGGAAGACAAACTGAAGATCGCCGAGAAGACCTTGAAGCCTTGGGTGTTGTAATCTACATTTTCAGAGACTGACACCAGAATTCCACCGCCATGTCCAAGCCAACACTTCCTTCCAAGATGACGATGTCCATATAGACGACGATAGGACAAAAAAGCCGCTCTTCACCCCGCAAGAAAAAGGAGGCAAAAAGCTATATGGACAAAGTTCCAAGACTTCGATGGAATCTTTGGCAGAAGCACGTCAGATCCATGTAAGTATCTACAATAATTGCTAGCTGTGGGTCACAGCTCTCAGAGGGAAGAAGCTATGTAACAAAGTATTTGTTATTTTATTAACAGAGTATCATTTTTATGTTTATATTTAAATACTCTGTAAACTTCCCTCATTGCTTATTTTTTGTTTATCATTCATAGTTTGTTCTTGTCTTAAATAAAGTGTTGTGTCATCCTGAAG
>CP092869.1:87312308-87345776 GCA_030710605.1 Cordylochernes scorpioides
TTTGTCTTTTCTTATTTTCCACGTAGCAATATTAAGAAGTTCTTCTATATCATTATATCTTTAATCTCTACTCTTCCTCGGCAGACACCATCAAAAGTCTCAAGCTTTACAGGCTTGATGTCTTGATATGATTGAGTGAAGATAAGGAAGAAGATATCTTTAATATAAATATTTTAGTATTTATATCACTAAAAGTTATTCTAAGAATATTTGAAGAAGTATATCTTTAAGAACGACATTTGAAAATATCCCGAATGTATTTTTTTTTAACGAAAAATAGAAATTCATTTCAAGGAGAAAGTGGATATGGCATCTGCCCGGTAAGCGGAACACTGTGGGTTTGATTCCCATCCCTGAACACTTTTATTTTTCCGTTTATCATTACTCTTCACAATTCATCCTTTCATACTTCATCTCTAAGGTTAGAAATAATCGTTATTTTTCCTTAAAATAAATTTCGATTTTTCGTTCAAAAGTACACATGCGAGATAATTTTCAAATGTCGTTCTACAATCATAAGCCGTATTATATTGTATAAAAAACACTTTATATCTTTAATAATATTTATAAAAATTGTTGTTTCTCTAATTTTTATATCAAAGTCTTTTAGAACGTGTTAAGTCTATGTTTTTATTCTCGCCCAAATAAAATATATAATCTATTTGAAATTGGAGATTTTTTCAGTCTGCCATTTACAACTTGGGGAATCCTGAATTCCCATCTGATTTAGAAATCCTTCCACTTTCTCAAATACTTCACGCCAGCAGTCTATTTATTATTTTTAAAAGGTTTTGCTTTTCAGGAATTTTTCTCACTCTATCCTCAGCTCTGACTTTTCAACTGAATCATGGTGTTGGGAGATTTCACACTTTTCTTTAGTTTCAACTTAGAAACTTACGTTTTATCAAGAATATATTTTCAAACAAACATGGTTATATATTATATAAAATGGTGTACCTGGATCTGTAAAGAAAAAAAAAACATTTTTTTTCCTCAATATATTTCGAGAGATTGCTCCCTCTTTATCAATTTATTTCACAGTAAACTTAATTTACAAATTATTGTAGATCACATGGAAACAAATTTGTCATTGGTCAAAAATAATTAATGATAATAATATATTAAAAATTGAAAATAATAATAAAATATAAATATTATGAAAATTAAAGGCTTTTGTGAAATTAGTAATGCAGTATTTTATAAAATGTTTTTTGAAACAAAATGTAAGGAATATAGTTATATATATTGTGGGGATGAATTTATATCTTATTATTTAATTATTCAATGAAAATATTTAAAACAATTTATTATTTTATATTTGTAAAATCATCATTTAGTTACCTAGCTTTCTTGTTCAAGATTCTCTAGCTGTAGATAGTTGGGTTAATAATTGTCGACTGGTTGTACTGACGTCATCAATTAATACTTTTACATCCCCAGATATACAGAGACTTGATTTTTACGCTACAATATTGTATTCTAACTTGTTATTTAATTGTTTATTTGGTTGATAATGCCATCAGTATGAAAATGATTCTTAGAATGATGTTCAATATGTTATGAAATCAATATTCTGAAAGAGAAATCTATTATATATATTGTGGCAAAGAAAAATTGTATTATTCAATTTAATGTTATTCAATGAAAATATTCAACAGATTACAAAAAATATATATTACTCTGTTTGAATGTAATTCTACTGTCCTAAAAGCTTATGTCCATAGTTTTATTGAAAACCATTTCTGAGATTCCATCCTTCAGTGCTGCGTATATAAGCAGAATCATCCAATACAGTATTAGAGCTCTGAGAAGCGGTCTGGTACAATAAATTGACGAAACCGCTGGGAGGGTTCACCACTGATGAGCCAAGCCCTTCCAATATATTTTTTTTCATCGCAGTAAGGACAGTAGAAGTTTGTATTATGTATAAAAGAAACATTCGTGCTTTTAAATCCTTTCATTTTATATTACACTGTATTTGTAAAATCTGTATTTGTAAAATCATCTTTAAAATATTTCTTTGCTTGCTTGCTCAAGATTCCCTAGCTGTAGATAGTTTTTGCTGACTTGTTAATAATTGTCGACTCGTCGCGGTGACGTCATGAATAAATACTTTCACATATTCCAAGACTTAATTTCTACGTTACAATATATTAAAGTCAGTGTATGTTTGTTTATCGGCTATACAAATCCTCAATACGAACCTAATCTGGCTGAAATTTTAACAGGAAATATTCTGGAAAGTTATTTGTCGCATTTTTAGCCAGGAAAAATTGAAATTGACCAAGTTTTGATTTAAAAAATGTTGTTTTTAGTCAGAATATGATGATGACAATTTTGTAGTATCATGTTTGATTGTCAGATACAAAATTATTTCGGGGAAAATTCCATAAAGCAGATATAAAGCCAGTTCATTTTAGAAGGCAGGAACAAAACTCAAACAGAAAAACATTCACTCGAGCAAAAAAAAGCCAGATCATTTCACTATAAAAATATCGCTTATCAGTCTTTTGGCTGAGATCATAGTATATTATATCAAATATTTATTAATCTAACTTTCAAGTGAGTAAAACCCGAGCGAAGCCGGGTACTTCCGCTAGTTAAATATATTATTAAAGCAGAAGATATCACCATATACATTCATGGATAAAACTTAAGGAAATTACATATTTAAATATTATTTTTGTTGATTTATGCATAAAGGATGCCTTTTTTACGTGAAGATATTAGCTTTATTTCTCTCAAACTAAAAACTGCACATTTATTATCTTTTGATATGAAAAATATTTTGTCATAAATATTAAAACTCTAATATTCTTGTTGATCTTAATATTTGATCTATATATATTCTTAAAATTACATTAATATATAATTTTACATATATGATGTTGATGTTGAAAAATATTTAATGCGCTGCTTCTTAATGTCGTAGTCTGAAGCTAATAAACACTACGCATGCGCGAAGTCATTTCATTTTTGTTGTTGATATAATTACATATATTATTTTAAAAAATGCTTATTTTGGATCATAAAGTTTAATTTTCCAATATTTCGTATGGCAGCGCGCCAAACTTCTTCGGGGAACAGGATATTTTAAATTTTATAAATTTATAAACATGAATATTGTAGGTTTTAGATATTTTAAATTTAATAAATTTATAAACATGAATATTGTAGGTTTTATATATTTTAAATTTTATATATTTATAAACATGAATATCGTGGGTTTTAGATATTTTAAATTTTATAGCAGTTGTACATACTCGTGAATTGATACGCGAGCATCTGAAAACAATCTTGTTCCCCGAAGAAGTTTGGCGAGTTGCCATACGAAATATTGGAAAATTAAACTTTATGATCCAAAATAAGCATTTTTAAATAATTTATTATATGGATTGCTCTATTTTCATATATATTTTTGGTCGCAATGGTTACAGCCTTCTCCACGCTGACGAGCGCCAACAGCGCGAAACGCGTTCGTGGATGGCTTTTCTTGATTTATCAAGAAATTGGGTTGGCCAAATATCTCGGAGTAAGCTAAATAAACTCTTAGTTTATTTTTACTCCACTAGATGGCGCTCTGCCATCTAAAAAGCACATGTGCTTGTGGTCAGGAGATGCCTTCTTTATTTTAAATATCAACACCTGACCCACTTATCTTTTATTTTATTCTATTGTTTTTTCATGTGTTAAGCGTCTTTACGCAAATTTGGCCTTAAATACCCATTTCTTGATTTCTCGGGAAGCCATTGGGTCCAAAAAATATTTTTGGTCGCAATGGTTACAGCCTTCTCCACGCTGACGAGCGCCAACAGCGCGAAACGCGTTCGTGGATGGCTTTTCTTGATTTATCAAGAAATTGGGTTGGCCAAATATCTCGGAGTAAGCTAAATAAACGCTTAGTTTATTTTTACTCCACTAGATGGCGCTCTGCCATCTAAAAAGCACATGTGCTTGTGGTCAGGAGATGCCTTCTTTATTTTATATATATATAAGTCAGTTTATCATTGACTTCAGAGCCGTTTTCATAACAACTACTGAATATAATGTTTTTATTTTAGTTAAAACATTAAATAACCATATTTTAAAGAAATTATAGAAGCATGAAGATAATGTTTTAATAAATATAATGCCATACAAAAGGAGCTATATAGATAGATAACTAAAATGTCACTCCCTCCCTACTCAGCAGAATAACGTTATGGGGAAAAAACGATATTCATCATAACGATAAGAAACTATTAAATTGGCAATTTTTGCTAAACAAACAAATTCTTGAGCAGGATTTATTGACCATACGACCTTCTTAAAGGCATTATTAAATCTTTCATCAAAGATGGCGACGTATATCACAATACATCCCTCTTTGGATCGTCTGACACTTTTTGAAAAATTAATTCTAAAATTTGGTCACACTTCACTTTTCGTTTTTTTTTAAATAGAAATCGACACTTGAGGTTGGGGTGTTATGAGTGTTTTTATAGGTATGTTATTGGTAGTTTTTTTAGAAAATATTTTTTTCTAAGTAAACTGAGCGAATGATTTGGTTTCATCCTGTAAATATTTGTTAAATAAATATATTATGTTAATTAGTATTATTTATTATAATTATATTTTATATATGAATGTCTTTTTGAAAATAGAGCAATCCATAAATAAATATTTAATTGAAAAGGCATATATTATTTCAAAATATTATTTATTTTACCAATATTTCAGTTGGCTGAACGCCAACCTTTATCAAGTTATTATAACATTTCAATGTGTGTCAACAACAAATTCGGTGTTACATTTGTTGTTGATACACATTAAATATGTTATAATAACTTGATAAAGGTTGGCGTTCAGCCAATTGAAATATTGGTAAAATAAATGATATTTTGATCCAATATATGCCTTTTTAATTAAATATAAATGTTAGATTTTTACACAAATATATATAAATTTACTGGCAATGCATTTCTTTAAATTATCATCAAATATTATCTCTACAGTAATCTCTACTGTAAAGATAATATTTGATGATATTTAAAAGAAACGCATTGCCAGTAAATTTATTTGTGTAAAATATTAACGATAGATGGCAATTAAATTTAATTTACAAATATAAATGTCTGTGAAAAAATAGTACAAATCTAATATTGTACTGGGATAAGGTGCATAAATTAAGAAAAAGGCATCTACTTATTGTGTAACTGAAAGTTGCTGATGGCTTACGCCATCTATCGGAATAAATATTAATTATTCTCGTTGATTTTTAATTATTACAGAATTCGAAACTATTATGTTTTTGACTCGCGCTTTAGATTTTGTACTAAATTCGAAAAATCACGTGAGAACGCCCTTGCAACCTCAGAACAATTTTTAACACCTTGCCAAATGCTTTATTTACTTCTCCTGACGAAGACAAAAGATTTTTGTTGAAACGTTGAGAAAATAAAAACCTCCAACTGGTCGAAGTGTCTATTTTTCATATATATTTCATAGACGCGTATGATATATTTTTAAATAAAACAATTTCTACTGCCCTTACTGTAATATGGAAAATTTAGAAAAGAATCATACGCGTCTATAATAGTTTCGAAATGTATAATATGTTAAAATTTTACACAATAAATTTACTGGCAATGCGTTTCTTTTAAATATCATCAAATATTATCTCTACAGACCTTACTGCAATGTAAGTGTACTACATTATTGTAGCTTGTAGTGGCAACTTGCCATTGTTACAGCATATCATTGCATTAAGGTCTGTAGAGATAATATTTGATGATATTTAAAAGAAACGCATTGCCAGTAAATTTATTTGTGTAAAATTTTAACGATAGATGGCAATTATAAAACAACACTTAAAGTTTCACCGCATAAGTTTCTTTTCTGTGAAAAATCAATATTTATTTCAAAGAGAAATATTTACTATTTCTAACTTTTTTGGATAGAGTATGAAAGGGTGAAAATATGAAGAGTAATGGCGAAACACTGGCGGTGAAACTTTAAGTGTTGTTTTATAATCATACGCCGCAGTCCTTTATAATAGATGGCAATTAAAATTTAATTTACTGTATAATATGTATTTGGTCAATTCTGGAATAATAAAAATCAACGAATAGTAATATTTAATCTGATAAATGGCGAAAGCCATTAGCAAATTTCAGTAGCTCGATAAGGAGATGTCTTTTTTTATTTATTTCTTAATATAATTCTAATTGGTAGAATCCTGGTATTGATACGAATTGTAATATATTGTTGCGTCATGATTAACTGGCGTATTTTAAAAATTATTTATAATACATCTATCCCCCGATTTACACGGTACTTGTTTTACACGTTTTCGCTTTTACACGGTTTTCCAAATAAGTTTTTTTTTTTTTAAATTTTTATCGCACTATACTAAATGCTACTGTAATTGAACACATGCGCTGTGTACACATCTCACGAGGAATCCCGAGCTTATGTGCTGACTACATATTTTAACCTGTCAATGCATTTTATTTTTATTTCTGTGTACACCTATCCCCCGATTTACACGTTTTTCTCAGGAACGTATCTACCGTGTAAATCGCGGGATAGGTTATTATTTTTAATATATTTAAAATTTAAATTATATATCTATTTATTTTTATTAAAACAGATTATTACTATAAAATATCATGTACTATAAAACATTTGTATTTTGATACACTGAATACACAACCTGCTTTAATCTTTGATGTGATAAATAAAGAGATATTCTAGGTGCTACCTAAAAATATAGTTGACTTATTATTGACTGGTTTAACCTTGTAGAATGGTTGAGACACGTTCTGGAAAGATGCAAGACGTGTCTTAGGAGAGAATCAAGACTGAAGAATCAGTCAAACCGCAGCCTGGTGCAACAATATAGAGTCGATATATTCCCATGAGACACTAAAGTATAAAAAAATAAGGTTAAATCAAGTTTTTCTCCAGGAAGTGGTCTCTTATCAAAGATCCTGTTTGAGTTTAAAAACTCCTCATCTTAGTTTAATTCAATAAAATCAATAAAAACATCCAGGGCAAAGTTTCTTGTAAAATTGTATTCCTCTAGCTTTCCAGCTACTATGTCCTTCAACATGAGCACCTAGAAGTCAAACTTCTAGCTAACTATACTTTTTTTTTACTACTAATTGCTCCTGTTGAAGGGAATGTTAGTCCGAGAGCTTAAGACTTAAAATTGTACCAGAACTCTGCCTTTGCCGGTCCCAAACCCAGATGAAAAAGGAGGAGGGGGAGCAGTAACAAGCTCACGAAAAAACCTGGGTTCAGCTGGCCCTGCTGATAGTACCCTGTAAGGATTCCTAATCCAGAGATACAGGATGAGCAGCGTTTGTACTCCATGTTAGGAGTGGCAGCACATGGCGTTTGTTCCTCATGTCAGAGATGGCCATTTCTTTTGAAGCTAAGTCGGCCTGCCACTGAGTAGTGCTCCCAGTCTTAATGACAAAGGCAGACATATTCTACTTCACCCAGACATGATAGTTGTCAAACAGACACCATCAAAGGTCACAACTTGATACCTTAATATGATTGAGTGGAGATAAGAAAGAAGAAGAGAATTGTACCAGAAACTTTGCCCTTGATGATTTATTGATTTTATTAAATTATAAGTCGGAAGGTTTATTTATTATAATCTTAATATTTTACACAAATAAATTTACCGGCAATGCGTTTCTGTAGAGATAATATTTGATGGTATTTAAAAGTGAAAACATATTTTGCGGAAGAGCTTTGCTCGATGCAAAACCTTGAAATTATATGTATGTACCTCTACAGACCTATAAGCTTATGTCCATAGTTCACTAAACACCCCTAAGCTGCCTTCCATAGAAAATGCAGGGTATATAACAAAACCAGTCCAATACAATAGTAGAGCGGTCTAGAGATTAATTTGGCGAAACCGCTGAGAGGGTTCACTACTGATGAGCCAAGCCCTCTCATTCAATAACTCATATCATTGCAGTAAGGTCTGTAGAGATAATATTTGATGGTATTTAAAAGAAACGCATTGCCAGTAAATTTATTTGTGTAAAATATTAACGATAGATGGCAATAAAATTTAATTTAATAATAATCTTAGTGAAGGCTTATGTAACTATGTATAATATGTAAATATATTGTGTTTATCTTCTTTTGTATCTTTTTCTTTTCTTCAGATTTACCCATACCAATCTGTGTTTATGATATTGTCATTATTAAGTTTTTTACTGTATATATAAATTACATTTTTAAATAAAAAGGCATATATTGGATTAAAATATCATTTATTTCACCAATATTTCAGTTGGCTGAACGCCAACCTTTATCAAGGTATTAAATGTTTTAATACTTTGATAAAGGTTGGCGTTCAGCCAACTGAAATATTGGTAAAATAAATGATATTTTGATCCAATATATGTCTTTTTATTTAAAGATTTATTTATGGATTTCTCTATTTTCAAAATAAAATACATAATTACCATTAAATTTGATTAGCTTTTATTTTTCTAAATCAACTGGGCTACATCACTATATATTCTCATGTATGGGGCTGAAAGACAAACGAGAAGTGCTCCTCAGTGAAATAGGCCTTGAGGGACTCTCTTTGGAGCTCCTGTTGAATGAGGTGGTGAGAAACAGAGCTGGAGCGTTTGCGTTGTTCAAATTTTGGAAGACGGCTGAAGAGAAGAGGAAAAGCTATATACATAATCTAATTGATGTAAATAATTATATGTAAATAATCTTTGTCAGGATTAGAATGACAAATCCTGTATGGGACATTTATTCCAGTAAAAGGCTTGTTGCTGCTGTTGTATATAGTCACAGTGTAGAAAATACTATACTATACCTACTACTTATAGGTTTCTCTCTGTATTCTTAGTTCTCTTCTCTTACTCTGTAAACTGGCGAATCCTTTATAGGACGAGAGGTCCTCAATAAAGGCTTTTGTTGTATATGCAACATATATATACAATTCTTTCATTGGTCTTGTAGAACGAGAGTGGTGTACGCGTGCTCATATGTTTTAGTAAAAAAAACATCCTCGATAAAGAGAGGCGAATTGCCCCACGAAACATAGGAAGAATAAAATACTTATGATTCCAATATATGCAAATTAGCACAGAGGATAATAGTCAAATATAATAAAAATTGAATTATAGAAATATTCCTGAATTTCTACTTTCAACAGTTTGCTCATCACTCCGTGTAATCATGTAATGCGTTTCTAAAATGCTTTCTACACTTTACTCATCAATTTAGTTATCTCATCCCACTCTCCAAACTAAATGTACAACTGGGATACACGTGAAAGAGCTCCTAGATAAACATTGACACAGGACTGAATCAATTCTCGGCAAAAAAGGACAAACTCCGACAAGGAAGCTAATGCTTCAAACTCCCCAGGGTATAATGCTGAATCGATCTTTGAGGCTTTTACAGAAAGGAGGATTTTCTGGAGGGATTTCCATGGAGTACGTCCTCACTTAGTGGGGATTGGAACCTTACGGTGACACTGCAATCTTATTGGTTCTCTCTAAGTAACTTACGTCATCGTAAACGTCTCTGATTGGTGTTTTAGCTTATGATAGAATGTAGGTATATGATTGGTATTTGAATTTTCAGCGATATATACACTAAGTTTGGAACGATACAGAAAGGTTTAGCATGTTTATAAAATAAACGGATACCTCATCCGTCAAAATAGATTTAAAAATTAAAAGTAATTTATTGATTGTCGCCGCAACTAGCGGCCTCGGGTCGGTGACAAAGCCACAACACCAGCTTTGGCAAACTGAGAAGCGTCTACCTAGAGACTATGGTTTCGGGCTAATGGCCTTCGCAAGTCTAGAACGGACTTTATTTCATGATATTCACAAGGGATAATATGAAATATTCACAATTCGCCAAAGAGGCGTCTAGCTTTGACGTCTATTTTGACGGGAGAGGTGTTATATATTTCATATATCCTTATCTTTCTCGGCAAAATTTCTATTTATATATTGGCCATATGTATTAGTGTAGGGCCTCAGTCCAGAAGACGCAGCCTGAAAACACAGCCTACAAGCCTGAAATCACAACCCTGGGGATTCAGTCCAGAAATCACAGGCCTGAAAACAATCCCGGGGCTTTAGTAGAGTAGACACAGGTCTGAAAACACATCACACAGGCCTGAGACAACAGCTCTGGGGCTTTTAGTAGAAACAGATCTAAAAATACAGCAGACAGGTCTTAAAGCACAACTCTGGGGATTTAGTACAGTAAATACAGACCTAAAATCACAGCACACAGAACTGAAAACACAGCCCTGAGCTTCAGTACGGAAGACAGAGCTGAAAACAGCACACAGGCCTGAAATAACAGCTCTGGGGATTCAGTCCAGAAAACACAGGCCTGAAATCACAGCCCCGGGGCTTCAGTACAGAAGACACAGAGCAGAAAACAGCACACAGGCCTGAAATAACAGCTCTGGGGATTCAGTCCAGAAAACACAGGCCTGAAAACAAAACCCTGGGGATTTAGTGCAGTAAATACAGACCTGAAAATACAGCACAAAGGCCTGAAATAACAGCTCTGGGGATTCAGTCCAGAAAACACAGGCCTGAAAACAAAACCCTGGGGATTTAGTGCAGTAAATACAGACCTGAAAATACAGCACAAAGGCCTGAAATAACAGCTCTGGGGATTCAGTCCAGAAAACACAGGCCTGAAAACAAAACCCTGGGGATTTAGTGCAGTAAATACAGACCTGAAAATACAGCACAAAGGCCTGAAATAACAGCTCTGGGGATTCAGTCCAGAAAACACAGGCCTGAAAACAAAACCCTGGGGATTTAGTGCAGTAAATACAGACCTGAAAATACAGCACAAAGGCCTGAAATAACAGCTCTGGGGATTCAGTCCAGAAAACACAGGCCTGAAAACAAAACCCTGGGGATTTAGTGCAGTAAATGCAGACCTGAAAATACAGCACAAAGGCCTGAAATAACAGCTCTGGGGCTTTAGTCCAGAAAACACAGGTCTGAAAACACAACCCTGAGCTTCAGTCTAGAAAACATAGGCCTGAAAACACAAGCCTGAAGCTTTAGCACAGAAAACACAGACCTGAAAACAGCACACAGAACTTAAATCACAGCCCTGAAGCTTCAGTCCAGAAGACACAGACCTGAAAACACAACCCTGAGCTTCAGTCCAGAAGACAGGCCAGAAAACACAACTTCGAAGACACTACCCTTACGACCAATCATTGAAAAAGAAAGCAGAAGATCAAATTTAGATCCCATTTCAATGACATTCCTCTGCATAATGGGGTTTATAACTTAATACAGTTTAGTAGGAGAAATGGAAATAAAATGGGGGAGGGCGCTTTCAACTCAATTTAATGTAGATAAAATGAAAAAAAAAAAAAAGAAATCTTTATCTAATTTAAAACAAATAACTTTGACTAAATAAGTCACGAATTTCCTCTACTTTTATTTCTTTCCCCCTTTTTTTCCTCTCAATTCTAAATATATTTGAAGGAACAATCAATGATGCAGATTTTGTCTCCTCAAGAAATGGTACACATGACAACCTTTGATCTTGTGTCTTTTTATGTTGAGAATATTTGATTTTTTGGATTTTTTCTTATTATATCAGTAGGTTGTATATTTATTTGAACACTCTGCCTTTTTGATATGCTTAAAAAAAGAAATGGTAATTTCTTTGATCTTCTTTGTGTAATTCGTCTATATATTGTTGCACCATATTGCAGTTTGACAGATTCTTCAGTCTTGATTCTCTCCTCAGACGCGTCTTGCATCTTTCCAGAACGTGTCTCAACCATTCTACAAGGTTACACCAGTCAATAATAAGACAACTATATATTTAGGTAACACCTAGAATATCTCTTTATTTATCACATCAAAGTTTAAAGCAGGTTGTGTATTCAGTGTATTAAAATACAAATGTTTTATAGTACATAATATTTTATAGTAATAATCTGTTTTATAAAAATAAATAAATATATGAAAAATAATATTATAAATAATTTTTTAAAATATACGCGCATTAATCATGATGCAACAATAGAAAGTCAAAAAGATAATTATTACATTTTGACTAATTATCAAAATTTGAAATGTATATACCACATTTTCTGGTTAAAATATTAATGTGAATTGTTCATGTACTCGTATATCATAAAGTGAAATCGCATTGTTTGACGTTTTCGGGCCTTTCCAGCCTAAATACCTGTTTCATGATTTTGAGGTACAGCTTACAACACGCTGATGAGTGGCAACATTCCGAAACGTGTACCTGGTTAGAATTTCTTGATTATTAATCAAGAAATTTTTATTTAGCCAAATACTGCAATAATTTAAAAAAAATCAATGATTAGTTATTATTTATTCCGATAGATGGTGCAAGCCATCAGCAACTTTTAGTTTGCAAGATAAGAAAATGCCTTTTTTTTCCTGAAAATATTAGTGTAATATAAAATTGCGGGGAGATTTGTTTACGAAAATATTCCTGTACTGATGAAGACCAAAGCACGAAACTATCTTATACAGGTTGTCTTTTTGTCTGAATTTGTCAAAAATGGTGTTGTGGCTTATTTATATATCACCACCATTATGTTTGTGGGATGGTTGCGTGATGTGGCTTGTGGAAAGGCCTCTGTAAAATTAAAATTAATTTATTTAAAGCAAGAAATATATAAAGAGAAAAGAAGTAACGGCCGTTGGGATCAAGCCTTCTTGTTTACCGCGACGAGTGGCCAGAGTCTCAGATGTTCGCGCATGCGTAGTCAGGTTGACGCTCGCGGTTGCCGAGGCCGTTCACTGCCCGTGTGTGTAGTGTAGCTTTGTCTCAGTTCGCGCTCGCTGAAGCAAAGTGTGGTCGCCACATGTTCTATACTGGGAATATAAAATCATTGTTTTAATGCATTTCTAAAGTTAGATTTGCATCATTTGGTACGTGAAGATCATTTTACTTCTTTCAACACCAACCTTCCAGAACATTAAGTTATATTTTGACGTCTGTGGTAGATTTCCTTTCTGTAAGTCTATTTTTATTATCCGTAAACATCATTTTAGAAAAGCCGGAAAAAGAGCCTTCTTTTCAAAAACTCATGCATACAGCTTTATTAAGACCACCGGTCTTATACAGATTCACACGACAGGAAGGAAGCATAGATGGAGCTCCTATACTCCAGGCAGCACAGAACCCAACAACAGCCTTCAGGTCCGACGTTATAACAGAATACACACACATACAGCTTTATCAAGACCACCGGTCTTATACAGATTCATAGAACAGGAAGGAAGCATAGATGGAGATCTTATATTTCAGACAGCACAGAACCCAACAACAGCCTACAGGTCCGACGTTATAACAGAATACACACATACAGCTTTATCAAGATCACCGGTCTTATACAGATTCATACCACAGGAAGGAAGCATAGATGGAGCTCTTATACTCCAGGCAGCACAGAACCCAACAACAGCCTTCAGGTCCGACGTTATAACAGAATACACACGCATACAGCTTTATTAAGATCACCGGTCTTATACAGATTCATACCACAGGAAGGAAGCATAGATGGAGCTCTTATACTCCAGGCAGCACAGAACCCAACAACAGCCTTCAGGTCCGACGTTATAACAGAATACACACACATACAGCTTTATTAAGACCACGAGTCTTATACAGATTCACACCACAGGAAGGAAGCATAGATGGAGCTCTTATATTTCAGACAGAACAGAACCCAACAGCCAAAACAGCCGAGCAGCTTTACAAAAAGTAATCAATTAGAATAAAACTACAAAATATTTCTTTAGAGAATATTTAAATGATATTAAAACTTCGTAGTAAACGTACAAAGCCCCAATTTAATTTTCGATTATAAAAAAACTTAACAATCAACTTGAATTTTTGAAGTTGTAAATGTTATACAGAGTAACAATGGCTATAGATGAGCTTGTGTTTGAAAAGGAACTTGTATGTATATAATGTTTATTGTTTTTATTAGTAAATTAAATTTAATTGCCATCTCTATCGTTAAAATATTACACATATAAATTTACTGGCAATGCGTTTCTTTTAAATATCATCAAATATTATCTCTACAGACATTACTGATATGATACGAGTTATTGAATAATTTGGCGAAACTGCTGAGAGGGTTCACTACTGATGAGCCAAGCCATCTCATTCAATAACTCATATCATTGCAGTAAGGTCTGTAGAGATAATATTTGATGATATTTAAAAGAAACGCATTGCCAGTAAATTTATATGTGTAAAAAAATGTTTTTGTTGTTTTCATGTAGACATATATACCAAGATATGTTTTGTATAATTGCTATTAATAATAAAATAATATGTAAAGTTAAATTGGTTACGTCCTTCTTACTTACTTTAATTACATAATAGTAAAAACATCTATATAACCTTTTCATCAAAATACAACGTCACCCTGGACCCTTGGAATATTCGACCAAATTCTGGTTCGTTTCCAAGGTGACTAACGTGGCAACGGCACCCATTTTCCACAATGAAGAGCAAGATAGTGGATATTGCTGCTGCTGTGATAGAGATGCATGGAGACATCTGAGACTCTTCTTTGGACACGACAACAACAACAACAAAATACAATGGTTATTTCACCCAAACAATCCTGTAGGAAAAAAAAAAACAGATGTGAAAAAGGTACAAAAGTGTAATTGTACTGGTATCAAGTGGAAAAATTAAGAAAAAGGCATCTTCTGATCATGCAACTAAAAGTTACTGATGGCTTTCGCCATCTATCGGAATAAATATTAAATAATTGTTGATTTTTTTATTATTTTCCCAGAATTAGCCAAATACTCATTCTTGATTAATCAAAAAAATCTAAACACGTAAAAACCACGTTTTCTGGATGTTCTAAAAAAAAACAGCTTTCATTTTTCGTTGAGGTACAGCTTGCACCACGCTGATGAGGGCCAACAACCCGAAACGCGTCCGTGGTTAGCGTTTCTTAATTATTCAAGAATGAGTATATTTGGAAAATTCTGGAATAATTATTTTTAAAAAAGCAAAGATTAGTTGATATTTAATCCTACAGATGGCGTAAGCAATCAGTAACTTTTATTTTTTAACGATCAGAAGATGTATTTTTCTTTTAAAAAAGAACATATTCATGGTAAACAGAGTTCAAAACGTATAAATCTAGGTGTACTACGGTAAATAAATAACGTTTTTTAAACCTTTATATAAAAATAAATACACTTTGTTCTGGTGGGAGTCCCTTCCCAAAATTTTTGATAAAGAGATTGAAGACCTCCACACTAAAAAAAAAAACCTTTTACAAGATTAAGTTATTCTCTAAGTTGACAGAAAGTTTTGCGCGTTATGAAGAGTAAAAAATGGGGAAAATAGGATTAAAACAGTTCTCTGGCTTCATTTAATCTTCTATTTCTTTCGTTTGTAAAGTTATTGCATTGGGGAACACCAACATCCTTTTCTTTGTCTGTTTATCGATGAAATATTTAACCCTTGTAATATATTCGTCTGCTTTATTTTTCTACCTATAAAGAGTATTGTGTTAGGAAAATATATATTAATATTTTATCTTTTATGACTATATTGATTAATAGAATTCATAATAAAATTGTAAAAAGCGTTTAAAAATCACAAATATTTTTACATAAGGAGTTCTTTTTATTTTAAATTGCAATCTTTCTCAAGCGATAATCGCTGTGCAATGAGCTTAATTAAAACATTTGACTATGTCCTACAAGAGGTATTTACAAATATACGTGCGTAGTGAATATAAAATTCTGTAAATTCAGTATTAAAAGATACATTCATAGACAAAAATTTAAGAAAGTGATATTCTTTGATGTTACTTTTATTTTTGACCAACATGTGGAACATTCTGTAGAACATGTTTGATGATAAAAGCTAATAGGAAGAAGAATTATTCTGTTACAAAATTTCCACAATTTCCTTGGAATAGTTGTCAAGATTGGCAGCAACAGAATTAGCTCATCACCAGCCTGTTTTACAAATTTGTTATCAAGTTTTTTTTAGAAATACGATAAGAAGGCTATTGCCGTCATAAGCAAATACACTCATGAACATAATTTAGAGAAATGGAGAATCTTTAATTCAGCCGTTTGTCTGTTTTTTAAAAGAGACATAGGTAAATTTAAGCATGGCAAATACATTCATAGACATATTTTAAGGCAATGATGAGAATCTTTAATGTCTTTAGTTGTCTGTTTTTTTTTAAAGGAGACAGAGTCAATTATGTTCACACTTGGTTATCTCGTGTGTCTTCAATAAAGGTCACTGTAATATCTTTCAGAGTTATTGCCTGAATCCTGATATACACATGGTAAAAGGTACAACTTCCTTAAGTATTGTCCATGAGTGTATATAACTTTTATCAAACTACCAGAAAAGAACAGTTTAACAATCAAACGATGCTATATAAACAATGAAAAGAAGTTGACTCTGTATAAATAGGTTATTACTCAAAAATATGGTTTGAGAGGCAGTTTACTGTCTGTGTTTAATCTTATATAATAAGTAACAGAATGTGGATAATTTGATATTTTATCCTTAATTAGATCTTTTTATTGATTATTTCTAAAATTCGAATTAACAAGACACTTTCCTTATAAACATTCCTATTGCTTGAAACATTCTACATTGAGAATGTCTATTTTTTATATGTAAATTGTCAACCTTTAAAATCTCAACTTTATTTACTTATTGAAGCGTTTCCATTAAAGTTTCTAAACCTTTTTAAGATATTGTAGAATTACATTTTAATTGAAGAATGTGTTTGTAATCAAATTCCAGAAGTAATGCTTTTTGTGTAATTAGATATTGAAAATTAAGATTTAATTCACTTAAGGAATAATTCCCCTTTTAGTGTTTATTATATATATATATATATTAGAATTGTTAAGTTTAATTTCTTGATTGGAATAGAATTAACGGTTTCAATATTTAGAGTACTTGGCAATAAGAAAAAAGTTTTAAAATTGTAATAAATGAACTTCTGTGTGTGTGTGTTATAATATTAAATAATACAAATAAGAGCGCTTTTAGTCAAATATGATTTTTTTATGAATCTATGAATATAATCAAATTTTGATAATGGTATAAGAAAAAATTTTAGGAATGAATATATTTAAATTTCATTGGTGAATAATTATTGCGAATGTTTTACAATATATCAATTACTAATCAGCAAATATTATGATTATTTTATTAGTAATATTTATAATAATATTATTTATTCATTACAGGAAAATGGCTGTAGAAATAGGTATTGAATATATGTATTTTTAAAGAAAAATAGTGTTAAAAAATAGTTATAAATTTTATCAATAGATGTCGCTAAATTATTGATATTTTAAATGCTACCAAACAGACGTATTGGTGATTTTGCGGTTGAGCATTGTTCAATGTATTAAAATCTTTAATTTAGATGAAATTTCTACAGTTCTAGATGCATATGTCTATATTGATTTCAAAAGTATTAGGCAAAACTGTAATACCAAAAGAATGGTGTATAATAATTTAAATCCAATATAATTGTTATTTTTCGGACAATAACATTCTCAATAGGCTATAATAGGAATACAAGAATATAGAGTAAAAGGAAATAATATATATGATATAAAAATGTATTCTCTATTATTGTAACTTGAAATAATAAAGTTAAAGAATGGCTAATGTCTTCAGAGATAGCCATGAAAACTTAGCGCCACATAACTTCACAGGAAAACAGAGAACAGGAAAGATCCTACCTTTGGCCTCGGTATGGGGAACTCCAGAGCCGGGGCTGGGAGAAGACAGTTTGAAGGAAAAGTTCGAAGGAGATGTACTGGACAGTCTCTTTGCTGGAGTCATATCAGTACGTCTGTTTCTAGGGATGTCGTCTTCTTTGTGTCACCACTAACCTCTGGAGTGTTTATTTACATATCCTTCAACAAATATATATATGTAGTAATTTACATAAGAAGAAATTGTTTACAAGATTATTATTTTAATTTTAGTGAGAATAATATTACATACAGATTTGTTTGAATCAAAAAGAAGAATGAACGAAAAGAATTTAGAAAAAGTGTTGACTTTGCTTAGAATTATTAATGAAACCGATTCCAATAATTATTAATTAAACATTCTATTTATTGATTTACAAGAACAAAATATAAAAGGGAAACTAATATTAAACAAAGGAATTCTTTTCTGTTTCGGTTAGCGCCTATTTACCTGTGAGCTTACACACACTCTGTGGAACAATTAATTAATATATATACAACAAAAAGATTGAAATTACACGAGAATTTTCCAAACACAAAAGAAAGAAATCATGCCAATCTTATATCTCTTTAATAAGGAAACACGACAGTTTTACTTTTGGCCTATACTTATCTATATGAATAATGTGTTTCAATATTCCTATCATATTAAATTAGTGGTTAATTATAATAAAATATTATTGATCACTTAAAACTATAAATATTAAAGAGCCAATATGTAAATAATCAATAAATATAGCTGTAAAATGTAAATTTAAATAATTCTTGACTCTCTATTTAATACGAAACTTGATTTGCATATACATTCTGAAATATTAAACGCAAATAACCATACTGGAATTTTTTTGTAATGAATCAATAAATAGATAAATTAGTGTGAGGAAAAACAAACATTTATGTTATTTTATGGTATTTATTTACTAAAAGTAATTCATACTAAAATATTTCGGTTCGGTTTAAAATCACTTTATTAGGTACCGCTCAACAAAAGCAACCTAGTTTATGATAATTGAAACAGTGAATAATATATGAAGGTTATTCACATATTAAACAAAATGTTAACACTGGATTCAATCCCGGTTCATGACTGTCGGGAATCGAGGGTGTTACCTACTTGTCCACCACTAAAATATTTCAATTATACTGTCTTATATATTTAACTTTACAATTTATAAAAACAAATTTTCTTTCTAAAATTCTGAAAATTTCCAATATTTATATTTATCGTATAAGGTTATATACAAGTATAATACACCTGTTATACAATGATCTGTTACAAGTCTTCTTCTTTCTTATCTCCACTCAATCATATTAAGGTGTCAAGCTTGTAAAGCTTGTTGATGATGTATGCCGGGGAAGAGTAGAGCCCATCAATGGATGAGTCAATACAGTCAATAATATGTCTTGGGGTTGCAGGTTGACACTTAGTACATAGTAGGAAAACCCTGCAACCATTCTGGAAAGTCATTGTCAATTGATGAACAGAGTTAAGTCTGGAAATCAAAAACTGTTGTTCTCTTGGGAGGACAGAACCGGTGCTTGTCCCTCCTGCTCTGTACCAGTCATGTGCAGCATTAGATTTCCATTCCTGTAGGTCAACCAATCGGTTACAAGTATAACATATAAATAAATAACATATACAAGTATTCGAATCTATTATAGATGCGTATGATTCTTTTAAAAAATAAATAGTATATTTTATAATATAATAGTTTCTAATTTTGATAACAGATGGCGCGTTAATGTATCATAATGTACAAGTATAACACAACTACATATTATAATGCACTAGCACGCCATCTGTTATCAAAATTCGAAACTATTTTAGACGCGTAAAATTCTTTTTGAAATTAAACAATTTCTACTGCCCTTACTGCAATGGAAATTTTAATGGGAGGGCCTGTCTCATCAGTGGTGAATCCCCTCAGAAAAAAAAAAAGAATCATACGCGTCTATAATAGTTTCGAATTTTGATAATACATATTAATATATTATATATATGTTATATTAAAATATTATTCTATTTAAAATTATATTTCATAGAACCAAATACTCTGTTAAATCGACCGCCAGAGGTCATGCTTCCCCTATAAAAACTCGTTGTTGTTCTTCCTCGATGGCCGGCTCAAAACTTTTGTACATTATGTAAATAATATTTTGTTTTTCATTGTTCTGTTCGCCTTATTCCAGGCAGCACTTCTCCCAAATTATGTTATTCATATATATTCCTGAGCTAAAATAAAAAAATCTCTGATCAAAACCATTTTTATTTTCATACTTTCAAGATTATTATTTCAACCACGACTGCATTTGCATAATCCTCAACATAATCTAAAATTCAAGGAAAATCAAATCTCATTTGTTTTTATAACATATATAATTCTGGTATTATAATATATAAAAAATACCTTTCCATATATTTCATTTTAAGCAATAACACGCCATCTATATATATAGGAGAAATGAAAACATTAATACACAAATGTTTCTTTTAAACATAAATTAAATTTTTACTATCCTTAATGCAATGAAAAGTTTTGGGAGGGCGCTTGGATCATCAGTGGTTGTATTGTTTGTAAAAGAGCTTTGATCGATGTTACCTATATTAAGTGCAAAGTCGAACTGCTTTTCACATATATAGACATGTGGTGCACTTACAGTAAAAGCAATCGTCTACTTCTACCCACCATGATTATCATGGCCTGTACCACGTGTACTAGGGATAAGCCAAAATAAAACTATGTATTAAAATAAAAGGAATTTATATATACTAATATTAAATCTATTCCACAATCTGATAAAATATGTATTCATAAAGATATTACATTTTGATTACTATCTTCTATCTAGTTACCTTGATAATGGTATATATAGTATAGAATGGTAAATAAGATATGTAGGAAATGATAACATTAAGATACAAATGTTTTTCTGCACATAAATCAAACTTCTACTGTCCTTACTGCGATGAAATATATTGGGAGGGCTTGGCTCATCAGTGGTGAACCTTCCCAGCGGTTTCGCCAATTTAATCTACCAGACTGCTTCTTTTCATTGAAAAGTGGAATCTTAGAAATGGTATTTAATAAAACTGTGTATATAAGGTTTTAGGACAAAAGAATAATATATACAGTTATCAGCTTCATAATCAAGCAACAATTCTTAATTCTGTCACCGTTTGCTTTGTGAATGGAATAAATACCCAAATATGACCATTTCTCATAACCATCGGTGGTTCAGTGGTAGAATGCTCGCCTGCCACGCGGGCGGCCCGGTTTCGAATCCCGGCCGATGCATTTTTTTTTACAATTTTTAAAACTCATTTATATATTATACAAGAATGACATCCACGGCGCCAATTTATAATTGTAACGATTAGTATTTGAATAAAAGCATTTAATCGGGTAAAACCCGGGCGTTGCCCGGGTCATTCGGCTAGTTACATATAAACATTTTAAATGAGTAATGCTCATTTGCTAACAATAACCACTGATGAGCCAAGCCCTCCCAATAATTTTCATTGCACAGTAAGGACAGTAAAAATTTAATATATGTTTAAAAGAAACATTTGTGTCTTAATGTTTTCATTTCCCACATATATAGATGGCGTGTTATTGCTTAAAATGAAATATGTTGAAAGGCATTTCTCTATATATTATAATACCAGAATTATATATATAATACCAATATATACAATATATTAAGATGTATTACCGTGCCATCTATTATCAAAATTCGAAACTATTATAGACGCGTATGATTCTTTTTTTTTTCTGGGAGAGTTCACTACAGATTGTTGGAATGATCAATTTCAACATTTTACTCTTCTTTTATTTTTTGACCAATTGACCGCTGTATATAATAATTGCTACCATTGTTGAGTTTATGTATGTAAAGTAAGCTGCTTTAAGTTTATGTAAAATTTGAGCATAATTAATTAAACTTTCTTTCTTTAAAGACCATTTCCCGGCCTTCTCCTTCCCTTTTTTTTAACACTGATGAGACAGGTCCTCCCATTAATTTTTCCATTGCAGTTAGAGCAGTAAAAATTGTTTATTTTTAAAAAGAGTCTGAGAAAAAATATATAGCGATAGAATTGTTTAATTTTCATAAAGCGTTAGAGAACAAGGTAATCTCTAAGAACTAAAATTATTGAACAATTTCCTTCCATAGTTAATTTGTATAGTTATGTTGAATACTTCAATTTCCTTTTCATTTTCCTTTCTCTCTTTTGTTTATGTTTCTTTTTTCCTTTTCTCCATGAAAATGATGTATGGCGAGTCCTTACAGGACGGAAATGTCCTAATAAAGCTGTTGTTATTGTTGTATTTTTAAAAAGAATCATACACGTGTATAATAGTTTCGAATTTTGATATAGCATACCAGAAATATATATATAATACCATAACTTTTTGTGACGTAGAATATTAGAAAAGACAAACAATAGAATGATTCAGAAATTTATTTGATGTAAAAATATAATAAAATTATGATTAAATATAAAATAATACCAGAAAGGCAAATATATAGTTTGTCCTCCCTTAATCTATCCAGCATTTTCAACATAATTAATTAAATAAAACATATCAAAAATTATTGAAATAATTTAATCTAAAGAAATTTAAGATATTGAACAAAAAAAGCTAATCAAATTAATTTATAAAAGCAAAAAGAAGTCTTTAGCGCAATTTCTTAGAAAAATAATACCATTATATAACAAATTATATAAATTAAAATATTCTCAGTAATAAATTAATTTAAAATTACAATAGTAATCTCTTTTCATTTCTAAACGTTTTAACAAAACGAATTTTCAATGTAAAAAGTCAATTTGAAATATTTAATTGAATATATATATATCGATATATATAAAAAACATAATTTTAATCAAAAGATAGTCTTATATATAGTGCATGTTGGATAACTGAATGCTACGACAGCTAGCGCCACACTGGACCTATCATCATCACAACAGTTTGTTTACCTTTCTTCTCTATATTATAAAATGTGTTCGCTACCATAACTTTGTTTTTTCTTGCTAAATGGATAATAAAGATTATTATCATATAATCCTCAACGTCCTCATGCCTTCCTACAAGCTGTAAGTACCTAAATCTTACAACAATTAGATTATGA
This sequence comes from Cordylochernes scorpioides, assembly GCA_030710605.1. Classification (NCBI taxonomy): domain Eukaryota; kingdom Metazoa; phylum Arthropoda; class Arachnida; order Pseudoscorpiones; family Chernetidae; genus Cordylochernes; species Cordylochernes scorpioides. The sequence continues at coordinate 87,335,249 of CP092869.1, forward strand.
GACTGAATATTGCATGAAATTCAACTAACGAGTTAAGACAAAGAAAAAAGGCTTAGCAAAAATGGCGTCACTCCCGAGCCACGATGTAACCCTAAATAAGCTCGACGGCTATAACTACTCACTATGGTCTTTCAAAATTGAAATGCTCTTGCAAAAGGAAGATCTTTGGGAAGTTGTCACCGAAAATATTCCAGATGAACCTAAAATCGAATGGAAAAAGAAAGACTCAAAAGCTAGAGCTATCATTAATCTAAGCATCGCCGACTCACAAATAGTGCACGTTAAAAACCTACTAACAGCCAAAGCTACCTGGGACACTCTTAAAAATATCTATGAAAGAAAAACACTCTCAGGAAAAATTTATTTGCTAAGGAAACTATACAGCTTAAAACTCGAAGAAGACAAAGACATGCAACAGCATATCACTACCATGATGGAACTTGTTGACAAACTGCGAACCATTGGCGAAACACTAAAGGACTCTCACATCACGGCTATACTGCTTTGCTCGCTTCCAAAGAGCTACTCCAATCTCATCACGATGTTGGAATCAAGGCCTGATGACGAGCTAACGCTTGAATTTACCAAGAACAAACTCCTTGATGAACACACACACGCAGAGTAGAAAGCTCGAAAGACGAAAGCACCGCATCAAAAGCCTTAAAAAGCCTCCACAGAGCTTCAAGCCAAAGAAGAGAAAAAGAGAAGAAATCCTGTTCTTTCTGCCACAAACCAAACCACTCCAAGGAAGAATGTTGGCACTATCAAAAGCGAAACAACAGCAACAAAGAGTACAAATATGAAAACTTCAGAAGAGGAAACGTACCAAAGTACACAAATCAGTCGAGTGTCACCCAAGAACAATCAACAAATCAGAGAACAACAAAAGGACCTAACCCAAAAGCTCTCAATTGCACTCAACGAGAAGCAAGTGTACACAACTGGTTCATCGACTCTGGAGCCACATCTCATATGGCGTACGACGAAAGCTTCTTCACTGCACTTAACAGAGAACAAACACAAAATGTTGTGGTTGCTAATGGCAATAAGCTGCAGGTCAAAGGGATAGGACAAGGAGAAATCAAAGTCATCACACCCCAAGGAAAGACTGACACCTTACTTCTCACAAAAGTTCTCTACATCCCGGAACTAACAGACAACCTTCTGTCAGTGAGTGCGGCCACCTCCAACGGATGTAAAGTAACGTTCAAAAGAGATTGGTGTACCATCGAAAGAGACAACACAGCCCTCGCGAACGGTATACTTGACAATGGAATGTACCGACTCCACCTGGATGACAACCCCCAAACTCGCACATTCAAAGCAAATGTTGCAAAACAAAACCACTGCAAGAACAAAAATTGCCTCATGCTCTGGCACGACAGACTAGGACACAGAAATATAGAATCAATTAAGAAGATTCGAAATGAGAACCTAGCGAGAGGACTAAGTCTAAATAACTGTTCGCACAGCACAGACTGCGTTCAGTGCATTCAAGGAAAACTCACCGAAACCCCATTTCCAAAGAAGACAGAGTACAGAGCAACTGAAACGCTTCAACTTGTCCACAGTGATATCTGCGGTCCATTACCAACTAACTCTCTCAGCGGTAAGAGATACTTCATCACCTTCACTGATGACTACAGCAGATACACGAAGATCTACCTCCTGAAAGGAAAAGACGAAGTCTATGAAAAAATAAAAGACTACGTCATCTCAGCACACACGGAATTTGGAAAAAATATCCAAACCATACGGACAGACAACGGTCGTGAGTACGTAAACCGACAAGTCGAAGATTTCCTGAACCAAAGCGGAATCAAACATCAGCTAACAGTCCCCTACTCACCAGCCCAGAACGGAGTAGCCGAAAGGAAAAATCGATCACTAATGGAGATGACAAGATGCATGCTGTTTGACTCAGGACTCCCACAGTCTCTATGGGCGGAAGCGGTTACCACAGCTAATTACCTACACAACCGAATACCCTCGAAAGCTACAGACAAGACTCCTTTTGAACTATGGACCAACAGGAAGCCCAGTCTGAAGCATCTAAAAAGATTCGGATGTAAAGCCTTCGCCTATATTCCCAAGATAAAAAGAAACAAGTTGGATAGCAAAGTTATCGAAGGGATCTTTCTTGGATACGATGATCGAAGCAAAGGATACAGAATCCTGCACGACACAGACAACATCACAATCAGCAGATCCGTAAAATTTATAGAAAAAGAAAATGGGCTTCACCACGCTTCCACAAAAACAACTTCACCACAAGTACTAAGTACAGATCTAACTTTCTCTAATCATATTGGTAATGCAGAGGAAAGTCAGGAACCAGGAACACAACCCGAAAACCTTGAGGACTCAGAAACCGAGGATTACCTTCAACCCGGTACAAGCACAGGAACACAAGTGGTCACACAAAGAAGATCCACGAGACCAACAAAGGGAATACCTCCCATAAGAAATGACTACATGCTGTACAAAACTGAAGCTCAAGACATTCCGACACCCACCAACTACTCGGAAGTCCTACAATTACCAAAAATAGAAAGAGAAAAATGGCTACAAGCAATGAACGAAGAACTAAATTCTCTTGAGAAGAACAATGTATGGGAACTAACCCCTCTACCTAAGGACAAAAAGATCATAGGATGTAAATGGACCTATAAACAGAAGCTCAATTCCAAAGGAGAAATAGAGCGGTACAAAGCCAGACTCGTAGCAAAAGGGTTCAATCAGAAATTTGGCCGAGACTACGAAGAAACCTTTGCACCAATTGTGAAGCATTCTACAATTAGAGCCTTCCTAGCTGCATCAGTCTACAAAGGGATGCAAGTGATCCACCTCGATGTGAAGACAGCGTTCCTACACGGCGACCTAGATAAAGAACTCTACATGGAACTCCCAGAAGGACTCCATACAAGACAAACAAACAAAGTCTGCAAACTAAAGAAGGCAATTTACGGTCTAAAACAAGCTGGAAGATCTTGGAACACAAAAATTGCAAGCACTCTAATTAAAAATAACTTCAAACAGAGCATTGTAGACCCATGCCTATTCACCAAGAATGAAGAAAACCATTCCATCTACTTGATTCTATATGTGGATGACATACTCCTCGCAAGCGATTCCGAAATAATCATCCAAAACACTGTAAAAACTCTCGAAAAAGAATTCGAAATAAAGAACCTCGGAAACCCCACTCAATTCATTGGTATTGAAATCTCAAGGAACAGAGAAGGTGAACTCCTTCTGAGCCAAAAGAATAAAATCCAAGAATTAGTTGAAAGGTACAATCTCCAAGAAGCGAAACCTACTTTCACTCCCATGGAAAGCGGATACCCCGGTATATCTGATGAAAAACTTCTACCAAACAACGTCCAATACCAACAACTGATAGGCTCACTATTGTACCTAAGCGTAGTATCCAGACCAGATATCGCAGCTCCAGTCTGCATACTCAGCAGCAGAAACCAGAATCCTAGAAATTGTGACTGGAATGCAGCAAAAAGAATCGTAAGATATCTAAAAACTACTAAAGAACTCGAGCTACGCATATCTAACCAAAAACCTCCCACGCTGGAAGCATACAGTGATGCCACATGGGCAAGCGACAACACCGACAGAAAATCACTAAGCGGAAACTTGTTCCTACTGGGATCAAACCCCATCTCATGGATAACTGGAAAACAAGGTTGCGTATCTCTCTCATCCACTGAAGCGGAACTAATCTCCGCAGCTGAAGCCTCACAAGAATTGTTATGGCTTCTCGACTTGCTAAAGGATCTCGAACTGGAACAGAAAGCTCCAATCTACTTCCACCAAGACAATCAATCATGTCTCAAGATATGTTCATCCGAAAAAGTGTCTTCTAGAACCAAGCACATCGCAACCAAGATCCATCACCTGAAGGATCTTCAGAAGAAGACAGTGATAAAAATGGTCTACTGCCCAACTGGCGACATGAAGGCGGACATTCTGACCAAGCCGCTACCAAGGCCGACATTTGAGAAAGGCCGGGGATTTGTTGGATAACTGAATGCTACGACAGCTAGCGCCACACTGGACCTATCATCATCACAACAGTTTGTTTACCTTTCTTCTCTATATTATAAAATGTGTTCGCTACCATAACTTTGTTTTTTCTTGCTAAATGGATAATAAAGATTATTATCATATAATCCTCAACGTCCTCATGCCTTCCTACAAGCTGTAAGTACCTAAATCTTACAACAGTGCATTTTATTTATAACTGTTATTTGATCAGAAAGAGAATAATATTTACATATATAGAGGGGGAGGAGAGGAAACAATTAAATTTAGAAATTATAGGTTTTTTTGCACAATTTTAAGTGAGATATTTAACACTTAATGATATTTTACATTTCAATGATAAAAGATTTCACTTTAATAATAACATTTTCATTTTTTTTATCGATATTTTTATATTATCAAAATTTATTAACAATAATACTATAGATATATTTTAGTTTTATCGATATACTTTTAATTTAAATTGGTCAATTTTGAACATTTTATATCCATTTTAACCAAGTAAAAAAAAATAATAAATTGATATTTTCTCAAATAAAATTAATTCCTGTTTAATATGGCAATGAATGCTTTCCAGATGAAATTTTATAGTTATTTTAACAATTGTATTTTTGAAAGATATTTATAGTTTCAAAGTAAACATCATGTAAGTTATAATACAATATAATGCGGCTTATGATTGTAAAACGACATTGAAAAATATTCCGCATGAGTTTCTTTTAAACGAAAAATCGAAATTTATTTTTAAGGCGAAATAACGACTATTTTCTAACCTTAGAGATGAGGTATGAAAGGATGAATTGTGAAGAGTAATGATAAACGGAAAAATAAAAGTGTCTAGGGATGGGAAATCCCTGTGTCCATCCCTGGATACTTTTATTTTTCCGTTTATCATTACTCTTCAAAATTCATCCTTTCATAACTCATCCATAAGGTTAGAAATAGTCGTTGTTTCGCCTTAAAAATAAATTTCGATTTTTCATTTAAAAGAAACTCATGCGGAATATTTTCCAATGTCGTTTTACAATCATGTAAGTTAGTATTTCCCTCGAATACATTGATATTCATTGAATATTAGAAACTGTTGAACACTAAAGCTACAGCTAGCGACACATTGGCCTTATCATCATCACTACAGTTTGTTTACTTCTTCTTACTTACCTATATACTGATAATGTGTTGTCTACTATAACTTTTGTTGACTTTGCTTAGAATTTTAATGAAACCGATTCCAATATTTATTAATCAAACATTTTATTTATTGATTTACAAGAGAGAGAACAAAATATAAAATGGAAACTAATATTGAACAAAAGAACTTTTTTTTCGGTTAGCGCCTATTTACCTGTGAGCTTACACACACTCTGTAGTAACAATTAATTAATATACGAATAACAACTTTCTTTTACAAAATGGATAATAAAGTTTATTATCATATAATAATTAACGACCTCATGCCTTCATACAAGCTGTAAGTACCTAAACCTTACAACAGAAACTAATATTACCTTTCCAAAAAACTGATAGATATTTTTATTTTATAATGCAATATAGAGATACTTCTAAAATTTAAATTTATATTACATGTTCTCATTTAGGATTTAAAAGTAAAGCTATTCAAAACAATATTAATGAAAACAGCTTATATATAATATGGGAAGAAGCTTGCGGCGTGAATATAAGAAATATTCAACGCCATATTAAACATAATTAGTATAATTTAGAGATATCTTAATTCCATTATACATATTACTTGATTGAAACGGATATAAAAATGTTAAACTAGACTCATTTCGATTTAAAATAATAGAATTTCTATTATAATTGAAAAAAAAAACATATAAAAAATACTTGTTAAAATATCTAATAAATTCGAAATGAAAATGTTGGTAATAGAGTGTAAAATTATATGTATCAAATTTTTTCTCCCCATTGAATATAACAAAATATTTTTTAAAACTTAATGCTGTTGACGTTATGTGGCGCTGAGTTTGTTGTTGACACACTTTAAAATGTTATAACACCTTGATAAAGGTTGGCGTTCAGCCAACTGAAATATTGGTAAAATAAATGATATTTTGATCCAATATATGCCTTTTTAATTAAAGTGTAAAATATTAACATTAAAGTTTAAAATGATGTCTTTTGAAAAGGTGCAAACCCTATATTATTTCAGAATACTTTACTCATTAATTTAACAAGCATTTCAAAAATATCTTTTGATATAAAATTTTACATATTTAACACTATATTTAAATATTTCTATTAAATTCATAACAAATGGATAAAAGAATAAATAAGAATATGCTGTTGTTAATAATAAAAAAAATACGCTTATTATTCAAGCATCAATAACTACAAATCCTCTTTTAAATGATTAATTCCTACATAACGAAAATAATTCTATTTTAATAGCCCTTGTAAATTGAATTTAAACAAATACCACTTTTATAAATCCTCAGAAACAATTTTATTTAGAATATTGGATTTAAATAAATTGTATCATCAAATTTAAATATTGTAAATTTTAATAATGATTGAAAAAAAAAAACTTACATTTTAAATTGAAATTTTATTAATATTTGTATTTATTTAAAAGGTTGCATTTTGAATGAAAAAAAAAACTTATTAAAAATGATATTGATTAAATTTTGTTTATGCATTGGTTTTTAACTTTAGAAAGAATTTTTTTTTTTAAGTTCATAACATTTTTAATATTAAATGTGAAATTTCCAATATTATTTGATATTTTAAATATATAATATACATATTATTAATATCAATACAATTTAAATTATATATTTATATTGAAAATATACACACAATATTCTTTTTTTTTCTCATTTTATATATCTACACATATTTCCATATCTATAAAGTTTTTTTTTATACTTTTATCTAAATGATTAAAACATTTTGAAATTTATTTTATGACCCGATTTCGTCTGGAAATGTTTGACACTGCTCATTTTCACCAAAATACATTAAAATATATTATTATTAAATAAAAATAATATTGTGGTAATAGTTAAGATGAAAAAAAAATCAGTTATATAATAACATTTTCCCTATAATTTAGAATTATAATACTTGCTACCACAAAATATCTTCAAGAAAATACAAAAAGATTATGGCGATAATAAACTTCTTAAAACAATTTATAAAAACATAGTATCAAAGATATAGATAGAAATGACGATACCACTTTCCTATTAGATTATATTTTGCTATAAATCTTAATAACACTATGAGTAATATAAGCCAGACAAAGTGCCTTTTTTATATTGGAAGCTCATTATTTTGTTTAATAAAAAGGTATAATCAATAATAGGCCTTATTAGATGGAAGTTTACAAGCACATATTGATCTATAAAAAGGATGATTATCTCTCCTGTGGAAATAGACGCTAAAATTAAGCGTCATCTTTATTTCGGTCATATATTAGCCTAGCCATATTGCCAGATAAACATCTCTTTAGTAAATTATAAATATTTCATGATTCTTTTACGGAACTCATAGAATCAAGGAAAACTTTGGACTGACGAAGGCCATTAGCTTGAACCCATGGTCCCTGGTTGGCTTTCTGAATTTTACAAAGCTGGTGTTATATATATATGTTATGAATATTTTGTTGCTGTTAGAGAAAGGGTTAATAAGACAAAGGATCGATAAGATAAAGGGTTGAAGGTGTAGTCGTGATAATAAAAATATAATTATTTACCGTCAAGTAGCTTTTATTTTCAATTACTTGAGGAAATATTACACATTAGTTATTTTCACATTATATAGAATTTATAAAGTCAATCCTATATTAGTGATTTAAAAAGATAGATATGTTAACTACGCATATTTACAACAAAACTGTACAACAAAACTGAAAGTCTTTCTAAAAACGATAATAACCAAAAGTAAAAATATCAATGAATAAAAATAAAATATATATTTTTAAAATATAGAAATATTTGAGTTTCTATATTATATAATATATATTCAGAAAATATGCATATATTGGATTTATAAAGATTTTTATTATTTAAAGGCCTCAAAAAATAAGTTCAAAAATTATTATCATCATTACCAAAATTGTTGTTCGATTATTTTTCCTAAATACAGACCCAATTTTATAAAATAACTAGGCCTATTATATTTAACATTTGGAAGTTTTTTTCCATTTAATAATGACCAATTTAAGAGTTAGGAAATCTGATGATTCAAGTATGAAATAATATGATTGTTGCACATCATTTTCGATGCGTTCCTCTATTCAAAACAATCTCTGATATTCTATATTTATTTAAAATTTAATAGTAATAGATTATGTATTATAGTATCATTCCTTTTGTAACATTGTTATTGTTTACATATTAATTATTTATTTTTGATAGAGAAGGGTGAAAAATAAACTTTGAATATATTTGGAAGATATTACTTTGTTTATTTTTAACTATGGTTGAAACATGCTCTAAAAAGATGCGGGTCATATACGAACAGAAATTTAAAGATGACGAACCTGTCAAGCTGCAAAAAAAAAAAAAAACCTGGTGCAACACACAATATAAAATAATAAATATTTTTAGAAATATATGTAATAATTTATTTATATATTTCAACACACAAAACGCGATATCCCAGCTAGGTATAATTGCGTAGATTCACATATTTTTTAAAACAGAAACAGTTATAAACATATTATACAAGAAAAGGTAATCGAAGAGAAACAATAATATATATTAGGAACCTGAACCTTTCAGGTTAGAAAGATAATCATAAATATATTTACAATCTAATATATCTACAATATATCTATGACGATTCTCTCTGCTATTTACAAATTGATATAGATCTACAACATTATTTATTGTCTGTTGTCTAGCGGCAAAGAAGAGTGGGCATTCCAGCAGTAGGTGTCTCGAGTCCTGGAATTCGTTGCCACAATGACAGCTAGAGTCTTTAACCGCTCCAATTTTTGATAAAAATCCCTTTAAATTTCCATGGTTTAATATTATAATAATAAATATTATAAAATATTATATCTTTATATATATTCTTTAAAAATAATATTAATGCTTCTGAAGAAATTGATTAATATACCAATTTAAAAAAGAAGACAACAAAATATGTATATTTTAGAATAGAAAATAAAGTAGCCAGATTTTAAAAGAGACCCTCTTTTGTTTGTTCAGATATTCATAAATTCAAATAAAGAATAGAATATCGAAGATCTTTTATAAGCATATAAAATATGCGCTGAAATATTTATATATGTGGAGTAATCCCAAAAGATTAAAATATTCATAAAGCTCCCTTTCTCGAAATTCAAAATCCTATTTTCGACTTAATTCTTTTGATATTTTAAAATCCGATTTAAAAATGTTTTAAAATAAGTACAAAGAAATACGAATTATAATTAAAGATATTTCAAAAGAATATATATGCAAGATTTAAAATAATATAATATATATACACCTTTAAATATTTACTGAATTGAATTATTCAACGGATCAAACGAAAATTAAATTTATTTTCATGAAAAAATCGCATAAGATTTTAAATTATTTTAATTAGAGAAAATCTAATAAGATAATTAGTTTAATTGGATTTTTGTAGAAACGTATCAAACGATATTGAATCATGATCAATATAAATAAAAATATTTGATTATATATTTCATATATTTTTCATATAATAATTCATTTTTGATTACTTTGTATATTTAGTATTCCTGTGTGTATTCATATTTAATTTCAATATAAAGATAATTTATATGCACGTATATCAAATTATTTAAAAGGTACATATAGGGAAATATTTCTTTGAAGTTCTATTAGTGAACATAAATTATTCACTATGTAGTATATTGAAAATAAAAAATAAAAAATATCTAATAAATATATAAATTTAGCATTTTAAAGAAATTTTACAGTTGAATAATAGCATTTTATGTTTTAATAACAAGATATATTATATAATATAAAATGCAAATATTTTATTTTTTTAAACATCTATTTTATTTTCATCGTTGACTATTAATTTATTTTTGACCATAGATTTAGAACATAACACTTTGAATATTTGTTGTAAATATGTATAGTTAACCTACCTATTTTTTTAAATTCACGAATATAGGGGGGAATCATTTTATAAATTCTATATTACTGTGAAAAATATTTAATGTGTAATTTATTTCAAGTAATTGAAAATAAAAACTACTTGATACCTAAATAATTATCTTTACCTTATTGACGACTGCACCTCCAATTCTTTATCAGTCCAACATAAAAACATTATAATCATAACAAACACATATATATATGTCGTAAACCCGGGTAAGCCAACAAGTGAATTGGAAGCAGTCGGGGTTGAGTGGCAAGGCGTGCAGAGTGGAAAGTCCGCACGGGACAGTAAGGACAAAGTTTGGGATCAAAAGACGCTCTCCTAGTACGTCTCACGTGACACCAGAACCAGGGGAAAG
>CP092869.1:87345876-87494685 GCA_030710605.1 Cordylochernes scorpioides
GATCACAAGTTAAAGGACAATCAGTTTTCCAGCGCTTTGATCGATCAGTCAATACTAATGCACCATTGAAGCTATCTGTGGTTATAGGAAGGATACAAATATTGTCGTGATAAAAAAAACTCTTTCCTCATCAAGAATTATCTTTTATTTACATTTTTACCAAAAGGATTATAATATTGTACCGAAGTATTTATTACTTTATTAACAGAGTATCATTTTTTATGTTTATATTTTGTTACTCTGTAAACTTTCCTCATTGTTTATCTTTTGTTTATCATTCATAGTTTGTTCTTGTCTTAAATAAATTGCTGTGTTATCCTGAAGTTTGTCTTTTCTTATTTTCCACGTAGCAATATTAACAAGTTCTTCTATATCATTATATCTTTAATCTCTACTCTTCCCTGGCAGATACCATCAAAAGTCTCAAGCTTTACAGGCTTAATGTCTTGATATGATTGAGTGGAGATAAGGAAGAAGATATCTTTAATATAAATGTTTTAGTATTTATATCACTAAAACTCAATCTAAGAATATTCAAAGAAGTGTATATTTAAGAACGACATTTGAAAATATCCCGCATTTATTTCTTTTTAACGAAAAATAGAAATTCATTTCAAGGAGAAAGTGGACATGACATCTGCCCGGTAAGCGGAACACTGTGGGTTTGATTCCCATTCCTGAACACTTTTATTTTTCCGTTTATCATTACTATTCACAATTCATCTTTTCATACTTCATCTCTAAGGTTATAAATAGTCGTTATTTCTCCTTAAAAATAAATTTCGATTTTTCGTTAAAAAAAAAACACATGCGGGATAATTTTCAAATGTCATTCTACAATCATAAGCCGCTTTATATTGTATAAAAATAATTTTATATGTTTAAGAATATTTATAAAAATTGTTGTATCTCTTATTTTTATATCGAAGTCTTATATAAGGTGTTAAGTCATGTTTTATTCTCGTCCAAATAAAATATATAATCTATTTGAAATTGGAGATTTTTTCAGTCTGCCATTTACAACTTGGGGAATCCTGAATTCCCATCTGATTTAGAAATCCTTCCACTTTCTCAAATACTTCACGCCAGCAGTCTATTTATTATTTTTAAAAGGTTTTGCTTTTCAGGAATTTTTCTCACTCTATCCTCAGCTTTGACTTCTCAACTGAATCATGGTGTTGGGATTTCACACTTTTCTTTAGTTTCAACTTAGAAACTTACGTTTTATCAGGAATATATTCAAACAAACATGGTTATATATTATATAAAAGGGCGTACCTGTGGATCTGTAAAGATCTGTAAAAACCTGTAAATTATTTTTTTTTTCTCAAACAATTATTTTCTCAAAATATTTCGAGAGATTGCTCCCTCTTTATCAATTAATTTCACAGTAAACTCTCTTAATTTACAAATTATTTTAGATCACACGAAAACAAATTTGTCTTTGGTCAAAAATAATTAATGATAATCATATATTAAAAATTGAAAATAATAATAAAATATATATATTATGAAAATTAAAGGCTTTTGTGAAATTAGTAATGCAGTATTTTATAAAATGTTTTTTGAAACAAAATGTAAGGAATATAGTTATATATATTGTGGGGATGAATTTATATCTTATTATTTAATTATTCAATGAAAATATTTAAAACAATTTATTATTTTATATTTGTAAAATCATCATTTAGTTACCTAGCTTTCTTGTTCAAGATTCTCTAGCTGTAGATAGTTGGGTTAATAATTGTCGACTAGTTGTACTGACGTCATCAATAAATACTTTTACATCCCCAGATATACAGAGACTTGATTTTTACACTACAATATTGTATTCTAACTTTTTATCAACTTCCATCATTGTTTAACATATTGTAAATAACTACCTAGCGATTTCTTCTATCTGCTTATGTTGTTGCTTTTTGTAATTCTGTTACCTACTCTACTACAATTATTGTAAATAGTTTCACGCGCAATTATCCAGATCGGATATAGCGTGTCTTGTTTGTAACTGGTAATAAAAACTTATTATTTAATTGTTTATTTGGTTGATAATACCATCAGTATAAAAATGATTCTTAGAATGATGTTCAATATGCTATGAAATCATTATTCTGAAAGAACAATTAAATATATTATTAGAGTAGATTTCAACACATACATTTATGGATAAAACTTAAGGAAATTACATATTTAAATATTATTTTTGTTGCTTTATGCATAAAGGATGCCTTTTTTTTACGTGAAGATATTTACTCTTTATATCTCAAACTAAAAACTGCACATTTATTATCTTTTGATATAGAAAAATAATTTTGTCATAAATATTAAAACTCTAATTTTCTTGTTGATCTTAATATTTTATCTATATATTAATAAAATATTACATTAATATATAATTTTACATATATGATGTTGATGTAGAAAAATATTTAATGCGCTGATTCTTAATGTCGTAGTCTGCAGCTAATAAAAACTGCGCATGCGCGAAGTCATTTCATTTTTGTTGTTGATATAATTACACATATATATATATTATATATTTTAAAATGCTTATTTTGGATCATAAAGTTTAATTTTCCAATATTTCGTATGGCAGCGCGCCAAACTTCTTCGGGGAACAGGATATTTAAAATTTTATAAATTTATAAACATGAATATTGTAGGTTTTAGATATTTTAAATTTTATAAATTTATAAACATTAATATCGTAGGTTTTATATATTTTAAATTTTATAGCAGTTGTACATACTCGTGAATTGATACGCGAGCATCTCAGAACAATCTTGTTCCCCGAAGAAGTTTGGCGAGTTGCACCACGAAATATTGGAAAATTAAACTTTATGATCCAAAATATGCATTTTTAAATAATTTATTATATGGATTACTCTATTTTCAAACATATATTCATATATAAGTCAAATTTTCATTGACTTCAGAGCCGTTTTCATAACAACTACTGAAAATATTTTTATTTTAGTTAAAACATTAAATAACCATATTTTTAAGAAATTATAAAAGCATGAAGATAATGTTTTTAATAAATATAATGCCATACGAAAAGAGCTATATAGATAGATAACTAAAATGTCACTCCCTCCCTACTCAGCGGAATAACGTTATGGGGAAAAACGATATTCATCATAACGATAAGAAACTATTAAATTGGCAATTTTTGCTAAACAAACAAATTCTTGAGCAGGATTTATTGACCATACGACCTTCTTAAAGGCATTATTAAATCTTTCATCAAAGATGGCGCCGTATATCACAATACATCTTTACTTGGATCGTCTGACACTTTTTGAAAAATTAATTCTAAAATTTGGTCACACTTCACTTTTTTTTTTTAGAAATCGACACTTGAAGTTGGGGTGTTATGAGTGTTTTTATAAGTATGTTATTGGTAGTTTTTTTTTAGAAAAAAAGTTTTTATGTAGACTTAGCGAATGATTTAGTTTCATCCTGTAAATATTTGCTAAATAAACATATTATGTTAATTAGTATTATTTATTATAATTATATTATATATATAAATGTCTTTTTTTGAAAATAGAGCAATCCATAAATAAATATTTAATTAAAAAGGCATATATTATTTAAAAATATCATTTATTTTACCAATATTTTAGTTGCCTGAACGCCAACCTTTATCAAGTTATTATAACATTTTAATGTGTGTCAACAACAAACTCGGTGTTACATTTGTTGTTGACAAACATTCAATATTTTATAATATATTGATAAAGGTTGGCGTTCAGCCAACTGAAATATAGTTAAAATAAATGATATTTTGACACCCAATATATGCCTTTTTAATTAAATATAAATGTTAAAATTTTACACAAATAAATTTACTGGCAATGCGTTTCTTTTAAATATCATCAAATATTATCTATACAGTATATCTACTGTAGAGATAATATTGATGATATTTAAAAGAAAAGCATTGCCAGTAAATTTATTTGTGTAAAATTTTAACGATAGATGGCAATTAAATTTAATTTACAAATATAAATGTCTGTGAAAAAAATAGTACAAATGTGTAATTGTATGTATATACTGGTAAAATGAAAGGATTTAAAAGCACGAGTGTTTCTTTTATACATAATACAAACTTCTAATTTCTAATTCTAAAACTATTTGAATGTAATTCTACTGTCCTATAAGCTTATGTCCATAGTTTTTCTTGAAAACCATTTCTGAGATTCCATCCTTCAGTGCTGCGTATATAAGCAGAATCGTCCAATACAGTATTAGAGTTCTAAGAAGCGGTCTGGTGGATTAAATTGGCGAAACCGCTGGGAGGGTTCACCACTGATGAACCAAGCCCTCCTAATATATTTTTTTCATCGCAGTAAAGACAGTAGAAGTTTGTATTATGTATAAAAGAAACATTCGTGCTTTTAAATCCTTCCATTTTATATGTATAGATTTTTTCTTCCTTAAATTACTGATTGCAATTATTAAGGTTTTTATAGTGATATGTATAGATGGCGCGTTATTGCTTTGTGTTAATGAATCTACTGGGATAAGGTGCATAAATTAAGAAAATAAAGGCATCTCTTTATCGTGCAACTGAAAGTTGATGATGGGTTACTCCATCTATCGGAATAAATATCAACTATTCGTCGATTTATTAATTATTACAGAATTTTAAATGTATATTATGATGCATTAGTGCGCCATCTGTTATGAAAATTCGAAACTATTATGTTTTGACTCGTGCTTTAGATGTTGTACTAAATTCGAAAAATCACGTGAGAACGCCCTTGTAACCTCAGAACAATTTTTAACACCTTGCCAAATGCTTTTATTTTTATTTACTTCTCCTGACGAAGACAAAGATTTTTGTCGAAACGTTGAGATAATAAAAACCTCCAACTGGCCGAAGTGTCTATTTTTCATATAAATATTATAGACGCGTATGATTCTTTTTAAAAATAAAATAATTTCTACTGCCCTTACTGTAATATGGAAAATTTAGAAAAGATGCATACACGTCTGTAATAGTTTCGAAATGTATAATATGTTAAAATTTTACACAAATAAATTTACTGGCAATGCGTTTTTTTAAATATCATCAGATATTATCTCTACAGACCTTACTGCAATGTAAGTGTACTACATTATTGTAGCTTGTAGTGGCAACTTGCCCCATTGTTACAACATATCATTGCCGTAAGGTCTGTAGAGATAATATTTGATGATATTTAAAAGAAACGCATTGCCAGTAAATTTATTTATGTAAAATTTTAACGATAGATGGCAATTATAAAACAACACTTAAAGTTTCACCGCATAAGTTTCTTTTCTGTGAAAAATCAATATTTATTTCAAAGAGAAATATCTACTATTTCTAACTTTTTTGGATAAAGTATGAAAGGGTGAAAATATGAAGAGTAATGGCGAAACACTGGCGGTGAAACTTTAAGTGTTGTTTTATAATCATACGCCGCAGTCCTTTATAATAGATGGCAATTAAAATTTAATTTACTGTATAATATGTATTTGGTCAATTCTGGAATAATAAAAATCAACGAATATTAATATTTAATCTGATAGATGGCGAAAGCCATCAGCAAATTTCAGTAGCACGATAAGGAGATGTCTTTTTTATTTATTTCTTAATATAATTCAATTGGTAGAATCCTGGTATTGATACGAATTGTAATATATTGTTGCATCATGATTAACTGGCGTATTTTAAAAATTATTTATAATACATCTATCCCCCGATTTACACGGTACTTGTTTTACACGTTTTCGCTTTTACACGGTTTTCCAAATAAGTTTTTTTTTTTTTGTTTTTATCGCATTATACTAAATGCTACTGTAATTGAACACGTGCGCTGTGTACACATCTCACGAGGAATCCCGAGCTTATGTGCTGACTACATATTTAAACCTGTCAATGCATTTTATTTTTATTTCTGTGTACACCTATCCCCCGATTTACACGTTTTTCTCAGGAACGTATCTACCGTGTAAATCGCGGGATAGGTGTATTATTGACATGACAACGTCTTAAATTAGGTTGCGGCTGGGAGTCACTTATGAAAAAGTGTAACGCCCGGTAACGTTACGATGAGTCACCGAACGAGAGTGCTGCGCGCGCAGCGCTAGAGAATTAGGCGCATTGAATCGGCGCATGCTTGTCTCTGTCTTTGTCTTTCTCGAACGTTCTTGGCGTTGGAAAAACAAGAAAGCGTCATAATACAAGTTCACACGTGTGGTTAAAGTATCGTCAGCTGTGTCTGTAGTGAAAATGTGGAGTGCTTAGATTCGTCATTTACAACAACTACAACAATAAAGGTAAATAATTGTACACTGATATTTCATTATCGTAAACTATGATTGATTGATTAATTGTTAGATTGACACAAAAGTTGAGAAACTGAGTTTATAGGTTATGTCATACTATTGATAAATGTTGATAGTGTTAAGTAAATTATTAGTTTAAAATTAATTAATTAATTAATTATTATTTTACAAATTTTAAATAGTTTCAAATTTATTTAGCAATAATTTGAACCTTCGATCTGCATAAATGTTTTGATTTTCGAATTGATTCTTTAAAATTACAAATATTAAGAAAAAGTGGCAGATATAAGAAAACTTTATTTAAACTGTGTTGAGCAAGAATTTTAACATCTAATTTAAGTAAATGTTTTAATTTTCAACTTCATCATTTACAATTACAAATTTTATTTAATTTCAAATTTATTTAGCAAAAATTTGAACCTTCGATCTGAATAAGTGTTTTGATATTCAAATACCAACGCGGCTGGTGGAGTGGCGATCTATCGTAAATTATCATCGACATCTACGGCGGAAGTGTTCCAAGTTGCGATTACAGACGTAACTCGTGTCATTAAAACCAAGGGTGACATGTGCATGACTGAAGTTACTTGCTTCGCCGCTAATACTAGCTTCAAGTTTATACTCGGTGCTGTATATATTCATCCAGGAGCTAGTATGCAGGATATTGGAATGTTACTATGGCAAGGACTCGGTCCGTACATTCACAACAGCCAGTACGTGCCACCGTTCGTGCAAGTTGATTCTAGTATACCGATTCTTCTGTGTGGTGATTTCAACAAAAACGTAAAGCCTGACAACTCGTTTCTTAAATTCATGAAAAATACGTATAATCTTGATTGCGTATCAAACGTTTCTAAGTCAACTACGTTAAAAGGAACAACTATCGACTTGACTTTCGCAAGACACATTACAGCAGAAACACTTCCTTTCATTTCATATTTCTCCTATCATCGTCCTATCCTCAACAAAATCACTCAAATAGGAATTAGTTAAGTTTAAGTTTACATGTACAATATTTTAGTTAACAAAATATATTTCTATAGTTAAAATTTGTGCAATTCTTATTTTCATTCAATTCCTTGTTTATATTGTGCAATTTAATTATATTCATATCAATAAATATTCTACCGTTGTCACGTAAAATCTTCGCCCGTAAAACCGACTTTACAGGCAACCAAAAGTTTTTTTTAATACATTTAAAATTTAAATTATATATTTATTTATTTTGATAAAACAGATTATTACTATAAAATATTATGTAATATAAAACATTTGTATTTTGATACACTGAATACACAACCTGCTTTAAACTTTGATGATATAAATAAAGAGATATTCTAGGTGCTACCTAAATATATAGTTGTCTTTTATTATTGACTGGTTTAACCTTGTAGGATGGTTGAGACACGTTCTGGAAAGATACAAGACATGTCTGAGGAGAGAATCAAGACTGAAGAATCTGTCAAACCGCAGCCTGGTGCAACAATATAGAGTCGATATATTCCCATGAGAGACTAAAGTATAAAAAATAAGGTTAAATCAGATTTCTCCAGGAAGTGGTCTCTTATCAGAGATCCTGTTTGAGTTTAAAAACTCCTCATCTTAGTTTAATTCAATAAAATCAATAAAAACATCCAGGGCAAAGTTTCTTGTAAAATTTTATTCCTCTAGCTTTTCGGGCTAACATGTTTTCCAACATGAGCAACTAGAAGTCAAACTTCTCGCTTACTATACTTTCCTTTTTACTACTAGTTGATCCTGTTGAAGGGAATGTTAGTCCGAGAGCTTAAGACTTAAAATTGTACCAGAACTCCGCCTTTGCCGGTCCCAAGCCCGGATGAAAAAGGAGGAGGGGGAGCAGTAACAAGCTCACTAAACACCTGGGTTCAGCAATTCCGTTGTACATGTCGCAGAAGTTGCTCAATTGTTTGATATTCTTATATGAGATATATATATATCTAAAGAGACAAGGGTCGCCTCTCCCGTCAAAATAGACGTCAGAACTAGACGCCATCTATTGACCGTCGCCGCAAACTAGCGGCCTCGGGTCGGTGACAAAGCCACAACACCAGCTTTGGCAAACTGAAAAGTTTTGTCGCTGACCCGAGACCGCTAGTTTGCGACGACGGTCAATAGATGACGTCTAGTTCTGACGTCTATTTTGACGGGAGAGGCGACCTTTGTCTCTTTAGATCAATATCCTACTGGCAAAAAATCCATCTATATATATATTATAAAATTAGATTTTCTGCTTGAATTTAGATCATGTTGAGGATTATGGTAATGCAGTCGTGGTTAAAATCTTGAAAGAATAATAATAAAAATGGCCTTGATCAGAGGTTGCTTTATTTAAGCTGAGGAATATATAAAAGAACATAATTTGATAAAAGTACTGCCTGGCTTAAGGCGTAAGAATAAAAAAATGAAAAGCTTATTTATATAATGTACAAATGTTTTGAGCCGACCAACGGGGAAGAACAACAACGAGTTTTTATAGGGTAAGCGTGACCTCTGGCGGTCGATTTAGCAGAGTATTTGTATCTATGAAATATATAATTTAAATAAAATAATATTTTAATATAACATTTTGAATAATACCTTTATATAACATATATATATATATTTTAAAAAGTTGCATATATTGGATTCATAAGTATTTACTTATTCCAAAATTTCGAGGGGGAACTCGCCTCTCTTCATCAAGGATGTTTGGTGTTTTTTTACTAAAACATGCAAACACACGCGTACACCACTGTCGTTCTTACAGGACCAATGAAAGAATTGTATATATATATATT
Organism: Cordylochernes scorpioides; assembly: GCA_030710605.1. Classification (NCBI taxonomy): domain Eukaryota; kingdom Metazoa; phylum Arthropoda; class Arachnida; order Pseudoscorpiones; family Chernetidae; genus Cordylochernes; species Cordylochernes scorpioides. The sequence continues at coordinate 87,354,996 of CP092869.1, forward strand.
TGCATAATACCCAAGAGGTATAATTTATTTTCGCCAAAATAAGTATGTTAAACTGTAAATATGTTAAGCTTGTAAAACGACATTTGAAAATTATTACGCAAGTGTTTCTTTTCAACGAAAAATCAAAATTTATTTTTAAGGAGAAATAACGATTATCTCTAACCTTAAGTATGAGGTATGAAAGGATGAATTGTGAAGAGTAATGATAAACGGAAAAATAAAAGTGTCCAGGTAGGGAATCGAACCCACAGTGTTCCGCTTACCGGGCAGATGCCATGTCCACTAAGCTACCCTGGACATATTTTTCCGTTCGTAAATAATACATGAAGTAATTTATAATACAATATAATGCGGCTTGTGATTGTAAAACGACATTTGAAAATTATTCCGCAAGTGTTTCTTTTCAACGAAAAATCAAAATTTATTTTTAAGGAGAAATAACGATTATTTCTAACCTTAAGTATGAGGTATGTTAAGCTTGTGTTAAAATGTAAATACAAGTTTATCCATCTATAAATACACTTTCACCTTATATCATATTATATTGTATTATAAATTACTTTATGTATTATTTACGAACGGAAAAATAGGTCCAGGGTAGCCTAGTGGACATGGCATCTGCCCGGTAAGCGGAACACTGTGGGTTCGATTCCCATCCCTGGACACTTTTATTTTTCCGTTTATCATTACTCTTCACAATTCATCCTTTCATAACTCATCCAAAAGGTTAGAAATAATCGTTATTTCTCCTTGAAATAAAATTTTAAATTTTCGCTGAAAAGAAACATGCGGGATAGTATTTCAAATGTCGTTTTATAAATACACTGTACAAAATAAACGTGGGAGCCAATGCGGGCGAATGGTACGCCGCGTACACGCGCTCACTTGGCTGGAACTGTTCTTTTTTGAAGCTTACATTGCATAACGGTTGCACCCTTCCATTCGATCACGACTGATATATTGAGAAAAAAGGGAATTTCCTGATCGTGCAACAAAATGTTGCTGATGGCTTGCACCATCTATCAGAATAGATATATATTAATATATTGATATATGCAACATATATTAAACGGTGTATTGCCGGACTGAGAATACTCTCGGTGCTCTTTACTGATGATCGCCCCAGAATATTTAAAACAGACGGTTGGACATGCGAGATTTGCGGGACAAGAATGGAGCCGGGGCTACATCACCATATACTCTCATGTATGGGGCTGAAAGACAAACGAGAAGTGCTCCTCAGTGAAATAGGCCTTGAGGGACTCTCTTTGGAGCTCCTGTTGAATGAGGTGGTGAGAAACAGAGCTGGAGCTTTTGCGTTGTTCAAATTTTGGAAGACGGCTGAAGAGAAGAGGAAAAGCTATATACATAATCTAATTGATGTAAATAATTATATGTAAATATTCTTTGTCAGGATTAGAATGACGAATCCTGTATGGGACTTTGATTCCAGTAAAAGGCTTGTTGCTGCTGTTGTATATAGTCACAGTGTAGAAAATACTATACTATACCTACTACTTATAGGTTTTTGTTGGTGTTGTTGTATATGCAACATATATATACAATTCTTTCATTGGTCTTGTAGAATGAGAGTGGTGTACGCGTGCTCATATGTTTTAGTTAAAAAAAACATCCTCGATAAAGAGAGGCGAATTGCCCCTCGAAACATTGGAAGAATAAAATACTTATGAAACCAATATATGCAAATTAGCACAGAGGATAATAGTCAAATATAATAAAAATTGAATTACTCTATCTCATATAAATATTCCTGAATTTCTACTTTCAACAGTTTGCTCATCACTCCGTGTAATCATGTAATGCGTTTCTAAAATGCTTTCTACACTTTACTCATCAATTTAGTTATCTCATCCCACTCTCCAAACTAAATGTACAACTGGGATACACGTGAAAGAGCTCCTAGATAAACATTGACACAGGACTGAATCAATTCTCGGCAAAAAAGGACAAACTCCGACAAGGAAGCTAATGCTTCAAACTCCCTAGGGTCTAATGCTGAATCGATCTTTGAGGCTTTTACAGAAAGGAGGATTTTCTGGAGGGATTTCCATGGAGTACGTCCTCACTTAGTGGGAATTGGAACCTTACGGTGACACTGCAATCTTATTGGTTCTCTCTAAGTAACTTACGTCATCGTAAACGTCTCTGATTGGTGTTTTAGCTTATGGTAGAATGTAGGTATATGATTGGTATTTGAATTTTCAGCGATATATACACTAAATTTGGAACGATACAGAAAGGTTTAGCATGGTCATAAAATAAAAGGATACCTCATCCGTCAAAATAGATTTTAAAATTAGAAGTCATTTATTGATTGTCGCTGCAAACTTGCGGACTCAGGTCGTTGACAAAGCCACAACACCAGCTTTGGCAAACTGAGAAGCGTCCACCTAGAGACCATGGTTTCAGACTAATGGCCTTCGCAAGTCTAGGACGGACTTTATTTCATGATATTCACAAGGGATCATATGAAATATTCACAATTCGCCAAAGAGGCGTCTAGATTTGACGTCTATTTTGACGGGAGAGGTGTTATTTATTTCATATATCCTTATCTTCCCGGCAAAATTTCTATTTATATATTGGTCATATGTATTAGTGTAGGGCCTCAGTCCAGAAGACGCAGCCTGAAAACACAGCCTACAGGCCTGAAATCACAACCCTGGGGATTCAGTCCAGAAATCACAGGCCTGAAAACAATCCTGGGGCTTCAGTAGAGTAGACACAGGCCTGAAAACACATCACACAGGCCTGAGACAACAGCTCTGGAGCTTTTAGTAGATACAGATCTAAAAACACAGAAGACAGGTCTTAAAGCACAGCTCTGGGGCTTTAGTACAATAAATACAGACCTAAAATCACAGCACACAGGTCTTAAAACACAGCCCTGAGCTTCAGCCCAGAAGACACAGGCCAGAAAACACAACTTCGAAGACACAGACCTGAAATAACAGCTCTGAGGTTTTAGTTCAGAAAAAAACAGGCCTGAAAACAGCACACATGACCTAAATCACAGCCCTAGAGCTTCAGTCCAGAAAACATAGGTCTGAAAACACAACCCTGAGCTTCAGTCTAGAAAACATAGGCCTGAAAACACAACCCTTGGACTTTAGTACAGAAGCCAAAGACCTGAAAACACAGAACACAGAACTTAAATCACAGCCCTGGAGCTTCAGTCCAGAAGACACAGGTCTGAAATCACAGCCATGAGCTTCCGTCTTGAAAGCATAGGCCTGAAATCAACCCTGAGGCTTCAGTCCAGAAGACACAGGCCTGAAAACACAGAACACAGAACTTAAATCACAGCCCTGGAGCTTCAGTCCAGAAGACACAGACCTGAAATAACAGCTCTGAGCCTGTAGTACAGAAAAAATAGGCCCGAAATGCAGTACACAGAACTGAAATCACAGCCCTGGAGCTTCAGTCCAGAAAGCACAGGTCTGAAAACACAACCCTGAGCTTCAGTCTAGAAAAAAATAGGCCTGAAAACAACCCTGAGGCTTTAGTACAGAAAACACAGACCTGAAAACACAACTTGGAAGACACAGACCTGAAAACGCAACTTCGAAGACACAGACCTGAAAACACAACTTCGAAGACACAGACCTGAAAACACAACTTCGAAGACACAGACCTGAAAACACAACTTCGAAGAACCAAACCCTGACGACCAATCATTGAAAAAGAAAGCAGAAGATCAAATTTAGATCCCATTTCAATGACATTCCTCTGCATAATGGGGTTTATAACTTAATACAGTTTAGTAGGAGAAATGGAAATAAAATGGGGAGGGCGCTTTCAACTCAATTTAATGTAGATAAAATGAAAAAAAGAAATCTTTATCTAATTTAAAACAAATAACTTTGACTAAATAAGTCACGAATTTCCTCTACTTTTATTTCTTTCCCTCTTTTTTTTCTCTCAATTCTAAATATATTTGAAGGAACAATCAATGATGCAGATTTTGTCTTCTCAAGAGATGGTAGACATGACAACCTTTGATCTTGTGTCTTTTTCATGTTGAGAATATTTGATTTTTTGGAATTTTTTTTTTATTATATCAGTAGTTTGTATATTTATTTGAACACTCAGAGCCTTTTTGATATGCTTAAAAAAGAAATGGTAATTTCTTTGATCTTCTTTGTATAATTCGTCAACATATTGTTGCTCCAGGCTGCGGTTTGACAGATTCTTCAGTCTTGATTCTCCCCTCGGACACGTCTTGCATCTTTTCAGAACGTGTCTTAACCATTCTACAAGGTTAAACCAGTCAATAATAAGACAACTATATATTTAGGTAACACCTAGAATATCTCTTTATTTATCACATCAAAGTTTAAAGCAGGTTGTGTATTCAGTGTATCAAAATACAAATGTTTTATAGTACATAATATTTTATAGTAATAATCTGTTTTATAAAAATAAATAAATATAAAATTTAAATTTTAAATATATTAAAAATATTATTATAAATAATTTTTAAAAATACGCGCATTAATCATGATGCAACAATAGAAAGTCAAAAAGACAATTATTACATTTTGACTAATTATCAAAATTTGAAACGTATATATCACATTTTCTGATTAAAATATTAATGTGAATTGTTCATGTATATCATAAAGTGAAATCACATTGTTTGATGTTTTCACGCCTTTCCAGCCTAAATACCTGTTTCATGATTTTGAGGTACAGCTTACAACACGCTGATGAGTGACAACCCCCCGAAACGTGTACCTGGTTAGAATTTCTTGATGATTAATCAAGAAATTTTTATTTGGCCAAATACTGCAATAATTTTTAAAAAAATCAACGATTAGTTCATATTTATTCCGATAGATGGTGCAAGCCATCAGCAACTTTTAGTTTGCAAGATAAGAAAATGCCTTTTTTTTTTGCTGAAAATATTAGTGTAATATAAAATTGCGGGGAGATTTGTTTACGAAAATATTCCTGTACTGATGAAGACCAAAGCTCGAAATTATCTTATACAGGTTGGGTTTTTGTCTGAATTTGTCAAAAATGGTGTTGTGGCTTATTTCTATATCACCACTAATATGTTTGTGGGATGGTTGCGTGATGTGGCTTGTGGAAAGGCCGCTGATAAAATTATAATTATAATTAATTTATTTAAAGCCAGAAATATATATAAAGAGAAAAGAAGTAACGGCCGTTGGGATCAAGCCTTCTTGTTTACCGCGACGAGTGGCCAGAGTCTCAGATGTTCGCGCATGCGTAGTCAGGTTGACGCTCGCGGTTGCCGAGGCCGTCCACTGCCCGTGTGTGTAATGGAGCTTTGTCTCAGTTCGCGCTCGCTGAAGCAAAGTGTGGTCGCCACATGTTCTATACTGGGAATATAAAATAAAAAGCATTGTTTTAATGCATTTTTAAAGTTAGATTTGCATAATTTGGTACATGAAGATCATTTTTCTTCTTTCAACACCAACCATCCAGAACATTAAGTTATATTTTGACGTCTGTAGTAGATTTCGTTTCTGTAAGTCTATTTTATTATCCGTAAATATCATTCTAGAAAAGACAAAGAAAGAGCCTTCTTTTCAAAAACATACACGCATACAGCTTTATCAAGACCACCGGTCTTATACAGATTCACACGACAGGAAGGAAGCATAGATGGAGCACTTATACTCCAGGCAGCACAGAACCCAACAACAGCCTTCAGGTCCGACGTTATAACAGAATACACACACATACAGCTTTATTAAGACCACCGGTCTTATATAGATTCATACCACAGGAAGGAAGCATAGATGGAGCTCTTATACTTCAGACAGAACAGAACCCAACAACAGCCTTCAGGTCCGACGTTATAACAGAATACACACACATACAGCTTTTTAAGACCACCGGTCTTATACAGATTCATACCACAGGAAGGAAGCATAGATGGAGCTCTTATATTTCAGACAGCACAGAACCCAACAGCTAAAACAGCCGAGCACCTTTACAAAAAGTAATCAATTAGAATAAAACTACAAAATTTTCTTTAGAGAATATTTAAATGAAAACTTCATAGTCGACGTATAAGACCCCAATTTAATTTTCGATTTTAAAAAGCTTAACAATCAACTTGAATTTTTGAAGTTGTAAATATTGCACAGAGTAACAGTGGCTATAGATGAGCTCCTGTTTGAAAAGGAACTTGTATGTATATAATGTTTATTGTTTTTGTTAGTAAATTAAATTTAATTGTTATCTATCGTTAAAATATTACACATATAAATTTACTGGCAATGCGTTTCTTTTAAATATCATCAAATATTATATCTACAGACCTTACTGATATGATATAGTTATTGATTAATTTGGCGAAACTGCTGAGAGGGTTCACTACTGATGAGCCAAGCCCTCTCATTCAATAACTCATATCATTGCAGTAAGGTCTGTAGAGATAATATTTGATGATATTTAAAAGAAACGCATTTCCAGTAAATTTATTTGTGGAAAAAATTCCAATAAGCTCAAATGTAAAGAAACAATGGTTGCCTGTAAAGTCGGTTTTACGGGCGAAGATTTTACGTGACAACGGTAGAATATTTATTGATATGAATATAATTAAATTGCACAATAGGAACAAGGAATTGAATGAAAATAAGAATTGCACAAATTTTAACTATAGAAATATATTTTGTTTACTAAAACATTGTAGATGTAAACTTAAACTTAACTAATTCCTATTTGAGTGATTTTGTTGAGGATAGGACGATGATAGGAGAAATATGAAATGAAAGGAAGTGTTTCTGCTGTAATGTGTCTTGCGAAAGTCAAGTCGATAGTTGTTCCTTTTAACGTAGTTGACTTAGAAACGTTTGATACGCAATCAAGATTATACGTATTTTTCATGAAATTAAGAAACGAGTTGTCAGGCTTTACGTTTTTGTTAAAATCACCACACAGAAGAATCGGTATACTAGAATCAATTTGCACGAACGGTGGCACGTACTGGCTGTTGTGAATGTACGGACCGAGTCCTTGCCATAGTAACATTCCAATATCCTGCATACTAGCTCCTGGATGAATATATACAGCACCGAGTATAAACTTGAAGCTAGTATTAGCGGCGAAGCAAGTAACTTCAGTCATGCACATGTCACCCTTGGTTTTAATGACACGAGTTACGTCTGTAATCGCAACTTGGAACACTTCCGCCGTAGATGTCGATGATAATTTACGATAGATCGCCACTCCACCAGCCGCGTTGGTATCTGAGTTAGGTCGATTATTTTCCCTGGATACGCACTCATAACCCTTGATTGGAGTTGGTTCACAAGTGTCGCGCATCCACGTTTCAGTCAATACTAAATAGTCTGATCGTGGTATCACTGTATCTGTTTCAATGTCCGCGGCATGGGCACTTAAACTTTGACAGTTGATGTTCGTTACAATAAGTTGTCCAGCGTCGGTTGCGTCGTCACAGAATTTTACGGCTTGTTTGGTAATTGTGTCTAGAGTGTGTCCACGAAGTCGTGAGTATTCATTGCGAATATCTCGAGTCCGAGAAGATGCTGCTCTACGTTGTCGGAATGCACGTTGCCGTTGAGCGTTAGTTAGGGGAACGCTCGTTCTCTCCGCCACGACAGGAACGCTTGTTCTCTCCACCACAGAACAAGACGTTGAAGCAGGTGACTCTGATGTACCGCTGGTGAGGGCTATGTTAGCAGATTTACGTAGCTTGAACCTGCGTTGCCTCTCCGCAGCCGCTTTTGCAAAGGCTCTTACTTGTTCAGGAGTTCTGGTCAATGCTTTTCGTAGTCTGTACTCACGTTGTCGCTGAGCATTCGTTCTGGCGGTAGAGGTGGTGTGTGGAACAACGAAAGGTACTGCAGACGTTGACGGCACGATATCCTCCGTCTCCATTGAAGTACTGGAAGTTGAAGGCACCGTTTCCATTGTTTTGAGAGTGGTGATTCCTGTTGAACATTTGAAATTGAATGGATGAATTTTTAATTTTAAAGAATCAATTTGAAAATCAAAACACTTATTCAGATCGAAGGTTCAAATTTTTGCTAAATAAATTTGAAATTAAATAAAATTTGTAATTGTAAATGATGAAGTTGAAAATTAAAACATTTACTTATATTAGATGTTAAAATTCTTGCTCAACACAGTTTAAATAAAGTTTTCTTATATCTGCCACTTTTTCTTAATATTTGTAATTTTAAATAATCACAATTCGAAAATCAAAACATTTATTCAGATTGAAGGTTCAAATTTTTGCTAAATAAATTTGAAACTATTTAAAATTTGTAAAATAATAATTAATTAATTAATTAATTTTAAACTAATAATTTACTTAACACTATCAACATTTATCAATAGTATGACATAACCTATAAACTCAGTTTCTCAACTTTTGTGTCAATCTAACAATTAATCAATCAATCATAGTTTACGATAATGAAATATCAGTGTACAATTATTTACCTTTATTGTTGTAGTTGTTGTAAATGACGAATCTAAGCACTCCACATTTTCACTACAGACACAGCTGACGATACTTTAACTACACGTGTGAACTTGTATTATGACGCTTTCTTGTTTTTCCAACGCCAAGAACGTTCGAGAAAGACAAAGACAGAGACAAGCATGCGCCGATTCAATGCGCCTAATTCTCTAGCGCTGCGCGCGCAGCACTCTCGTTCGGTGACTCATCGTAACGTTACCGGGCGTTACACTTTTTCATAAGTGACTCCCAGCCGCAACCTAATTTAAGACGTTGTCACGTCAAAATGTTTTTGTTGTTTTCGTGTAAAACATATACCAAGATATGTTTTGTATAATTGCTATTAATAATAAATAATATGTAAAGTTAAATTGGTTGCGTCCTTCTTACTTACTTTAATTACATAACAGTAAAAACATCTATATAACCTTTTCATCAAAATACAACGTCCCCCCTAGACCCTTGGAATATTCGACCAAATTCTGGTTCAAGGTGACTAACGTGGCAACGGCACCCATTTTCCAATGAAGAGCAAGATAGTGGATTTTGCTGCTGTTGTGATGGAGATGCATGGAGACATCTGAGACTCTTCTTTGGACACGACAACAACAACATCAAAATACAATGGTTATTTCACCCAAACAATCCTATAGGAAAAAAGAACAGATGTGAAAAAGGTACAAAAGTGAAATTGTACTGGTATCAATTGGAAAAATTCAGAAAAAGGCATCTTCTGATCATGCAACTAAAAGTTACTGATGACTTTCGCCATCTATCGGAATAAATATCAAATAATTGTTGATTTTTTATTATTTTCCAGAATTAGCCAAATACTCATTCTTGATTAATCAAGAAAATCAAAACACGTAAAAACCACGTTTTCAGGATACCTCAAAAAACCTCTTTTTTTTTTGTTGAGAGTACAGCTTGCACCACGCTGATGAGGCCCAACAACCCGAAACATGTCCGTGGTTAGCTTTTCTTGATTAATCAAGAATGAGTATATTTGGAAAATTCTGGAATAATTATTTTTAAAAAAGCAAAGATTAGTTGATATTTAATCCTACAGATGGCGTAAGCAATCAGTAACTTTTATTTTTTAACGATCAGAAGATGTATTTTTCTTTTAAAAAAGAACATATTCATGGTAAACAGAGTTCAAAACGTATAAATCTAGGTGTACTACGGTAAATAAATAACGTTTTTTAAACCTTTATATAAAAATAAATACACTTTGTTCTGGTGGGAGTCCCTTCCCAAAATTTTTGATAAAGAGATTGAAGACCTCCACACTAAAAAAAAAACCTTTTACAAGATTAAGTTATTCTCTAAGTTGACAGAAAGTTTTGCGCGTTATGAAGAGTAAAAAATGGGGAAAATAGGATTAAAACAGTTCCCTGGCTTCATTTAATCTTCTATTTCTTTCGTTTGTAAAGTTATTGCATTGGGGAACACCAACATCCTTTTCTTTGTCTGTTTATCGATGAAATATTTAACCCTTGTAATATATTCGTCTGCTTTATTTCTGTACCTATAAAGAGTTTGGTTAGATAAATAAATATTATTATTTTATATTTTATGAACATATTCATTTATAAAATTCATGATAAAATTGTGGAAAGCGGTTAAAAATTACAAATATTTTCACCAAATTATTTTATTTTAAATTTAAATCTTTCTCAAGCGATAAAATCGCTTTTCAACGAACTTATATATTTAATTAAAATATTTGACTATTTCCTATAAGAAATATTTACAAATATACAAGCGTAGAAAATATAAAATTCTGTGAAGTCAGTATTAAAAGATACATTCATTGACAAAAACTTAAGAAAGTGATATTCTTTGATGTTACTATGTGTATGGTCGTCTGTTTTTTTTTTCTTTTTGACCACATGTGGAACATTCTGTAGAACATATTGGATGATAGAAGCTAATAGGAAGAAGTATTATTCTGTTACAAAATGTCCCCTCTTCCCCACATCATGAAATAGCTGTTAAGATTGGCAGCAATACAACTAACTCATCACCAGCCTGTTTCACGAATTTGTTATCAAGTTTTTTTAGAATTACGATAAGAAGGCTATTGCCGTCATAAGTAAATACACTCATGAATAAAATGAAGAGAAATGGAGAATCTTTGATTTAGCAGTTTGTCTGTTTTTTAAAAGAGACATTGGTAAATTTAAGCATGGCAAATATATTCATAGACAAAATTCAAGGAAATGATGAGAATCTTTGATGTCTCCAGTCGTCGTTTTTTTAAAGGAGACAGAGACAATTTTGTTCACACCTAGTTATCTCGTGTATCTTCAATAAAGGTCACTGTAATATCTTTCAGAGTTTTTGTCTGAATACCGATATACATGCTAAAAGGTACAACTTCCTTAGGTATTGTCCATGAGTGTATATAACTTTTATCAAACTACCAGAAAAGAACAGTTTAACAATCAAACGATGCTATATAAACAATGAAAAGAAATTGACTCTGTATAAATAGGTTATTACTCAAAAATATGGTTTAAGAGGCAGTTAAATGTCTGTCTATTGTATTTAATCTTGTATAACAAGAAACAGAATGTGGATAATTTGATATTTTATCCTTAATTAGATCTTTTTATTGATTATATCTAAATTACGAATTAACAAGACATTTTCCTTATAAACATTCCTATTGCTTGAAACATTCTACATTGAGAATGTCCATTTTTTATATGTAAATTGTCAACCTTTAAAATCTCAACTTTATTTACTTATTGAAGCGTTTCCATTAAAGTTTCTAAACCTTTTTAAGATATTGTAAAATTACAATTTAATTGAAGAATGTGTTTGTAATCAAATTCCAGAAATAATGCTTTTTGTGTAATTAGATATTGAAAATTAAGATTTAATTCACTTAAGGAATAATTCCTTTTAGTGTTTATTTATTATATATATATATTAGAATTGTTAGGTTTAATTTCTTGATTGGAATGGAATTAACGGTTTCAATATTTAGAGTACTTAGCAATAAGAAAAAAAGTTTTAAAATTGTAATAAATGAACTTCTCTGTGTGTGTGTTATAATATTAAATAATAAAAATAAAAGCGCTTTTAGTCAAATATGATTTTTTTTATAAATCTATGAATTTAATCAAATTTTGATAATGGTATAAAAAAGAAAATTAGGAATGAATATATTCAAATTACGCTGTTGGATAATTATTGCGGATGTTTTACAATATATCAACTATTAACCAGCAAAAATTATGATTTTTTATTAGTAATATTTATAATAATATTATTTATTCATTACAGGAAAATGGCTGTAGAAATAGGTATTGATTATTAGTATTTTTAAAGAAAAATAGTGTTAAAAAATAGTTATAAATTTTATCGATACATGTCGCTAAATTATTGATATTTTAAATGCTACCTAACAGACATATTGGTGATTTTGCGGTTGAGCATTGTTCAATGTATTAAAATTTTTAATTTAGATGAAATTTCTACAGTTCTAGATGCATATGTCTATATTAATTTCAAAAGTATTAGGTAAAACTGTATTTAATACCAAAAGAATGGTGTATAATAATTTAAATCCAATATAATTGTATTTTTCGAACAATAACGTTCTCAATAGGCTGTAATAGGAATACAAGAATATAGAGTAAAAGGAAATAATATATATGATATAAAAATGTATTCCCTATTATTGTAACTTGAAATAATAAAGTTAAAGAAAGGCTAATATATTTAGAGATAGCCGTGCAAACTTGGCGCCACATAACTTCACAGGAAAACAGAGAACAGGAACGATCCTACCTTTGGCCGCGGTAGGGGAAACTCCAGAGCCGGGGCTGGTAGAAGACAGTTGGAAGGAAAAGTTCGAAGGAGATGTACTGGACAGTCTTATTTCTGGAGCCATATCAGTACGTCTGTTTCTAGGGACATAATCTTCATGTCGCCACTAACCTCTGAGTGTTTATTTACATATCCCTCTACAAATATATATGTAGTAATTTGCATAAAATGCATTTCGTTTATCATTACTCTTCACAATTCATCCTTTCATACATCATTCAAAAGTTTAGAAATACTCATTATTTCTCCTTTAAATAAATTTTGAATTTTCGTTGAAAAGAAATACATGCGGGATAGTATTTCAAATGTCGTTTAATAAGCAGAAATATTTTACAATTATTGATTATTATTTCAATTTTAGTGGGAATAATTTTGTATACAGATTTGTTTTGAATCAAAAATATGAATAAACAAAAGGAATTTATAAAAAGATAGATATTACACGAGTTATCCAAACACAAAAATAAAGAAGCAATTGCAAAGCTTATATATCTTCAATAAAGACACACGGCAGTTTTACTTTTGGCTTCTACTTATCTATTTAAATAATGTGTGTTTCAATATTCCCATCATATTCAATTAGTGGTTAATTATAATAAAATATTATTAATTACTTAAAACTATAAAAATTAAAGAGCTAATATGTAAATAATCAATAAATATTGCTGTAAAATGTAAATTTAAATAATTCTTGACTCTCTATTTAATACGAAACTTGATTTGCATATACATTCTGAAATTTTAAACGCAAATAACTATACTGGATTTTTTTGTAATGAATCAATAAATAGATAATTAGTGTGAGGAAAAACAATCATGTATGTTATTTTATGGTATTTATTCACTAAAAGTAATTTATACTAAAAGATTTCAATTATACTCTCTTATATATTTAACTTTACAATTTATAAAAACACATCTTATTTCTAAAATTCTGAAAATTTCCAATATTTATATTTATCGTATAAGGTTATAAACAAGTATAATACACCTGTTATACAATGATCTGTTACAAGTCTTCTTCTTCTTTCTTATCTCCACTCAATCACACTAAGGTATCAAGCTTGTTGAAGGTGTCTGCCGGGGAAGAGTAGAACTCATCAATGGATGAGTCAATAGTCAATAATATGTCTTGGGGTTGCAGGTTGACACTTAGTACATAGTAGGAAAACCTTGTACCATTCTGGAAAGTCATTGTCCATAGATGACCAGAGTTAAGTCTGGAAATCAAAGACTGTTGTTCTCTTGGGAGGACAGAACCGGTGCTTGTCCCTCCTGCTCTGTACCAGTCATGTGCAGCATTAGATTTCCATTCCTGCAGGCCACCCAATCGGTTACAAGTATAACATATAAATACATAACATATACAAGTATTCGAAATTATTATAGATGCGTATGATTCTTTTTTAAAATAAATAGTATATTTTATAATATAATAGTTTCTAATTTTCATAACGGATGGCGCGCTAATTCCACATAATATACAAGTATAACACAACTACATATTATAATTCACTAGCGCGCCATCTGTTATCAAAATTCGAAACTATTATAGACGCGTAAAATTCTTTTTGAAATTAAACAATTTCTACTGTCTTTACTGCAATGGAAAATTTAATGGGAAGGTCTGTCTCATCAGTGGTGAATCCCCTCAGAAAAAACAAAGAATCATACGCGTTTATAATAGTTTCGAATTTTGATAATACATATTAATATATTATATTAAAATATTATTCTATTTAAAATTATATTTCATAGATCCAAATACTCTGTTAAATCGACCGCCAGAAGTCATGCTTCCCCTATAAAATCTCGTTGTTGTTCTTCCTCGATGGCCGGCTCAAAACTTTTGTACATTATGTAAATAATCTTTTGTTTTTCCTTTGTTCTACTCGCCTTAAGCCAGGCAGCACTTCTCCCAAATTATGTTATTCATATATATTCCTGAGCTCAAATAAAAAAATCTCTGATCAAAACCATTTTTATTTTCATACTTTCAAGATTATTATTTTAACCACGACTGCATTACCCTAATCATCAACATAATCTAAAATTCAAGCAGAAAATCAAATCTCATTTGTTTTTATAACATATATATTTCTGGTATTATAATATATAAAAAATACCTTTCCATATATTTCATTTTAAGCAATAAAACTCCATCTATATATATATATATAGGAGAAATGAAAACATTAATACACAAATGTTTCTTTCAAACATAAATTAATTTTTTTACTATCCTTAATGCAATGAAATGTTTTGGGAGGGCGCTTGGATCATCAGTGGTTGTATTGTTTGTAAAAGAGCTTTGATCGATGTTACCTATATTAAGTGCAAAGTCGAACTGCTTTTCACATATATAGACATGTGGTGCACTTACAGTAAAAGCAGTCGCTAATTACCCACCATGATTATCATGGCCTGTACCACGTGTACTAGGGATAAGCACAAAAAAAACCTATGTATTAAAATAAAAGGAAATTATATATACTAATAATAAATCTATTCCACAATCTGAGATAAACTATGTATTCATAAAGAGACTTCATTTTGATTACTATTTTCTAACTAGTTACCTTGATAATGGTATATATAGTATAGAATGGTAAATAGGATATGTAGGAAATGATAACATTAAGATACAAATGTTTTTTTACATATAAAACTAACTTCTACTGCCCTTACTGCGATGAAATATATTGGGAGGGCTTGGCTCATTAGTGATGAACCCTCCCAGCGGTTTCACCAATTTAATCCACCAGACCGCTTCTTAAAGCTCTAATACTGTATTGAATCATTCTGCTTATATATGCTACATTGAAGAGTGGAATCTCAGAAATGGTATTTAATAAAACTGTGTATAATGGTTTTAGGACAATAAAATAATATATACAGTTATCAGCGTCATAATCAAGCAACAATTCTTAATTCTGTCACCGTTTGCTTTGTGAATGGAATAAATACCCAAATATGGCCATTTCTCATAACCATCGGTGGTTCAGTGGTAGAATGCTCGCCTGCCACGCGGGCGACCCGGGTTCGATTCCCGGCCGATGCATTTTTTTATTTTTTTTTACAATTTTTAAAACTCATTTATACAAGGTATGTCCCATAAGTTCCCGGACTGGGTCCATAAAAAAAAAAGGTAAGATTTTTTTAAAATTTTTTTATTAAAACTTTTCAAAGTAATCCTCCCAATTGTCGAAACAGTTTTTATAAGCCTCTTTTGGAATGCTCTTCAATGCTAACGGCGATTTTTCTATTATGTCATCCTTGGTGTCAAAATGTCTTCCTTTTAGAACTGCTTTAAGTTTGGGGAACAGGAAAAAGTCATTTGGTGCGATGTCTGAGAAATAGGGTGGTTGAAGTAGGATTTGTGTCTCGTTTTTCGCCAAAAAGATAGTCATCAAGTGCGCTGTGTGAGGGCGAGCATTGTCATGGTGTAGGATCCAGCCACCATTAGTCCATTTTTCTGGCCGTTTTTTTCGAATCGCTTCCCTTATACGGCGAAGAATGCCCAAATACATTTCCTTAATAAATGTTTGGCCTGCAGGAAGATACTCGTGATGAACAATGCCCTTGTTATCCGAAAAAGCGACCAGCAACACCTTGTTTCTGGTTTTTGGGTCTAGGCTCACCCTAACCTCTCCACTCGCCAGATTGAGGTTTGGGTTCAGGGTCATAGCCATAGACCCATGTCTCGTCGCCTGTGATTATCTTGTCTTTCCATTCTGGATCCGTTCTTGTCATTTCCATCATGTCCTCACAGGTTGCAAGCCGACACAGTTTTTGCTCATTGGTGAGGAATCTTGGGATGAATTTTGCAGGAGTCTTTTTGAGCTTCAAATATTCGGTTACGATCCTTCCAATCGTTGTTTTAGAGATACCTGTGTCTTGCCCTAGCTCCAGCAAAGTGGTTCGAGGATTTTCTTTTATCAAATCGGTGATATTTTGCACATTTTCATCAGTCCTTTGAAATTTTGGGCGTCCTTGACGAGGATCATCTTCAATGGAAATTCTGCCAGCTTTAAATCTAGAATGCCATTCAAAAACAGTTGTTATCTTTGGGGGGTCATTGGGGAATGCTTTATTAAGCATTTCAAAAGTTTCGGTTGCTGATATTTGAAGTTTCACACAAAATTCTATGCAAATCCTCTGCTTCAATTTTTGTTCCATCGTAAAATCGCCGCAGCGCTAGGTGTGACCTTTAAATAAATTAGAATAACCTTGGCGCGCGCGCAAGTACCGCCTCGATATTGGTACCACCGTGTAGCCAGATATTTTTTCTATAATAAACAGTCAAATTCATTTACATTTTTCATTTATTTATTTTTTTATGGACCCAGTCCGGGAACTCATGGGACATACCTTGTATATTATACAAGAATGACATCCACGGCGCCAATTTATAATTGTAACGAATTCTGGGCCTACAAATATTCATTTTCACTCAGTCCCAAAAATAAAAAAAGGAAGCAGCCTCTAATATTTTCAATCTGTCCAGCAGATCTTTGACTCCATCCGAAAACAAACTCTTGGCCAAAGGACTCAAGTACCGAATTCCTAGCAAACCTGATATACCTAAGATCATCAGCAGCATTGAAGCCACCATCAAAAGCTACAACCATCAAGATAAGTGCTCCATCAGGAATGCAGTGTCTCAAGCATTGCAAAAACCTTTCACCTTACCCTCAAACACCCACCTCGATCTCAAAACACTTAATAGGTTAAAGAACGCGAAATCCATAGTTATCAGTAGATCAGACAAAGGATCCAATACCGTAGTCATGGATAAAGATACTTACCACTCAAAAATGCTATCATTATTACAGGATGCCTCAACCTTCTCTCCTATATCGGAACAAGACAGTGTCACAGCAGTTAGGGATTTCAAGATTTCCCTTAATAAGTTGAAAAAATCCAAGCATATCTCCATAGAAGATTTCAGATCCTTCACCTCCAACCTTTGTGGCAATGCCTACATCTACGGCCTCCCCAAGATCCATAAACCTTCCATACCTCTCCGTCCTATCATATCCTACCACCTCTCGCCAGCATATCCTCTAGCTAAGTTCCTTTCTAATTATCTCTCCCCCCTCATGAATGCACTCAGAGAAATTATTCCATTGCCAGCACCCCCTCATCCATCAATGAAATAACCACACTACATCCCACACCTGATTATATTATGTGCTCCTTCGATGTAACATCCATGTACCTTAGCCTCCCACACACCTTAATAACAGACAGTATACACCAGTTCCTTACCTCCATTAATATAGATCCCCAAATAGTCACCACAATAACACAACTTTAAGAAATATGCCTTAAAATGAACATTTTTACCTATAATCGTGAACACTTCAAACAGACCAAGGGTTCCCCTATGGGAAGTCCCCTCTTCTCCATAGCAGCAGAAATAGTGATGACCAAAATTGATGCGTGGATTAACCAAATACATGCATCAAGCATATTCATATGGCGGCGTTACATAGATGACGTTTTCTGCATTTGCAAAATCAGCCAAGAGGGCACCATCCTAACAGACCTCAACAATTATCACTCTGATATCTCATTCACTTTAGAACAAGAACACAAGAATGTCATCCCCTTCCTAGACATACTGATTATACGTACTCCAAATTCCTTCCATACCACAGTCTATTACAAGAAAAACTCTTACCCCCCCCCCCCCCCAACTATACCCACTTCAATTCATACTGCCCCATAGTCCACAAAATTAACATAGTTAAAACTTTAACAAAACGAATACATACCCATTGTTCCCTCCCCATATTCAAAACCATAGAAAAAGAATTAGTAATTTCTCATCTTACTGCCTCAGCTTTCCCCCTTACCTTTATCAATAGACACACTTACGTACCCAGCCCTTACAAACCCCCAACAGCTCATAGATCCACTTGTACTTTACCTTATTCACCCTGCACAGTCAACATATCCAGACTTCTTAAAACCCATGGCATCCAGACCTTTTTCAGCAACACCAATAACATATCCACACACCTCAGACATCCCATAACCAAAGCAGACACTCCTCCCAGCCCCCTTCAAAGTACAGGAGCAGTCTACTCTGTCTCATGTGAGCAGTGCTCTGCCACGTATGTGGGTGAGACAGGTAGAACTGTGGCCATCAGAATGACAGAGCATTCCCGTTATATAACCAACAAAGACCCCAAATCCCTCATCCACCAACATATAGCATCTACAGGACACACATTTGATATTAACCATCCAGTAATCCACTATAGACATATCCACAACCAACACCAACGATTGGTGTTGGAATCCAGTCTCACACAAACACAATAGCATTAATAGAAAGATCGAAATTCCCGACATCTATGGTGTTTTCTTGGCTAAAACATCTGTAGCATCTTAGTTTTTCATGAAATTTTAAATATACAATAGTTCCCGCCATTAAGTTAATAATTGAAATAATAGTTAGATATTTGCATTTCTTTGGTTTAGCTTACTATACTAATTTTACAGCAAAATTCTTGTAAATATGTTAAACACTAGCATATATCAATATTCGCTCCTACCTACCATTTGTATCTTTGCGCGTATTCATAATTGCCTGTAGAAGGGCGTTCGTCCCGAAAGCTTGCATTTCGCTTAATTAAAAGAAACTTATCTTACCTCACGTGTTGTCCATCTTTATAATTTACTGGTAAGAGTCCTTGCAATTTTTCTAAGTAACGAATAGTATTTGAATAAAAACATTTAATCGGGTAAAACCTGGGCGTTGCCCGGGTCATTCGGCTAGTTACATATAAACATTTATAATGAGTAATGCTCATTTGCTAACAATAACCACTGATGAGCCAAGCCCTCCTAATAATTTTCATTGCATTAAGGACAGTAGAAATTTAATTTATGTGTAAAATAAACATTTGTGTCTTAATGTTTCCATTTCCCATATATAGATGGCGTGTTATTTCTCAAAATGAAATATGTGGAAAGGTATTTTTTTTTATATATTATAATACCAGATTTATATAAACACTAGCCGAATGACCCGGGCAACGCCCGGGTTTTACCCGATTAAATGCTTTTATTCAAATACTATTCGTTACAATTATAAATTGGCGCCGTGGATGTCATTCTGGTATAATATATAAATGAGTTTTAAAAATTGTAAAAAAAAAAATGCTTCGGCCGGGAATCGAACCCGGGCCGCCCGCGTGGCAGGCGAGCATTCTACCACCACTGAACCACCGATGGTTAGGAGAAATGGCCATATTTGGGTATTTATTCCATTCACAAAGCAAACGGTGACAGAATTAAGAATTGTTGCTTGATTATGACGCTGATAACTGTATATATTAATAATACCAATATATATCATATATTAAGATGTATTACCGTGCCATCTATTATCAAAATTCTAAACTATTATAGACGCCTATGATTATTTTTTTCTGGGAGAGTTCACTACTGATGAGACAGGCCCTCCGATTAATTTTTCCATTGCAGTTAGAGCAGTAAAAATTGTTTATTTTTAAAAAGAATCTGAGAAAAAATATTTAGCGATATAATTGTTTAACTTTCATAAAGCGTTAGAGAACAAGGTAATCTCTAAGAACTAAAATTTCAGAACAATTTCCATCCATAGTTAATTTGTATAGTTATGTTGAATACTTTGATTTCGTTTTCATTTTCTCTCCTTTGTTTATGTTTCTTTATTCCTTTTCTCCATGAAAATGATGTATGGCGAGTCCTTACAGGACGGAAATGTTCTAATAAAGCAGTTGCCATTGTTGTATTTTTAAAAAGAATCATACGCGTCTATAATAGTTTCGAATTTTTGTTGGAATATTCAATTTTATAAATAAATACATATATATATATATATTCTGTGAGATTGGATATGATGATAACCTAATAAAAAAGTTGTTGTTGTTAAAAGTGACGAACAAAACTTGATTAAAAAATATATATATAGCCACTATTATCTTTTGTATTTATTGTGTTTTCTTATTGTAATGTATGTATAATAAATAATACATTTAAAAGAAGAAGTCTCTGTCAATCATCAACAAAACAACAATTTTGATATACAGTCGAACTTGGATAATTCGAACCCCAAGGGACCATAAAAAAATTCGAATTATCCAAAAATTCGAATTAAAGATGTTTTGAATAAAGGCTTAAGGCTTCTAGGGACCAAGATAAATATTCGAATTAAAGAGGTTTTCGAATTAAAGAAGTTCGAATTATCCAAGTTCTACTGTATAATACCAGAATATATACCATAATACCAGAAATATATATATATGTCATAATTTGTATATAATTAAATGCAACCCCGACCCACTATGTATGTACCATGTATGATTTTCGAAGACTTAATAAAGAACAAGGTAACTGGAGGGAAGCAAGTAGCATTAAGATATAGGAAGTAGACCTAAGGCTGGCACGACTATTCTGGGCACCCCTGTGTCAATATTGCAGGGGCAGAGACCGGACGTCTCTAGTGAGCGCAGAAGTTATTTTAGCCAAGATACACTCAATACTTCCTGACAAAACCGGACGTCTCTAGTGACCAGAAGTTATAAATGTTAAAGCTAGCATTCAATACTTCCTGACAAAGCAGGATGTATTTTGATAGCCGCGGAAGTAAATAAAGTCAAATAAACACGAGACTTCCTGACCCAAGCCGGGCGTAACTAATATCAAAGGAAACCGCGGGCCAATCAAAAGACAGTACCTTAAGTAGGTCAACCAATAGGAAAAGATCATGTGACATCTCTCGACCAATCAGAGAGAAACTGAGGCTTGGTGTTAAATCGGAAAACAAGAATGAGTAGTTACGCTTGAGCTCTCATAGGAACAACACCTACAGGGTTCACTGGCTCTCGCCGAGTTCGGACAGTGCTCCTTCGCTTCCAACAAGGTAACATCTACTCTAGAGATATCTCTCTCCGCTCATTTCATCATCGCCATGTGATCAACTAATTAATAAGTCAAATCGCTCAACTCTTCTCAAGCTTTCTTCCCTCCAACACAGTTGCCTCTTATTTTCCAACTCAATCACGTGTCCTGATTATTCCTAACTGTATGCTGCAACTTCCACTCAAACGACTGCGCTTCAACCAAATCTCACCATTCGCATCCAACAACAAGAAACCCCGCAACGATATTGCCACAGAACGGTTAAGTCGACAGGATTCTACAACAGTGTAATACATCAAATATTATAGTGTAATAACAATTGCATCATCATATTACACAGAGTCGACAGGATAAAGATTATGGAACTTAATCAGGATAAAGAGATGGAATTAAATCAGGATCCCATAGGCGTAAAATCGGACGGCCCGATGGAAACAACAACGGAAAGGAGGCAGGAAGTAAGAGAGACGAGCGAGACAACTGCGCCCCTAGCGGACGCCGTCAACCAGTTGTCAACGCTCCTGACGCGAATAAAAATTTCTGATGGAGCGGAGTCGGCAATCTCGCCTTTCGACGGCACATACAGCGCGACACAGTTTTTCCAGACGTTCGACCGAAAAATGGAAGACGCATCCATGGAAGAACAAGAAAAATTACTGCGCCTGCCAAACTACCTGGTGCGACAACCCCTGGAGCTCTTCAGGAAACTTCGGCTGGCCGACCGGAGTTATTTCCAGGTGAGACAAACCCTCCTAGATCTCTACCCTGAATCAAGCGAAGCATCCTTTGCGAAATATTTCGCCATGAAACTCACTGGACAAGCCAACTTAGAGACCTACTACCGGGAGAAAACCGCCATGGGATTGCAACTAGGACTTCCACAAGAGGTGATCCTCGAGACGCTGACAGAAGGACTGCCATTCAACGACCAGCGCCTAGTCCGCGTAGTACCTCCCGAGAACTTAGGAGAATGGTTCCGCCTGGTACAGCGGATCCACGGGCCCAGTGTACCGGCAACGCGATCCAGAGAAGATCAACCACCCACAATGTCGGGTCCGTACCACAGCACACCCCGACGCCCAGGTGCATGGAATGCACCTCTTCCGCCGTCCAATTGCAAGTTCTGCGGCGCGAGACACTGGCATAGCGAATGCCGACGTCGACCAGTCCCGACGATCCACGAAAAAGTCCGGACAGTGCAAACGGTCCCAAAATCACCAGTTCCGACTTCATCACAACCAAGTCAAGCCAGAGACACCTCAGCCGGGCAGCCCTTTCGAGACTGAGGTAGGATCCCTAAACCAACTGACTGTCAAACTTTTTCTAACCCCTAATGTATCATGCCCCTTTTTAATTGATACAGGCACCAGCCTGAGTATAGTGCCATATAATATTTATCATATGCTAAAAACCCACCTGCCTAATTTAACCCTTGAGGGACATTCACTACACCTCCAAACCCTAAACGGATTTGCAAAAACCATGGGTAAACTATCTATCCCACTGACAATAGGACAAATATCACGAAAGGAGAATTTCCATGTAGTGAATGCACCATTGCCATTTGGAATTCTTAGTATCAATAGCCTCCATAAATTCAGATTAACCATAGATTTTAATAAATGCACTATACTCCAGCTGGGCGCCCCATTGTCTACCCTTTCCTACCATTTTAATCATGTGTCCAATGTATGCACGTACTGGCAGTGTCAAGCGATGTCACAAAAAAATTTCCCCACATCCCAACTTTCCGCCTATGACAACCATTGCGTGCATTCATTGAGAAAACCCCACTTATCTACATGCCCCTTTTTCATTAAAGCCAATTGCCCTTTTTACATGCCCTCAAATAATCAAATCACAACAACTTCAACTTATGAACCTGTCCAAAACACACCCACACAGCGGGATAACTCGCATACCAAAAACATAGGTGATCACACACCGTTGCACAACTCTCACATGACCAACCCACACAACGAACTCGACACTCACACTAATACACAACAAAACCCTTTACCACATGCATACTACAACACAACACCTAACACTCATTATACACCACAGTTCACAACACTTCTACAAAGGTACACTCACATTTTTTCACAGGACAAATTCAACGTACCATGCTTACGTATTCCACCAGTAAAAATACCCACGAATTCCGAAAAAATAATCACCATACGTCCATATCGTGTTCCGATATGTGACCAACAAGAAATCCGTAACCAAATACAACAAATGCTGGAGAACGGCATCATAGAGCAATCTTTTTCACCTTTCTCGAGCCCTGTCACCCTCGTCACTAAGCGCGACAAGACCAAACGGTTTTGTATCGATTATAGGAAGGTGAATGAGCTAATCAGCTCTGATGTCCATCCCCTCCCGAGAATCGAGGATATCCTAGACCGCCTCGCACAGGCCAAATATTTTTCCACGGCCGACATATCCTCTGCGTATTGGCAAGTCCCAATACACCCCGATTCTCGACCACTGTTAGCATTTGCCACCTCTGAAGGATTATACCAACCCACTCGATCACCTTTCGGGTTAAAAACCAGTCCTCAGATTTACGAACGAGCCATAAGTCAGGTCCTACAGAGACACGGACTTGACTGTGTGGCACATTACTTTGATGATTTCATCATTTACTCCAACACATTGGAGGAACATCAAAACCACCTGCGACAATTTTTCGCCTTTTGCGAAGCGGAGAAGTTACAACTTAACTTCGCAAAATGCGAATTTTTTAAACAATCCATAAATTTTCTAGGTTACACCATCACAGCTGGTACAATTACACCACTTACACGCAATACCGACATCATCCACGCCATAAAACAACCACACAACCGAAAAACACTACAATCCTTCTTAGGCGCTGTGAACGTCTATAACAAATTCATTCCGGAATACGCTCGCTTGCGAGCACCACTCAACAATCTCCTCAAAAGGGACGTCGTGTGGAACTGGAATGAAGCTTGTCAAGAGGCGTTCATTGACCTGAAAGGAAACCTCACACAACACCCCATTTTACACCTTTACAAAGAAGGTCTGCCATGCCAAGTGTATTGCGATGCATCCACCCTCGGTATAGCAGGCATTCTCAAACAAGTTCACCCTGACGGAAACGTATATCCAGTTCAATATTTCAGCCGAACATTGCGCCCACACGAGAAAAACTACTCCATCTCTGAACTTGAGTGCTTAGCAATCGTTGAGAGTGTGGAGAAGTTTCGCATCTATCTTATGGGCAGAAAATTTACAATATTTTCTGACCATCACGCATTGCAGTGGTTGAAAACCATCAAGAACCCGTCCGGTAGACTGTTTCGATGGAGTTTACGACTATCGAGTTACGAATATGAGGTCCGCTACATAAAGGGAAAACTACAATATGAAGCAGATCTCTTGTCCCGTAACCCGTTTTGTGGATTCTTGGACGCCACCCTTATCAAGACCCACCAATCTCCTCCATCGAAAGAGTCTAGTTTGACCATTGATCATAATGGATTACATACAGTTTCCCGAAAAGGTGTAACCAAGATTATACTTCCAAAACCACTCATACAACAACTCTTACAAACAGTACACACACAATACAATCACCCCGGTATTTCCCAAATGTCACGAATTATCTCCACACAATATTACTGGCAAGGTATGTCAAAAGATATTAAACAAAAAGTTAAGACCTGTCCCACCTGCCAATTAACAAAACGTCCAGTAGGACCCACTTACGGAGAATTAAGTCAACCTCCGGAATCTAAAGAACCCTTCGACCTTTTATCTCTGGACACCATAGCAGGATTTGCCAAATATGGCAACACCAAGATATACCTCCATGTGGTAGTCGATCATTTTTCACGCTACGCGTGGGCTTTTCCATCTAAATCCACCAGTACCACCACCTACCAACAGGTACTTAAACGAGTATTCCAGGATGGTTCTCCAAAACGCCTTCTTACGGATAGAGCCCCTGCCTTCACTTCACCCAAATTTCGTAGTTTTCTACTTAATAGAAATATTCACCCATTGCTCACAACCAGCAACAATCCACAGGCCAACGGTCTATGTGAACGCCTAAACGCCACCCTCACGGGAAAACTTAGGTTATTACACCTAGAAAATCCTAAGGTCGCATGGACCAAGTTGGTCAAGAAGGTTACACTTATATATAACAAGACACCCCACTCTATCACAGGTTTTCCACCCATATACTTAATGTTTGGTATCCTACCTCCAGAAATCTCTAATCATAACACACCGTACCCAGATATCGACAAAGCTAGAAAAATTGCACACACACGCACACAAAACAAACATTTACAAGACAAAAACACTTATGACCAACGACACAAGCAACCACATTTCGAAGTAGGTGATCTAGTATTAGTAAAATTATATCACCACCCAAATACAGGGAAACTTGCGCCATATTTCACAGGACCTCACACAATATTAGAAATTATTTCACCAAATGTGGTCCGCATAGATCGACCAAATCAACCACTTCAAAGAGACACTGACACAATCCACGTCAACAAACTTAAACTGTATACAGAAAAAATCCATTATATATCACCACCCGCCGTTAACACCTATCATATAAAGCACAACCCCAATTACACGTTTCCTTTCAAACATTTAACACCCGAATTATTCCCAACAGAGTCATTAAGGTTCAAACCCACCAGCAGCGAACCTTTCAAGCATTTAGACCCTGCCATTTTTGCAACAAGACGATTTACATCACTCTTCCCCGATGTTAAAAACTGCAAACCTGACAACCAACTCAATCATATCACACCACCCCCTAAAGATATCAAACGGGAGAACGGCGAACCTACCAATCATTCAAATTCTACAATTCATAAGGTTCAAGCAAATATTTCAGAGTCCCCAGTTACAAAAATGTGGACGAACATGGGGCAATATCCTATCTTTCATCTGATTTTTATCCTTTGTTTATTAGTTCTACCGTACAACTGTATCCCAATTTTATTCATTAATTACCTGTTTATCTATGCCATGCCCGCTCAGAAAATCTTCGAACTACAAGAGGTAGTTTTTAATCTAGGACAAGCAGTTTTTAATTTTGGACAAGCATTTATAAAACTTCTCATAATTTTAGGAACCATCCTCGCAGAAAATCTAAATAAACTCCGAAGAGATAGCAGTAACTGAAAAGATGACCAAACAATGTCGGAGAAACCACGCTCCAAAAACAAGCCCCGAGCCACACCCCAAAATAAATAGACGGCAGGAAATGAGGATTTGAAACACCACGACAGGAAGTATAGTCCGCTGCGGTTAAATTCGGCCTCTGTAAACAAAGCGGAGCGCCTTCGTCCGATCTCCAATTTCCCTCCCTCTCTTTTGCCCGACACACCCCACTTCCGTATCTCTAATTACAATGAGAAGATCCCCTATTGAGGTCAACTGGGAACCTCGCTATGCCACCGATTTTGATTCCAGTTCGAGTCTACATATCGATTTTTACCAACCAATTCCACATCCACGAGACAACACATAGAACTAGCTCACACATTTCTTACACAACCGACTTCTAACATTTTTTCACAACACACACACAAAGACAAAAAATTACACATAAAGGTTATATAGATTTCCATGTCTCCTGTACACACAGCATAAACGCACTTGAGGGCTAGAATCACGTTTTTCACCTAAGTGTCGCTACAGACGAGACAAAAATTTTATAGGGCATAATTGAGCAAGTAAAACATTTATAGGGCAAAATGGAGCAACCAATACATGTAGATCAGGGCATGTAGATACCATAGGGTTCAAACCAATACACCTTATTTTTCATATCAATCATTTCCATTATTTTCTCTCAATTAAAATTTAAATATTTAATCAATTTATCAATTTATTCAACTTATTATCAATTTTAATCATTAACTATCATTTTATTTACCAATTAGTTTATATTATCATTTTCACTTATCAATTATCATTCTATTTACCACTTGACTTATATTGCCACAACTCAATTATCAACGAAAACCCACTGGTTTTCGATTAAACTAAAAACATTAAATCACCCTTTGTTGTTGAAACCTTTTTATTTTTCATTTTTTTTTTCAAACGCTCAACTTTGATTTCGTTCAACTCTTATTTTTATTTTTATTTTGATTTCTCAAAAGACCTTATGAAATTTCCTCGAATTCCTTTCCAAAATTCAAGCAAAAAAGTAATTAGGCATTTTTCCTTTTTTTTTTTTTCACCATTCAACCAAGCACTCAACTTTGATTTCGCTCAAAAAACTTTTATTTTATTTTTATTTTTGATTTCTCAAAAGACCTAATAGAATTCCTTCGATTTCATTCCCAATTTCGAGCTAGAATATGGTTAGGCATTTTTCTTTTTTTTTCTCACCATTCAACCAAACACATTCAATTTTGATTTCATTCAACTACTCTTATTTTATTTTGTTTTGATTTCAAAGCGCCTTATGAAATTTCCTCGATTTCTTTTCTCAAAAGTCGAGCAAAAAAGTAACTAAGCAGTTGTCTTTGTCATCATGCAACAAAATATTTTTCTTTTTCAACCAAACACATTCAATTTTGATTTCATTCAACTATTTTTATATTATTTTTATTTGATTTCAAAAGCCTTAATAGAACTCCCTCGATATCATTTCTTATCTCGAGTAGAATTCGTTTAGGCGCATTTTCTTTTTGCCCACTATGTACCATAACATTCATTGATTTCTTACAATTAAAAAATTTTTTTGATTTCTATTAATTATACTCAACCTATATCATCAACCCCATTCTATCTTACTTTTATGTCACCAGCAATGCTTGTATATAGCCCCTCAATACCCACAACTAATTTTCCCACAAAATTATTTTTCATTTTACAGAATTCTCTCAGGCTAACCCCTTCTTGAATTCTTCACATGTAGGGGGCGCATCTGTCATAATTTGTATATAATTAAATGCAACCCCGACCCACTATGTATGTACCATGTATGATTTTCGAAGACTTAATAAAGAACAAGGTAACTGGAGGGAAGCAAGTAGCATTAAGATATAGGAAGTAGACCTAAGGCTGGCACGACTATTCTGGGCACCCCTGTGTCAATATTGCAGGGGCAGAGACCGGACGTCTCTAGTGAGCGCAGAAGTTATTTTAGCCAAGATACACTCAATACTTCCTGACAAAACCGGACGTCTCTAGTGACCAGAAGTTATAAATGTTAAAGCTAGCATTCAATACTTCCTGACAAAGCAGGATGTATTTTGATAGCCGCGGAAGTAAATAAAGTCAAATAAACACGAGACTTCCTGACCCAAGCCGGGCGTAACTAATATCAAAGGAAACCGCGGGCCAATCAAAAGACAGTACCTTAAGTAGGTCAACCAATAGGAAAAGATCATGTGACATCTCTCGACCAATCAGAGAGAAACTGAGGCTTGGTGTTAAATCGGAAAACAAGAATGAGTAGTTACGCTTGAGCTCTCATAGGAACAACACCTACAGGGTTCACTGGCTCTCGCCGAGTTCGGACAGTGCTCCTTCGCTTCCAACAAGGTAACATCTACTCTAGAGATATCTCTCTCCGCTCATTTCATCATCGCCATGTGATCAACTAATTAATAAGTCAAATCGCTCAACTCTTCTCAAGCTTTCTTCCCTCCAACACAGTTGCCTCTTATTTTCCAACTCAATCACGTGTCCTGATTATTCCTAACTGTATGCTGCAACTTCCACTCAAACGACTGCGCTTCAACCAAATCTCACCATTCGCATCCAACAACAAGAAAACCCGCAACGATATTGACACAGAACGGTTAAGTCGACAGGATTCTACAACAGTGTAATACATCAAATATTATAGTGTAATAACAATTGCATCATCATATTACATATATAATACCATAAAATGTTGTCACGTAGAATATTAGAAAAACAATAAAATGATCCAGAAATTTATTTAATGTAAAAAAAAAAATTATGGTTAAATATAATATATTACCAGAAAGGCAAATATATAGTTTGTCTTCCTTAAACTATCCAGCATTTCCAACACATAATTAATTAAATAAAACATATCAAAAATTATAGAAATAATTTAATCAAAAGACATTTAAGATAATGAACAAAAAAAAGCTAATCAAATTAATTTATAAAAGAAAAGAGAAGTCTTTAGCGCAATTTCTTAGAAAAATAATACAATTATCATATAACGAATTATATAAATTAAAATATTTCAGTGATATATTAATTTAAAATTTTACAATAGTAATCTCTTTTCATTTCTGAACGTTTTAAGAAAAATAATTTTAAATGTAAAAAGTCAATTTGAAATATTTAATTGAATATATCGATATATATTAAAAACATAATTTTAATCAAAAGATAGTCTTATATATATAGTGCATTTTATTTATAACTGTTATCTGATTAGGAAGAGAATAATATTCTCTATACAGTTACGAGCGTCAAGCGTTCTTAATTCTTCAGTTTTCATCTCTGTCACCGTTTGCTTTTTTTTTTTTTGGAATGGCGCTCTCCTATTGGTTGGCTACGATCACGCCACCTTTGCCCCCCCCCCCACTCGCTTTTTGGTTTTTGTAACTATTGTGTTGGAGCGGGTCGCACCTTAAATAAATGCATATATTAGTTAATAACTAAATGGAATCCTCTCTTTCTTTTTCCCAGTAAGAAACGCCTACGGAAGCCAACAGTACATAGACAGATAAAGCACATAGGCTATAGTTATTAACTAACATATGCATTTATTTAAGGCGCCAATTTATAATTGTAACAAATAGTATTTGAATAAAAACATTTAATCGGGTAAAACACGGGCGTTGCCCGGGTCATTCGGCTAGTGTACATATATAGAGGGGGAGGAGAGGAAACAATTAAATTTAGAAATTATAATATAGGTTTTTTTGCACAATTTTAAGTGAGATATTTAACACTTAATGATATTTTACACTTTAATGATAAAAGTTTTCACTTTAATAATAACATTTCTTTTAATCGATATTTTTATATTATCAAAATTTATTAACAATAATACTATAGATATATTTTAGTTTTATCGATATACTTTTAATTTAAATTGGTCTATTTTGAACATTTTATATCCATTTTAACCAAGTAAAAAAAAAATAAAAAATTGATATTTTCTCAAATAAAATTAATTCCTGTTTAATATGGCAATGAATTCTTTTCAGATGAAATTTTATAGTTATTTTAACAATTGTATTTTTAAAATAGATTTATAGTTTCAAAGTAAACATCATGTAAGTTAGAGTTTCCCTCGAATACATTGATATTCATTGAATATTAGAAACTGTTGAACACTAAAGCTACAGCTAGAGACACATTGGCTTTATCATCATCACTACAGTTTGTTTACTTCTTCTTACTTACCTATAAACTGTTAATGTGTTGTCTACTAAAACTTTTGTTAACTTTGCTTAGAATTTTAATGAAACTGATTCCAATATTTATTAATTAAACATTATATTTATTGATTTACAAGAGAGAGAACAAAATACAAAACGGAAACTAATATTGAACAAAAGAACTTTTTTTTTCGGTTAGCGCCTATTTACCTGTGAGCTTAAACACACTCTGTGGTAACAATTAATTAATATACGTATAACAACTTTCTTTTACAAAATGGATAATAAAGGTTATTAGCATATAATAATCAACGACCTCATGCCTTCATACAAGCTGTAAGTACCCAAATCTTACAACAGAAACTAATATTACCTTTCCAAAAAACTAATAGATATTTTAATTTTATAATGCAATATAGAGAAATTTCAAAATTTAAAATTCTATAACATGTTCTCATTTAGGATTTAAAAGAAAAGCTATTTAAAACAATATTAATGAAAACAGCTTATATATAATCTGGGAAGAGTCTTGCAGTGAATATATGAAATATTCAACGCCATATTAAACATAATTAGTTTAATTTAGGGCTATCTTAATTCCATTATACATATTACTTGATTGAAACGGATATAAAAATGTTTAAATAGACTCATTTCGATTTAAAATAATAGAATTTCTATTATAATTGGAAAATACTTATAAAAATACTTGTTAAAATATCTAATAAATTCGAAATGAAAATGTTGGTAATAAAGTGTAAAATTATATATATCAATTTTTTTTCTCCCCATTGAATATAACAAAATATTTTTAAAAACTTAATGCTCTTGACGTTATGTGGCGCTGAGTTTGTTGTTGACACACTTTAAAATGTTATAACACCTTGATAAAGGTTGGCGTTCAGCCAACTGAAATATTGGTAAAATAAATGATATTTTGATCCAATATATGACTTTTTAATTAAAGTGTAAAATATTAACATTAAAGTTTAAAATGATGTCTTTTGAAAAGGTGCAAACCCTATATTATTTCAGAATACTTTACTCATTAATTTAACAAACATTTCAAAAATATCTTTTGATATAAAATTTTACATATTTAACACTATATTTAAATATTTCTCTTAAATTCATAACAAATGGATAAAAGAATAAATAAGAATATGCTGTTGTTGATAATAAAAAAATACGCTTATTATTCAAGCATCAATAACTACAAATCCTCTTTTAAATGATTAATTCCTACATAACGAAAATAATTCTATTTTAATAGCCCTTGTAAATTGAATTTAAACAAATACCACTTTTATAAATCCTCAGAAACAATTTTATTTAGAATATTGGATTTAAATAAATTGTATCATCAAATTTAAATATTGTAAATTTTAATAATGATTGAAAAAAAAAAATACTTACATTTTAAATTGAAATTTTATTAATATTTGTATTTATTTAAAAGGTTGCATTTTGAATGAAAAAAAAACTTATTAAAAATGATATTGATTGAATTTTGTTTATGCATTGGTTTTTAACTTTAGAAAGAATTTTTTTTTCAAAGTTCATAACATTTAAAATATTAAATGTGAAATTTCCGATATTATTTGATATTTTAAATATATAATATACATATTATTAATATCAATACAATTTGAATTTTATATTTATATTGAAAATATACACACAATATTCTTTTTTTTTTTCTCATTTTATATATCTACACATATTTCCATATCTATAAAGGGTTTTTTATACTTTTATCTAAATGATTAAAACATTTTGAAATTTATTTTATGACCCGATTTCGTCTGGAAATGTTTGACACTGCTCATTTTCACCAAAATACATTATTATATATATTATTATTAAATAAAAATAATATTGGTAATAGATAAGATGAAAAAAAATATCAGTAATATAATAACATTTTCCCTATAATTTAGAATGATAATACTTGCTACCAAAATATCTTCAGGTAAATACAAAAAGATTATGGCGATAATAAACTTCTTAAAACAATTTATAAAAACATAGTATCAAAGATATAGATAGAAATGACGATACCACTTTCCTATTAGATTATATTTTGCTATAAATCTTAATAACACTATGAGTAATATAAGCCAGACGAAGTGCCTTTTTCATATTGGAAGCTCATTATTTTGTTTAATATAAAGGTATAATCAATAATAGGCCTTATTAGATGGAAGTTTACAAGCACATATTGATCTATAAATATAATGATTATCTCTCCTGTGGAAATAGACGCTTAAATTAAGCGTCATCTTTATTTCGGTCATATATTAGCCTAGCCATATTGCCAGATAAACACCTTTTTAGTAAATTATGAAGATTTCATGAATCTTTTAATGATCTCATGGAATCAAGAACTGTCATGTACTGACAAAGACCATTAGAATGAACCCATGGTCCCTGGTTGGTCTTCTGAATTTTCTATTTTTTTTTCCAAATTCCAAATTTTCCAATATATATTTAAAGGCCTCAAAAAATAAGTTCAAAAAATATTATCATCATTATCAAAATGGTTGTTCGATTTTTTTTGTAAAGATCCAATTCTATAAAAGAACTAGGTCTATTATATTTAAGGTTTGGAAGTTTATTTTCCATTTATTAATGATCAAGTTAAGAGTTAGGAAATCTGATGATTCAAGTATGAAATAATATTATTTATATTGTTGTTGTGATCATGTTCGATGCGTCCATCTATTTTTTTAAAAATAATATCTGATATATTTATTTAAAAATTTAATAGTACAAGAAAGTAAATGTAATATATTATGTACTATAGTATCATTCCTTTTGTAACATTGTTATTGTTTACATCTTAATTATTTATTTTTGACAGAGAAGGGTGAAAAATAAATTTTGAATATATTTGGAAGAAATTGCTTTGTTTATTTTTAACTATGGATGAAACATGCTCTGAAAAGATGCGGGTCATGTACGAAGAGAAATTTAAAGATGACGAACCTGTCAAACCGCAAAAAAATAAAAAAAAACCTGGTTCAACACACAATATAAAATAATAAATACTTTTAGAAATATATGAAATAATTTATTTATATATTTCAACACACAAAACGCGATATCCCAGCTAGGGGTAATTGCGTAGATTTACATTCTTTTAAACAGAAACAGTTACAAACATATTGTATAAGAAAAAGTAATTAATAATAAAAAAGAGAAATAATAATATATACAGTAGAACTTGGATAATTCGAACTTCTTTAATTCGAAAACCTCTTTAATTCGAATATTTATCTTGGTCCCTAGAATTTCCTATATAAATAATTTAACATCTTTAATTCGAATTTTTGGATAATTCGAATTTTTTTTATGGTCCCTTGGGGTTCGAATTATCCAAGTTCGACTGTATTAGGAACCTGAACCTTTCAGGTTAGAAAAATAATCATAAATAAATCTACAAAAATAGTTAAATCTATGATAATTCTCTCTGCTATTTACAAATTGATATAGATCTACAACATTATTTATTGTCTGTTGTCGAGCAGTAAAGAAGAGTGGGCATTCCAGCAGTAGGTGTCTTGAGTCCTGGAATTCGTTGCCACAATGACAGCTAGTCTTCAACCGCTCCAATTTTTGATAAAAATCCCTTTAAATTTCCATGGTTTAATATTATAATAATAAATATTATAAAATAATGTATTTTACTATATATAATTCTTTAAAATATATTAATGATTCTAAAGAAATTGATTAATATACCAATTTGAAAAAGAAGACAACAAAATATGTATATTTTAGAATAGAAAATAAAGTAGCCAGATTTTAAAAGAGACCCTTTTGTTTGTTCAGATATTCATAAATTCAAATAAAGAATAGAATATCGAAGATCTTTTATAAGCATATAAAATATGCGCTGAAATATTTATATATGTGGAGTAATCCCAAAAGATTAAAATATTCATAAAGCTCCCTTTCTCGAAATTCAAAATCCTATTTTCGACTTAATTCTTTTGATATTTTAAAATCCGATTTAAAAATGTTTTAAAATAAGTACAAAGAAATACGAATTATAATTAAAGATATTTCAAAAGAATATATATGCAAGATTTAAAATAATATAATATATATCTTTAAATATTTACTGAATTGAATTATTTAACGGATCAAACGAAAATTAAATTTATTTTCATGAAAAAATCGCATAAGATTTTAAATTATTTTAATTAGAGAAAATCTAATAAGATAATTAGTTTAATTGGATTTTTGTAGAAACGTATATATATAAATTGAATCATGATCAATATAAATAAAAATATTTGATTATATATTTCATATATTTTTCATATAATAATTCAATTTAGAATACTTTGTATATTTAGTATTCCTGTTGTGTATTCATATTTAATTTCAATATAAAGATAATTTATATGCGCATATATCAAATTATTTAAAAGGTACATATAGGAAAATATTTATTTGAAGTTCTATTAGTGAAAATAAATTATTCACTATGTAGTATAATGAAGATAAAAATAAAAAATATCTAATAAATATATAAATTTAGCATTTTAAAGAAATTTTACAGTTGAATAATAGCATTTTATATGTTTTAATAACAAGATATATAATATAAAATGCAAATATTTTATAAACATTAATTTAATTTTCATCGTTGACTATTATTTTATTTTGGCCATAGATTTAGAATATAATACTTTGAATATTTGTTATAAATATGTATAGTTAACCTACCTATTTTTTAATTCACGAATATAGGGGATTCATTTTATAAATTCTATATTACTGTGAAAATATTTAATGTGTAATTTTTTTCAAGTAATTGAAAATAAAAACTACTTGATAAGTAAATAACCATCTTTACCTTTTTCACGACTGCACCTCCAATTCTTTATCAGTCCAACATCAAAACATTATAATCATAACAAACACATATATATATCGTAAACCTGGGTAAGACAACAAGTGAGTTGGTAGCAGTCGGGGTTGAGTGGCAAGGCGTGCAGAGTGGGAAGTCCGCACGGGACAGTAGGGACAAAGTTTGTGATCAAAAGACGCTCTCTTAGTATGTCTCACGTGGCACCAGGACCAGGGGAAAGTTGAGGATTAACAGAGGAAAGCTCGGCGTCCAGCCTGAAGCTGCGGGGGCAGAGAGGAGCCAAAACGACGGCTACGAGGGCCGCCGTAAGATGACAACAAACCTAGTACTGAGCAGCCCCTGTCCGAAATATCCACTGTAACATAACTAACTGTCAACATCCGGACCAACGCCCCTTCTTTGTCCCTCTCTGGATCCCCCGGGTGTCCGGTGGCAAGCTGGTATCACTTTGAGACGACTAGAAAAGACGTCATACTTTATTACTTACATATCACCTTGTTTAAATTACGATATAAATATATGTCATAATATATACTCTTCCAGGAATAATAAAGCAAACCTAGAGCCAGCCCAGAGAGAGTTGGGAGGGTAAAGTCCGGTCACTTTAGACATCAGCGACATTCCAAGGGGCGACTACTGGGGCCCATTACTTGGAACCTAACGACTATTAAGACAGTGGGGGATTGGGTGCGATACGAACGGACGCCCGGCTGTGGCAGGTTCCGTCTCTCTCCCTCTTTCTCTGGTTGTCTGGGTTCCTCTTCCAACTTGTGGTGTGATTATTTCTCTTTCCACCTTATTATATTACTAGACGGGTGACCCGGGCTTCGCCCCGGGATTGACCCGTGTGCATATCTACCCGTACACAAGCTACATACCTATACTTTCGATATTTTCGGACCTATAATGAGGTATTGTTAACAATAGATTATTTAAGGAGCGACACGCTCCAACACAATAGTTACAAAACCAATAAGCGAGTGGGGGGGGGGGGGGGGGGCAAAGGTGGCGTGATCGTAGCCAACCAATAGGAGAGCGCCATTCCAAAAAAAAAGCAAACGGTGACAGAGATGAAGAATTATTAAGAACGCATGACACTCGTAACTGTATATATTATACCACATATGTATAATTTATCATTGCAATAAGAGCAATAGAAAATTGTTTTATTTCAAAAAGATTTATACGCTTCTAAATAGTTTCAATTTCCTATGACAGATGGCGCGCTATAATATTATAAATTTACATAATAATAATAATAATTTTTTTACCCTTTAATAATACCACTTTCTATTTTTTGAAAGTTTACTATTTTATTTTAATCATTACAATTATGATTAGATATATATTTTCATAAACATTTAATAAAATTGGTGTATTTAATATCTGAATATATCCATTTTACTTATAGAACCATAAGACGCCTCTCCCATCAAAATAAACGTCAAAAACTGACGCCATCTATTGACCGTTGAACCAAACTAGCGGCCTCGGGTCAGTGACAAAGCCACATCACCAGCTTTGGCAAACTGAGAAGCGTCTACCTAGAGACCATGGTTTCGGGCTAATGGCCCTCGTCAGTCTAGGGCGGACTTTATTCCATGAGATCCACACGGGATCTAATGGAAAATTCTAGCCATAGATTTGGCCCAGCCACCTTGCCAGCTAAACACTTCTTTGGCAGATTGTGAAGATTCCATTAGATCCCGTGTGGATCTCATGGAATAAAGTCCGCCCTAGACTGACGAGGGCCATTAGCCCGAAACCATGGTCTCTAGGTGGACGCTTCTCAGTTTGACAAAGTTGGTGTTGAAACTTTGACAACGACTCGAGGCCGCTAGTTGCGGCGACGGTCAATAGATGGCGTCTGGTTTTAGACGTCTATTTTGACGGGAGAGGCGATCCTTGTCTCTTTAGATAATTTTCCTCCCGGCAAAATTTCCATCTATACCTTTAGTATAGTTACCATTATATCATCTAAACATCGAGAGAGAGATATTTGGTTCTTTCTATTTTCTATTAAAGGTCTAATTGGGAATCAACAAATATTTAATAATTTTATAAGATGGAGGATAAAACTATTTCTTAACAAATAAAAGCTTAAAACAATCTTAGTGTTCAATGGAGATTACATTAAAAGCTTGTTAAGAATTGAATCAGTAGTTTTGGAGTTTAGCTCACAAAGCTTTTATACTCCTAATTGTTTATAATCCGATTAAGATGGACGTTTTATGGAATTATTTTAATAATAATAATAAATATTATTTGTTAATATAGGGTTAACTTATTCCAAATACACGTTTGAAACGTCATTATATTCATGGTGGGTAGTTAACGACTGCCTTTTACTGTATATTTTACATATTTGTGTATGCTTACATATCTATATATGCATTACATATGTTTACATAACTTAAGATGGTGGTTTCATATTTTAGTGTCGTCGGTCGTCTGTTTTTTTTTTTTTTTTGAAGAAGAAGAAGAAAACAGAAGCAATTTGTTCACACTTGGTTATCTCGTGTGCCTTCAATAAAGGTCACTGTAATATCTTTCAGAGTTATTGTCTGAATCCCGATATACATGTTAAAAGGTACAACTTCCTTAAGTTTTGTCCATGAGTGTATATATGTGTGTCTTCAATAAAGGTCACTGTAATATCTTTCAGAGTTATTGTCTGAATCCCGATATACATGTTAAAAGGTACAACTTCCTTAAGTTTTGTCCATGAGTGTATATATGTGTGTCTTCAATAAAGGTCACTGTAATATCTTTCAGAGTTACTGTCTGAATCCCGATATACATGGTAAAAGGTACAACTTCCTTAAGTTTTGTCTATGAGTGTATATATGTGTATCTTCAATAAAGGTCACTGTAATATCTTTCAGATTTTTTGTCTGAATCCCGATATACATGATAAAAGGTATAACTTCCTTAAGTTTTGTCCATGAGTGTATCTTTCAGAGTTATTATCTGAATCCCGATATACATGCTAAAAGGTACAACATCTTTAAGTTTTGTCCATGAATGTATATATGTGTATCTTCAATAAAGGTCACTGTAATATCTTTCAAAGTGATTGTCTGAATCCCGATATACATGGTAAAAGGTACAACTTCCTTAAGTTTTGTCAATGAGTGCAAATCTAACAATGTAAATTCCTGACTAGAAATAAGACTAAATAGAACTATGAAATTCTCCTTTCCATTTGTTTCAAAGCACTAATTGTCTTTTATTTTCGATAATGTTTATTTCTTAAAGAGATTTCCATTTTTTATTCATGATTACGCACAAATTTAACCACACGAGAGAGTGTAAGTAACCAAAGAGGGCTCTAGCACATTGTAAATCAAACATTCTTTACATGTTTAGATATATGGAGCACTTACAGTAAATGTC
Organism: Cordylochernes scorpioides; assembly: GCA_030710605.1. Lineage (NCBI taxonomy): Eukaryota > Metazoa > Arthropoda > Arachnida > Pseudoscorpiones > Chernetidae > Cordylochernes > Cordylochernes scorpioides. The sequence goes on from CP092869.1 coordinate 87,393,916, forward strand.
AACTTAAATCCCAACCCACCATGATTGTTATGGCATATTTCTTGTCTTTTTAGGGAAAATAAAACAAAAAAAAACCTTTCACAATATTTTTTCAGAGCTTAAATACACAACTACAACAGAAAAAGGTGTATTTCAAACTTTTTTTTCTGTGAATAGATTTATTTTTTTTGCTTTTTGACCAAAAACGGGATTGTTTACAAATAAGATTTGCAAACCTGAGACAAGTATGGCGGATTCCTTCAACGCAGTATACTATAAAATATTCAGAGAGAGTGAGAAAACGAAAAAAAAAAAAAAGAATTTGATGTTTAAAAATTTATTTCTTCAAATTACTACAGAATTCTACGAATATTTTTCCATGAAGAATAAACAACAGAAGACATTTTAAATTGTGTTTTCTAATATTATTTTTTAGAAATATTTTAAAATACATTTTTAAAATGAAGTAGAAAATCTTATCAGAAGATTATTTTATATTTCAAAAATTGAAGTTATTCAGTCTGTGATTGGTAATAATCTGTGTTATTTGTTTTATTGGGATTTGACCAGCAGACATGAGGTCACGTATCACGCTGTATATTACAATTTGTTTTTATAGAGTTTAGTTATTTACACAAGATTAGAATACCTAATTAGTATTTTATGATAATTCAAGATAATCAGGACAAAACAGAGAATTGTAATATTACAGTATTGTTGCCTTTTTTGTTGACAAAGAATAACTTCCGTGGGTACAAAGGATCTTTAGGACTTTATTTAAGCCTAATCGATAAAATAATTACAGAAGAGTGCAAAAATAAAACAATAATGAATAACACAGCAGTTACAAACTCACCAACTGCAGCACTGTGAGGGAAAGCAGGAGCAGAACAGGAGACAGAAGTTCGTAGAACCTTCTAGAATCTTCCAGGAAGTACACCGGCATCGGCGGTAAGCAGCAGTCCGACCTCTTGAGACAGCAGCGTTTGCTTGGAGTTCACCACGTAGCTTCGTTCTTCTTCTCGCTTGCATGAGTTCCTCATCCATATATATCCCGTAGTAGATCTTTCCAGAACGGTCATGGTTGGTTAGCCAATCAGAAAGCCGCCAGCGCTAAGCATTGCGCAATCGCTACTGATTAGCCAATCAGTTGTTCTCCGATTTTTCTACATTTTTCTTGAACGTTCTAAAACATTCCATTCTGGAATGTGCTTTTAATTACACGTAATAGTATTATCATCAGAGCTCCAAATAATTTGTATATAATAAAATAATAAATAAAATAATACAACAGCTTTCTGGAGATGAGTTTTTTTCATTTTATTAATATAATCTCAAGTTTTCATGAATCTCTTCCCTTTTACAGGAGTACAGAAAACGAATAATTATAACAAACACTGTTACATTATGAAAAAAAGGCATCTCCTTATCGTGAAACTGAAAGTTGCTGATGGCTTACGCCATCTATCGGAATAAATATTAACTATTCGTTCATTTTGTTAATTATTCCAGAAATGTCCAAATACCCATTCTTGATTAATCAAGAAAAGCTAACCACGGACGCGTTTCGGGGCTGTTGGCCCTTATCAGCGTACTGTTACATATTGTAATGAGCATATCTAACGGCGTTTATTATTACACCTTTTATGTTCACCTATAGAGATAGGCAGAGATTTCTGAAAGCTTGAGATTACTTTGATTAAAATGAAATTGAAACTCATTTCCAGGAACCTGTTGAGTTATTAGATTTATTTCCAGGAGATTTTTAAAGCAATTCATATAATAAAATAGGAACAAAAAACAGTAGAAAATGCACCACGCTGACTAGGACCAACAGCCCGAAACGCGTTCATGGATGGCTTTTCTTGATTTATCAATGATTAAAATATATTTATGTATATGGGTTGGCCAAATAACAGGGAACAAGCTAAATCAACGTTTAGTTAATTTCTGTTCCACTAGATGGCGCTCTGCCATCTAAAAGACTCATGTGAGCGTGGTCAGGATATGCTTTTTTTTATTTTAAAATAAAATATACAATGAAAAATTCGCGCTTAAAATACAGTTAAACCTGTATATAGCGCCCCCTCTTGGGACACACCAAAATAGGGTGCTACAGAGAAGGGGTGCTATAGACAGGTCATTTTTAATGTAAATCGCATCGTACTATGTGTTTAAAATCGGGCGCTATAAAGAGGAAGGCGCTATTTAGAGGGGTGCTATAGACAGTTCATTTTCAATGTAAATCACATCGTACTACGTATTTAAAATCTGGCGCTATAGAGAGGGAGGCGCTATTTAGAGGGGGTGCTATAGACAGGTCACTTTTAATGTAAATATCACATCGTACTACGTATTTAAAATCGGGCGCTATAGAGACATTTGAAATGATTTTATTAGCGATCAGTCAAATTTTACAAAAAAAAAAAAAACATAATAGAAACGAATAAATGATATGAATGTACAATGATTTTAGAAGCTAGGGAGGCTCCCCCATCTTGATAAGGTCCTCCTACAGACGAGGAGATGGTCTTCTTGGACTCCCTGCATCTCCAGGATCAGGAAGTACTTGTAGATGCGGGTCTTGGCAGATGCCATGATGGCCAAGACGTCATACTCCAGGTAATGCCCGAAGATCCAGCTCTGCAGGTCAGGGGACCGCTGAATGTTGGTCAGGGAGCCGCTATAGAGAGGAAGACGTTATTTAGAGAGGGCGCTATAGACAGGTTTAGCTGTAGTTTCATTTTTCAAGTATAGATGGCGTGTTATTTCAATGCAAGTATCATCAGGTATGCAGTAATCTATCTCAAAATGTTTCACTATTAGATATTGCCGTGTGTGATATATTAAAATATAATCCTGGCAACATACCCTAGAGAAATCAACACCTTCTTTTATATCTTTTATCTTAATAAAAATAATGAGACTTTTTTTGTCTCTCTGAGAAATTAGTTCTCAGAATATTTCTTATTTTATCATCATCTCTCCTTTCATTTATTATTATCAGATCATAATACAGTAGAACCTCCCTGTAAAGAATAACACCTATTTGCAGAGCCAAAGTGTCATTTAGAAAGATGTGTTATCTTACAGGAAAGTTACTAAATATTAAAAATGGTAATTTTGCAAATGAAAACTGTCTTTTATAGAGAGGTGTTCTTTAGCGTGAGTGTCCTCTCATGAAGGTTCTACTGTATATAGACTATATAGATATGTATGTAAATATTATCTCTTCCATCAATAAATGGCACTTAGTTTTAGAGTCTATTTTGACGGAAGAGGCGACCTTTTTATTTATATAAAAATCCTCCCATAAAAATTTCCCTTTTGGCGGATTATGAAGATTCCATTAGATCCCGTGTTGGTGGAGAATCACCAGCGGGTCTCCAGGGACACCACGTATTTCAACATCTACGAAGAATACGTAGATAGCGTACTTCGCCGCTGAGGAGATGGTGATGGCGTGGTCCTTGAGTCCAACTTTTTTCATTGATCAAAGTACAATATCACATATATAACATAAGGTTGCTAGAACATGCTATTCATCTTCTAAATAAGGCACCTCTCCCTTTAAACATCACATGGTACATTGCGTTCTATATTGAATTTGTCAAAATAGGGTTTGTGAAGGAGATGAATTTATCTCATCTTGATGTACAATTTAAACAATTCTATTGATTCTTCTATGCAATTTCTAAAGGAGGAAAAATTAAGATCAAAAAAGGATATGTTCGCTTATACCTAGTACACGTGGTACAGGCCATTATAATCATGGTGGGTAAAAGTAGATGACTGCTTTTACTGTAAGTGCACCACATGTCTACACATGTGAAAAGGACTTTGCACTTATAAATGTGCCCCGTTTGGTTACTTGTACTCACTGGTGGGGTTTGACGAGGGATAATATATATTAAGATAGTAAATAAAGGGTAGATAAAATGTAGGGAAATACAAGTATATATTACGTAATTAAGTATACTTGTATATATAGTTGTTAATACAAAGCAATAACGCGCCATCTATACATATAAAATGAAAGGATTTAAAAGCACGAAAGTTTCTTTTATACATAATACAAACTTCTACTGCCCTTACTGCGATGAAAAATATATTGGGAGGGCTTGGCTCATCAGTGGTGAACCCTCCCAGCGGTTTCGCCAATTTAATTCACCAGACCGCTACTCAGAGCTCTAATACTGTATTGGACGATTCTGCTTATATACGCAGCACTGAAGGATGGAATCTCAGAAATGGTTTTCAAGAAAACTATGGATATAAGCTTATATATAGTTTTATATGGTAATAATAGTTGTAAATATATATATATAGATGGAAAATTTGCCGGGAGGAAATTAATCCATAGAAGCAATGAGCGCTTCTCCCGTCAAAATAAACGTCAGAATCTGACACCATATATTGACCGTCGCCGTAACTAGCGGCCTCAGGTCGGTTATAAAGTCACAACACTAACTTTGGCAAACTGATATCTAGGGCGGACTTTATTCAATGAGATCCAACGACGAGGGCCATTAGCCTGAAACCATGGTCTCTAGGTGGACGCTTATCAGTTTGTCAAAGTTGGTGTTGTGGCTTTGTCGCCGACCTGAGGCCGCTAGTTGCGGCGACGGTCAATAGATGGCGTCAGATTCTGACGTTTATTTTGACGGGAGAAGCGCCCATTGCTTCTATAGTTGCATATGTACAATTTTTTTCCAGAAAGGAAGATTTCCCACCTTGAAAGAGTCCTCCTCCAGACAAGATCTTCTTGAACACTTCTCTTTATAGAAACTACTGATAAATTCATTGCGTTTTAAAACATTCATCTATAGAGAAAAAGGTATTTATTATTATGAAATATAAAATATATTTCTTATTTTCCATTATGATATTCAAATATTGAAATAAATGTGTATAAAAATATATTTTACACAGATAAATAAAAAGTAATTATGTATTTCAAATTATATTTTCTTTATGCAATCTTTGTTGTATAATTGTTTTGTAAAATGTATGTGTTGTGTTTGAAGATATATATATATAATCCTTGCATCTATATTAATTTAATGTGAAAAAATTTGAAAACTTCAACAAAGGATTACGAAAATAATTTTTAGAACATTATATATTAAAAGAAAGAGTAAATTTTAATATTTCTCTGTTATAATAATAAAATAGATTTCACTTTTTAAATAGAATGTGAAATTGTTTAAAAAGATAGAGAGTTATTATGTTTTCATCTTATATTCAAAGAAATATCAAAATGTTTGAATTAACTGAAGGAATATATATAGAATTAATTTATTCTAACAGAGAGATAAATCGTAATGCAAAGAAATCTCAAACGCCACGTTGATGAGGGCCAACAGACTCTAACACGTACGTATTAGAGTGGTTACGTGGTTAGAGATGTATGGAGACATCTGAGGCTCTTCATTGGACACAACAACAACAACAACACAAAATTGACATGGATCCAGAACAGCAGCTTTACACACCCAAGATAGAAAACGACTGCTGTGATAGAGATGTATGGAGACATCTGAGGCTTTTCATTGGACACGACAACAACAACAGAAAATTGACATGGACCCAGAACAGCAGCTTTACACACCCAAGATAAAGAACGACTGCTGTGATAGAGATGTATGGAGACATCTGAGGCTTTTCATTGGACACGACAACAACATAAAATTGACATGGACCCAGGACAGCAGCTTTACACACCCAAGATAAAGAACAACTGCTGTGATAGAGATGTATGGAGACATCTGAGGCACTTCATTGGGTACGACAACAACAGAAAATTGACATGGACCCAGAACAGCAGCTTTACACACCCAAGATAGGGAACATTGTGACTGCTGTGATAGAGATGTATGGAGACATCTGAGGCTCTTCATTGGACACGACAACAACAGCAGAAAATTGACATGGACCCAGAACAGCAGCTTTACACACCCAAGATAGAGAACGACTGCTGTGATAGAGATGTATGGAGACATCTGAGGCTCTTCATTGGACACGACAACAACAGCAGAAAATTGACATGGACCCTGAACAGCAGCTTTACACACCCAAGATAGAGAACGACTACTGTGATAGAGATATATGGAGACATCTGAGGCTCTTCATTGGACACGACAACAACAGAAGAAAATTGACAATGACCCAGAACAGCAGCTTTACACACTCAAGATAGAGAACGACTGCTGTGATAGAGATGTATGGAGACATCTGAGGCTCTTCATTGGACACAACAACAACATAAAATTGGCATGGACCCAGAACAGCAGCTTTACACACCCAAGATAGAGAACGACTGCTGTGATAGAGATGAATGGAGACATCTGAAGCTCTTCATTGGACAACAACAACAACAGAAAATTGACATGGACCCAGGACAGCAGCTTTACACACCCAAGATAAAGAACGACTGCTGTGATAGAGATGTATGGAGACATCTGAGGCACTTCATTGGGTACGACAACAACAGAAAATTGACATGGACCCACAACAGCAGCTTTACACACCCAAGATAGGGAACATTGTGACTGCTGTGATAGAGATGTATGGAGACATCTGAGGCTCTTCATTGGACACGACAACAACAACAGAAAATTGACATGGACCCAGAACAGCAGTTTTACACACCCAAGATAGAGAACGACTGCTGTGATAGAGATGTATGGAGACATCTGAGGGTCTTCATTGAACACGACAACAACAACAGAAAATTGACATGGACCCAGAACAGCAGCTTTACATACCCAAGATAGAGAACGACTGTTGTGATAGAGATGTATGGAGACATCTGAGGCTCTTCATTGGACACGACAACAACAACAGAAAATTGACATTGACCCAGAACAGCAGCCTTACACACCCAAGATAGAGAACGACTGTTGTGATAGAGATGTAGGGAGTCATCTGAGGCTCTTCTTTGAACACGACAACAATAACAGAAAATTGACATGGACCCAGAACTGCAGCTTTACACACCCAAGATAGAGAACGACTGTTGTGATAGAGATGTATGGAGACATCTGAGGCTCTTCATTGGACATGGATCCAGAACAGCAGCTTTACACACCCAAGATAGAGAACGACTGCTGTGATAGAGATGTATAGAGACTTCTAAGGCTCTTCATTAGACACGACAACAACAACATAAAATTGACATCGCCCCATTAACAGCAACTTTTAACCTTATTGTTTTTTCATCATTCCCTGAAATATCTTTAAATATAAAAAAATCCACACAACCTAACTATTCTCAAACAAATAATCAGACAAAATGACTTTTATTCTAATTACAAATAACATAGTTGCTGAGTTATATATATAAAGTAGACTTAAACATTTATTTCTATATCAAAAAATAATAAAAGATTTAATAACACAAAAATGAAATTAGGAATAGTAAAGGGGACAATTTTATCCCAATAAAATGAGAAGTCCGCTCAGAGAAGACGTGTAGGTTTAACAAGAGAAGGAAGGGGAAGGTCTATTCTCATCCAATGAGGTAAAATAATTGGAAATCCCTCACTTTACCCGAAGATTTTTCCTTCTTTGAAGCAGGGTTGCTAGGCAACGCTTTGGTTGTTAGGAAAAGATTTTCAAGAAGTATGACGTTTAATTTGAACTTCAGTTAGGTTGGTCAAACATCAAAGATTTTTTTTTTTATGATGATAGAAAATTGAAAAAAATCTTTTATTTGCATATTATTTATTGTTGTTGTGTACCAAATATTCTCTTATTAAAGATCCTGTTTGAAAGAATATTAATATAGAAGTTTTTTTTTCTCTATATGGATATGAATTGTTGATTTTTCTTTTTTATGTGACTTTATTTGGAGAATAGAAAACTCTAAGTACATAATATATATATCTTATATAAAAATGAATAGAGATTTTCTGCTTGTATTTAATTATCTTGAGGATTATACTATGTTAATTCAGTCGTGGTTAAAATCTAGAAGGAATAATAATCAGAATGGTTTTAATTAGAGGTTGCTTTAATTGAGCTAAGGAATGTATAAAATATATATTTTGGTAAAAGTACTGCCTGGCTTAAGGCGAGTAGAATAAGGAAAACAAAAGATTATTCACATAATGTACAAAGGTTTTGAGCCGGCCATTGGGATAAAACAACAACGAGTTTTAAGAGGGGAAGAGTGACCTCTGGCGGTCGATTTAGCAGAGTATTTTATTTATGAAATATATTTGAAAACATATTTTTATATAACATATATTTTGCTTATCCCTAATATACACACGTGGTACAGGCCATGATAATCATGGTGGGTAGAAGTAGGCGACTGCTTTTACTGTACGTACACCACATGTCTACACATGTGAAAAGCAGTTCGACTTTGCACTTACAAATGTGCAATAGCCCTGTTTGGTTATTTCCATTCGCTGTTGGAGTTGGACTTTTGCAGGAATCGGGGGACATTGAAGCATTTTTATTATATATCTGTCAGAGTTATTGTCTGAATCCCGATATACATGCTAAAAGGTACAACTTCCTTAAGTTTTGTCCATGAGTGTATATATGTGTGTCTTCAATAAAGGTCACTGTAATATCTTTCAGAGTTATTGTCTGAATCCCGATATACATGCTAAAAGGTAAAACTTCCTTAAGTTTTGTCCATGAGTATATATATGTGTGTCTTCAATAAAGGTCACTGTAATATCTTTCAGAGTTATTGTCTGAATCCCGATATACATGCTAAAAGGTACAACTTCCTTAAGTTTTGTCCATGAGTGTATATATGTGTGTCTTCAATAAAGGTCACTGTAATATCTTTCAGAGTTATTGTCTGAATCCCGATATACATGCTAAAAGGTAAAACTTCCTTAAGTTTTGTCAATGAGTGTATATATGTGTGTCTTCAATAAAGGTCACTGTAATATCTTTCAGAGTTATTGTCTGAATCCAGATATACATGCTAAAAGGTACAACTTCCTTAAGTTTTGTCAATGAGTGTATATATGTGTGTCTTCCATAAAGGTCACTGTAATATCTTTCAGAGTTATTGGCTGAATCCAGATATACATGCTAAAAGGTACAACTTCCTTAAGTTTTGTCCATGAGTGTATATATGTGTGTCTTCAATAAAGGTCACTGTAATATCTTTCAGAGTTATTGGCTGAATCCAGATATACATGCTAAAAGGTACAACTTCCTTAAGTTTTGTCCATGAGTGTATATATGTGTGTCTTCAATAAAGGTCACTGTAATATCTTTCAGAGTTATTGGCTGAATCCAGATATACATGCTAAAAGGTACAACTTCCTTTTGTCCATGAGTGTATATATGTGTCTTCAATAAAGGTCACTATAATATCTGTCAGAGTTATTGTCTGAATCCAGATATACATGGTAAAAGGTACAACTTCCTTAAGTTTTGTCCATGAGTGTATATATGTGTGTCTTCAATAAAGGTCACTGTAATATCTGTCAGAGTTATTGTCTGAATCCAGATATACATGGTAAAAGGTACAACTTCTTTAGGTTTTGTCCATGAGTGATGGCACTGGGTCTTGATGGTACGGAGAAGGTATCTTTCGTCTAGTTGGATGGTAGATCAAATGTCAATTAAGCATTAAGACTGAAATCTCACTAATAAGTTAGGAATATTGTTGCGGTTAGGAGCTGGTCCCAAACCCATTTCCGAAAAAGAGGACACGGAGCAGAAAGCTTTCCTGAATATGAAACTTCACTCTTTTGACAATTTGACAATCAAAATAATTTTATTGACATCTTGTCAATACATGTAAAAGTGCACAGTCTGCACTATTTTAAAAAAGATAATTATATAAATAAAAATTCGAAACTATTATAGACGCGTATATTTCTTTTAAAAATAAAACAATTTCTTCTGCCCTTACTGCAATGGAAAAATTATTGGGATGGCCTGGCTCATCAGTGGTGAACCCTCCAAGCGGCTTCGCCAGTTTAATATGTATATATGCATGTTATATTAAAATATTATTTCATTTAAAATTATATTTCATAGATTCAAATATTCTGCTATTGACCGCCAGAGGTCACGCTTCCTCTATAAAAACTCATTGTTATTGTTTCCCGATGGCCGGCTCAAACATTTTGTACATTTTGTAAATGAGTTTTTCCTTTTTTAATTCTTACGCCTTAAGCCAGACATTACTTTTATCAAATTATTTTTTTATATATTCCATAAGCACAATTAAAGAAAATTGTGATTCAATCTTTATTTTATTTCTAATATTAAATATTTTGATTATACTTTAATGATTTTAACCACGACTGCATTACCATAGCATGATTCTTAAGATAATCAAAAATCAAGAGAGAGAGAGACAATGACAATTGAACATGATTTATTGACATCTCGTCAATACACAAAGTGCACATTCCGCACAATTTAATGAATGAAAATGGCTAATTTACAATGATGATGAAAATGATATATGAAATATAAAATATATGAAATTATGTACAATGAATCCTTCTATTAGCTGCAGCTCTGATGGTGGTGAGCTGCTTGTAGAGGTGGCAGGCCTTATCCTCTATAATGAATATCATCTTAGTGGTGAGGTCAGTCAAGCAGGCCACCTGCTCGGGATTCAGGGCAGCGAGCAGCGCCTTCATAGGGCCTTTGTTGGTGATTGCCTGAATCACTTTACCTCTCTCTACGCCCACTGTTTCAATGTCCTTGAATATGGTGTCAGGGAGTCGCTCAAGGACTGACTTCAGCTGCTCAAGAGCCAAAGATATTTTCTTCGGCGTTTCTTCCTCCCGAGAGCTTTCCTCCTGCACTCTGGAAACAGGAGGGAGGAGCAGGGTAGGAACAGCTAATTTAGTTTCGCTAACTTTGCTGGAGAAGGACATTTTTCCCGCTGGTGATTTTGCGGCGCTTGTAGCAGGCGTTGGTTGGACGGGAGTGGACGCCGCGGGAGCCGAGATATTTTTGGAGGGGGACTCCTGAGGCTTGCCAAATGCTGCTGGGGGAGTCACGGTAAGTGCTGCAGAGGATGGCGATTGAGTGGTAGGAGGAAGGTGCGCTAGGTCCTGCCTGGGTGTTTGTTGATGAGTGGGACGTTCCTCCCTGTCTCTCCTGGGTCCGTTAGTAAGTGGCCGCCGGCCGCAAGGTCGCTACGTTCTTTCCCCGATGCCTCGGATTCTCCTTTGATTCGTCTCTGTGTGCTTTACCACTCACCACCATCACGACTGCGCAATCACCATCTTACACCACGACTCAATACAGCAAACCAAAATACCACAGCAAAGGATTAGAGTTGACGGGCTTTTCCACATAGAGTCGACAGGCATTTCCACATAAAACCGACAGCAATCACCACAGTGAGTCGACAGGATTTCGACAGAAAGACGAAGGCACATTACAGAAAGTCGGCAGGATCACGACACAGCAGCACACGACAGTAGCACGTCACACATATATATTAAAACAACCATCTTCATAACTAGGGTTAGTTAAGGAAGAGGCTAAACTATCAAATCTCAAGAGCCATGACTCGAGATCGAATCCTGTATTGGGAAACGTTTTTTTCTGAAGAATAAATTGCTTCAATTGCGTAAGATTCTCTTATTAATCCAATCCTGCCAGTTAAAGCAAGTAACCAAACGGGAATCTAGCACATTTGTAAATAGAAAAGTTGAACTGCTTTACATATATGTAAACATGTGATGCACTTACAGTAAAAGCTGTAGATAACGATCTCCTTGGATTATCATTATCTGTACCGCGTGTATATTTAAGGATAGGTACATTTATACTCATAGACAACATGCAGAAAATTGACATGGACCCACAACTGTAGCTTTACACACCCAAGATAGAGAACGACTGTTGTGATAGAGATGCATGGAGACATCTGAATTCTTCATTGTACACGACAACAACAGAAAATTGTCATGGACCCAGAACAGCAGCTTTACACACCCAAGATAGAGAACGACTGTTGTGATAGAGATGTACGGGGACATCTGAGACTCTTCATTGGACACGACAACAGAAAATTGACATGGACCCACAACAGAAGCTTTAAACACCCAAGATAGAGAACGACTGCTGTCATAGAGATGTATGGAGACATCTGAATTCTTCATTGGACACGACAACAACAGCAGAAAATTGACATGTACCCAGAACAGCAGCTTTCCACAACCAATATAGAGGACATTGCGACTGTTGTAATAGAGATGTATGGAGACATCTGAAGCTCTTCATTGGACACGACAACAACAACAGAAAATTGACATGGACCCAGAACAGCAGCTTTATACACCCAAGATAGAGAACGACTGCTGTGATAGAGATGTATGGAGACATCTGAGGCTCTTCATTGGACACAACAACAACAAAATTATAGGAAGTGGATGGTCTTTGATATCGCCCGTCGTCTGCTTTTTTTTTTTTAGGGAGACAGAGATAATTCTGTTGACACCTGGTTATCTCGTATGTCTTCAATATAAAGGTCACTGTATATCTTTCAGAGTTATCTGAATCCCGATATACATGCTAAAAGGTACAACTTCTTTAAGTTGTGTCAATGAGTGTATATAATTATAAAAAATAACTATATTTAATTTTTAAAAACCTCTCTCTCTCCTGATAAATAGATAAAATAACCTGTTAATATTAATTCGTACTAAATTAAAAATATTAAAGATTATTTTTTGATTATCTGAAGGAGCGTATCAAACAAGATGTAACAATATATACAAGAGAATAGATTAAGACAAAAGACAAAACTTCACTAATGAACTTTCAACCTTCTATAAAAAGAGCGACAGCTTGTCACCAAAACATCAAAAGACAATAAAACGTTTATAAAAATATTTTTGACATCTTCAATTTCAATTAAACCTCTATGTTTATAGATATGTTGAAGAGTAATTGTGTAAGTTTTCCATGTTGATTTAGAAATCTACAAAGAGAGATCTCTAATCATTAAATCTTTTCTGAAAATAGTATCGTCTGATACAAAATACCTTTCAATTGGAATGTTTGTTGATATAACAATGTCAGGCGGAAAATTGGCGTGTCGTAAAAGATGAAAGAACGAAATTGGATCCTTTAAACTTACTTGAAACAATGCCTAGCACATTATTCTTTCAAGTCTATAGTCAAATAAAAATATTTATTATTAAATCCTCTTCACTGAATTCTCCTTTGCATTGTTATGATTATAGAATAGAATGTTGTGTTTGATTTGAAACGTTATATTTGTTGTATTGGCTTGTTTATAGTAAGGTTAGTTGTGATATATTTTAATTGTTTTAATAGTTATAGAATATATATTTCATAGATCATTATTATAATTGTTAATAAAGGATGTAATATTTATTAAATTGGTAAGAGACATTAGTTCGACTTAGATGAGAATGTGGAAAATTCAAATATATATATATGTTGTATTGAAATATTTTATTTTAAAATGTTATATTAAGTTTTATTTTATTTAAAATTATTATTCCATAGATATAAATACTCTGTTTAAATCGACCGCCAGAGGTCACGCTTTCTCTATAAATACTCATTGTTGTTCTTCCCCGTTGGCCGACCCAAAACTTTGTAATTATGTAAATAATATTTTGTTTTATTTATTCTTACGCCTTAAGCCAGGCAGTACTTGTACAAAATTATGTTTTTCATATGAATTCATACCTCAGCTCAAATAAATCAATATCTGATCAAAACCATTTTTATTATTATTCTTTCAAGATTTTAGCCACGACTGCACCACCATAACATAATCATCAAGATGATCCAAAACAACAGAAATCATATCTTTTTAATTTTTAAATATAATATATATAAACCAAGTTATATAAATTTAGAGAAAGGCATCTTCTAATCGTGCTACTAAAGGGTACTGATGGCTTGCGCCATCAATCGGAATAAATATCAATTATCCGTTGGTTTTTAATTATTCCAGGATTAGCACTTCAGGATGCCACAAAAAAAATAGCTTTTTTTGGTCGTTGAGGTACAGCTGAACCACGCTGATGAGGGCCGAAACACGTATGTGGTTAGCTTTTCTTGTTCAATCAAGAATGAGTAATTTGACCAATTCTGGAATAATTATAAAATCAACGGTTTGTTGATATTTATTCTGATAGATGGCGCAAACATTTAAGAAGTGGATTACATAGAACTATTGATGTCTACCGAACAAAAGGAATTCTAGGAGTAATGTCACGACACAGTTTGGACAGAAACGTTGGATAGAACGGTTTTACAGAAACGTTGGATAGAACGGTTGGACAGAACAGTTGGATAGAACGGTTGGACAGAACAGTTGGATAGAACGGTTGGACAGAACAGTTGGATAGAACGGTTGGACAGAACAGTTGGATAGAACGGTTGGACAGAACAGTTGGATAGAACGGTTGGATAGAACAGTTGGATAGAACGGTTGGACAGAACAGTTGGATAGAATGGTTGGACAGAACAGTTGGATAGAACGGTTGGACAGAACAGTTGGATAGAACGGTTGGACAGAACAGTTGGATAGAACGGTTGGACAGAACAGTTGGATAGAACGGTTGGATAGAACGGTTGGACAGAACAGTTGGATAGAACAGTTGGATAGAACGGTTGGACAGAACAGTTGGATAGAACGGTTGGACAGAACAGTTGGATAGAACGGTTGGACAGAACAGTTGGATAGAACGGTTGGACAGAACAGTTGGATAGAGTGGTTGGACAGAACAGTTGGATAGAACGGTTGGACAGAACAGTTGGATAGAACGGTTGGACAGAACAGTTGGATAGAACGGTTGGACAGAACAGTTGGATAGAACGGTTGGACAGAACAGTTGGATAGAACGGTTGGACAGAACAGTTGGATAGAACGGTTGGACAGAACAGTTGGATAGAACGGTTGGACAGAACAGTTGGATAGAACGGTTGGACAGAACAGTTGGATAGAACGGTTGGACAGAACAGTTGGATAGAACGGTTGGACAGAACAGTTGGATAGAACGGTTGGACAGAACAGTTGGATAGAACGGTTGGACAGAACAGTTGGATAGAACGGTTGGACAGAACAGTTGGATAGAACGGTTGGACAGAACAGTTGGATAGAACGGTTGGACAGAACAGTTGGATAGAAGCATTCACTAAGTCAACTTGAAGTTGTAAGGGGTTGGTGGAAGGATAATCTAAACCGTTGATTTTCGACCGCTATGACCCGGGTTCGAATCCCGCATTGGGCACTTTTTTATAATTACAAAATGCTTCAAATGAATCCCGATTCTTGCCAAAGTCCAACATCACCAGCGAGTACAACTAACCAGACGTGGTTCTGGCACATTTGTAAGTGCAAAAGTCAAATTCAGATGATTGGACATGTAGTCTTCTACCCACCATGACGACCAGCGCGACATCAAATATATTTCACTCCCTTAAGTATTTATTCTATGAGTGTAATAATAAGGGAGAGATATAAGCGAAAAATTGTCATCAAGAAATTCCTAAAATAAGAAAGATTGGTTAGTAGTTAAAGCGTATCTTTATTTTATTATATTTATTTATTTATTACCAGTACAAGACACGTTATATCCGATCTGGATAATTGCGCGTGAAACTATTTACAATAATTGTAGTAGAGTAGGTAACAGAATTATCAAAAAGAAAATAAACAATTAAGAAAAAGAGCATTGAATAAACATATGCATTAAACAAATAAGCAACAACATAAGCAGATAGAAGAAATCGCAAGGTAGTTATTTACAGTATGTTAAGCAATGATGGAAGTTAATGAAGTTATCTGTAATAATTAGTATCGTGGAGAGAGAAAGTTGATCAAGTTGAGCTATTTACAATGAGTTCTAAAGTAACTTATTAATTATTTACATTGATGTAAATCAAGTCGCATTATGAGATGTTGCAAGCTTTCTTATATGTCTGTAGGGGACATGTAAAAATTATTGTTTTGTATTTCTATTTTATGTAAATTTTATTTGCTTTTGAAAATTCGTATTTTTTTGTTGCAAATATGCAAATTTTTATTATCTAATTTATAAATATTTTTTTCTATTCAATTGGATTTATTCTTCTTTTTGTTGTCTGAATATAATAACAATAACAAGGTATAACGTTAGTGATAACAATAAAACAAAAACTTGATTTTGCAAGAAAATGTTTATGTGGATTATTGTTAATTAACCACAAAAAGTCCGTAGTAGAGAAAATATGCATATACCTTTTTGAACACCTAAATATAATAATAAAGTATATGCCTCACCTAATATCCATTAGTTCTTATTTCAATATAACCGATAAAATATACTTAACAATTATATATAAAAACATTCCCAGGTGTAATATATAATATGTATATATGGTTTTGACCAAGGACTTGGTTGTTGTTGTGTGATGTAATCAATATATAGCGTGAGATATTCATGTTTTTAGTTCTTATGATAATTCTGTAATAATATAATATTATGCAAATATATAACTTTTCAGTAGCATATACAAACTCTTTTAATAAAAACTACATAACACCAAAAATTGTAATAAATCGAGAAATATTTTCTCTTTTAGTGTTTTTTTTCCCCATTATTATTTTTTTATTTGTACCTGTTCAATTCCGTGAAAGAAAACACATTTTCAAAATGTCAAACGATCAAAGGACAAACAAGTCAACCATTTACATAATTCAGTCAATTTTAAAAGGCGTTAGTTGAAATTCTATCTAAATTCTATTTATTAATATAAATCTTAGAGAGTGTGTTGAAAGATAATTTAAATTTTAAAATGAAATTAATATTAATAAGATAAAATGGAATATTCAATTCCATTCACAGAGCGACTTTACATGAATTTAATGACATGAAACTTGTATATATATATATATTTATTTAGACATATTTTAAAAATTCAAATTAAAAAAGAAATAACGTATTATTTTTCGTATTTCTATAATATATATTCTTTTTTTTATATCATAAAGATATAAAAAAATATATATATACATTTATTTATATATAATAAATAGAAAATATTACAAAGGCGAGATTATATATTCATAAAAATAATATATTTTTTATGCATTTTATTATAATATATAATCAAAAAATATATATTAATATTTATACAGATATAGAGAT
This sequence comes from Cordylochernes scorpioides, assembly GCA_030710605.1. Lineage (NCBI taxonomy): Eukaryota > Metazoa > Arthropoda > Arachnida > Pseudoscorpiones > Chernetidae > Cordylochernes > Cordylochernes scorpioides. The sequence continues at coordinate 87,411,021 of CP092869.1, forward strand.
GTAATATTCAATTTATATTTTCCATTGCAATAAAATAAAATCCAAATCAAATAATCCGGTTTCAATTTTCTTGAAAACAACGAAAAAAAAAAAAAAGAAAGAAAATGCTTCATATATTTTCCGTTTGTTGAATCAGCAGACTTCTGGGAAATTCTACTGCCCAAATTAAATTCGTCATTTCAAAAACAAATAGCTTGCAAATTAAAAAAATAAAATAATATAATATATATATATACACATAATATAATGCCAAAAATATTTGTTACTGAAATATTATTATTTTTTTGAAGTCACAAATAATTACAAAAATAAAATTAACTTATTAAAAAAGCAAACGATCCAAAAACGACAATGTGCTGCCATCTATGGAGCAAAAAGATAACCAATTATTTTTATTTTCTTTTTTCTTTACATTTGAGCTTATTGGAATTTTATTTAATTAACTAATAATTCACCTTTTTTTAATTTTTTGATTAGTTCCCGAGGATCTAATTACTTTATTTATGAACACAATTATTTTTTAAATATTTTGAATTGTGATACTAATTATATTAATTATTTCCTTTTTTTTGCTAATTAGTTTATGACATACTTTATAAATATAAATATTTTAACATTCAGAAAATTAAAATTGCAAATTGCATTTTGTAAGTTTTTTTTTTTGGCAAAGAATATTTATAATATTTATATATTTAATAATTTTTGAAATTTTTTCGTAAAACATACAGCCCATTTTATAATATATAAATATCAAAGATGAATATATTACAAAATTTAAAACAAAATAGGCATACCCTGACTGTCTACATGAGCTTTTAAGATGATGTTTGTCTTCTAAAAAGCTAAGTAAGCGATCATGTATACCTATTTTGTATCTAACATCACAAAACCTGACCTTTTTTTCTATTTTTTAATAAAATTATTCTTTGATATATTAAGATATATTATTCTTTTTAAATTCAAAATTTTACCTACTTGTTCAGTTGTGTTTCTGATGAAATATTATTGAAAAATAGTTGTTTTCCAATAATATTAATTTAAATATTATATCGTACTAGCGGATGTGTACCCGGCTTCGCCCGGGTTTTATCCGAGTGAAAGTTTGCTTAACGAATATTATATATTATGAAGTATAATAAACAATGTTAAAGATTAGTTTTAATTATTAATCAAGATTGTGTTTGAATATGTGAGAAAGATGTAATATCGTTGTTGTTTTCTTGGCCGACTGTTTTACATATGGTGTTATCTTAAAATTGCTTGTTTTGAATATTTTTTTAGATTGAGTTGAATGAATTGCTGAATTTTTTGTTTTACATAAATGTTGAAAATTTGGTCGAAATTGATGCATTGTAACGAAAGTTTTTAGCGAACACCACTTATGAAATTTGCATTTTATTAATATAGATATATATTTTTTTAGTAAAATTATTATGTACTCATTTATTATTTTTGTGTTTTATCAAAATTCTAACCATTATCAAAAGAATTAGAGCCTATGATTATAGAATATAATATTTTTTAAATAATAAAATATTTTTAAATAAAGAAAATAAGTTAATATTTCTGTCAGGAGTGTCGTATTATATAGTTTGTTTACAAAATTTATTTTGTCCATAATATAAATATATATTTCAAATTTTTTCTTCCCATTGAATATAACAAAATATTTTTAAAACTTAATGCTGCTGACGTTATGTGGCGCTGAGTTTGTTGTTGACACACATTAAAATGTTATAATACCTTGATAAAGGTTGGCGTTCAGCCAACTGAAATATTGGTAAAATAAATTATATTTTGATCCAATATATGCCTTTTTAATTAAAAAAATAGTTTGGTTAATAAAACTGTTAAAGAGAGGAAGAAATTTAATTATTTTTATAGTTAAAAATTATTTTATTATTATATAGAATAATATTGTTTTAAAAATTAAAAAATATATAGAATAATATATAGAAATATGATATTATGTACAAATTACCACTATCTTAAAATAATAATAATAGATTGAGACAACACTATTATGTCTATATTCTCTCAAACTATTAATTCAATAAAGCATGCCGCCATTTTGGAGAACAAAATTTAAACACTTCAAATTTGTTTTGATTCTATTTTGTTGATATTCCATTTGTTTTTTCCTGCCGAGACAGTGAGTTTATTTTAATTTAATATAAAAAGATTTAATATTATTAACTATTTTGTAAAATATCTAAACAGGATATATATTTCGTTAATTATTTTATTTAAAAGGAGAATAATAAACAAAATGGTAGAACACTTATAGTCATATTAAAGATAAATCAGGTAATTATATATTATTTAATTTAATTAAAAAGGCATATATTAGATCAAAATATCATTTATTTTACCTAAATAAATGATATTTTGATCCAATATATGCCTTTTTAATTAAAGATTTATCTATGGATTGCTCTATTTTCAAAATATTATTTAATATTTCATTAATGTGTTATCGTATATTTTTATATTTAAAATTTGAAAAAAATTGTATTTTTTAAAAATATATTTTTCGTATTTTATTATATGCATTAATTAACTTTAATTAACATTTATAGTTTCATGCGCAATTATCCAGATCGAATATAGCGTGTCTTATTTGCAACTGGTAATAAATAAAATAAAATAAATATGCATTAACTTCATATCATTTTTAAACTTTCAATGTTGGGAATCTCTATGATTCAGACAATGAAACAAAAAAATATCAAGTTTACTTACAGCTGAAGTGATTTTAAAGAATTAGGCAATTTTACCTTTTAAAAGAAAGTATTTTAAATTTATTATTTTCAAAGAGAGAGAGAAAAGAACATTTAACAATTTACATTACAATTACTAATTTTACAAAACAAAACAAAACACTCATTTGTTCTCGTTTTTATATTACAGTGTTGTCAGTCTAAAAGTACGAGATCATTGTCATACGAGATCAAGATCATTGATTTACTATATTCTTCTTTTTTTCCAACTTTCAATTTATAATATTTTCTGCTTTTATAAATAAATACAAGTGTATATAACAACAACAGCAGCTTTATTAGGACATTTCAAGTATATACGAGTACTACGTATATACGCTGACTTCGCTTAATTTTTTTTAAATTGCTGATCCCAAGAAGATTAATCAAACATTATCTTTATTGATTTACAAAAGAGAGAACAAAATAAATAAGAAACTTATAATATTTTAAACAAAGATAAACTTCTGCTTCTTACAATTAGCACCTATTTACTTGTGATCTCACACACATACTCTGTAGGAACAATAAATTAATTAAACTTTAAATATATATATATTAGATAATAAAAAGGCATATTTTGGATTGAATAAAAGATTTATTTGCCAATATTTCGGTTGGCTGAACGCCAAATCTTTATCGAGGCGTTACTATTTTGTATATGTATATATATGCAACAAAAATATATAATCAAACGAGCTTGTTTTGTATAAATATAAAATAAAACATTTATTTTTTTAATTCAATATTCATATATATATATATTGAAAATGAGGCAATCCATAAATAAATCTTTAAATAAAAAGGCATATATTGGATCAAAATATCATTTATTTTACTAATATTTCAGTTGGCTGAACGCCAACTTTTATCAAGGTGTTATAACATATTAATTGATAAAATAAATGATATTTTGATCCAATATATGCATTTTTAATTAAAGATATATATATTTATATTTTACAATTCAATATAAAAATTAATATATATATTTTTGATACTGTTGGATCGTTTTTGAAGACAACTCTCAGATTTATAAAATTATTTTATTAAACATTAAACATTTTTAGATATATATAGAAACGAGTTAATTATCTCGTATTTAAGGCAACAAAAGATTCAACTAATGTTTATACATTTTCTAACCAGATTCAACTTGTGAAAACAGACGACAAAGAAAAGAATAAACAAATTTATAATAGAGGGTAAGTTCCTATTTTTTGCAAGCTTTCACACTCAAAGAATATTCAACTTCTTGCTTCAGATACCGAAATTAATATATTTAAAAAGGGGATATATATTTAAATCAAAGGTTGCTTTCGAATAACAAGAATATGAATGATATAATTGACACACACAGTTATTTTATATCATATTTTAATTGTATGATATATATGTAAATAAGTCTATTTTTTTCATCCTATATATAAAGATAATTTTACCATTCGAATATATCTATACTAAAAAAAAAGGTTTTATTTTGACAAATTAGGAATATTTTCGTATTGTTTTTCCTTATAATTTATCCGCATATTTGTAAATTGAGAAAATATATAATTATTACAAAGATATATTTACTTTATTGATAAATCAAATATATTTGGAATCCCTATATATACACCAATACCTCGCTTTGCGTCGTTTCGTTTTGCGTTTTTTTCGAAGTTGCGTCGCTGCTTAATTTTTACTGATTTTCACTGTGCGTCGTTAGATTTTCAAAGTTGCGTTGTTTTGGATTCGAGTCATTAATTTTTTTTAAATATTTTTTTCCTAAAATATGGCAACACCTTTGTTTTTGATTGCGCCTTCACATATTTTCACTTTGCGTCGTGTTTTTTTGGAACGTAACCCCGAAGCAAAGCGAGGTATGGGTGTACGTAAAACTAAATGCAATAAAAACACGGAAAAACAGATATATTGAGACAAAATTTTCAAAATATAAATTTGTGAATTTTATATTGAAATGTGAAAATAATCAAATTTTATGAAAATCATAGAAAACTCTTTTAAAACCACATATATTCTTTTGAAAATGATAAATAGTTTTTTTTTTAAAATAAATACTACCTTCTGTGAAATATTTGGGTATCTAACTCTTCAATTTTATTAAACATTGCCGAATTTATTTTAGAATTCACTAAAATTAGTTAAGACAAGGCTTAAGTGTACCATTTATGATGATAAATATTTACAGATTTTCCAATATTATCACTGAATAATAAAAGTTGAATGAATAAAGCATAATATATATGTTATGAATATTTTTTGTTGTTGTTAGATAAGGCTTGATAAGACAAAGGATCGATAAGATAAAGGGTTGAAGGTGCAGTCGTGATAAGAAAAAGATAATTATTTACCGTCAAGTAGCTTTTATTTTCAATTACTTGAGGAAAGATTACACATTAGTTATTTTCACATTATATAGAATTTATAAAGTTAATCCTATATTAGTGATTAAGAAGGATTGATATGTTAACTACGCATATTTACAACAAAACTGAAAGTCTTTCTAAAAAACGATGATAACAAAAGTAAAATTATCAATGAATAAAATAAAAAATATATTTTTTAAAATATAGAAATATTTGAGTTTTTTTAGATTATATAATATGTATATATGTATTTTTCCTTTTTTTATGTTTTATTTATTAACTTTTATTAAAATCGTCGTTTTTTTTTTCAAAAGAAATTTACATTGCATTAGATATTTTGAGCCTTTTTTAAAATTGTCTATTCATAATTATAATTTGGTTTCCTAATGTTATTTATAGCTGGTAAATATGTTTTAAAACTTTTTTGTTTAAGAGCTTTTAAAAGCATCTTAATATTTTTCGTGTATATCCTTACTTTAAAAAAAAATAACCATTAAATTATCATTAAGAAAGGAACTTTTAAATGTCATTTATCTTATGCTATGTATGCATTTTTCTATATATATAATTATTTTATTATTATTTAGAGGAATATGAGATTAGAGATATAAATTTAAAAATATTTAGAATTATTTAAAAGATTTTTTTTTCTTTCTAAAATTGATTGTTTCTCTTATCCTATCTGTTTCTAAGAGGGGGAATAGATAACAAATTCAGTAGGAATAAAAAAAGGACTATTAGATACAGTCTGGCAACACATTCCACAGGTGATTGTTCTACAAGTGGTACCTCCTCTATGACGTCACCACCGACCAATCAATGGTCACCACGCCCCCTGGTGTCACAAAGGTTGTCTGCTGCCTGATAAAATATTGATCACCGCTTCTTTTTTTTTTTCGTTAGAAGGGAGGTTTCCAGTATCAGAGATAACTTCTTTTTTTTTTTTTTGTTTCCTTCTTTTACCGAATTATTGGCACATCGCTGATTAAATTTATTTTAACCCGCTTCCTTCCTATCCCCCCCATACATCGTCTGATATAAATTTGATGTTTAGAAAGATATTACGTAACTTCGATCATTAGCTCATCATCCCACATGGGACTGGGGTTTTATGTAAACTGGGAATTTTTTTCTTTGATACGCGCTGGTTAAGTCAACAATGGGGAATTTACTAAAGTTAAACTACTTGAAGTAGTTGTCTATTAATCTGAATGTTTGTATAGATTGCTATTTATAAATATAGTTGTTGTCATTTATCGATAAAATGTGCAACAATTTGTTTTTGGCAATGTGTTTCTTTTTTTAAAAATCTCTACAGACCTTCTTACTGCAATGATAAAAGTTGTTGAATGAGAGGGCTTGGCTCATCAGTAGTGAACCCTCTCAACGGTCTCTCCAAACCAAATCTTCAGACCGCTCTACTATTGTATTGGATAGGTTTTCTTATATATCCTTTATTTTCTAAGAAATGCAGCTTGAGGTGTTTAGGGAATCTATATACATAAACTTATAGGTCTGTAGAGGTGTATATGTATAATTTCAAGAAATTGCATCGTGCAAAGGTCTTTCGCGATTATGGTTTCATATATTGCTCATAAATTGCTCTTTATTGTGGTCTATATTATTCGTATATGTGATAGAAATATGGTGAGTATTTATCTTTGTTTAATGAAATCTGTTTTTATCGTAAAGGAATGGTTAATTTCCTCCTTCTTTTTGTTGGCTGGTATTGTGATCAGGGTGCACGGATCGATCTGCTCCATGGACAAGACACCACCACCACCAATTTCCTCCTTTAACACTTTTGGCTTGCCGGTACAGCTCTTTAGATGAGCTTTAGGTGAGATAGAAGAATGAATTTGTGGCTTGTTCATTGGCAGCCACTGACGTCCAATTATTGGACATGTAGAGATATGGAAGCACCTTATAAAAAAGTGACAGTTCGACACTGAATTCTCCATTTTTCATCATTTATATTTTATACTCGATATGTGTGTGTACTCGATACTTAATAAAGATATTAATTAAATTTATAAATTTAATTGCAATCTATCGTTAATATTTTGCCCAAATAAATTTACTCTTGCAATGTGTGTTTCTTTTAAATATCATCAAATATTATCTCTACAGACTCAACATTCAATAACATATCATTGTAGTAAGGTCTATAGAGATCATATTTGATGATATTGAAAAGAAACATATTGCCAGTAAATTTATTTGTGAAAAATTTTAAAGATGTAAATATCAAGATGCTATTAAGATGGCAATGATAATTAAGACCAATTTTAGTACCGAGATATTCAAGATGGCCGAGACAATAAAAAAGATTTACTGGTCGAAAAATCTTTAATTTGAAGAGCTATAAATGCCGGCCAGGCAGCCACTATCTTTACGATAATTAAGACCAATTTTGGTCCCGAGGTATTCAAGATGGCAAGGCAACTAGAGAAGACTATGATTAAGTTTGTGAGATAATAAAAAGATTTACTGGCCGAAATATCTTTAATTTGAAGGACTATGAATGCCGGCCAGGCAGCCACTATCTTTACGATAATTAAGACCAATTTTGGTCCCAAGGTATTCAAGATGGCAACTAGAAAAGACTATGATCAAGTATGGAGAGAATAAAAAAGATTTACTGGCCGAAGTATCTTTAATTTGAAGAATTATGAATTCCGGCCAGGCAGCCACTATATTTACAATAATATCTTCATTGACCGCTCATCACTTGACTTTACTTCTGTTTGTAAATACAGTTAAACCTGTCTATAACGCCCCCTCTTGGGACTCACCATAATAGGGTGCTATAGAGAGGGGGGTGCTATAGACAGGTCACTTTTAATGTAAATCGAATCGTACTACATATTTAAAATTCGGGCGCTATAGAGAGGGAGACGCTATTTAGAGAGGGCGCTATAAACAGGTTTAACTGAATTATTTTTATTCTATTGACGTTATGTGGCGCTGAGTTTGTTTTTGAAATTAATATGTTGTTATACCTTTTTTTTTTTTTTTTTTTTTGAAAAAAATGTTGTCGTTCAGTCAACTGAAATATTGGTAAATAAATTATATTTTGATCCAATATATGTCTTTTTAATTAAATATTTTTAATGTTTGGAACGATAAAAATTGATATAAAGACTACACTATACTACACATTTAAAATCTAGCGCTATAGAGGGGAGACGCTATTTAGAGGGGGGCGCTATAGACAGGTTTAACTGTATTTAAAAAAGGTTAGTTTCAACACAATCCCTCGTATAATATAACTTAAGATAGAAAAATATCCATCCAGGAAAAAGTTTCTTGCAAAAAAATAGTATAATTGAATCGTGCGGTGTTATAGTTAAACTTACTCTTGTAAAAGTGCTCCAAGGCCAGAAAACTGGAGTCAATTAAATTATATATATTTTTACAAGAAACTCTTTCCTGAATAGATTTTTTTTCTCTCAAGTAAAAAGGTTTAGTTGTTTGATGACAATTAAACACAGGCTCTGATCGGTATATTGAGTATCATTCAATAAAATAGTTTATAATTCTTTGAAGACCAATTTTAATATGATCGTTATTTGTTATTCAAGACATTATTTCGAGGGCTGAGAACTTCAGATCTTTTCTAAGTGTTCGCTAAATAAATTTGATCCTTAAAGAGACGTGGTTGTTAAAGAGGCGTTTTATTATAATCAAGGAAAAATAATGTTATAATTTTTGTACATATCAATATTATAATGTTCTTTGAATGCTAATAAGAAAATGATTTATCAAAAAAGACAATGATCGCCTCTCCCGTTAAAATAGACGTCAAAACTATACGCCATCTATTGACTGTCGCCGCAAACTAGCGGCCTCGGGTTGGTGACAAAGCTACAACACCAGCTTTGGGAAACTGAGAAATGTTTACCTAGAGACCATGGTTTTGTGTGAATGGCCCCCGTTAACCTAGGGCGGATTTATTCCATGAGATCCACAAGGGATCTAATTATTTTTAAAAGAGAAAAAGATACAACCGCTAGAATAACCTACGTGATAAATGGATTCAAGAATCACGCCCCTATAACACAATGATAAATGATATTACTAATGTGATCTACCTTCAATAAATCCTTAAAATAAAATTTGTTTAACGGAGTACAAAATATCATTTAAAAAAAATAATTTTTATTATATAAAAAAGAGTAGTACCCACGCTTGTTCGGCGGTACAACTACTACAATAGGAAGGATACAGAGAAGATTAGAATGGCCCCTGTGATACCAGTTCGGCGGTACAACTACTACAATAGATAGGATACAGAGAAGATTAGAATGGTCCCTGTGATACCAGTTCGGCGGTACAACTACTACAATAGATAGGATACAGAGAAGATTAGAATGGTCCCTGTGATACCAGTTCGGCGGTACAACTACTACAATAGGAAGGATACAGAGAAGATTAACATGGTCCCTGTGATACCAGTTCGGCGGTACAACTACTACAATAGATAGGATACAGAGAAGATTAGAATGGTCCCTGTGATACCAGTTCGGCGGTACAACTACTACAATAGGACGGATACAGAGAAGATTAACATGGTCCCTGCGCAAGGATGACAGGCAAAATCGTGAAGCGTTCCATATAAAAAAAAAAAGAGTAATTCCAATCTTATATTTAACTAGCCGAATGACCCGGCCGTGTTTTACCCGATTGAATGTTTTGATTCAAATACTATTTGTTACAATTATAATTTGGTGCCTTAAATAAATGCATATGTTAGTTAATAACTACAGCCTATGTGCTTTATCTGTCTATGTACTGTTGGCTTCCGTAGGCGTCTCTTACTGGGTAAAAGAAAGAGAGGATTCCATTTGGTTATTAACTAATATATGCATTTATTTAAGGAGCGATCCGCTCCAACACAATAGTTACAAAAATGGGGGGGCAAAGGTGGCGTGATCGTAGCCGACCAATAGGAGGGCGCCATTCCAAAAAAAAAAAAGCAAACCGTGACAGAGGCGACGAAGAATGACGCTCGTAACTGTATATATAATACTCTACTTAATTTCTTAATGTGACCACTGAGCTGAAAAAGCACTGCATGATGATTGGATGATTGCTGTCTCGTGATATTAAAGGACCAATCAGCGGGCGGTTAAAACGGACACCGTATAAAAACACACACACGCATTAAGCCTAATTTTATAGTAGACATAGATCTCTTTGATCCACTTTTGAATTACAATATTTAATCTAACAGCTGTATTTTTCTATTTCCCTCTTCAAATATTATAGATATGTATTTTCAAATAAATCTCTATGTTTAAAACAGATTATAGAAAAAGAGACCGCCCAATTCTTCATTTTCCATTTTCTCCCCCTAATTCACCAGGATCTGCTCAAAGGAAATAAAAAAGACCCGAATACCTGTTACATGAGACTTTATTTCTAGATCAGCCGAACAAGAACAAAGTTTTAAGAGAGCAGAAGATAGTCCGCCTCAATAACTTTCCTTAATTCAATCAGCAAGAGCCTCTTGTAATTCCTTCTTCTCCAAGGGAATTAACTGGATAAGAGATTCCCAGCAAATATATCGACCATCCACCCATTTCTACCTCTTTCCCCCACATTTAAATGTATCCACAAATTCTTAATGCATGATACTTTTTAATAGCGTCGTTACCTCATATTTATTCTTCATTTTAGTCTTTTTTATATTTTTCTTATCCCAGTTCCTCTAAGGAATCTTCGTAAAGACGATGGATTATATTGTCATAATGAGTCGATGCATTTCTGCAGTTGATTCAGAGAATCTGAAGAACATACTGTGACAATCTACGTATCTTCAGATAAGGTGTCGTGCCTAGCAGATAGAACCTTCACTGCCGAAGCTAAGATGAATTCAGAAACATATTTTTGTTGGTATTGCTTACATTCAATAACGGCATATAACATCGTTATTGAGTTTGAGTCAAAAGGCGATCCATTAATTAAGATTATATAAAAGGGCGTACCTGGATCTGTAAAGAAAAAAAAAACATTTTTTTTTCTCAAAATATTTCGAGAGATTGCTCCCTTTTTATCAATTTATTGCACAGTGAATTGATAAAGAGGGAGCAATCTCTCGAAATATTTTGAGAAAAAAATTTGTTTTTTTTTTTCTTTACAGATCCAGGTACGCCCTTTTATATAATCGTTATTGAGATTTGTGGCTTTTTTTTATAGGTTTAACCCCTATCACAGGATAACCCTCCTTTTACAACTATTGTATATATATATATATTAAAGGTGATTTAGTTATAAGACTGATGTATATCCCTTCAATTAGGTTCCTTCAATATGTTCGATCCATATATATTTAGAAATGTTGTTGAGACGTTATTGTGACCTCTGGATCCAACTTCACAAGAGCCAAGATGACATGGGTGATATAAAAAATTAATCATTTGCGCAGCTGAAAATCAAAAATATTGTGAGTTAATATCATTTGTGCGCTATAAAATATCTGTAAGATAGGAAAACTATTGGCATTTCAATATTTCTCTGGAGATAATGATGGATATAAGTGATGTTTCATCAAATTTCTTTGTTCTGAGCAATCCTGTAGATAACTATGGTTGAAGAATACTCTGAGATGATAAGATCTGGTTGATGTATTGTCAGTATTGGGCTGTTAGTTGTCCTCTTACGTCTTTGATAGAACAGTAGAGAACAAACCAGTTGGAATAGGCTGCAGGAGGGTGAAATGTCAAAGCCACTCTAACTTAAATGTGTAGACATTGTCTATAAAGACGAATAGATAAGTAATATTTCTGCTAGATTCATCTGTTCTTCATTCCTTAAAGATTTCCAAAAACACTTCTCTTTGTACTACAAAGTAGATTATCTAGAATTAACTCTTCCGACAAAGAGTACTCCAATGTTAATAATACATTTAATTGGACATTTTTATTTATAATTGATTACTAATTATTGTTGTTTGATCTCGAGGCTAATTAGTAATCTCCCCATTTTTGCCTGGAATCCGAGAAATCCTCAACAATCACTTCTCAATACTTTTGTTAAAATTAATTAGTGGTTAGAAAGAGAGATTTAAAACTTGAAGAAAACTGAATTTGTTGAGTTGAATCGATTTGTTTGATCCTCTTATGTCTGTGCTCTAACATTATCCGTTTTAACCTCGTTTTTTATGACATCCATTCTATCCCCATAGGAATATTCGGTTGATTGTACGATTAGAGCATTTATCATTGTTTACTGCTGCATTGGCTTGCTAACCTCACCTAACCTAACCCAACCTAAACCAGCCTAATCTAACCTAAACCAATTTATCCCAACCTTAACCAACCCAACTCAACCTAAACCAACCCAATCCAACCTAAATCCGCCTAATTTAACCTATACCAATCTAACCCAACCTAATTCAACCCAACTCAACCTAAAACAAACTAATCCAACCTAGACTAACCTAAACCAAGCTAAACCAAACTACCCCAACCTTAACCAACCCAACTCAACCTAAAGCAAACTAACCCAACCTAAACCAACCTAATTTAACCTACACTAACCTACCCCAACCTTAACGAACCCAACTCAACCTAAAACAAACTAATCCAACCTAAACTAACCTAAACCAAGCTAAAGTAGCATAATCCAATCTAACCCAACCTACACTAACCTAAACCAAGCTAAACCAACCCAAAATAACCTAAACTAAACTGATCCCAACCTAAAATAACTTATCTCGAACTAACCCAATATAAGCTAACCTAAACCCCAACCTAATCTAACCTAAAATGACCTAACCCAACCTAAGCTAACCTAAACCAAGCTAATCCAACCTAAAATAACCTCTAACCCGCCCTACCCCAAACTTGAAACAGAAATCTCTATACCATATATATATATATATATATATATATATATACTCGATTAAAATACACGTTCAGATAATTCTTCTTTTTCAAATTATAAAAAAAAACACGTTTTTATATATAGAACGTTCAAAGTAAAAAAAAATCTTGCAAATAAATTTTAAATGTTTTCTCTATATGAGGGACCTATATGCATATTGTAACGTAAAAAAGAGGTTTTGTTATTTAAAATATTATAAAATAATTATTATATTAATGACTTAAACATATATATGATAATAATTGGTTAATTATCTACAGATAAAGAACAATGTGTTAAGCCAAAATATTGAACATTAAGGATTTCTTTTTTTAAATAATCAATTATAAAAATCTGTTATATTTTTTTCGGTGAAATTTTAAAATACAAATTATTTATCTTCGTAACAAAAATATGTGAATATTGGAAGTATATATTTCTCTGGAAAATATATATTTAAGTTAGAAAATGAGAGTTCATTTAAAAAAAAAAGAGAAAGAAAGAAAAAAAGATAGAGAAATGTAAAAGAGAAACAAAAGACTATCATTTCAAGGAGCTAATTGTTTGTCGGAGAGAAAACTTTTTTGTGAGGGATTTGGCAAGAGAAAATTTCACAGAGGACGATTTTATTTGAGTCCGGTACCACTGTTTAAAGTTCTACGGGCGAAGACATTTGAGGCTTTACAGTAAAATGGTCTTCTGCATCGATTTTTGGGGTTTCCATTTTCTTCCTTACCTACCTTGTGGTAACTTTATTTCTTTCTCCTCACTTCTATTCTGTGGTGAAATAAATGAGAGATTCAACTCTGTGATTAGAATATACAACTGATTCAGCTACGCTTTGTCAATAAATTTTTAGAACATTTTTCTGAAATGTTGTTTTTTTTAGTAAATATTTTAAATTATTTTCTTTTTTTTTTTTTATTCATATTAAACATTTTTAAAATACACTCAAAAACAAGCCATTTGCAATTGCGAACATGGTCTTCAAAAACATATATCAAAACGACATATAAAATTTACAAATAGATAAATAACACAAAATATTAACATATTGGAAAAATAAATTATATGTAAACTGGAAATAAACTCTGGATGTTATCAGAACTAAATTTCCATAAGAAAAACACTAATATTACATGAAAATTCCTTGAACAACGTGAAAACAGATCAGAATTTGATGTATGAAAACATAAAATTATTTGATATGAGAGAGAAATTCAAAGTGAAAACATTATTTGCATATAAAAATAACCTATAAGGTAATGATATGATAGTTCAAAAATGACGAATAATCATAATGACATGTGAAAACCCTAGAATCGAAACTCTACTCACCAGTGTTAAGGTACAATTTGGATTATAGATTATAAACACGAGGTAATAAGACCAAATATAAATAAATAATGTGTGACGTTTCGGTAACAGGGTTGTTACCATTTTTTTTGTCCGTTCTTTTATTTGGGTTGTAGATGGAAAGGAAATGTTGAATTATGCCATTAAAAGGTAGCAAGATCAAATCCAAATTAGTATTCTATATATAATGTTTTGGTAACTAGTGCTGATAAGACATAATTTGGATTATAGATTAGAAACAAGGTAACAAGACCAATTCCAAATAAATATCGGCTTTATCTTTCATTCGGTACTTTTATCTGAAGATGGTAACAACACTGTTACCGAAACGTCACACACTATTTATTTATTTGGTCTTATTACCTATTGTTTAATTACCAGTGATTTCTATATGTCATAGAGGAATACATTTCCTTTTTACATATTTACACAAATGTCATAATATAAATTGGAATAAACGATATGGTGATATTATCTAACAAGCAATATATGCAATTTATTATGATATATATAAAAGCAGACGAACTCACAAAAAAGGCATATTTTGACCATTCACATTAGCTTTTCGATGGCAGAGCGTAATCAAGTGGAACAAAAATCAACTAAATAATGTTTTAACACCTTTCCGTGATATTTGGCCAACCCAAATTCTTGATAAATCAAGAAAAGCTAACCACGAACGCGTTTCAGGCTGTTGGCTCTCGTCATTGTGGTGTAGCCTGTATCTCTACGACCAAATATTCGATCTTAGAGGCTTTCTGAGAAATCAAGAAATGCGTATTTAAGGCCAAATTTGTGTAAATGTCAGGTGTTTATATTAAAAATTCAAAAAGGACATACCCTGACCATTCAAATGAACATTTTAGATAGCAGAATGTGTCAATTTTTCTTCACATCATGATATATTTATATAATAAGAAGGAATATATTGGATTGAATAAAATATTTATTTGCCAATATTTCGGTTGGCTGAATGCCAACCTTTGTCAAGGCATTACAAATATTTGGAAAACAAATATTTTATTCAATCCAATATATGCCTTTTTATTGTATAAAGATTCAAATATGGATTGCTCTTTTTTCAGAACAAATTATGATATATACATATGTGGCAATATCGTTGCGGAATTTCTTGTTGTTGGATGCGAATGGTGAGATTTGATTGAAGCGCAGTCGTTTGAGTGGAAGTTGCAGCATACAGTTAGGAATAATCAGGACACGTGATGGGGTTTGAAAATGAAAGGCAACTGGATTGGAGGAAAGAAAGCTTGAGAAGAGCTGAGCGATTTGACTTATTAATTATCTGATCACATGGCGGTGATTGAACTTAGCTGTGGGATGAGCAGAGGGAGAGAGGTCTCGAGTAGATGTC
Source organism: Cordylochernes scorpioides (assembly GCA_030710605.1). Taxonomy (NCBI): domain Eukaryota; kingdom Metazoa; phylum Arthropoda; class Arachnida; order Pseudoscorpiones; family Chernetidae; genus Cordylochernes; species Cordylochernes scorpioides. Next base: position 87,426,749 of record CP092869.1, read on the forward strand.
ACCTTGTTGGAAGCGGAATCACAACTAGGTCCGAACTCGGCGAGAGCCAGTGAACCACTGCCTATTCTTGCTTTTCGATTTAACACCAAGATTCAGTTTCTCTCTGATTGGTTGAGAGATGATCACATGATCTTTTCCTATTGGTCGACCTATTTAGGTGCTGTCTTCTGATTGGCCGGCGGTTTCCTTTGGTGTTGCTTTTGCAGGAAGATATATCCGATTTCGTCAGGAAGTGTTGGGTAGCTTGACGCTTATAACTTCGACGGATATTAGATACGTCCTGTCTTTGCCGGAAATATTGGGTGTTAGCTTAACATTTATAACTTCTGGTCACCAGATACATCCTGTTTTGTCAGGAAGTATTGAGTGCTTCTTGACTAATATAACTTCTGCGGTCACTAGAGACGTCCGGTCTCTGCCCCTGCAATATTGACACAGGGGTGCCAAGAATAGTCGTGCCAGCTTTAGGCCTACTTCCTATGTCTTATTGCTACTTGCTTTCCTCCAGTTACCTTGTTCTTTATTAAGTCTTTGAAAATCATACATGGTACATACATAGTGGGTCGGGGTTGCATTTAATTATATACAAATTATGACAGATGCGCCCCCTACATGTGAAGAATTCAAGAAGGGGTTAGCCTGAGAGAATTCTGTAAAGTGAAAAATAATTTTGTGGGAAAATTAGTTGTGGGTATTGAGGGGCTATATACAAGCATTGCTGGTGATATAAAAGTAAAATAGAATGGTGTTGATGATATAGGTTGAGTATAATTAATAGAAATCAAAATTTTTTTTAATTGTAAGAAATCAAAATGAATGCTATGGTACATAGTGGATTAAAAGAAAAGAAAATGCGCCTAAACGAATTCTACTCGAGATAGGCAATGAAATCGAGGGAGTTCTATTAAGGCTTTTGAAATCAAAATAAAAAATAATATAAAAATAGTTGAATGAAATCAAAATTGAATGTGTTTGGTTGAAAAAAAAATTGTTTTGTTGCATGGTGATAAGGGAAAATGCCTAGTTACTTTTTTGCTCGAATTTTGGAAAAGAATTCGAGGAAATTTCATAAGGTCTTTTGAGAAATCAAAGTAAAATAAAAAGTTGAAAGAAATCAAAGTGAATGCTTGATGCATGGTGAAAAAAAAAAAAAAGGAAAATGCCTAACCATATTCTCGCTCGAAATTGGGAATGGAAAACGAGGGATTTTTATTAGGGCTTTTGAGAAATCAAAAAATAATTAAAATAAAAGTTGGAGGAAATCAAAAATAATATAAAAGTTGGGAGAAATCAAAGTAAATGCTTGGTTGCATGGTGAAAAAAGATAGAGAAAAAAAAGAATGTTTTTGTAAGTCAAAATGAAATATAATATCCAATTTTGAAAGAAAACCAATGAGTTTTTGTTGATTGGAAACTATGATAACATAACTAAGTGGTAAATATATGATAATTAATGATTAAAAGTGATGTTAAGTTGAATAAATTGATAAATTGATTAAATATTTACATTTTTAATTGAGAGAAAATAATGAAAATGATTAATATGAAAAATAAGGTGTATTGGTTTGAACCCTTTGGTATCTACATGCCCTGATCTAAATGTATTGATTGCTCCATTATGCCCTATAAATGTTTTAATTGCTCAATTATGCCCTATAAATTTTTTGTCTCATCTGTAGTGACACTTAGGTGAAAACGTGGTTCTAGCCCTCAAGTGCGTTTATGCTATGTGTACAGGAGACATGGAAATCTATATAACCTTCATGTGTAATTTTTATCTTTGTGTGTGTTGTGAAAAAATGTTAGAAGTCTGTTGTGTAAGAAATGTGTGAGCGAGTTCTATGTGTTGTCTTGTGGATGTGGAATTGGATGATAAAAATCGATATGTAGACTCGAACTGGAATCAAAAATCGGTGGCATAGCGAGGTTCCCAGTTGACCTCGATAGGGGACCTTCTCATTGTAATTAGAGGTACGGAAGTGGGGTGTGTCGGGCAAAAGAGAGGGAATGAAATTGGAGATCGGACGAGGCGCTCCGCTTTGTTTGCATAGGCCGAATTTATCGCCGCGGACTACACTTCCTGTCGCGGTGTCTCAAAATTCTCATTTCCTGCCGTCTATTTATTTTGGGGTGTGGCTCGGGTCTTGTTTTTGGAGTATGACTTCTCCGACATTGGTTGGTCATCTTTTCAGTTACTGCTATCTCTTCGGAGTTTATTTAGATTTTCTGCAAAAATGGTTCCTAAAATTATGAGAAGTTTTATAAATGCTTGTCCAAAATTAAAAACTGCCTCTTGTAGTTCGAAGATTTTATGAGCGGGCATGGTATAGATAAACAAGTAATTAATGATTAAAATTGGGATACAGTTGTATGGTAGAACTAACAAACAAAGGATAAAAATCAGATGAAAGATAGGATATTGCCCCATGTTCGTCCATATTTTTGTAACTGGGGACTCTGAAATATTTGCTTGAACCTTATTAATTGTAGAATTTGAATGATTGGTAGGTTCGCAGTTCTCCTGTTTGATATCTTTAGGGAGTGGTGTGATATGATTGAACTGGTTGTCAGGTTTACAGTTCTCCTGTTTGATCGTCAATGGTTTTATTAGAGATATGTCGGCGGTAATTGGTTTAGGTTGAGATGTGTGATCGTTTCTCTGACGTGGATGTGGTAATTTTGGCATTGTTTGTGTTGTGTGTACGCTGTGCTTTATGTACGAATTTTGTTTTGCTTTGGTGCCTGTGTCGGTATTTTAACGTGAAGGTTGGTTGTATTCATCGATTCTTCTAGCGAATCGGCAGGTGGGGCAGGTTTTTACCTGTTTTGCGATGTCTTGTGTCATGTTCTGCCAATAATATTGTGATGAGATGAGCCTCGTCATCTTGGAGATGTTTGGATGGTGGTGTTGAGTGTGTACGGACTTAAGAAGTCTGGTTGTAAGTGAACTTGGGACTATAGTTTTAAGTACTCCTTTTCGGGAGACGGTGCGCAGTTTATTGTGATCCATAGTCACGCGGGATTTTCTCGGTGGAGAAGACTGTTGGCTCTGTATGAGTGGCGCATCTAGAAAGCCACAAAATGGGATACGAGTTCCAACGCCCGTTTCATATTGTTGTACTCCATTTATGTTACGGACCTCATATTCGTATCTTGACAATCTTAACCTCCATCGAAACAATCTGCCTGACGGAGCTTTGATCTCTTTCAACCACTGCAATGCGGGATGGTCAGAAAATATTGTAAACTTCTGCCCATTAGACAGGTGCGGAAATTATCCACACTTTCCACAATGGCTAGGCATTGTAGTTCCAAGTCTGAATAATTTCGCTCGTGACTACGCAGAGATCGGCTGAAATGTTGAACGGTGTATGTCTTCCCATCAGGGTAGACTTGTTTAAGAATGCCTGTAATGCTGAATGTTGAGGTGTTACAGTACACCTGGCATGGCAGACCTTCCTGGTAAAGGTGTAATGTGGGGTGTGTGGTAAGGTTTTCTTTCAGGTTAGTGAACGCTTTCTGGCATTCGTCATTCCAGACCCACACGACATCCTTTTTTAGAAGGTTGACAAGTGGTGTCCGCAAGCGGGCGTGGTCCGGAATGAACTCTTTGTAGGCGTTCACAGCTTTTAGGAAAGATCGCAATGTTTTTCGATTGTGTGGTTGTTTGGTGGCGTGAATTTTTTCTATGTTTTGTGTAGACGGGATGATTGTATTATTCTTAACGGTTGTGCATGTGTTTACTGGTTGGTGTCGCCTTTTGGTGTGAGTGTCGCGCTTGTTGGGCTGGTTGTGTGTGTTACCGTTGTGTGACGACGTATGGGTGCGTGTGTTGTGAGTGTGAAAACCGTCCTGTGGTTTTATGTGTTGTGGGCATAAAGTATTGGCAATTGGATTGAGTGAAAAGTTGCGTGGTGTATAGTGAGTGTTAGGTGTTGTGTTGTAGTATGCATGGGGTAAAGGGTTTTGTTGTGTATTAGTGTGAGTGTCGAGTTCGTTGTGTGGGTTGGTCATGTGAGAGTTGTGCAACGGTGTGTGATCACCTATGTTTTTGGTATGCGAGTTATCCCGCTGTGTGGGTGCGTTTTGGACAGGTTCATAAGTTGAAGTTGTTGTGGTTTGATTATTTGAGGGCATGTAAAAAAGGCAATTGCCTTTAGTGAAAAAGGGGCATGTAGATAAGTCGGTTTTTCTCAATGAATGCACGCAATGGTTGTCATAGGCGGAAAGTTGGGATGCGGGGAAAATTTTTTGTGACATCGCCTGACACTGCCAGTACGTGCATACATTGGACACATGATTAAAATGGTAGGAAAGGGTAGACAATGGGGCGCCCAGCTGGAATATAGTGCATTTATTAAAATCTATGGTTAATCTGAATTTATGGAGGCTATTGATACTAAGAATTCCAAATGGCAATGGTGCATTCACTACATGGAAATTCTCCTTTCGTGATATTTGTCCTATTGTCAGTGGGATAGATAGTTTACCCATGGTTTTTGCAAATCCGTTTAGGGTTTGGAGGTGTAGTGAATGTCCCTCAAGGGTTAAATTAGGCAGGTGGGTTTTTAGCATATGATAAATATTATATGGCACTATACTCAGGCTGGCGCCTGTATCAATTAAAAAGGGGCATGATACATTAGGGGCTAGAAAAAGTTTGACAGTCAGTTGGTTTAGGGAGCCTACCTCAGTCTCGAAAGGGCTGCTCGGCTGGGGTGTCTCTGGCTTGACTTGGTTGTTGTGGAATCGGAACTGGTGATTTTGGGACCGTTTGCACTGTCCGGACTTTTTCGTGGGTCGTCGGGACTGGTCGACGTCGGCATTCGCTGTGCCAGTGTCTCGCGCCGCAGAACTTGCAGTTGGACGGCGGAAGAGGTGCATTCCATGCACCTGGGCGTCGGGGTGTGCTGTGGTACGGACCCGACATTGTGGGTGGTTGATCTTCTCTGGGTCGCGTTGTCGGTACACTGGGCCCGTGGATCCGCTGTACAAGTCGGAACCACTCTCCTAGGTTCTCGGGAGGCACTACGCGGACTAGGCGCTGGTCGTTGAATGGCAGTCCTTCTGTCAGCGTCTCGAGGATCACCTCTGGTGGAAGTCCTAGTTGCAATCCCATGGCGGTTTTTTCCCGGTAGTAGGTCTCTAGGTTGGCTTGTCCAGTAAGTTTCATGGCGAAATATTTCGCAAAGGACGCTTCGCTTGACTCAGGGTAGAGATCTAGGAGGATTTGTCTCACCTGGAAATAACTCCGGTCGGCCATCCGAAGTTTCCTGAAGAGCTCCAGGGGTTGTCGCGCCAGATAGTTTGGCAGGCGGAGTAATTTTTCTTGTTCTCCCATGGATGCGTCTTCCATTTTTCGGTCGAATGCTTGGAAAAACTGTGTCGCGTTGTATGTGCCATCGAAAGGCGGGATCGCCGACTCCGCTCCATCAGAAATTTTTACCCGGGTCAGGAGCGTTGACAGCTGGTTGACGGCGTCCGCTAGGGGCGCAGTTGTCTCGCCCGTCTCTCTTACTTCCTGCCTCCCTTCCGTTGTTGTTTCCGTCGGGCCGTCCGACTTTACGCCTATGGGATCCTGATTAAGCTCCATAATCACAACTAGGTCCGAACTCGGCGAGAGCCAGTGAACCACTGCCTATTCTTGCTTTTCGATTTAACACCAAGATTCAGTTTCTCTCTGATTGGTTGAGAGATGATCACATGATCTTTTCCTATTGGTCGACCTATTTAGGTGCTGTCTTCTGATTGGCCGGCGGTTTCCTTTGGTGTTGCTTTTGCAGGAAGATATATCCGATTTCGTCAGGAAGTGTTGGGTAGCTTGACGCTTATAACTTCGACGGATATTAGATACGTCCTGTCTTTGCCGGAAATATTGGGTGTTAGCTTAACATTTATAACTTCTGGTCACCAGATACACCCTGTTTTGTCAGGAAGTATTGAGTGCTTCTTGACTAATATAACTTCTGCGGTCACTAGAGACGTCCGGTCTCTGCCCCTGCAATATTGACACAGGGGTGCCAAGAATAGTCGTGCCAGCTTTAGGCCTACTTCCTATGTCTTATTGCTACTTGCTTTCCTCCAGTTACCTTGTTCTTTATTAAGTCTTTGAAAATCACACATGGTACATACATAGTGGGTCGGGGTTGCATTTAATTATATACAAATTATGACACATATATATATATTATATTAAAAAAGAGATTTTGTTGATTTCTGAGTATCTTGATAATTATGCTATGGTAATGCAGTCGTGGTTAAAATCTTGAAACTATAATAAAAATAGTAAAGATTAGAAATAGCTTTAATTGAGGTTATGGAATATAGAAAACATAATTTGAGAAAGGTATGCCTGACTTAAGGCGTAAGAAATAAAAAAATTAAAAACTTATTTACATAATGTACAAAAGGTTTGAGCCGGCCATCGGGAAACAACCACAATAGGTTATATAAAGGGAAGTCGCGACATCTGGTGGTATACTTAACAATTGAATCTATGAAATATAATTTTAAATAAAATTATATTTTTATATAACATATATATATATATATATATATATATGATAATATAGAACAGCCTATACGGTTGGTTAGAGCTTCATATCTCTGCATCAATATTTATATTAAAATCTATATCCCATAATACCAATACTCTAGAAGAAATAATGACAGAAGAAAATTGTGTTTTAGAGAATTCTACTCAAGACTCTCTAATGAGTTTCCTATTGTGGTGCTCCCTCTGGGGGACAATTAGCGATGGTAATAAAACAGAGTATTTTACTCACTGATTATTTCCTGCTAGAAATCCTACTGTGAACACATAGGAGAACTAAGATTCTAATGACTTCTTTGTATGCTCTTCTGCTCGGAAATAACTTCATTGGAATAGTATAACCATGTAAATTTCATAAAACGGTAAATAGGTTAGTAATGCCTATTCCTTTTTGCATATTAGTTAGCTATATTGTTACATCAATTTTAATGCGCCTTACATTTATTCACACTATTTTATGATATTTAATCGTTTAATCATTTTACAATCACTATATAGTTTATGTATCATTTACGAACGGTAAAATACGTCCAAGGTAGCCTAGTGGACATGGCATCTGCCCGGTAAGCGGAACATTGTGGGTTCGATTCCCATCCCTGGACACTTTTATTTTTCCGTTCATCATTACTCTTCATAATTCACCCTTTCATACCTCATCCAAAAAGGTTAGAAATAGTCGTTATTTCTCCTTGAAATAAATTTCGATTTTTCGTTGAAAAGAAACACATTCGGGATAGTTTTAAAATGTCGTTTTACAAATAGGTTAGTAATGCGTATTCCCTTTTGCATATTAGCTAGCTATATATACCGTGAGATATCATTCAACCAGCACGTATCATCCATCCACCACGCACGTATATTTAAAAAAATATTTTAATTTTCAAACAGAAATAATGTAGTATATTTTTCTCTCATTATATAGTAGGTATTTAATATATGTATATAATAACGTGTATATAAAAAATGTATTTAATATTAAGTTGTTAAAGTGATAATCCTGTTGAAGGACTGACAAAAGTCTGAAAACTTGAAAATAAAAGTTGTACAAGAAACTTAACCCTGGAAGATTTATTTATTTTATCATATACTTTTTTACGCCTGATTTCTAGGTATAGATTTTTTAGATAAAGAATTTTAACGCGTGTTATAGTTAGATAATATTCTATTGATTACATACAAACTTTTAAAAATGCGTAGCAAATGTAATATGCAAATTATCCTCATTTGAATAAATACACTTTTTTTACTGTTCTAAAAGCTATTTATTCAAGTAATATGCAAATTTCATACTTGCATCTATGTAAGCGAATCTTTCTAAACAAACTATCTTGTTTTATCGGGGTATTGGTCAAATCTTATTATTATTATTATAATTATTCCTAGTACATGTGGTACAGGTCATGATAAACATGGTCAATTCTAAGCATTGAATTTTTTAGCTCGAGATTTTTGGCGATAGTTATCATTAGAATTTTCTCTATTTATTACAAACTAACTTATTAAAAATACGTAGCAAATGTAATATGCAAATTAACCTAATATATAAAACACTTTTTTTTTCATATCCCGGGCAGTTGGCGTTTCTTGCGCTCCAGGGGCCTGGGTTATCCTTATATATATATCTCTCTCTTCTTCTATTCAAATAAAATGAATCCCCTACTGTTTTAATAGTATTTTATTGAAGTAATCTGCAAATTTTTCATATTTGCATATATGTAAGATGAATCTTTCTGAGCAAATTTTATCTTGTTTCATCGGGATATTGGTCAAATGTTTATATTATCATTATAATTATCCCTAGTACACGTGGTACAGACTATGATAATTATGGTAGGTAATAGTTAACGACTTCTTTTACTGTAAGTGTACCACATGTCTACATATGTAGAAAGAGAGCAGTTCGATTTTTGTATTTATACAAGTTACAAGAGAGGTCAGAGGCGGTCATTTCTTTTGGAGTTAAGTCGGCCTACCACTGAGTAGTGCTCTCAGTCTTAATGACAAAGGCAGACACATTCTACTTCACCCAGTCATGATGGTTGTCAAACAGACACCATCAAGGGTCATAACTTGATACCCTGATATGATTGAGTGGAGATACGAAAGAAGAAGACGAGAGAATCGCCAGACATCTTCTTGAAGAAGGAATAAGTATATCAGAGTCACGTTTGATTATATACACTCACTGGTTGAAGTTGAACATTTGAAAGAATCGAAAGCCATTGGAGTAATTTTTTCTTAATAGAAAAAAAAAGTGCTCAATGCGGGGATTCGATTCAGGGGTAATGGCTGTTGAACACCAACGGTTTACACCACTGGTTCACCGACCAACCCCCATATTAAATGTTGTGTAAATATATATATCAAATTACGAATCTATTTTAGACGCGTAATATTCTTTTTAAAATAAAACAATTTCCACTGTCCTTACTGCAATGGAAAATTTAATATTTCCATTGCAGTAAGGGCAGTGGAAATTGTTTTATTTTAAAAAGAATATTACCTGTCTAAAATAGTTTCGTAATTTGATAACATATGGCGCTCTAGTGCATCGTAAATATATATATGGAACAAACACTGAATGGATAGTTTGAATCAAAAAGCGATCCATCAATTAAGTCTATATAAAAGGGCGTACCTGGATCTGTAAAGAAATAAAATTCTTAAAATATTTCGAAAGATTGTTCAATTCAAATTTATTGTAATAAATGGATAATGGATTGCAATAAATTGATAAAGAGGGAGCAATCTCTCGAAATATTTTAAGAATTTTTTTTCTTTACAGATCCAGGTATGCCCTTTTATACAAACTGAACGGATAACTAGCTACGACAGAAGCTAGGTAGATACGATAGAAACATACGCGTTAAAAAAATAGTATTGATGCAAATAATATTATAATTGAATTAAATAAATTAAAAATATTTGCAGAGATTCTTTATTGAGATAATGGTAGGCAAGCTTTCACGTGGTCACATTTCATCAGGCAACTGGCATGCAAAGACATGCAACGTACATATAATAGTGTCAAATTATATTGACAAACATTTTCAGTTTTTTTTTTTTTCTGATCAGGTTTTAGGGGGAAGAATGTTGTCTTCGTTTGTTGGTGAACCAATCTCTCACGCCTTCTCATTGGACGAATGTGGTCATGTCTGTATATAAGAGGGGACTAAGGAAATGAGAGAGGCCCAGAGCGTGGAGAATTGGTGTGGAGATACTTAAAGTGTTTTTCTACGAGGTTTTTCCCTGTCTGGCTGTTCTCTTGGCATCCCTGTGTCACCCGAGTCCGATCCCTACCAACGCTACAATAAAGCTAAGTACTTTTTATTTTTAAGTTACAAATCGCTAGTTGTCATTTATTTCCTTTTTGTTGTTGGTGTTGCTAGTTCTTATTTATTTCCTTTTTGTTGGTGGTGTTGTACTCTTGAGTGTACGCTTTTCTGTGTATTAAGGTACATTTAATTTAGCCCCTAGCTTATTCTTTTTTTTTTTTGTGTGTGTGATAACCCGCAAAAGTATTAACTTTTGTCAATAGAATCTCTTTTGTATGTATGTTGTACGTCTTTGCGTAGCCAGTGGCCTGATGAAGCGTGACCGCGTGAAAGCTTGTCTCCCAATATCTTAATAAAAGAAACTCTGCAAATATTTTAAATTTATTTAATTCAATTAAAAAATAGTATGTTACAATTTCTTTTAGTTTTATATTTAATGGTTACATCAGCCTGTTATTCTTTTAGTTCAGACGTTTCAGTGGTATGCTATCACTCTTCTCAGAGAAATTTCTCTTGAGGAAAATAACAGAAGAAGAAAAATTCGGCTCACCTAGCCAGGGACGATATAGGCGATTTACTGAAATGTAAGGAATTAACTAAATTAACGGTTGATGTTCAACTTTATTCAACTGTAAATACAAAGCGCGATGTCCCGCCAAGGACACTGGCGCCCAAAGGAAAGCAATACAAGAGAGAGAGAGAGAGAGGGAGAATCTATTTACATATCCAAATAGATATGCTCAAGGCATTTACATATTTTTGAAATTGATTTCAAACAAGCATACTATATACATAGGTAATTTAATTTAAACACACCTCAAAATAAAGAAAAAAGGGAAAAAAATCATATATACAGCACACATAGTTAATTATACCTAACACTTGAGATTAATTAAAAACTTTGATATAAATTTACAAAATCTATTGAATACAATGTATGAATCCCTGCTGGATATCAGTTCTCTTGGATCGGTACAGAGGATACAGTTATTGAGTCTGTAGTCTTGAAATGCTGGGCACTTAAGTAAAAGGTGAGTGGAATCTTGAATGCGGCATCCACAAAAACAGCCCGGATCCTCCGATGCGCGGATTCTTTCCAGAAAACTTCCGAAATTACCATGGTTGGTTACAAATTGTGTGTTGTGGAAATTAGGGCGAAAATAATTAGGAATACCCCGGTTGAAAAAACTTGTACAATTTCTCAGAGAAACTTCCAAACAACAAATGATCTTTAAAAATATTTTATACTTAAGTAATGTGTCGTGTGTTTGTGTTTTCATTATGCAGTTAAACCTTGGCTCGTCGTTAACTTTGTGATAACGCTTGATATTTTCGAACAATTGAGTGTTATTTCGCATTACCTTTTTTACTTTTCATAATATTATATGGCAGTGTGAATATATATCTCTCTAGGAACCATAATTCACTCAAATCAATTGCTTCACATTTGCACAATTGCATCAAAAGGCTTATTTCTTTGTAACGCGGTTTCGAGACAGTTAAGTTAGCACTCTCGCTTGGGACTCACCAAAATAGAGTGATATAGAGAGGGGTTGCTATAGACAGGTTACTTTTAATGTAAATCGCATCGTACTACGTATTTAAAATCAGGCGCTATAGAGAGGAAGACGCTATTTAGAGGGGGCACTATAGACAGGTTTAACTGTATGTTTATAAGGTATTTTTACGATAGGTTTATAGTTTTTATTAGACGAAAAACATGGTGAAGGAAGACGAGTTTCTTTTATTGACGAATAGGTGCAAGCTTTCGGGTAAAAACCCTTCGACAGGCGAGCGCGAACATGCTAAAAGGTACAATTTCCTTAAGTTTTGTCCATATTAAAGTATGTATATATTATATAGGATATTCAACTATTAAATATATATATATATGTTATAATTAATGATTAATGATATTTTCTGCTTGATTATAGATCATGTTGAGGATTATGGTAATGTAATGCAGTCGTGGTTAAATCTTGAAAGTATGATAATAAAACTAATGGAGATCACATATATATGTTTTATAAAAATATATCATAAATATATTTCATAGATAAAATACACTGCTAAATCGACCACCAAAGGTCGCCGTTTTCACTATAAAATCTCGCTGTTCCCCGCTGGCCGGCTCAAAACTTTTGTACATTATGTAAATAATCTTATGTTTTCCTCATTCTACTCGCCTTGAACCAGACAGTACTTTTATCAAATTATGTTCTTTTATATATTCCTTTAGTTCAATTAAAGCTTGCACCTATTCGTCAATAAAAGAAACTCGTCTTCCTTCACCATGTTTTTCGTCTAATTTCAATCCAGGAAGAATTCTTTATCTATATTTATATAGTTTTATATTCATATTTTTAAATATTTACAAGAATAGAGAGACAATATATTCAACAGAAATGGCTGATAACTCTAAAAATTAAAACGAAAATGTAATAATCACAGAGTAACCAATTCATCTAAATAGTCAAATATATTAGAAAAAAAATTCAAAGATTAGGACATTGAACTTTCCTCTAAATAATGAACAATTAGGTTTAATTCCTTACAAATTAAATTGTTTTTGGGGGAGACTCATTTAAAATTGGTTAATTTAATATAAGTAGGGGCGTTTGGCCGACATTTAAACGGTCGTTTGGTCAGATTTTATGGCCAAGGAAATGGCATTTTTATGACCTGCTTCTAGAAAATATTCGGTGAACAGCAGGTTAGAAAATCATCATCATTTTTCCAATATATAGGAAAATCATATATATATATAAACAGCCATTTATGTACTTATCTAAATTATATCAAATTTTGAAGAACATTGTTAATATTTTAATTATGTTTCATTCGCTTGTGGTTTATGATTACATTATGACATCTTTTAATCAATAAGACATTATTGATATGAATTAATGCGTGTTAAAATTATTACTGCGAATTTTTAAAAATGTAAATGACATGACGAAAATATTGTTATTGAACTCTTTAGAGAGGATACTTTCAAATTAGTATTTATATTGGTGGCTCTCTCTATGAGAATTGTAAAAATGTTAATTATTTTCTCTCTATTAATTTTAAAACTATTATTCAATAAGCATATTTATTTTTCGATAATGTTGTTGTGATCATACATATATGTTTTATAAAAATATATCATAAATATATTTCATAGTTAAAATACTCTGCTAAATCGACTACCAGAGGTCGCTGTTTTCACTATAAAATCTCGTTGTTGTTTTTTCCCGATGGCCGGCTCAAAACTTTTGTACATTATGTAAATAATCTTTTGTTTACCTTATTCTACTCACCTTAAGCCAGGCATTACTTTTATCAAATTATGTTCTTTCATATATTTCTTTAGTTCAATTAAATTACTGATCAAAATTATTTTTATTATCATACTTTCAAGATTTAACCACGACTGCATTACATTACCATAATCCTCAACATGATCTAAAATCAAGCAGAAAATCTCATTCATCATTAATTATAATTTATTAATAGTTGAATATCCTATATAATATATATACATACTTTAATATATTTCCACATGGAAAATTAGGGAAGACCAACTTCGGGATGACACAGCAATTTATTTAAGACAAGAACAAACTATGAATGATAAACAAAAGATATAAGTAAAGAGGGAAGTTTACAGAGTAGCAAAGTATAAACAACAAAAATGATACTCTGTTAATAAAATAATAAATACTTTGCAACAATATCAATTTATACACTCATGGACAAAATTTAAGGAAGTGCAAAGTCTTTGATGTCGCCTGTTTTATTATTATTATTTTTAAGGAGACGGAGGTAATTTTGTTCACACTTGATTATCTCCTGTGTTTTCAATAAAGGTCACTGTAATATCTTTCAGAATTATTGTATGAATCTCGATATACATGCTGAAAGTACAACTTCTTTACGTTTTGTTCACTCTTGGTTATCTCGTGTGTCTTCATTAAAGGTCACTGTAATATCTTTCAGTTTATTGTCTGAATCCAGATATACATGCTAAAAGGTACAACTTCCTTAAGTTTTGTTCATGAGTGTATATATGTGCAGACAGTATGCAAATAGGTATGCGCAATGATGCTCAAATAACAATAGAAGATTAATTATTTTAAGAAATGATCCTGATTTGCTACTGTCAAGAATTTCATAAATCAAAATATCCTTTCTGAAGTAATCATAATAAAAATACTTAGAAATATTATGATTTTAATATACAGGTATTTTTGATATTCCAAATTGTACAAATTTGTTGGTAAAAGAAGATTCCATAGAGAGGAAGCCGTCTACACCGAGGAAATGCTCAAAAGGAATTTTAAAAGCTTTTTTGTTTGGTTCGCGCGTCTCTAATCAAATTCGAATAGTAAATTTGCATACCATCTCTTATGTAAATATACATTCGGAATGTAACTATCCCCCATTAGAAGGTTTTTTTGTCTCTATTAGATACATTAGGTTAAACAACGTGTTTGGAATAGATTCTATTGTCTTTGTGTTGCATTATCTATTCTATTTCATGCTATACGTCACATTGGACTTTTTCTTCATTCAACACACACATGAAAGCAAATATGTAAAATTTAAATGAAGATATTTAACAATACGTTATTGTAAAAGGCTAGTATTCGAGCAACGATGCTCTTAAACTGACTTAACAATGTCAAGTGGAGAAATATACAAACTGTTTGTAAAAAACAAATGTTCACCTGCGGGTGTGCATATCAACATAGACATGCGAGGAGGAAGCGAAGCTACAGTGTTTTCATGTCGAATTCAACGAATAAGTCGCTTTTTAAAAAGGGTTTTTTATTTGCTCATCCCTAGTACACGTGGTACTGGCCGTGAAACTTATGGTGGGTAGAAGTAGGCGATTTCTTTTACTGTAAGTGCACCACATGTCTACACATGTGAAAAGCAGTTTGACTTTGCACTTACAAATGTTGCAGAGTCCCGTTTGGTTACTTGCACTCGCTGGTGGGATTGGACGACTTTTGCGAAAATCGGGGGGCACTGGAACATTTTTTTATCAGAAAAAAAGTGCTCAATGCGGGAATCGAACCTGGGTCTTAGCGGTCGAAAACCAATGGTTTATCCCAGCCCTGGTCAACCTAAATGACGCCACGGGCCGCACGGAATCGTGAACAAGGTTAAAAAAATTATTATAATTATTTCAATATATTTTCTGTTTTTGAATATACAGACGAGAAATGAAAGTTACAAAAGAAACATAAAGTTAAATGGCGAGCCGCAAAATATTTTACGGCGGGCCGCGGGTTGGCCAGGCCTGGTTTAGACCATCCTTCCACCGACCCCCACTTTTAAAAGGTTTATATATATAAAATGAACTCTGATTCAAAGAGATTTAACTCTGATTCACAAATATTGTATCCAGTATATGCAAATTCGATAATCATATATATGGTATTATTAAAAATAAATATTAAGACATATCCTGAACACTAACTTAAGCGTTTTATAAATGGCAGAGCGCCATCTAGTGGAACAGAAATCAACTAAACGTTGATTCAACCTGTTACTTGATATTTGGCCAACCCAATTTCTTTATAAAATCAAGAAAGGCCAACCGCGAATGCGTTTCGGGCTGTTGGCCCTTGTCAGCGTGGTAAAGGCTGTACCTCTGCGACCAAAAATATTTTGGTCCAAGAAACTTCCTGAGAAATAACCAACTACTTATTATTATTATTTTTTTTAATTCTTAGGAAGTGTCTTACACCAAATATTTTTGGTCGTTGAGATACAGGCTACACCAGGCTGATGAGAGCTAACAGTCTGAAACGCGTTCGGGGTTGGTTTTTATTGATTTATCAAGAAAATGAATGGCCAAATATTATGAAAAAAGCCTAAATCAACTTTTAGTTCATTTTTATTCCACCAGATGGCGCTCTAGTACCTAAAAACACTCATATGAGTGGTCAGGATATGGCATTATATATTTATAATATATATATATGTTATATTAAAATATTTTATTTAAAATTATATATCATAGATACAAATACTCTGCTAGATGGACCGCCAGAGGTCATGCTTCCCCTATAAAAACTCATTGTTGTTTCCGATGGCCGGCTCAAATCTTTCGTATATTATGTAAATAAGTTATTCATTTGTTTTATTCTTACGCCTTAAGCCAGGCAGTACTTTTACCAAATTATGTTTTTATATATATTCCTTAGCTTAATTAAAGAAATCTATGATCAAGACTTATTATTATTTTTTTTGCCATGACTGCATCACTATAGTATAATCTCAACAATTCCAAAATCAGCAGAAAATCTCATTTATTTTCTTTATTAAATACTAGCCGAATGACCCGGGCAACGCCCGTGTTTTACCCTATTGTGTGTGTGTGAATGTTTTGATTCAAATACTATTTGTTACAATTATAAATTGGCGCCTTAAATAAATGCATATATTAGTTAATAACTAGAGCCTATGTGCTCTATCTGTCTATGTACTGTTGGCTTCCGTAGGCGTCTCTTACAGGGAAAAAGAAAAAGAGGATTCCATTTGGTTATCAACTAATATATGCATTTATTTAAGGAGCGACCCGCTCCAACACAATAATTACATAAACGAAAAGGCGAGTTGGGGGGGGGGGGGGGGGGGGGGGGGGGGGCATGATGGGGGGGGGGTCAAAGGTGGCGTGACCGTAGCCAACCAATAGGAGGGCGCCATTCCAAAAAAAAAAAAAAAGCAAACGGTGACGGAGATGAAAACTGATGACTGATTGTTGATCAGGAGATGAGGAATGACGCTCGTAACTGTATACATAGATAATATATATATCTTCTAATTTACATACAAAGTGTAATTCACATATATACGCTACCAAATAAAAATGTAAAATATTGTATTACATATTCGCCTCTCACCCAACCATAGCAAATCCCTTCATGTAAACATCCCAAGATAATTAATATGATCTCAACATTAATTAAGAGAAATTTTAAGAAGCTCTCTCTCTCTTTCCGAATAAATCTGGCGCCCTCCAATCCATTCCGGTGAAATAATCCCCACGCTAAGTCCAATTATTGAGATTATTTTACAATTTTAATAAGGCCCTCTCTCCATTTCTAATTAGCTCGGAGGAAATTAAAATCTAAAAGCCATAGGAAGTAAGAGACTACAAATTAAAATTTTTATTGCCTCACACACTTCCGTAAAAATGATCTGTAAGTAGATTTCATTTTTGTCTTGGAGTGAGAAAATGCATTAAATTTGCATAGAGAGAAAATGCATATTGTGTAAGGGATTAAATTTGCATAGAATTCTATTTACATCTCTTGTTGCATAATCCGCTGAGGAGAATATTCGGATTAAGTTAATAAGGAATTAATTATAATTAAATACACAACACGGGAGCAAATGAGAAAATTCTATATACTCGTATACGCTTTGTATTTACCATTTAATACGAATTTGTGAACACTAGTAAATGTCCAATTTATTCTCTTTCTGATTGGTTCTCGATTCTCATGTATTCTTATTCTTCTTTCTTATCTACACTCAATCATATCAGGGTATCAAGCTTGTAGAGCTTGTTGATGGTGTCTGATGGAGAAGAGTAGAGCTTATCAAAATAGATTTGACAACCATAATGATTATGTAAAGTAGAACGTGTTTGCTTTTGTCATTAAGACTGGGAGCACTACTCAGTAGCAGGCCACTGACTTAGCTCTAATATGAAATGGCCATCTCTGACGTGAGCAACAGATGCCATATGCAGCTGCACCTAACATGGAGTACAAACACTGCTCATCCTGTATCCCTGGAGTCCTTACAGGGTATAACCAGCCAGGCTAGCTGAGCCCAGGTTTTTTAGTGAGCTTGTTACTGCTTCCCCTCCTCCTTTTTCATCCGGGCTTGGGACCGGCAAAGGTGGAGTTCGATTTTCCCGTGAACTCAATATTCCAATCATTGCGTTCATTTAGCAATTTGACTAGTGTTTTCAGCTCAGTGATTGCATCGACCAACAAAATTCTATATTCAATGGAATAATCTTTATATCCATATTAAGGTAATCAGGCTTCTAGGGAAATATTAAGAGAATGGAATCTCTCCTGATCGTGCAACTAAAATTTGCTGATGCATTGCGCCATCTATCAGAATAAACCGATATGAATGGAATTTTAAAAGGATAAAGAGTTAGGTCTTATGACATCCTTATTATAGTGTCGACTTCTGAATATGCAATTTGGGTAAATAACTAATTTGCATATTTTGGGTCAAAAATAATTATGACATTAATATTAATGAATACCAATCACTCACACATTATATATTTGATACTTGATTATAAATAAACGTTTTTTCTCCCTGATTTATAATATTATAAAATAAATAAAGCTTTCAGGGCTAGGTTTCTTGTTCTAGGGCTAGGGTTGTTTGTATCCTGTTGTGTGTTATTTTGAGTATGATGTGCGTATTATATGTGTTGGTTTGCTTGTATTATGTTGTTTGAATCGTATTGTGTGTCATTTTGAGTGTGTTGTGCATATTCTATGTGTTGGGTTGTTTGTACTGCATGTATTGTGTTGGGGGTTCAGTGGACAACTAGTAAAGACCGTCAATTTTCAGCAGATACAACGGGGGATCGAATCCAGCATTAGGATCACGCGGCTTTAGCTCACTTGTAAGTGAAATATTCGATCTGCTTTCCACGTGGGTAGATATATGATGCCCTTACAATAATTGTAGTCGCTCTCTGATATCCCTGGTTGTGTCTGTGTTCTTGAAGGAGACAGAAGCAATTTTGTTCACACTTGGTCATCTCATGTGTCTTCAATAAAGGTCACTGTAAACAGAAATGACTCTGAAAGATATTAGAGTTATTGTCTGAATCCCGATATACATGCTAAAAGGTACAACTTCCTTAAGTTTTGTCCACGAGTGTATTGTCTGAATCCCGATATACATTCTGAAAGGTACAACTTCCTTAAGTTTTATCTTTGAGTGTATTGTCTCAATCCCGATATACATGCTAAAAGGTACAAATTCCTTAAGTTTTGTCTACGAGTGTATTATCTGAATCCCGAAATATACATGCTAAAAGGTACAACTTCCTTAAGTTTTGTCCATGAGTGTATTGTCTGAATCCTGATATACATGCTAAATGGTACAACTTCCTTAAGTTCTGTGCATGAGTGTATTGTCTAAATCCCGATATACATGTTAAAAGGTACAACTCCCTTAGGTTTTGTTTTTGAGTGTATTGTCTGAATCCCGATATACATGCTAAAAGGTACAACTTCCTTAAGTTTTGTCCACAAGTGTATTGTGTTAATCCCGATATACATGCTAAAAGGTACAACTTCCTTAAGTTTTGTCCACAAGTGTATTGTGTTAATCCCGATATACATGCTAAAAGGTACAACTTTCTTAAATTTTGTCCATGAGTGTATTGTCTGAATCCCAATATACATGCTAAAAGGTACAACTTCCTTAAGTTTTGTCTTTGAGTGTATTGTCTGAATCCTGATATACATGCTAAAAGGTACAACTCCTTAAGTTTTGTTTTTGAGTGTATTGTCTGAATCCCGATATACATGCTAAAAGGTACAACTCCTTAAGTTTTGTCCACGAGTGTATTGTCTGAATCCCGATATACATGCTAAAAGGTACAACTTTCTTAAGTTTTGTCCATGAGTGTATTGTGTTAATCCTGATATACATGCTAAAAGGTACAACTTCTTTAAGTTTTGTCCATGAGTTATTGTCTAAATCCCGATATACATCCTAAAAGGTACAACTTCCTTAAGTTTTGTCCATGAGTTATTGTCTAAATCCCGATATACATGCTAAAAGGTACAACTTCCTTAAGTTTTGTCCATGAGTGTATTGTCTGAATCCCGATATACATGCTAAAAGATACAACTTTCTTAAGTTTTGTCTCAATATATTTATATTTTTTGACACGCATAGAGCGAACCCTTTTAAACATTTAAATAAAATAGAAGAAACATAAGAGATTAAATATAAAACTTTAATAAAATTAGTGTCTCCCTCTCTCTCTACTTAAAGTAAAATTTAAATAATTAATTTTATTAAATGGAAGGTGTATATAATAGGGAGTTGATGAAATTTTCTCAATTTTTTTGTTTTGTTTAACAATGCATCTTGAATGGAATAACAGTAATTGGTTGAAATACAATTAGAGAATTTGTTATAATTCCATCTTCTTCTACCCTCTTTAAATTGAAGATATTGAATTAGCGGAACAATTGAATTCACATGTAAAATGTCTTGAAACACCCTATTATACATTCTAATAGAATTATCTTTAAAGGAAACAATATTTTTACTTGAATATGTATATATATTTTTTCGTTTTTATTTCAATTATTTTTTTTTAGTTCATTAAATTTAAATAAATTGGATTTTTTCCCCTTTCTTTCAATATTTTGAAAGTTTTTTTTTAATTATTGAAAATTAGACTTTAATAATTTTTTGAGGAAAAGTAATTTGTAGTGTTATACTTTTTTATTATTATTTATTAATCAATCAGGCGCGATATTGAAATATTTGCGCCTATTACTGAGGTAACAAAACAACAAACAATATAAAACTTAGAATTGAATTTTTACAAATTTACTTGTATTATTCAACAAAGTTCATAAAATGTATATATATATATTAAAAATAAAGAAGGCATATCCTGACCAAAAACACATGTGCTTTTGGGAAGGAGATATGCCTTCTTTATTTTTAATATCTACACCTGACTTTTTTATTTTTAATATATATATATGTAATATTGTTGCAAATGTGATCCTGCCGACGTATGGATAAGATGGCAGTCGTGTACGTGAGGCGAGTGTTGATGTTCTTCCCACACGCGGACAACAAGAAGCAGAGGCAGGGCTAGATGTTAGCACAGAGAGTGATCGGGGACAGCCCACGGGACAGAGGTAGAGGCCATGACACAAACTTGGATGCCTATCACCGAGACATGGAGAGAGAGACCGAAGCGGCCTGCTGAGCAACACACCCTAGAACCATCTGCTGACCCCCTGCCAACACCTGTCCTGTTTACAGGGGTCGTCTATATAAATCCCTGGAGGGAGGGGGGCCCCCATCTGGGTTTTGGCATTTTCCTCCCCTCTGTCCCTAGCTGTCCCCAGCTGACCGCTCTTTGAATATTTATTTCGACGTCACCAATTTTAGTTTAAATACAAATAGGGGTTTACAGGTATTATTAATAAAGATATAGCATATATACAAAATATGGGGGTGGTAGTAAATAGAAACGGTGTACATTTTAATAGAAGGGTAGGTCTTATATGGTATCGGCTTTAACTAATTGGAAGATATGTGACATATACTAAAAGTGTCATACAGTTTAAAATATACGATATATATATATATGAAAAAATAGTACAAATGTAGCATTGTACTGGGATAAGGTGCATAAATTAAGAAAAAGGCATCTCCTTATTGTGCAACTGAAAGTTGCTGATGGCTGGCGCCATCTATCGGAATAAATATAAACTATTCTCGTTGATTTTTAATTATTTGGCCAATTATGGAATAATTAAAAATCAACGAGAATAGTTGATATTTATTCCGATAGATGGCGCCAGCCATCAGCAACTTTCAGTTGCACAATAAGGAGATGCCTTTTTCTTAATATATATATATATATAGTATTATTAATAAAAAGGCATATATTGAATCAAAAAAAATCATTTATCATTGATTCAATATATGCCTTTTTAATTAAAGATTTATTTATGGATTGCTCTATTTTCAAAATATAGTATTATAATTGGATTTTTTCTGAAAATAAATTTTTCATCACGAAGAATCATTTTCTTAGATATAAATATTTTGATTTTTTTCACTGATTTAAATAGAATCATGAATATTATATCGAAATTATAGTTTGAAAATTTATTTTGTTATATAAATCTAAAAAATTTTTCACTATAATAAAAATCGATGATAAACTGCATACTAAAGTAATGTCAAATACACCCAAGGAAGTGGAAAGTCATTGATATCGCTGGTCCTCTATTTTTTATTATTATTATTTTTTTGTTCACACTTGGTTATCTTGTGTGTCTTCAATAATTTAGACAATAACTCTGAAAGATATTACAGTGACCTTTATTGAAGATACACAAGAGATAAAACCAAGTGTTCACAAAATTGCCTCTGTCTCCTTCGAAAAAATGACGACCGGCGATATCAAAGACTTTCCAATTACTTAATTTCTGTCCATAATTGTATATATATTAAAAACAAAAAAGGTAACGTTAAAATATTTCTGATATACTATTCACTATGTGAAAAAAAATAGAACAAAAGTGAAATTGTGCTGAAATAGGTGGATAAATTAAGAATTATTATCCTTATTGAATAATTGATATTTGCTTATTCCGATAGATGGCGAAAGCCATCAGAAACTTTCACTTACACGATAAGGAGATTTTCTTAATTTATCCACCTTATCCCAATACAATATCACATTGGTAATATTTATTCACCTAGTGAATAGTGTATCAGAAATATGTTTAACGTTACTTATATTTCGTATTTATATATACACTTAGGGAGACAAAATTTAAGGAAATGGAAAGTTTTTGATAACACCAGTCGTCAATTTTTCGGAGACAGAGACAATTTTGTTCACACTTACCTCGAGTGTCTTCAATAAAGGTTACTGTAATATCTTTCATAGTTATTATTTGATCCAGTGGCAATTTTGTTCACATTTGGTTATCTCGTGTATCTTCAATAAAGGTCACTGTAATATCTTTCAGAGTTATTTTTTGATACTTATCGTGAAACGGGAATTTTCTTATTCCGATAGATGGCGCGAGCCATCAGCAATTTTCAGTTATAAGATATCTTTTTTTTTGTGAGCTATTCGCTCATCATAAGCCGTATTATATTGTATTATAAATTACTTTGTATAATATTTACGAACGGAAAAATATGTCCAGGGTAGCCTAGTGGACATGCCATCTGCCCGGTAAGCGGAACATTGTGGGTTTGTTTCCCATCCCTGGACACTTTTATTTTTCCGTTTATTATTACTCTTCACAATTCATCCTTTCATACTTCATCTCTAAGGTTAGAAATAATCGTTATTTCTCCCTAAAATAAATTTCGATTTTTCGTTCAAAAGAAACACATGAGGGATAATTTTCAAATGTCGTTCTACAATCATAATATATTAACAATTATTAAGATCTCAAATCCATAAAAATATGACTCACCTTTTCCTTTGTATAAATATTACTGGAAAATGTAATTTTTCCTTCCAGATTGTCGAAGGTTTGGAAAAGATCGATGAAGGCTGCTAGAGTAGATTTTGTAGGTTTATGATGGAAGCTGTCCTCTCTCTGGATCCCTAAGGTTAGAAATAATTATTTATTATTTCTCCCCTTAAAAAAATAAATTTCGATTTTTCGTTCAAAGGAAACACATGCGGGATAATTTTCAAATGTTGTTCTACAATCATAAGCCGCATTATATCGTATTATAAATTATTATTGGCCTACGGCCATACCACATTGAAAACACCGGTTCTCGTCCGATCACCGAAGTTAAGCAATGTCGGGCCCGGTTAGTACTTGGGAGGGTGACCACCTGGGAACACCGGGTGCTGTAGGCTATTACCTTTTTAGGGGGTTGATGGAAGGCTGGTTAAACCGTTGGTTTTCGACCACTACGACCCGGGTTCGATTCCCGCATTGGACACTTTTTTCTGTTAGAAAAAAAAAAAATACTCCAATGACCCCCGATTCTTGCAAAAATCCAACCCCACCAGCGAGTGCAAGTAACAAACGGGGCTCTGGCACATTTGTAAGTGCAAAGACGAACTGCTTTTCACATGTGTAGTCATATGGTGCGCTTACAGTAAAAGCAATTGCTAACTACCTACCATGATTATCATGGCCTTTACCACGTGTACTAGGGATAAGCAAAATAAAATAAATTATTATTCGCTACGTAAAAGCACTAAGGGTAAACCAGGAAGAATCCGTTAGCATAAGGTAAACTGGAGGTTTTCATCAAGCAAGTTTCTATTAATTATTTATTAGAAAGCGTTATAGCACTTAGGAAGATGAAGGATGTAATCTTTTGATATTTTATTTATGGATGGTCCTTTTTTATACAGACGATCTATCCGCACCTTATAAAAGATTCATTTTGCAACACGGAATTTTTCTCTAATATTTTTTTAACTATATAGAAAACTATATTATTATCTTTTTTAAAAGAGATGGAAGGTTTCTAATTAGGTTTTAAGCAAATATTTTCTCGTTTATAATTTTTTGAGGGAATTTAATTAATAAAATTAACATTGATACAAAGTTTTTTTTGTTAATATAATAATGATATTGTCGTTATAAACTATTTTTTGTTTTGTTCGAATAAATATGTTGTTAAATTAATAAATAAATAAATTTGTTGTTCTTAGAATGTATTTATTTCTACTCCTATCTTTTTTTAAATATTAATTTATATAAGAAATGAATAGATTTTTTCCAGTTGTGAAACAGAATTTTATATGAATAATATTGCTAATGAATTTGAGTGATGTGTGTATTATTTTGAGCTACATGCGAATTTTTGAAATGAACTCATGGACAAAACTTTAAGGAAGTTGTACCTTTTAGCATGTATATCAGGATTCAGACAATAACTCTGAAATATATTACAGTGACATTTATTGAAGATACACATATATACACTCATGGACAAAACTTAAGAAAGTTGTACCTTTTAGCATGTATATCGGGATTCAGACAATAACTCTGAAATATATCACAGTGACCTTTATTGAAGACACACATATATATACACTCATGGACAAAACTTAAGGAAGTTGTACCTTTTAGCATGTATATCAGGATTCATACAATAACTCTGAAAGATATTTTATACACAATGACACTTATTCAAGATACACGAGATAACCAAGTGTGAACAAAATTACCTCTATCTCCTTGAAAATAAAAAACAGACGATCAGCGACATCAAATACTTTCCATTTCCTTAAGTTTTGTCTATGAATGTATTTTCAAGTACTTTTTCAAAAACTAGAGACTCTAAAAATGAACGCGCAAAACACAAAAAAATACTATTAAAGTCAATTTTTGTGATATATTAATTTGTAGGTTGAGAGTTTGTTTAAAAAGAATCTATACATTGTGTGTGTGGCGACTTTTTCCTTTAGAAATGTGACAGTGAGTTGTCTTAACGTCAGGAAATGAATAACTCAAGAATAGTTTAGATATAATCTGTTTACTTATATGTTATCAAAATTCGAAACTATTTTAAACGCGTAAGATTCTTTTTGAAATTAAACAATTTCTACTGCCCTTACTGCATTGGAAAAATTAATGGGAGAGCTTGGCTCATCAGTGGTGAACCCTCCCAGCGGTTTCGCCAGTTTAATCTACCATACACCGCTGTTTTTCTAAAATAAATAGGTTTAATCTACCATTAAACTGGCGAAACCGCTGGGAGGGTTCACCACTGATGAGCCAAACTCTCCCATTAATTTTTTCATTGCAGTAAGGGCAGTAAAAATTGTTTAATATTAAAAAAGAATCTTACGCGTTTAAAATAGTTTCGAATTTTGATAACAGATGGCGCGCTAGTGCATCATATATATATATATATATATATATATGTTATTTAAAAATATTATTTTATTTAAAAATATAATTTATAGATTCAAATATTCTGCTAAGTATACCACCAGATGTCACGACTTCCCCTATATAAACCTATTGTTGTTGTTTCCCGTTGGCCGGCTCAAATCTTTCGGTAGATATGTAAATATATTTTTCTTTTTTTTTTCTTACGCCATGAGTCAGGCATACCTTTCTCAAATTATATTTTCTATATTCAATAAGCTTAATTAAAGCTATTTATAATCATTACTATTTTTATTATTATAATTTCAAGATTTTAACCATGACTGCATTACCATAGCTTAATCCTCAAGATAATCAAAATAAACAGATCATCTTTTTTATGTAATATATTATATATATGTTATGAATATTTTGTTTTGTTGTTGAAAAAGATAGAGAATTGAAGGTGCAGTCGTGAAAAAAGGAAAGATAGTTATTTACCTATCAAGTAGTTTTTATTTTGAATTACTTGTAGTAAATTACACATACAATTATTTTTCACAGTAATATGGAATTTATAAAATGAATCCCTATATTCGTGAATTAAAAATAGGTAGTTAACTATACATATTTACAACAAATATTCAAAGTATTCTAAATCTATGATCAAAAATAAAAGTATGTCAATGATCAAAATAAAATACATGTTTTTGAAAAATAAAATATCTGCATTTTAGATTTATAATATATATATATGAAATATTTACTTTTTTTTTTTCAACAAATCTTCCAACTATAAGAAAAAATGTTATATTTCTAAATTATCACAACATTTAGAGGTTTTACTTACGTAAGCTTCACAAATTCAGCATTCAGTGGGACTGCCTCTTGCTTGAAACAATGATACAATTATGTGCGGGAATTCTTCAAATAAAGATTGCTTGTAGGATAAATGTTCGATTTTAAACCGCCATGATCCGGGATTGAACCCCGCATTGGGCATTTTTTTTCTGAAGAAAGGAAATTGCGTCAATGACCCCCAGATCTTGCAAAGGTTCAATGCCACCAGTGAGTATAGGTAAGCAAAGAAGTCCTAGCATACTTGTAAATGCAGAAATCAAGCTGCTTTTAACATATGTAGACATTCAGTACACTTTCAGTAAAGGTAGTCGCCAAATACCACCCACCATGATTATAAGAGCCTGTATCATGTACTTGGGTTAATCTTTAGTAGGTGGGGGCTGCAATATTCTTCTATATCAATAATAGCTGCTTGTAGAACGACATATTTACGAACGTAAAAATATGTCCAGGGTAGCCTAGTGGACATGGAATCTGCCCCATGGCATAAGCGGAAAACTGTGGGTTCGATTCCCATCCCTGGACACTTTATTTTTCCGTTTATCATTACTCTTCACAATTCATCCTTCCATACTTCGTTCCTAAGGTTAGAAATAATCGTTATTTCTCCTTGAAATGAATTTTGATATTTTGCTGAAAAGAAACACATGCGGGATAATTTTCAATTTTTATACAAAAGAGCATTCCTTTTTCGCTATTTTTCCCTTCCCATATATTCATTCTTAATATTGCCATTCACCTGTTGGAGAACAATAGCTCTTTCGTTCAAAAGAAACATATGGGGGATAATTAATTTATATATGTATTATGAATAATAGCTTGTATTAATATCTTGGAGATTTCGGTGTTAATTTGAACAATTCTTGAGTCGTGTTCCAAAATATTCCAGATATTTATAATAGAGATCTTAGGAGTAAGGAGGACCAAGGAAGTCACCAAGGGACTCTCCGCTACCTCATCAATCTTTATCTAGCAGAACGGACTTCTAGCTGGGATTGATACAATCCGCAGACGTCCTGGCAGCCATGTAGAATGGTGTTATCACGGTCTGGTTTCTATGAACAAAATACTGATTGTTGGAAACGAGTTACTAAAGAGAGATTCAATATTTATTTTACCCATAATATTCTGATTTCTATTTTAAATTTCTATAAATATCTCTTTAGAATAGAACCTATAAAATAAATTCAGAAATGAAAATTCGAAACCATTTTAGACTTCAAAATATTTTGTTTTTCAAACAGAAATAATGTAATATATTTTTATCTCAATTTATAATAAGTATTTAAAACATGTATATAATAATATGTTCCAATATTATAACCTCTGTGAAATCTTTAGGACAAAATAACAAAGCCTTCGAGGTTGCGTTTCTTTCTTTAAAACGTTTAATAATGCTCAAGCTTTCGGGTATGGTGGCCCCTCTACAGGAGCAACGCAAATGTTTGCGTTGCTCCTGTAGAGGGGCCACCATACCCGAAAGCTCTAGCATTATTAAACGTTTTAAAGAAAGAAACGCAACCTCGGAGGCTTTGTTATTTTGTCCTAAATATAATAATATGTATATAAAAATTGTATTTATTATTAAGTTATTAACGTGATAATCCTGTTGAAGGACTGACAAGTCTGAAAACTTGAAAATAAAAAGTTGTACAAGAAACTTAACCCTAGAAGCTTCATTTATTTTATAATATTTTAGACGCGTAAGATTCTTTTTGAAATTAAACAATTTCTACTGCCCTTACTGCAATATAGAAAAATTAATTGGAGGGCCTGGCTTATCATATATTTTTACATTGCAATAAGGGCAGTAGAAATTGTTTAATATCAAAAAGAATCTTACGCGTCTATAATAGTTTCGAATTTTCATAACAGATGGCGCGCTAGTATATCATTATACTAATTTAGAAATACGTGTACAAAATGTTAATATGTTAGTTTGGGCATATGTTCGAGCTACGAACGCAGTTACTTGCACTTATTGCTAGGGTGTTGGACATTTGCAAGATTCGGAAATATATTTATTTACGGGGCGCTAACCAGAATGGATGATTTTTGAGCCTCGGATCGCTCTGGCTTCCCTTCAGCCACGCATTAATCTTTCGCCTTTGCAAGAATCAGGAGCCAAATTTTATATAAATGTTTGCTCTAAAAAAAACGTTCAATTCGGGAATCGATCCGTGTCTTGGCTGTCGAAGTTGACAGTTTATACCACTACTCTACCAACCCTCTGTCCCAATCAAATTTCCATATCTTATTTAATATACGTGTCAATCATTTTATTTGATAAAGGGGATATCGCGAAAGCTTGTAAACCTAGAAATAAAAGATTAGCGTCGATATATTTTATTATTTCTAAAAACCATTTATAAAATACGCTAAAATAGAAGTGTCAAAATGATATATCATATAATTTTAAAATCAATAAACTGATATACACTCATGGACAAAACTTAAGGAAGTTGTACCTTTTAGCATATATATCGGGATTGAGACAATAACTCTGAAAGATATTACAGTGACCTTTATTGTAGACACACATATATACACTCATGGACAAAACTTAAGGAAGTTGTACCTTTTAGCATGTATATCGGATTGAGACAATAACTCTGAAAGATATTACAGTGACCTTTATTGAAGACACACATATATACACTCATAGACAAAACTTAAGGAAGTTGTACCTTTCAGCATGTATATCGGGATTGAGACAATAACTCTAAAAGATATTACAGTGACCTTTATTGTAGACACACATATATACACTCATGGACAAAACTTAAGGAAGTTGTACCTTCCAGCATGTATATCGGGATTCAGACAATAACTCTAAAAGATATTACAGTGACCTTTATTGTAGACACACATATATACACTCATGGACAAAACTTAAGGAAGTTGTACCTTTCAGCATGTATATCGGGATTCAGACAATAACTCTAAAAGATATTACAGTGACCTTTATTGTAGACACACATATATACACTCATGGACAACACTTAAGGAAGTTGTACCTTCCAGCATGTATATCGGGATTCAGACAATAACTCTAAAAGATATTACAGTGACCTTTATTGTAAACACACATATATACACTCATGGACAAAACTTAAAGAAGTTGTACCTTCCAGGCATGTATATCGGGATTCAGACAATAACTCTAAAAGATATTACAGTGACCTTTATTGTAGACACACATATATACACTCATGGACAACACTTAAGGAAGTTGTACCTTCCAGCATGTATATCGGGATTCAGACAATAACTCTAAAAGATATTACAGTGACCTTTATTGTAGACACACATATATACACTCATGGACAAAACTTACGGAAGTTGTACCTTTTATCATGTATATCTGGATTCAGACAATAACTCTGAAAGATATTACAGTGACCTTTATTGAAGACACACATATATACACTCATGGACAAAACTTAAGGAAGTTGTACCTTCCAGCATGTATATCGGGATTCAGACAATAACTCTGAAAGATATTACAGTGACCTTTATTGAAGACAACACATATATACACTCATAGACAAAACTTAAGGAAATTGTACCTTCCAGCATGTATATCGGAATTCAGACAATAACTCTGAAAGATATTACAGTGACCTTTATTGAAGACACACATATATACACTCATGGACAAAACTTAAGAAAGTTGTACCTTTTAGCATATACTGTATATCGGGATTCAGACAATAACTCTGAAAGATATTACAGTGTCCTTTATTGAAGACATACATGATAACCAAATGTGACAAAATTGCTTTGGTCTCCTTCGAAAAAAAAAATAAATAAATAGACGACCGACGATATCAAAGACTTTCTACTTCCTTAAATTTTATCCATTAGTGTAAGTCTATTTTTTTAGTTAAATATTATTTGAATTCCTTGTTAAGATCAGAAGTAATTCAATAAATATATATATGCGCGAAAATATATAAATATATTCATAATTATTCAGATTTATATGTGTATTTTTTATTTTTCACATTCTCAATTCAAATCAATTTGATTACACCAACGTATGCCAACACACATCCAAATAAAATTCAATAATTCCGTATAAAATATATTTCCGCGAATATTTTCCGTTTAACAATTCTATTCAATTTCACTACTATATAAATCAATTGCAATCTAAAACACAATGATAAAATAGAGATAACGTATCTAAATGTAAATGTATATCAATTTGTGAGTGTACATTAAATGTACACAGATGGTAAATCTGTCCAAAACATTATTTCTTTTAGCGACCGTGTGATAAAATTGAGTTATGAATGTTGTTAGGGCTCTGTATTCATACCATAATCTCGTTAGGGTCTCTGTAGGTCACGTGATCCTTGAGCTGAGCTGTGATTGGTTCACTACAGCTTGTTGTTATTTTGACTATACCCATCTTATATATTCAATGGAGAGAAATTTTTAATATATATATAATATAATATAATAATAATAATATAATAATATAACAAAATATTTTTAAAAACTTAATACTGTTGACGTTATGTGGCGCTGAGTTTGTTGTTGACACACTTTAAAATGTTATAACACCTTGATGAAGGTTGGCGTTCAGCTAACTGAAATATTGGTAAAATAAATGATATTTTGATCTAATATATGCCTTTTTAATTAAAGATGTATCTATGGATTGCTCTATTTTCAAATATATATATATATATATATATTTTATGGATAATTGTTTGTTGTTAGTTAAAGGGTTGAAAGTGCAGTCGTGATAATAAAAAGATAATTATTATACCGTCAAGTAAGTTTTCATTTTCAATTACTTGAGGAAATATTACACATTAGTTATATTCACATTATATAGAATTTATAAAGTTAATCCTATATTGGTGATTCAAAAAGATAGATTTGTTAACTAGGCATGCTTACAACAAAGCTGAAAGTCATTCTAAAAACGATGATAACCAAAATTAAAATATCAATGAATAAAAATAAAATATATGTAATGAGGTGAGGTCCTGTAGCCTCTTGTAGAATCCTGTCGACTAACTTTGTGATGATGAAGTGTTGACTCTCGCTATACTGTGTTGACCGAGAGGAACAGTCAGGATGGGGAGTTTTCCAGTACCTCTCAGCACCTTGGAAGACCTTTAAAAGTTCTCACAGAGTACAGGCAGTCGTGGTCGAGGCAGAGTGGAAAGCTTGGGAATGTCCACACAAAAAACGAAGACACAGTTTGCACTAAGAAAGTTCCGTGAACAGATAAAAGTTGAGCTAGGAGCGAAAGATGGGGAGATAGAAGATTTCTTACTGGTCTACATGATGGATGATATGGACCTGAGGTACGACCGACGTGGGCTCGCGCAGATGCTGAACTAACTGTATTTTTAGCTAGGACGGGGGCTTTATGTACCGTTCCTGAGAAAGGGGGTTTTGCATTTCACCAGATGTGAGGAGTGTGGGTCGTCTGGTGACATTCTAAACTTGCGCCCGTGGCAGTTTCCATTTTTAGACCTTGTTGTAGGAATTCTAAATCTATCTCGATTTTAGACGTTATGACTTATATCTCTTGCTTAGCTCAACTCTTAATCTATTACAGGTTTTATTTATTTATCCTCAGTTTGTACAAAGTACATTACATATGATGATGTAATGACACATGTCAATCACGCATATAACCATTTACAGATGTGTTTCTACTATACAACAGAAAAATCTTGTTATACGAGGGTTGTCCGTTAAATAAGTTCCACAGAGGTTTTTCATACAGAAAAACAGGTTTATTTGCCCTGAACTACACATTTTCGAAAATATCAGACTTTTTTTCATTTTTCTACATATTCCCCGTTTCGTTCGACGCATTTTTGCATTCGGGACACCCACTTATGGAACCCAGAGTCAAAGACTCTGCCGCCTGGCGCGTTGAAAGCCTAAAACCGCTTCTTCCAAACTCGTTATCGTCCTGGAATTGGGTTCCACCCAGGTTTTTCTTCAACTCGGGGAAGAAATGGAAGTCACTAGGAGCTACGTCCGGGCTGTAAGGTGGGTTGTGGACACCAATTCCCTCCAAATTCTTCGATGAGGGCAGTGGTTTGATGGGCGGTGTGCGGCCGAGCGTTGTCGTGGTTGAAAACGCACCCCTTTGGTTAACATCCCTCTCCTCTTGTTTCTGAATCACGCGTCGAAGTTGTTTCAAGATCTCACAGTACCGGTCGGAATTGATTGTTGTACCCCGACGCATAAAGTCGCACAACAATAGGCCCTTTCGGCCCCAAAAGACGGTTAGCGATAAGTTTCCGGCCTAGAAAGTGTTTGTTTAAACTTTAGAGGTTTCGGCGAAGAAGTGAGCTTCCACTTCTTGGATTGCTCCTTTGTCTCCGGTGTGGTGTAGTGTACTTGTAAGTTATATACAATATGGGGTTGTTGGCTTAAATTACCATATATATATTTTTTAATATAGAAATATTTGAGTTTTTAGATTATATAATATATATATATTATATTATCTAAAATGCAAATATTTTATTTTTTTTTAAACATGTATTTTATTTTCATCATTGACTGTTCTACATTTTTGACCATAATAGATTTAGAACATAACACTTTGAATATTGTTGTAAATATATGTATAGTTAACCTTCCTATTTTTTTCAAATCACGAATATAGAATTCATTTTATAAATTCTATATTACTGTGAAAAATAATTTTATGTGTAATTTGCTTCAAGTAATTCAAAATAAAAACTACTTTTCAACTTTATTCAACTATAAATACAAAGCGCGATGTCCCGCCAAGGACACTGGCGCCCAAAGGAAAGCAATACAAGAGAGAGAGAGAGGGAGAATCATTTATATATCCAAAAGTATATGCACAAAAGGCATTTACCATATTCTTGAAATTGGTTTCAAACAAGCATACTATATACATAGGTAATTTAATTTAAACACACCTCAAATAAAGAAAAAGGAAAAAAATCATATATACAGCACATACAGTTACAATTATACCTAACACCTGAGATTATTTAAAAACTTTGATATAAATTCACAAAATCTATTGAATACAATGTATGAGTCCCTGCTGGATATCAGTTCTCTTGGATCGGTACAGAGAATACCGTTATTGAGTCTGTAGTCTTGAAATGCTGGGCACTTAAGTAAAAGATGAGTAGAATCTTGAATGCGGCATCCACAAAAACAGCCCGGATCCTCCGATGCGCGGATTCTTTCCAGAAAACTCCCGAAAATTACCATGGTTGGTTACAAATTGTGTGTTGTGGAAATTAGGGCGAAAATAATTTGGAATACCCCTGTTGAAAAAACTTGTAAATGTCTCGTTTGTATTATTCAGTAAGAGCAACATTCTTTCGTCTATATAGGATTTAATTATGAAGGGAATATCGATGTTGTATTTTTGCTTGTCCTCGAACGATAAGTTATTCAAGTCAAATTTCATATTTTTTGCTTCTATGTAATCTGCAATCAATGGAGTTTTAGCCAAACTGTGAACACAGTTGTACGAAGTTGTCTTGTATGCTTGTATGCTCCATATTAATAATCTGATATTGCATTGAGTTTAAATTTTGTATCGATTTTTTATTTAAAATTTTAACCAAATTTCTGATCCATATGTTAAAGTTGATCTGAATAAAGATCTATACAATGTAATTCTTTTATGGGAGCTCAAACCCCATGATTTGCTGCAAAGAGAGAATAGAAAATAGTTATATTCTTTGAGTTCTGCTCACTATTTCCTCTATATGAAAAGCAAAATTCAATTTGTTTTTTCTTCTATGATTTGCAATTGTTATTCCTAAATTTTTATTTTTTGTACTGGTGAATTAATCCACTTTTAAATTTAACTGGGATCTTCTCTTTATTATGCAATATAAAATGTTTGTTTTACGGAACTGATTTCTAACTTGTTCTTAATACACCATAATTCGATAGTATGTAATGCTTCCTCTAATATCTATTTTAGTGATGTTAGATCTTTATTCCAGCATATTACCGATATATAATCCGCATAACAAATCAACTCACAATTGGGCACCTGAAAATTCATCAGCAAATCATTCAGTAAAATTGTCCATAGAAGTGGAGAAAGCGGACCGCCCTGAGGACACCCTTAGTAATTGTCTTTGAAGTTGTTAAATTGTCGTAACTGAAAGAAATGGTCCTGGAATTTAAATATGATTGTAGAATTTTGATCAATTTTTCCGGTAAATTATCTGAGTCTATTCTTTTGATGATCGCTGGCCACCAGGCATTATCAAAAGCCCCCGAGATATCTATTGTAACTAGTGCAGACAGTTATTTTTGTTTATGCTCCATAACTACATCGATTATAGTATTCAAAGCAGTGATAGTTGACTTAGACTTGATAAAATATATTTTTTTTTCAAGATCTTTGAAAAATTTGATAATAAAGATATCGGACGGTAGCTTTTAGCTGATTCATAATTGGTTTTGCCGGGTTTGGCTATTATTTTGAGTGCTGCTATTTTCCATTTTTTGGGAAGTATCCTATTTGAATACATTTATTAAATATTGAGTGTAAAAATCGGAAGTATTAGTTGAAAAGCATTCTTTATCATATTATTACTAATATTGTCTGGACCAGGAGATTTTTTTACATTAATTTTGTCGATTAGATCTTCTATTTCTTTCTTATAAATATTGCATGAGTTGGAGTTTGTAAAATTCGGTGTATAGTTCCTTATTGATGTATGGTGAGCAGTATCCGATATAGTTGTATCATCAGGAATTAATTCATTAACCAGATCTTTTATTAGAATTTCTTTAGAATCTACTGGTGCATGTTCAATTATAATTAATTATTATTAAAAATTATTTTAATATTTATAATTATTGGTATTCCCTTTTGTTGATTAGAGGAACTCAGTTTTTTTAAAGGTTTTATAGGCGTTTCCAAAGGTGGCGTGATCATAGCCAACCAATAGGAGGGCGCCATTCCAAAAAAAAAAAAAAGCAAACCGTGACAGAGATGAAGAATGACGCTCGTAACTGTATATAGAATATAGACTGACCCAGCCACAATGCCAGCAAAACACCTCTTTGGCAGATTGTGAAGATTCCATTAGATCCCGTGTGGATCTCATGGAATAAAGTACGCCCTAGACTGACGAGGGCCATTAGCCCGAAACCATGGTCTCTAGGTGGACACTTTTCAGTTTGCCAAAGCTGGTGTTGTGGCTTTGTTACCGGCCCGAGGCCGCTAGTTGCGGCGACGGTCAATAGATGGCGTCTAGTTTTGACGCCTATTTTGACGGGAGAGGCGACCTTTGTCTCTTTATATATTTATATATATATAATTGAATGTTTGTATGTTTGTTTTTGTTTGTATGTCCTGTATCAAATTCGCAGTAGTTCACTAATTCAAACCAAAATTTCCATACATAGGTAAAAAAATTACGGGGAAGACGATAGGCTATTTTAAAAAATATATAAATCGATTATTAAAACTATATATTCAAATTATTCTACTTAGCTCGCGAGCAGCGCCTCTAGCGGTGAAGATGGGAGGTAATATCAGCTGACCTAATGTACATGTAAAGTTTGAAGCGGGACGTTTCACAAGAGTGACATCCACGGCGCCAATTTATAATTGTAACGAATAGTGTTTGAATGAAACATTTAATCGGGTAAACCCGGGCGTTGCCCGGGTCATTCGTCTAGTATACATATATTTCTAAATATAATGACACACATATCTATAATTCACAAATATTTTTTGTGATAAAAAAATGTAAATATTATATACTACAATATACTAGATAAAGACAATCTATAGATTATATATATATATATCTACTAAGATTGCGATGTTGAAGTAATAAAGGTTCATTCCTTCCCGAATTCCAGCCAATATAGCTAGAGATGGGGTCCATTAGAGCCATATGTCAGTGTGGCCAAATCCAACAATACATCTCTCCCGTGGTAAATAATAAATAATATTTGGGCTGTAGCCAAGTGACCAGTGTCCATCTTCTTTCCTCGGCAGCGTGTACGCCATTGTTGTTTACCTTCTTCAATATACATCAATATACTTCAATATATATCAATGTACTTCTCTACTGACTCTATACTCTCTATATGATAAACAATACTCTTTCTAAGCGTTCTAATTTTCTAATAATTAAATTAAAAGTTGATGATGGCTTGCGCCATCTATCGGAATAAATATAAACTAAAAATTCTCGCGATTTCAAATTAGAGTTTTATTAAATCAATTGATAAAATTCGTGAGTGATGTTTTCCCTCACAACAAAACTAGAAATGAAAAATCAAGACTGCATTACCAAAATACCATTGATCTAATACTAATGTATTTCAAATATATCAAATAACAAGATCATAATCTCAATCTTAAAAATAATTCCTAAATCATGCAGAAAATCTTTTTATTTATAACTGTAGAGGACATGTAAAAATTATTGTTTTGTATTTCTATTTTATGTCAATTTTATTTGCTTTTGAAAATTCATATTTTTTTGTTGCAAATATGCAAATTTTTATTATCTAATTTATATATTTTTTTTTCTATTTAATTGGATTCATTCTTCTTCTTTTTTTTTTTTTTTGTTGTCTGAATATAATAACAAAAACAAGATATAACCTTAGTGATAACATTAAAAACAGAAACTTGGCAAGAAATGTTTATGTGGATTATTGTCAATTAACCACCACATAACATATGTATAAATAGGGCTAGAAGTAAAATAGAAACAGTATAAAAGATATAACATATATAACTATCATTTATTCCAATACGCTCGACACCCCACAAAGTCAACAACGAAGGGGAAGAAGCATCAGCTATAATAACGGGAATTAATGAGTTCCCTTTGAACCTGGAATTAGGTGGAAATAAACAGGCGAGACGGCAAATCCAATTTACCAAGGAGAAAAGAGTTGTCTCTTTCTCAAAAAATCCCGCGACCTGCCTATTGTAATGTCAATTATAGAGAGGGGATGAAACTCCGGGGTAAATATTAACTTTTAATATCGAATTGATGAGCTGCCCCTACTCCTCTTTGCTAATTATTTCCCTTTGTGACTTCACTACACACTCGAGAGAGAGAGAGAAATCTCTAGAAATCAACCACTTTATAATGAAACAATCTTTATAGCAAACACCTCTATATAGTGAAATACACCTATCCCCCGATTTACACGGTACTTGTTTTACACGTTTTCGCTTTTACACAGTTTTCCAAATAAGTTTTTTTTTGTTTTTATCGCACTATACTAAATGCTACAGTGATTGAACACATGCGCTGTGTACACATCTCACGAGAAATCCCGAGCTTATGTGCTGACTTGCTGCACACGCACACTGTGTCTGTATTTCTAATTTTTAAAAATTTTTAATTTTCGATTTACACGTTTTTCTCAGGAACGTATCTACCGTGTAAATCGGGGGATAGGTGTATATCTATAATGATAATGAAAACTATGAAATTGTGATAAATTTATTTATTTATTACCAGTTAAGACACGCTATATCCTATCTGGATAATTGGGCGTGAAACAATTTATAACTATTTATACTATTTGTAGTAGAGTAGGTAACAGAATTATCAAAAAGAAAATAAACAATTAAGAGCATTGAATAAACATATCCATTAAACAAATAAGCAATAACATGAGCAGATAGAAGAAACCACAAGGTAGTTATTTACAATATGTTAAGCAATGATGGAAGTTGATGAAGTTATCTGCAATAATTAGTATCGTGGAGAGAGAAAGTTGATCAAGTTGAGCTATTTACAATGAGTTCTAAAGTAACTTATTAATTATTTACATTGATGTAAATCAAGTAGCATAGTAGTGTAGTTCCTCAAGCTGCATGAAGCTGTCTATTTATAATAAAAAGTCTGCAGAACCTATTAATATATAATAATATGATAATAAATATTATTTTATATTAAGATGCATTATATATATATATAGCGCGCCATCTGTTATCAAAATTCGAAACTATTATAGACGCGTATGATTCTTTTTTAAAAATAAACACTTTTTATTTGCTGTCCTCAAACCTTAGGTCCATAGTTCATCTGAAATACCTATTCCAAGAGTCTAACATCAGTATCACTATAAAGGAAGATCGAAAAATGCATTATAACAGCGGTAATGTAGATTAAACTGTCGAAACCGCTGGGAGGTTTCACCATTGATGAGCCAGGCCTTCCTATTAATTTTAATTGCAGTAAAGACAGTAGATATTGTTTTATTTTTGAAAAGAATATTACGCGTCTAAATAGTTTCGAATTTTGAAAAATAATACTTTAACAAACCTCTTTATAGTAGAAAAATTATCTGGAACGAATGAAACCCGAAGGAGAATAATTATATTTAAAAATACTTTTATTTGCAATTTTTGAGGAAGAGCAATGTTGTTGTTGTGTCCAATGAAAAGTTTCAGATGTATCCATACATCTCTATCACAGCAGCAGCAATGTCCTCTATCTTGGGTGTGTAAAGCTGCTGTTCTGGGCCCATGCCAATTTTCTGTTGTTGTTGTTGTCGTGTCCAATAAAGAGCCTCAGATGTCTCCATACATCTCTATCACAGCAGCAGCAATGTCCTCTATCTTGGGTTGTGTAAAGCTGCTGTTCTGGGTCCATGTCAATTTTTCTGTTGTTGTTGTTGTCGTGTCCAATCAAGAGCCTCAGATGTCTCTGTACATCTCTATCACAGCAGTTCGTTCTCTATCTTGGGTGTGTAAAGCTGCTGTTCTGCGTTCATGTCAATTTTCTTTGTTGTGTGTCGTGTCCAATGAAGAGCCTCAGATGTCTCCATACATCTCTATCACAGAAGTCTCAATGTTCTCTAACTTGGGTGGTGTAAAGCTGCTGTTCTGGGTCCATGTCAATTTTCTGTTGTTGTTGTCGTGTCCAATGAAGAGCCTCAGATGTCTCCATACATCTCTATCACAGCAGTCGTTCTCTATCTTGGGTATGTAAAGCTGCTGTTCTGGGTCTATGTCAATTTTCTGTTGTTGTTGTCGTGTCCAATCAAGAGCCTCAGATGTCTCTGTACATCTCTATCACAGCAGTCGTTCTCTATCTTGGGTGTGTAAAGCTGCTGTTCTGGGTCTATGTCAATTTTTCTGTTGTTGTTTTTGTGTCCAATGAAAAGCTTCAGATGTCTCCATGCATCTCTATCACAGCAGTCGTTCTCTATCTGGGTGTGTAAAGCTGCTGTTCTGGGTCTATGTCAATTTTCTGTTGTTGTTGTCGTGTCCAATGAAGAGCTTCAGATGTCTCCATGCATCTCTATCACAACAGCAGCAATGTCCACTATCTTGGGTGTGTAGAACTGCTGCTCTGGGTCTAAGTCAATTTTCTGCAAGGCTGCGGCCATTGCTGGGCATGAGAATATTTGAGATGTTAGTTCCACACCAGGACAGTTGTTGCATGCCCTATAGGTTCTTGTGTTATCTGGATGTATTGTCATTCCTTTATAGTGTTTCTTTCTGAGTCTTGTTATTGTTTTTTTCATTTTTCTCAGAGTTTATTTCGTATAGGAAGAGCAATGATCGCAGTATATTATAGCAAAGTATTTATCATTTTATTAACAAAGTATCATTTTTATGTTTATATTTTACTACTCTGTAAACTTCCCTCATTGCTTATCTTTTGTTTATCCTTCACAGTTTGTTCTTGTCTTAAATATATTGCAGTCTCATCTTGAAGTTGTCTTCCCTAATTTTCCACGTGGCAATCTTATATACAAGTATCAGAGTAATCAATTCTGTTATCGTTTGCTTTTGTGAATGGAATGCTTTTATGAAACGTTGC
This sequence comes from Cordylochernes scorpioides, assembly GCA_030710605.1. Lineage (NCBI taxonomy): Eukaryota > Metazoa > Arthropoda > Arachnida > Pseudoscorpiones > Chernetidae > Cordylochernes > Cordylochernes scorpioides. The sequence goes on from CP092869.1 coordinate 87,466,872, forward strand.
TCTCACTTTTACATAATATTTGAAATCTAAAATGTTCGAGAATATCATTTTTTTTTTGTATCATTTTGTTCGAAGAACAAACAGGGTCTTCTTGTATTATATATTTACCATTATACGTATTTCTATTGTCCTCAAAAGCTTATGTCAATAGTTAAGTGAAAATACCCTTTTCCAAAAGTATAGCTTCAATATCAGTATAAAAGGAAAACCGAAAATACAATAAAACAGCGGTATGGTAGATTAAACTGGTGAAACCACTGGGAGGGTTCACCACTGATGAACCAGGCCCTACCATTAATTTTTCATTGCAGTAAGGTCAGTAGAAAGTTGATTTATTTTTATAAGAATCATACTTTCGTGTAAAAAAAATAGCTTAAATTTCTTATAACATATTATAAAAAATGCATATTCTGATAACGCAACTGAATACTACTGATGACTTAGTGCCATCTATCGGTAAAAATAGGTGTGAAATGAAATTTAAAAAAATATTAAACGAAGCTAGGTTTTTCAAAAGAGTATTTTAATCAACAGGTGTGAATTGTAAATAAAAAAAATATTTTCACGATGAATTAGTAGTGATTTATAAATCTATGTACAAATAGCTTTAAACTTTCCAAAGTTTTCATAAGATTGAGTATATACAGAAAGATGGCATTATGTCAAAGTAAGCAAGTACAATTTGGTTAGTCAGAGGACAAGCCAACAAAAGATGGTGTTTCAACATCTAGACAGCATTCACATGTGGATCATTTATAACTCTCAAGCCAAAGAGAAAAACTTAAAAAGGCTCATTTGCCTGTCAAGAACAAAGTAGTGTATTTATCAGGAGTAATGAAGCTTGGTACATCTCTCGGAAACAATTTCTTGAACTTATATATTAGGTATAGCTATTGTACAAAAAAGTCATATTTTCTATCTAACATCGTTTTCAGTCTTAATTGGGTCATGTCTTGTAACAAATAACAGTAAATATTAATGTGAGGAATGGATACCTTAATAAGTAAAAAAAGGTAAAAAAATCTTTAAACAATGAATATAAGTTATGTATTCTTTCAGTTGCACGATAAGGAGATGCCCTTTTTTCATAATTATGCACATTATCCCAGTACAATATCACATTTGTACTATTTTTTCACATTGTGTCGAGGTCTCACGCAATTCTGACCTTAACAACCCGTTTCATGATTTTTCAGGATGCCTTGAATGACCAGTTTTTTGGTCGTTGAGGCACAGCTTGCACCACGCTGATGAGGGCCAACAGCCCGAAACGCGTCCGTGGTTAGCTTTTCTTTATTAATCAAGAATGGGTATTTGGCCAATTCTGGAATAATTAATAATCAACGAGAGTAGTTGATATTTATTCCGATAGATGGCGCAAGCCATCAGCAACTTTCAGTTGCACGATAAGGAGATGCCCTTTTTTCATAAGTTATATATTGTAGAACGAAGTTTGACAATTATACCGCAAATGTTTCTTTGAACGAAATTTATTTTAAGGAGAAATAACGATTATTTCTAACCTTATAACCTATTATATAAATTACTTTATATAATATTTACGAAAGGAAAAATAGGTCCAGGGTAGCCTAGTGGACATGGCATCTGCTCGGTAAGCGGAACACTGTGGGTTCGATTCCCATCCCTGGATACTTTTATTTTCCGTTATCATTACTCTTTACAATTCATCCTATCATACTTCATCCCTAAGGTTAGAAATAATCGTTATTTCTCCTTTAAAATAAATTTCGATTTATCGTTCAAAAGAAACACATGCGGGATAATTTTCAAATTTCGTTCTACAATCATATAAGCCGCATTATATTGTATTATAAATTATATATAATAAAACACGAAGTATAGGATAACATATTTTAGCTTTTCAACGACAAGCAAAATGGATCCATTGGAAATGTTACAGACACCGTGCTGCCATCTATGAACGACCACCGACATTAAATAATATCTTTACAGACGATGTTGACCAAGCCAATGTTGCCGAATGCAATTTCTGAAATTTTCTAGATGATCTCATCGATCCACATTATTTCCGATGAGGAAAAAGAATAAAATTGGAAAATTTTCGGTAATTTGTTCCAACGATTTTTATATAACGTTTTTTTTTGTCTTTATTATGTGATATAAAAAATGCATTTTTGTTGATGGGTTTATTTGTGGTCTGTGTAATTATGTTTTAACTTTAATTGTACTCTTTGTTTATGTTTGTCTTATTTCTTATTGCAATTTATAATGAAGAATAATTTTGAAATTATTCAGGGGAAATGTATTTGTTTTAATATCAAATATATTTTTGAGTGTTTTATTTTAACATAAAAGGTAATAGCGATGCTAGGGATATTTGCGTCAATGTTGTTTGCATTTCTTTTGTAAAATACTTGTAACATAAAGCTAAATATTTGGAGAGATGTGAGGAAGTATCATATTTTGATATTCCCTGTCTCTTTTTTTATTTTTTTCAGGAGACATTCTGTTCACACTCGGTTATCTCGTATGTCTTCAATAAAGGTCACTGTAATATATTTCAGAGTTATTGTCTGAATCCCGATATACATGCTAAAAGATACAACTTCTTTAGTTTTGTCCGTGAGTGTATATATGTGTGTCTGCAATAAAGGTCACTGTAATATCTTTCAGAGTTATTGTCCGAATCCCGATATACATGCTAAAAGGTACAATTTCCTTAAGTTTTGTCCATAAGTGTATATATGTATGTCTTTAATAAAGGTCACTGTAATATCTTTCAGAGTTATTGTCTGAATCCCGATATACATGCTAAAAGGTACAACTTCCTTAGGTTTTGTCCATGAGTGTATATATGTATGTCTTCAATAAAGATCACTGTAATATATTTCAGAGTTATTGTCCGAATCCCGATATACATGCTAAAAGGTACAATTTCCTTAAGTTTTGTCCATAAGTGTATATATATGTATATCTTCAATAAAGGTCACTGTAATATCTTTCAGAGTTATTGTCTGAATCCCGATATACATTCTAAAAGGTACAACTGCCTTAAGTTTTGTCTATGAGTGAATATATGTGTGTCTGCAATAAAGGTCACTGTAATATCTTTCAGAGTTATTGTCTGAATACCGATATACATGCTAAAAGGTACAACTTCCTTAAGTTTTGTCCATGAGTGTATATATGTGTGTCTGCAATAAAGGTCACTGTAATATATTTCAGAGTTATTGTCTGAATCCCGATATACATTCTAAAAGGTACAACTTCCTTTAAGTTTTGTTAATGAGTGTATATATTTGTGTCTTCAATAAAGGTCACTGTAATATATTTCAGAGTTATTGTCTGAATCCCGATATACATTCTAAAAGGTACAACTTCCTTTAAGTTTTGTTAATGAGTGTATATATGTGTGTCTTCAATAAAGGTCACTGTAATATATTTCAGAGTTATTGTCTGAATCCCGATATACATGCTAAAAGGTACAACTTCCTTAAGTTTTGTCCGTGAGTGTATATATGTGTATCTTCAATAAAGGTCACTGTAATATCTTTCAGAGTTATTGTCTGAATCCCGATATACATGCTAAAAGGTACAACTTCCTTAAGTTTTGTCCATGAGTGTATATATGTGTGTGTTCAATAAAGGTCACTGTAATATCTTTCAGAGTTATTGTCTGAATCCCGATATACAAGCTAAAAGGTACAACTTCCTTAAGTTGTGTTTATGGGTGTATATATGTGTGTCTTCAATAAAGGTCACTGTAATATCTTTCAGAGTTATTGTCTGAATCCCGATTTTTACAAGCTAAAAGGTACAACTTCCTTAAGTTTTGTCCATGAGTGTATATATGTGTGTCTTCAATAAAGGTCACTGTAATATCTTTCAGAGTTATTGTCTGAATCCCGATTTTTACAAGCTAAAAGGTACAACTTCCTTAAGTTTGTCCATGAGTGTATATATGTGTTGCCTCCAATAAAGGTCACTGTAATATCTTTCAGAGTTATTGTCTGAATCCCGATATACATGCTAAAAGGTACAACTTCCTTAAGTTTTGTCCATGAGTGTATATATGTGTGTCTTCAATAAAGGTCACTGTAATATCTTTCAGAGTTATTGTCTGAATCCCGATATACATGCTAAAAGGTACAACTTCCTTAATTTTGCCCATGAGTGTATATATGTGTGTCTTCAATAAAGGTCACTGTAATATATTTCAGAGTTATTGTCTGAATCCCGATATACATGCTAAAAGGTATAACTTCCTTAAGTTTTGTCCATGGGTGTATATATGTGTGTCTTCAATAAAGGTCACTGTAATATATTTCAGAGTTATTGTCTGAATCCCGATATACATGCTAAAAGGTATAACTTCCTTAAGTTTTGTCCATGGGTGTATATATGTGTGGAACGCTTCACGATTTTGCGTGTCATCCTTGCGCAGGGGCCATGCTAATCTTCTCTGTATCGTTCCAATTTTAGTATATGTACCGCCGAACAAGCGTATATATGTGTGTCTTCAATAAAGGTTACTGTAATATCTTTCAGAGTTATTGTCTGAATCCCGATATACATGCTAAAAGGTACAACTTCCTTAAGTTTTGTCCATGAGTGTATATATGTGTCTTCAATAAAGATCTCTGTAATATCTTTCAGAGTTATTGTCTGAATCCCGATATACATGCTAAAAGGTACAACTTCCTTAAGTTTTGTCCGTGAGTGTAGATATATAAAGATAAACTATTTAACGCGATGTTTTAATTTTTATAAATAAAACAAATTACTATATATACTGCCTATACTATGAAGTAAAAAATATTGAAAGACTGAGAACTCATCAGTAGAGAGTGAACTATCCCCGCGGTTTCGCCGTTTAATCTACCAATCTGCTCTATTAATATATTAGCCTATGGTCCTTTAAGCTTATACACTCACTAAAAGATATAAGAAATTAAAACTATTTTAGACACGTATGATTCATAGAGTCCAAAGGGTCATACTCCCGTAGACAACTTGCCGCTTCTTTTCACATTGTCAATGTCACCAATCTGTCTGTTCTCACCTGCCTGTCTACCTCGGATAATTTGATAAGAATAATTGGACAATAGAATCTGGTCTTCTACCCTCTTACTCCTAGTTTAACCAAGAAACCCGAACACAAAAACACTGGTGTAAACACCCCAGAACTCAGCTAACCACCAAGGAGAGCTGAGGAAGGCCAGTGGGTGCGGTAGCAGGCTACCAGGCTAGGATCAGGATCTCCGTCAGGGAGAAAGCTCCCTCAGTTTACCTCTTTTTTTAACCCCACGATCCCCTCCTGGACCAGTAGTACTTCCTTGACAATCACCCACGTCTTCTTGGCTCTTGTAAAGATGGAGCTAGATGTCACTATATTATGCTACGAAGCTTCTTCCCTATGAGAGCTATGTTTCACATCTTGCAAAACTTATTGTTGCTGACATGGATCTCTTTTCGGTCATGGTTGTCCTCAACGTCTTGAAAAATGGTCTCTAGTAGCTTTAAGCTCTTTTTTTTATTGATAATTAGACGTGATGGACAAATTTATAGTCATAGCGTCAATTGGGACATTCTCTTCTTGGAGGGAAGTCTTGACACGGCGGTGGAATCCTGGAGCTAGTCTGGAAATTGTAATTCACAGCACCCGTATACTTAAGGTCTGCTGACAATAATCTTTTTTTTTTAAATGAAAAATGCATCTCCTTATCGTGCAACTTTCCTTTTTCATAATTTATGCACCTTATCCCAGTACAATATCACTTTTGTACAATTTTTTCACATTGTGTCGCGGTCTCACGTAATTCTTGCTTTAACTACCCGTTCCATGATTTTTCAAGATGCCTGAAGGACCAGTTTTTTGGTCGTTGAGGTACAGCTTGCACCACGCTGATGAGGGCCAACAGCCCGAAACGCGTACGTGGTTAGCTTTTCTTGATTAATCAAGAACCCAGTACAATATCACTTTTGTACTATTTTTTTCTCAATAATCAATTTGTCTACCCTAATCTACCCACCTTCTCCACCAAAATGTCACTTAGAAAATTAAGAGAAGATAAAACATGATGATAAAAAGTAATTTATTTTGATAAAGACAATTTCACCAACTAATTTATAACAAATAAGAGAAATATGCTGAGTAACAAAATATTTAAATTACTATTATATTGTGTGTGTGATTAAAAATCTACTTATATAATTGCCTTATTCTGTCTGTCTGAAGTTCACTGTCTGAAGTTCACGGATAGAATGCGCGCCCATTGGCTGCCGGCGAACACGTGGCCTCCCTGCCCCCCTTCTAGACAACCCTGTTATCAGCTGTGTGATACATACACCTGTCTATAGCGGCCATTCTATACAACCCTGTTATCAGCAGTGTGTTACGTCCACCTGTCTATACAGACCACCCTGTCTATAGCGGCCACTCTAGACACCTCTGTTATCAGCAGTGTGCTACATCCACCTGTCTATACAGACCACCCTGTCTATAGCGGTCACTTTAGGCAACCCTGTTATCATCAGTGTGTTACATTCACCTGTCTATACAGACCACCCTGTCTATAGCGGTCACTTTAGGCAACCCTGTTATCAGCAGTGTGATACATACACCTGTCTATACAGACCACCCTGTCTATAGCGACCACTCTAGACAACCCTGTTATCAGCAGTGTGTTACATCCACCTGTCTATACAGACCACCCTGTATATAGCGGCCATTCTAGATAACCCTGTTATCAGCTGTGTGATACATACACCTGTCTATACAGACCACCCTGTCTATAGCGACCACTCTAGACAACCCTGTTATCAGCAGTGTGTTACATCCACCTGTCTATACAGACCACCCTGTATATAGCGGCCACTCTAGACAACCCTGTTATCAGCTGTGTGATACATCCACCTGTCTATACAGACCACCCTGTCTATAGCGGTCACTTTAGGCAACCCTGTTATCATCAGTGTGTTACATTCACCTGTCTATACAGACCACCCTGTCTATAGCGGTCACTTTAGGCAACCCTGTTATCAGCAGTGTGATACATACACCTGTCTATACAGACCACCCTGTCTATAGCGACCACTCTAGACAACCCTGTTATCAGCTGTGTGATACATCCACCTGTCTATACAGACCACCCTGTCTATAGCGGCCACTCTAGGCAACCCTGTTATCAGCTGTGTGATACATCCACCTGTCTATACAGACCACCCTGTCTATAGCGGCCACTCTAGGCAACCCTAGGAAGCAAGATGTATACAAGGTCAAGGGATGGGAATCGAACCCACGACCTTCCGCTTACCGGGCAGATGCCATGACCACTAGGCTATAGGCTCATTATTTCTTTATACCGTTATTATACCGCTATATTATATATAGTTAAAACATTTTAAAAAAACCACAGTTTGGAACGGGACGTTTCACAAGAGTGACATCCATGGCGCCAATTTATAATTGTAACGAATAGTATTTGAATTAAAACGTTTTTAAAATATATTCGCACTCGGGTAAAACACGGGCGTTGCCCGGGCCATTCGTCTAGTGATATATAATTCTATAACAATAATTTCCTTTCTCTTTTTCTATTGTGTGACTATTAATATATATTTTTTTAAATCTCACAGGAGAATCATACACACACACAAACACACATACAGTTTATTAAGACCACCGATTTTATACAGATTCATGGCAGGAAAGAAGTATAGATGGAGCTCCTATACTCCAGGCAGCACAGAACACAACAACAGCCTCCAGGTCCGACACATGTCCAATGGCCACACGTTCCTTCGTACATACATCAAGGTTAGCGTATCACTGAAAAGACCAGTGTGGAATCAGCCGTGTTCTAGTCTTCACTTTCCTCATCCAAATGGACCACGACATTCTATTAATCTCCTCCGAACGGTGACTGCGGCCTTGTAGAATTTATATAAATCAAATAGAAGACTTTGATCAAACATCATTGTATTCATCCAGTTATATATTTGTTGACTATCGGATTGAGACAAATATAAGTCGCCCAAGAGTTATTTTCTCTGTTTATTTAAGCAAAAGCAACCAAAAATTGTATACATGATTTCATCTTGTATTCTGATATTACACAGATCACAGGTTTAAAGACACTCAATCTTCCAGCGTTTTGAACGATTTTCTGAGAAGAACACTCATAGGAACCTCAGTTGCGCAAAATTCTTTTAGTATGTGTGTGCTAAAATATTCGCTTTAAAAAGGTTAAGACAAAAAATAATTATTGTATTGTATATTCTTACAATTTTTTATATAGTCTGCATTTTTGTAAGTTTATTGTTGATGTTTTGTATGTGTGCTCCATATATTTTTTGTTTATATTTCCTTATATATATATATATATATATATATTTTTTTTTTTTTTAATTAGGTAGAGAATTCCGTTTAATTATATACAAGGTCTGTCCACTAATTTTCCGGAACGTTCCAATATTTTTAACGAATAATAAAAATATTTGAACACCAATTCCAATAAATATAAAGTTTAAGCAAAACACGACAGTATATAGCATCACTGTTTTCCACTATATTGTCGCGAGGAAAAATAATTAACTAAGCTTCCGAATTACTTTAAATATTTATTTAATGAGCTATATGAGATATTTTAAATATAAAATAAAAGTTACTATGTACATGAGCTAAATCGACCCAGCAGTTAGAACAAGAGAGGAGAACTGAGTTTTCTACCTTCTATGTGGCGCCACTGTTTTCCCCCGACCTTTCGGTCCAGTCCAGATGAAAGAGAATACTCTGTCCTCCTGACAATATTATCATTTGTCTACAAGAAACCAAGCTTAAGCCCAACCACCTTTTTAAGGTAAAGGACTTCAAAATACTGAGAAAGGACAGGCTAGATGGAGGAGGAGGACTCCTGACCCTCATCAAAGACCTTTCTTTTGAAGAAATTGTCACTCCTTCAACAACCCACACTGAACTACAGGTCTTCAAAATACACCTACCTAATCAGAGACCCCTAACAATTGTAAACACCTATCACCCAACCCAAAAACCAGTACTAGATTTTGTTGCACACCTACTTGACCCCAATATACTCATCCTTGGAGACTTTAACAGCAAGCATCAATCTTGGGGATGTTCCCTCAACAACACCGAGGGCTCAGCACCTTCATTGATGACAACAACCTCACAATTGTGTCCCATGGTCCTACCTACATCTCTCACTCCTATGGAACTCCGCAAACACTAGATCTCACCATCACCTCTCCATCTATGCAACAATTCATAAAAATAACAGCACCCTGAAAAGCATCGGAAGCGACCATCTTCCTTTGCTATCAGAAATATCTACTTCCAACTCCCTCCCAAAATCTCCACAAAGACTCTTCTGGAACTATAAAAAACCTTCCTGGAATTCATTTAAAACATCAATAGACAGTCTTCTTAGAAAATTCCATATAAATTCCTCTTTGGAAGACAGATAGAAGAATTGGAAGTCTGCGCAGTCCAATTTCTGCCAAGAAAAATATCCCTAAAGTAAACAGATAGTTCGACATTCCTGGATATACAGATACGTACTAGATATTTTGAAAGATGAAATAGAAGATAGGAACCAAGTTTACCAAGACCATATTGAGAACAACAACACCCTCCTCATCAGAGATTACAATCACCTTGCTGCAAAAATTAAGCTTAAGGCCGACCAAATCAAACAGAATAAGTGGATTGAACTCTGCTCTTCAATTGACTCAAAAACCAGTGACACAAAACTATGGAGACTGCTACATGCCCTCAATCAGGACACTCCATCTCACAGCAGCTCAAATACCTTCAAGGATAATTCTGGAAATCCCCTCACAGACAAATACAGCATAGCAAATTATTTTTACCAACAGCTCCACCGCAAAACTTAATTCTGATTTACAGGATAAAATAATAGGTATAAAATCTAGGCTCACGAGAAACCTTGCAAAATCCAAACCCAGCCACAACATTTTCAGTAAACCTTTTCAAGAGCATGAACTGGACGAAGCTTTAAGTCATCTTGACCCTAAAAAAGCTCCTGGTTCAGACAACATCACTGGACCCATGTTGAAAAATCTCAGTTCCCATGCCAAACTAGAACTCTTAAACATTTTCAATTGCAGTTAGAACTCGTCTACCCTCGCTAAAGAGTGGAAACATGCTACAATTATCCCCATCCACAAACCAGGCAAGCCTGAGAAACACACATCCAACTACAGACCTATCTCTCTGACCTCTATTCCCTTAAAATTCATGGAACACATGATTCTCAATAGGCTAACTTTTCATTTCAACCTCAACAACCTACTAGACCCTCATCAAAGAGATTTTTAAATATATCAAAGCACAGAAGATTCAATCTTTTACTTCGTTCAACAAATCCAGGACAGCTTCCATCATAAACCTAAAAAATTCTATTATAGCAGCCTACATCGATCTTTCCCAAACCTTTAACAGAGTCTGGAAGGAAAAATTACATTTCCAGTAATATTTATACAAAAAAGATGAGTCCTATTTTTATAGTTTTGAGATCTCAATAATTGTTAATATATTGTAGTGATGAAATAATTATAATGTCGTATGACAATTAAGAATAATTTAATAAGCGAGAGAAGTAACTCAATCTCTACAAACAAAGATAGTTTTATATGAGACAAAAAAAAGAAGCACTAGCGCGAGTTGGCGTGGAACAACCTGGCACTGACATGAGCATTCTGTTCCATGAAGTCTGCTTATGCTACAATATTATTATAATTAACTCATAATTATTTACAATCCTACTTAAGACATGAAAAAACAATAGAAAAAAATAAAAGATAAGTGGGTCAGGGTTGATATTAAAAATAAAGAAGGCATCTCCTGACCACGAGCACAGGTGCTTTTTAGATAGCAGAGCGCCATCTAGTGGAGCAAACATATTTAAATATATATACAGAAACATATTTAAGATAAACACAATGAGGGTTTCATGATTGTTTTATATTTCAGATGATGCCTAAGTTCAGATAAGAAATATTATATTTTAATCAGAGTTTATTATTATAAAAGCACATGTGCTCGTGGTCAGGAGATGCCTTCTTTATTTTTAATTCTACTTAATTATAAAAAATAAAACTTTTTTTTTTCAATTCATTAGAATATTTTAGGTTTACGGTAATTGAGATGAAGTCTAAAGAACTTGTCAAGTTTTATTTATATTCTTTTTTACTGAAGAACTTTTCGCTTAAATTGAAACTGTTCATTTGACATGGTTCTCTCAGATCTGTAACAAGTGGGCATCGGATTGAATTATGCTCCAGGTTGTGATATTCTTGGTTGCATATATGGAGAATACTTATTGTATAGTCTACAGGAAAAGAGACTAAAAAATTCTTGAAATTTCGGGGCTAACTCACTATAATGAACAACATGTATATAAACTTTTAACTACTCTCCTGCTGGATAAAACATTTGTTTATAAATACTTAAGAAATATTTTAAAGGCGATTGATAAAATGAGGGAAGAAGTGTTCAATTCCACAGACAACGGCTGATTGCTCCCCCTCCCCTCTAAATTTCTTTTCCTCCTCACTCATGTAAACCTTTTAGGAGAATCCCCTTATAAGACAATAGTGTCTTAATAAAGGTTTTTGTTGTACTTATTGAATAGAGTGGATCAAACAATATTTCAAGTGATGTTAATAAAAACTTAAAATATTTGGGAATACCAAGAGATAAATCAGGATTTCCAATGGTGGCCAACACTCCAGAAACATATTTAAGATAAACACAATGAGGGTTTCATGAATGTCTTATATTTCAGATGATGAGGAAAGTTCAGATAAGGAACATTATTTTTTTATCAGACTTTATAATACTAATAATTATTATTATCAACAATATACAGTTAAACCTGTCTATAGAGCCCCCTCTAAATAGCGCCTCCCTCTCTATAACGCCCGATTTTAAATACGAAGTACGATGCGATTTTACATTAAAAGTGACCTGTCTATAGCACCCTATTTTTGTGAGTCCCAAGAGGGGGAGCTATAGACAGGCTTAACTGTATATAGAAAGGAAATAAACATAAGAAAAAGGGACTTAGCATATATTCAATCCTTGGACCTAAAAAAGACTATGGAAATTATCTTAACAGAAATAAAGAATGAACCTTACGATAAGTTACAGAGAAATAAAGAAATGGAAGCCATGGCTAGATTGTTGGAACTATGTAGGTAGCTGGCGTGTGAAAAGGAGGAACACCGAACATGGAGCACAGGACGACCATAGAAGAGATCCAGGAGAACGACCTAGAGCAGATGACAGAAGACCTGACAGACAAGAATGGATCAAGGCCATGGGACCATTTTATCAAGGAACCACCAGGACATAGAAAGACTGCTGGAGAGCTGCAGGACACTCAGAGGACCATATCTGCGAGGGCCATAGCACTGACCAGAATTCAGTGTAACAATTATAAATATCTTTGTTTACTTTTACTGCTATTGTTTATTGAAGTTGTAAATAACAATAGGTAAATAGACTGACCATTATTTACACTTTTTAGAGAAAAACTTGCAACCTTTTTGAAGAATAAAATTATTATTATCCCTCATACACGAGGTACAGGCTATGATAATCATGGTGGGTAGAAGTTGACGACTGCCTTTACTGTAAGTACACCACATGTCTACACCTGGTGAAAACAGTTTGACTTTTGAACTTATAAGTGTAGTATTTGCTAATACAAATGAAACTTTTCAAGGCTTTTCCCCATTTCGTATCCTATCATTTTTAGTTCTCACTTTTATAGTGTTGAATTCTTATAGACACAATTTTAGAAATTTTTCGGCATCAATCAAGGAGATATAGGAGTCTCTTGTTTCTTATGTGGTAAAGAAATATAAGATTAAAAACATTTTCTCTAAGTATCAAATTTCATAAATTACAAAATACAGGAATTTATTCAAATTGAAGAATTGTAAAAAATTACAGATAATGAGAACCAATACAGTAAATTTAATAGGAATTCAAGAAGCCTGTAATTACAAGCAAGAAACAAAGAGAAGGAAAGCCAAATCAAGGCAACTCTTATATCAACTCTAAACAAACATAGACAAATGGTAAAGACGAAAGAAAAATAACGTACTTAAATAAAATAAGTAAGGATAACAGACCATCTTAGAAGAGAGAACACACCGAATTCAAGACCCTGCACAAGACTCTAACCTTGTAAATATATAAATACACAGTATTGTGAAGAACCTGTACGTATTATTTATTAGAAGCACAGGGGGCCTCTCCCGTCAAAATAAACGTCAAAACCTGACGCCATCTATTGACCGTCGCCGCAAACTAGCGGCCTCAGGTCGGTGACAAAGCCACAACACCAGCTTTGGCAAATTGAGAAGCGTCCACCTAGAGACCATGGTTTCAGGCTAATGGCCCTTGTTAGTCTAGGGCGGACTTGGGTGAACGCTTCTCAGTTTTCAAAGCTGGTGTTGTGGCTTTGTCACCGACCCGAGGCCGCTAGTTTGCGAAGACGGTCAATAGATGGCGTCAGGTTTGGACGTTTATTTTGACGGGAGAGGTGCCCTGTGCTTCTATGGATCAATTTCCTCCCGGCAAATTTTCCATCTGTATTATTTATTGTGAATACCATAAACTAGGTTGCTCTTTTTGAGTGGTACCTAATAATGCTATTTTGGAACTGATGGTACCTTGTTTGAGGAAATAAGATTTTTAAATTTTGGTAATTTATTTTCTTTTTGACTTATTTGCATATATTCGTACTATAATTATTGTTTTTGATACAAATATATCTAACAGGTATATCGCGTTTTGAGTTGAATACACTTGTATATGAAAACTGGTCTCACGTATGAATGGTTCTGATTGGCTATCATTTTAAAGAGGGCGCTCTGGGGTCAGCCAATAGCCAACATTGTCCTCTAGACATCCCTATAAACGATGGTATTTTTATATATTATCCCTAGTACACGTGGTACAGTCCATGATAATCATGATGGGTAGTAGTTAGTAACTGCTTTTTCTGTAAGTGCACCACATGCTGTTCTGGGTCCATGTCAATTTTCTGTTGTTGTTGTCGTGTCCAATGAAGAACCTCAGATGTCTCCATACATCTCTATCACAGCATTCGTTCTCTATCTTGGGTGTGTAAAGCTGCTGTTTTGGGTCCATGTCAATTTTCTATTGTCGTGTCCAATGAAGAGCCTCAGATGTCTCCATACATCTCTATCACAGCAGTCATTCTCTATCTTGGGTGTGTAATGCTTCTGTTCTGGGTCCATGTCAATTTTCTATTGTTGTTGTTGTGTCCAATGAAGAGCCTCAGATGTCTCCATACATCTCTATCACAGCAGTCATTCTCTATCTTGTGTGTGTAAAGCTGCTGTTCTGGGTCCATGCCAATTTTCTGTTGTTGTTTTCGTGTCCAATGAAGAGCCTCAGATGTGAAAAGGAGTTCGACCTTTGCATTTACAAGTGAGTCAGAGCCCAATTTGGTTACTTGCACTCGCTGGCGGAGTTGGACTTTTGCAAGAATCGGGGGCATATTATTTTTAATCAGAAAAAAGTGGCCGATGCGGGATTCGATCCCGGGTTGTAGCGGTCGAAAACCAACGGTTTAAATCACCCTCCCACTGACTCCCTTGGACGAGGGTTTAAATAGGAAGATTATATGAAAACACAACAAACCAATCAACCAATATATAGACTGACATTTCGGTAACCCACTGACATCGTTTTCGAAGTTGAGAAGACTCAGTGATTTGCATAGCTGTCGTGTCGATTAGTTACTAAGACATAGAACGTGCGCCGCATTGATAGTTTAAATACAATGTAAACAGACCTGTTGTTGCCGTGTCCATTAGTGATATGTCTCCATGCATCTCTATCACAGTAGTCGTTCTCTATCTTGGGTGTGTAAAGCTGCTGTTCTGGGTCCATGTCAATTTTCTGTTGTTGTCGTGTCTATTAATGAGATGTCTCCATGCATCTCTATCACAGTAGTCGTTCTCTATCTTGGGTGTGTAAAGCTGCTGTTCTGGGTCCATGTCAATTTTCTGTTGTTGTTGTGTCCAATGAAGAACTTCAGATGTCTCCATACATCTCTATCACAGCAGTCGTTCTCTATCTTGAGTGTGTAAAGCTGCTGTTCTGGGTCCATGTCAATTTTCTGTTGTTGTTGTCGTACCCAATGAAGAGTCTCTATGTCTCCATACATCTCTATCACAGCAGTCGTTCTCTATCTTGGTTGTGTAAAGCTGCTGCTCTGGGTCCATGTCAATTTTCTGTTGTTGTTGTCGTACCCAATGAAGAGTCTCAGATGTCCCCATGCATCTCTATCACAGCAGTCGTTCTCTATCTTGGGTGTGTAAAGCTGCTGCTCTGGGTCCATGTCAATTTTCTGTTGTTGTTGTCGTACCCAATGAAGAGTCTCAGATGTCCCCATGCATCTCTATCACAGCAGTCGTTCTCTATCTTGGGTGTGTAAAGCTGCTGCTCTGGGTCCATGTCAATTTTCTGTTGTTGTTGTTGTACCCAATGAAGAGTCTCAGATGTCCCCATGCATCTCTATCACAGCAGTCGTTCTCTATCTTGGGTGTGTAAAGCTGCTGCTCTGGGTCCATGTCAATTTTCTGTTGTTGTTGTTGTACCCAATGAAGAGTCTCAGATGTCCCCATGCATCTCTATCACAGCAGTCGTTCTCTATCTTGGGTGTGTAAAGCTGCTGTTCTGGGTCCATGTCAATTTTATGTTGTTTTCGTGTCCAAAGAAAAGCCTCAGATGTCTCCATGCATCTCTATCACAGCAGTCGTTCTCTATCTTGGGTGTGTAAAGCTGCTGTTCTGGGTCCATGTCAATTTTCTGTTGTTTTCGTGTCTAAAGAAAAGCCTCAGATGTCTCCATGCATCTCTATCACAGCAGTCGTTCTCTATCTTGGGTGTATAAATCTGCTGTTCTGGGTCCATGTCAATTTTCTGTTGTTTTCGTGTCCAAAGAAAAGCCTCAGATGTCTCCATGCATCTCTATCACAGCAGTCGTTCTCTATCTTGGGTGTATAAATCTGCTGTTCTGGGTCCATGTCAATTTTCTGTTGTTTTCGTGTCCAAAGAAAAGCCTCAGATGTCTCCATGCATCTCTATCATAGCAGTCGTTCTCTATCTTGGGTGTTTAAAGCTGCTGTTCTGGGTCCATGTCAATTTTCTGTTGTTGTTGTTGTGTCCAATGAAGAACTTCAGATGTCTCCATACATCTCTATCACAGCAGTCGTTCTCTATCTTGGGTGTTTAAAGCTGCTGTTCTGGGTCCATGTCAATTTTCTGTTGTTGTTGTGTCCAATGAAGAACTTCAGATGTCTCCATACATCTCTATCACAGCAGTCGTTCTCTATCTTGGGTGTGTAAATCTGCTGTTCTGAGTCCATTTCAATTTTCTGTTGTTGATGCTGTGTCCAATGTAGAGCCTCAGATGTCTCCATGCATCTCTATCACAGCAGTCGTTCTCTATCTTGAGTGTGTAAATCTACTGTTATGGGTCCATGTCAATTTTCTGTTGTTGTTGTCGTGTCCAATGAAGAACCTCAGATGTCTCCATACATCTCTATCACAGCAGTCGTTCTCTATCTTGGGTGTTTGAAGCTGCTGTTGTTGTCAGTCCATGTCAATTTTCTGTTGTTGTTGTTGTGTCCAATGAAAAGCCTCCGATGTCTCAATGCATCTCTATCACAGCATATTCATTGCACATGCTTATATATATAATTATATTTTTCAAATAGTACATACTGTGCACTTTTGCATGTATTGACAAGATGTCAATAAAATTATTTTAATTGTCTATCACAGCAGTCGTTCTCTATATTGGGTGTGTAAAACTGATGCTCTGGGTCCATGTCAATTTTCTGCAAGGCTGCGGCCATTGCTGGGCATGAGAATATGTGAGTAAGTGTTAGTTCCACACCAGGACAGTTGTCCTGTAGGTTCTTGTGCCATCTGAATGTATTTTCATTCCTTTGTAATGCTTCATTCTGAGACTTGTGATTGGTTTTGTTATTCATCTCTCAGAGTTTGAGTCGCATATTTGACCTTTCTTTGACTTTTGTTGTATTATCTTGGATTTTGAGACAGATATATTATCAGCATCAAATACTGACATTTGTTCTTTCCTTTGGCTCAAATTCTTGGCTTTCTTGTAAACATAGTTGAAATTACTAAATGTGTAGTTTACTACACTGTATTGTTGGCTTCCGTAGGCGTTTCTTACTGGGAAAAAGAAAGAGAGGATCCAATGAAATAATTTAGTAGCATTTATTAGAACAAAATCATCATAGTGAACAACAAATATAACAGAGAGTACCGTCGTCTTCCGGGTATTCCTTCTACTGGGGAGCTCGGATTCTATATTCTGTGCGTTTATAATCTGTTTATCTGTGGCTCTCTGGTCGGGATGGCGCCTACATTCGGCCATTCCTGGATTTCAATCGTCCTCGATTGAACCTTGCGTTGCAGGAACGTCGTGGGTTGCGTCGGGGGGTATCTTCTACTTCTGGCTCCTCGTCCGGACTTTCTTCTGTAGCTGAATCATCTTCTTCACTGTGCCAAGACTTCAGTTGACTGATATGGGCCGTTGTCGTGTAGAACCGTCCACTGGTTCTTTCGCTTAACTGAGCCACTCTATACGTGTCGCTTGGCAGAACCTCGGTAATTATCAAAGGTCCTCGATATTTGGGTTGTGCCTTGGTTGGTTCACCCGTCATTTTGGGTACATGCCTCATCACTACAATTTCTCCTACTTCGAATTGGATTGTACGGCACTTCTTCTTATCGTAGTATGTCTTCATAATTTCTTGTTTATTCTCAATTTGGGTTCTCACACTCTCTTGAATTCTATCCGGCTCGGTCCATGGGTCCACGTCTTCGTCGGCTAATCTTCTAAGTATCCCATCGTGGAATCGAGGGGAATAGCCGTGGAGTGTTTCGAACGGTGTTTTATTCGTCGTCTTGTTCACCGCATTGTTCAGGTCTCGCTCTACCTCCTTGATCTTCAGGTCCCAATCCTTCCGTCGCGGATCCTCGATACTGGTTGCTATAGTGGACAATACTGTTCGGTTCACTCTTTCGACCATCCCGTTCCCTTGCGGATGTTTCGTAGAGTTCAGAGTATGATGTATTCCATTTCCTCGACAGAATTCTTCAAATTGCCTTGAGGTAAAACATGACCCTCTGTCGCCGATGATCTTGTCGGGTAGTCCGAAATCATTCACAAAACTTTTCATTACCTTCAGGACGTTCTGCGTCGATGTATTCCTTACAGGGCTTAATCGGACAAATCTTGTCAGATTATCGACAATCACTAAAAGTTCCTGGTTACCTTTTGTACTTCTCACGAAGGGGCCTACGTGGTCCATGTGTACGATGGAAAACGGTCTCTTGCCTGACTTAATGGGATGTAGGAAGCCTTGTTGTTTTCCACCGGGAACTTTGTTAAATAGACACTCGAGACACATAGCCACATGGCGTCGAACGTACCTCTTCATTGAAGGAAACCAGTACAATTCCTTAATTTTGTTGACAGTCCTATCAGTCGCAAAATGTCCCATTAGATCATGGAATTTGACAACTAAGCTTTTCCTCATACTTTTGGGTATAACATACAGGGCTCGTTCCTCTTCTCCATTTTTCACCATGCGGAAAAGTCTGCCTCCTTTGTAGCTGTAGTCGTTAATTCTATTTTGTTCTCCTACTGTCCTATCACACGGGTCCTTTCGAAAGATCTGGATCAGGTCTCTCAATTCAGGGTCGGAATGCTGAATCATCAAGATTTGTTCTTCCAGTGTGATTGTGAGGCACACTTCAAGGTTTTTCTCGACGATTTCCTCCATCGTGTCTCTAGGGTCGTTGACTGAAGCTCTACTCATTCCGCCTACGTGGGCCATCTTCTCCCCTGGTTTATGTCGAATTTCGAAATCGTATTCCTGAATCAGATTGTACCATCGCGCTATCTGAGGATTTGTAGTCTTCTTCGCGTTCATGTAGACCAGTGCTTGGCAATCTGTAACCACTGTAAACTTGATTCCTACGAGGAACTGACGTAGTCGATCCAAGGTCCACACTATCGCCATCAGCTCCAATTTGCTTGAGTGGTACATCTTCTCGGCCTCTGTTGTCTTCTTGCTCACACAGTAGACCAAGCGCCATTTGCCGTCTTCGTCCATCTGTAGCACCATTCCTGCTAATCCCTCAGCACTCGCATCGCAATGTACTTCTGTCTTGAGTTCAGGGTTGTAATGAGCTAGTACCGGATATTCGACCAGATCCTTTCGTAGTCCTCCAAATGACCTTCGCTGTTCTTCCTTCCATTCAAATTGTGAACCTTTCTTCGTAAGTCTGCTTAGCGGTTCTGCTTTCCTCGCGAAGTCCTTTACAAATCGTCTGAAGAAGTTCGTCAGTCCCAGAAAGCGTCGTATGTCGTGGACATTCTTGGGTTCTGGAAATTCTTCTATCGCCTTGATCTTTCTTGGGCCTGGCTTAAGTCCGCCTGTACTGATGACATACCCTAAGAACTCAACTTCCCTCCTTCCGAACTCACATTTAGAGGGTTTCAGTGTCAACTTCGCTGATCTTATTCTTTCGAGGACTTCCCTCAACCTTTCGATCATCTCCCGCCAATCCTTTGCCGGGATAATCACGTCGTCGAGATAGCAGAATGCCTTCTTGTTCAGCAGCGGACCTAGGACAGTGTGCATCAGTCTTTGGAATTCAGCTGGTGCGTTGGCGAGTCCAAAAATCATCCTTTCGAATTGACCTGTATCATCTGGGGTGATGAATGCTGTCTTTAATTTTGCCTTATCGGTCAGTGGTATCTGCAGATATCCATGCGCCAGATCCAGAGTGGTGAAGAATTTCGCATTCCTTAGGCCTTCCAGAAGGTCGTCTATCCTTGGTAATGGGAACTTGTCCTTAACTGTTTGAATGTTGAGTCTCCTATAATCTACCACCAGACGATGATCTCCAGTTTTCTTCCTCACAAGTAGGACGGGACTAGCGTAGGGTGATCTAGTTTCCGTGACTATTCCATTGTCCTTCCACTCTCTGACAATCTCCCTGATTGCTTCGCGTTCACTTGCAGTCGTCTTATACGGTCTCAGACAGACTGGCTTGCTTCCATCAACCTCCTTAATGTCCATCTTGGTGACATCGGTGCACCCTAATTCCTCCATGCCAAGAGCGAAACAGTCTCTATACTCGTTTACTACATCTAGGATTTCTTGTCTCTCTTTCGAAGTCAGAGAATGCTTGACGTTGATGTCCTCAGGCAGTATGGGGCGCTTACGTTTCATTTGGTCTTGTCCTTCCCTCTTCTCTTCATTTTTAGTCTGAAACGAATCCTCTGCGACGTCCAGGTTAACAACAATATCATCAAGGTTCAGTAGTTCAACCCGCCCTACACATTGGTTCTTCCTTACTCTCAACTTGCCCTTGCCAGCTGAGATGATGGGTACGGTCGTCTTTCCATCGACCACTTCCAATAGGGAATCGACACAGGCGTCATCTACTCCTGTGAACAATACATATCCATCCTTTACCTCGTCTGTGATTGCACTTGTAAAGTTAATGGAGTCGCTCTCCAACTGAACAGTTTCGGTTGTCCTCAGTTCGATGCGACGCGACTTGATTTCTTCTTGCAGATTAGCAAACGGAAATTCGGATGAATAGCCAATATGCAAGTTTTTACCAATTCTGGCGAAGGATACGTAGGGCAGATCTGTCCATGTTCTTCCAATTAATAGGTCATAGGGTTGGGCATCATCGTTGACAATGAATACAGTGATTTCCCTTCCGACGATGCCATCAATCTCCAGGTCGACTGTCGTCTTCCCAACGGTCCTGGCAGCTGGTGCAGTCTGGTTACCGATGCCGTACAGACTAGTCGAGTCTGGTTCGATGTCGACGCTGATCCTCCTTGCGACCGATTCTCTCATTAGACAACTGCTGCTCCCGGTGTCTATCATTGCCTTCACGGTTTCCTTGTTGTCGATCTTGACATCCTTCAAATATACATCTGGCGGGACAGTCTCCAGTCCTTCGACTTCCAGGTTGGCTACTTTTAGTCCTTCTTTGGGTCTTGTGCAATTCCTTTCCTTGTGTCCCGTTTGACCGCATCCTCGGCATGTCAACGTAGTCCTGGGTGCTGGGCAGTCTCTGGCAATGTGTCCAAACTGATTGCAGTTGAAGCACTTCGGTTCTCCCTTGTCGTTTCTGATCGTACGGTTGACCATTCTCCTCAAGGTGTTAGGGTACGTTTCACTGATTTCGTTCCTTGCAGCGTCTTGACCCGAAACATTCGTTCCTTGTTTAGTCTCTTTAACTTCGCTTTGGTTGGGGAATCTCGCAGATTTCTGCTGAAACGACGGTGGTATGAGGTGTTTCGCATTCCAATGCGGAGGTCCTATCTCGGTGCGAACATTTTCGTACTCGTCCAGTTTATCCGCCAACTCATCTGGGTTGTTTAACTTGGTCCAATCGTCAATGAGATGATTACGCAGCACATTTGGAACTTTTTTCTTTAGCTGGTTAGTGACGGACAAATCCTTTAGGGCGTCGAAATTTTCCACGTTCATTCCTTCGATCCATTCGTTGAAATATCCTCGCAATTCGAAAGCGAAGTCTCTCCAGGAACCCTTTTGAGATCTCTCGTGCTTCTCGAATTTTTGTCTGAATTGTTCGGGGCTCAACTTGTACCGTTTTAGGAGCAACCTTTTCACGAACCTATAATCGCCGCTTTGTTCTTCTGTCTCCCGAGCGATTAATTGAGTCATTTCGTAAGGTAGCAATCCTAGGAGGCTGAACGCCCATTGGTCTTCATCCAATCCTAGTCGCTTTGCCTGTCTTTCGAAAAGAATTAGGTAAAAACTCAAATCATTGTCCTTCGACTCGTACTTGGGCATCAGTTTACGTATCTCGTAATGTGCGTCATTGCTGGTACTTCGAGACGTATCGTTGTTTCCGCGTGTAGTCTGGATGCGCAGCTTCTCAAGCTCGAATTCCATTACCATTTGTTCTTTTCGTTCCCGTTCTATACGTTCTGCTTGCTCTGTTTGTGCTGTTTGTTCCATTCGCTCCCGTTCTGCTCGTTCTGTTTGTTCCCGTTCCTCGATCAGAGTCTCCAACAGTTGCTTTGCGAATTCTTCTTCGTAAGATTGACTATTCAGGATAAGGCGTTTTAAGTCGACGATCCTGCTCTCTGGCGGTACTACCTCGCCGAGTTCATACGCCAACTTGCTCAAATCGCATTTCCTTACTTTCGCTAAATAAGTCATGTTTTTCAAAAGGAAAAATAAACAAGGCAAAAATTTTTAAAATAAACAAATAAAACTGACTAAACCAGATACGTACTGTTTCAATTATTTCTTTAAACGAAATCAACTTTTCTTTGGTAATTTTGAGACAATACTTTTTTTTTCTTTTTTTTTACCGCGATACTTTGCGATAATACTTTTTATTTGTTTCTTCAATTTACTTTAAAAATACTTTCTTTAGAATACTTTACTTTACTTTAAAATACTTTCTTTAGAATACTTTACTTTACTTTAAAATACTTTCTTTAGAATACTGTACTTTACTTTAAAATACTTTCTTTAAAATACTTCACTTTACTTTAAAATACTTTCTTTAAAATACTTCACTTTACTTTAAAATACTTTCTTTAAAATACTTCACTTTACTTTAAAATACTTTCTTTAAAATACTTCACTTTACTTTAAAATACTTTCTTTAAAATACTTCACTTTACTTTAAAATACTTTTTATCGAGATGATTTTGCAATAATACTTTTGTCGAGGTGACTTGTAATAATACTTTTAGGAATAGGTAATTAAATTTCGTACATACCATGCAACTCCTCTTACGTTGATCGGTCACCGCGCCACGTCCTTCTCGTTTCCAAATTATTCCAGTGAATCTTCAATTTTCTTCAGGACTATCCCACTTCTGAATTTCTGTTGGCTTCCGTAGGCGTTTCTTACTGGGAAAAAGAAAGAGAGGATCCAATGAAATAATTTAGTAGCATTTATTAGAACAAAATCATCATAGTGAACAACAAATATAACAGAGAGTACCGTCGTCTTCCGGGTATTCCTTCTACTGGGGAGCTCGGATTCTATATTCTGTGCGTTTATAATCTGTTTATCTGTGGCTCTCTGGTCGGGATGGCGCCTACAGTATTACATACTGTAAACAGACTAATTCGCGCATAATAAATTATATTTATGGCTACAGATGAAAGGCGATTATAGTATAAGTAAGATAATCAATCGAATACGATATTCTGGAGGATTAAACTGGCGAAACCGCTGTGAGGATTCATCAATGATGTGCCATGCCCTCTCATTAGATAAAGATATCATTTGCATATAATATAGATATGTAGATATACTTTTAAATTATGTAAATATGTAACGGTATTTTTTAATATTTTTATACTTCAATCTCTAAAAGCACAGGGCGCCTCTCCCGTCAAAATATACTTCAATCTCTATAAGGAGAACGTCTATTTTCTCTGTACATTTCTATGCTTTTTTTTTCAAATATTCTAATTACAATCTGGAAGATTTATATAAAAATCTCTATTAGTGTTATTTTATCAAAAACTTGAGCCTATATATCCTCTATATATAAAGGTATTATTCAAAATGTTATATTAAAGTATTATTTTATTTAAAAATATATTTCATAGATACAAATACTGCTAAATCGACCGCCAGAGGTCACTATTCCCCGTAAAAACTCGTTGTTGTTTTTCCCAATGGCCGGCTCAAACCTTTTGTACATTATGTAAATAAGTTTTTCATTTTTTCATTCTCTTACACCTTAAGTCAGGCATACCTTTCTCAAATTATGTTTTCTATATTCCTTAAACTCAATTAAAGCTATTTCTAATCTTTACTATTTATTATTATTCTTTCAATATTTATGTCAAGACTGCTCAACAAATATCTCTATTCTCAAAATAATCAGCATCAAGTATTAATTCTATATAGCTCTAATAATCAAAATACAACAGAAATCTAATTATTTTATATCCTACTAGACGGGTGACCAGGGCTTCGCCCCGGGATTGACCCGTGTGCATATCTACCCGAGTGATATATATTTAGATAAGATTTTTTTAAATAATTGTTTGTTATTAGCATTATCTATTTGTTTGCATCAGCACATAATTTAATCTAATCTTTGATATAGGGCGCTGTTCGTGGGCTAAGTAGAATAATTTGAATATATAGTTTTAATAATTGATTTATATATTTTTAAAATAGCCTATCGTCTCCCCCGTATTGTTTTACCTATGTATGGAAATTTTGGTTTGAATTAGTGAACTACTGCGAATTTGTATACCGGACATACAAACAAACAAACATACATTTATATATATATATATATATATATATATATATATATATATAGATATATATACTATGGTAAATATAAAAATATATTTGCTTGATGTTTTTGATATAGAATTATTAAGCATTTGCTTTTTATACATAAATATTATTATGATATTGTTTGCAGTCGTGAACAGAATAATAAAAACAGTTTTGAACCACAATTTACTTTAATTGATATGGTAACATAATTGAGTATGAAATGGTGCCTTACTTAAGGCGTGAAAAACGAAGAAAACAAAAGGCGTGAAGAAGAAATTAAATAATTATATATAGTTAAACCTGTCTATAGCGCCCCCTCTTGGGACTCACCAAAATAGGGTGCTATAGAGAGGGATGCTATAGACAGGTCACTTTTAATGTAAATCGCATCGTACTACGTATTTAAAATCGGGCGCTATAGAGAAGGAGACGCTATTTAGAGGGTGCGCTATAGACAGGTCACTTTTAATGTAAATCGCATCGTACTACGTATTTGAAATCGGGCGCTATAGAGAAGGAGACGCTATTTAGAGGGTGCGCTATAGACAGGTCACTTTTAATGTAAATCGCATCGTACTACGTATTTGAAATCGGGCGCTATAGAGAGGGAGGCGGTATTTAGAGGGGGTGCTATAGAAAGGTCACTTTTAATGTAAATCGCATCGTACTAAGTATTTAAAATCGGGCGCTATAGAGAGGGAGACGCTATTTAGAGGGTGCGCTATAGACAGGTCACCTTTAATTTAAATCGCATCGTACTACGTATTTAAAATCGGGCGCTATAGAGAGGTAGGCGCTATTTAGAGAGGGCGCTATAGACAGGTCACTTTTAATGTAAATCGCATCGTACTACGTATTTGAAATCGGGCGCTATAGAGAGGGAGGCGGTATTTAGAGGGGGTGCTATAGAAAGGTCACTTTTAATGTAAATCGCATCGTACTAAGTATTTAAAATCGGGCGCTATCGAGAGGGAGGCGCTATTTAGAGGGTGCGCTATAGACAGGTCACTTTTAATGTAAATCGCATCGTACTACGTATTTAAAATCGGGCGCTATTTACAATTAAAATAATTTTATTGACATCTTGTCAATACATACAAAGTGCACAATCTGCACTATTAAAAAAAAAGATAATATGGATAATATTAACTATGTACAATGAATATGGCGCCTCTGCCAGCGCCCAGAGTTTGGTGGAGAATCACCAGCGGGTCTCCAGCGACACCACGCATTTCGCGATCTACGAAGAATACGTAGATCGCGTACTTCGCCGCTGAGGAGATGGTGATGGCGTGGTTCTATTAGTCCTATAGGCGCTATTTAGAGGGGGCGCTATAGACAGTTTAACTGTGCTTACATATTTACAAAAAATGTTGAGCCGGCCAACGGGAAACAACAACAATGGGTTTATATGTAGACACGTGGTACACTTACAATAAAAGTAGTCGCCAACTACTACCCACCATGATTATCATGGCCTATATAACGGGTATTAGAGGTAATTTAAAAATATATTAAAGAATATCTTTGAGTTCTTGTTAACAAACACCAAAGAGAGAAAACATAAAATTCTCTCTCGCGTGTCGACAACTAACGAAAAACTTGGTATTTTTTATATGTACTCATTCACAAAACTTTAGGATGTGGAAAGTCTTTGAGGTCGCAGGTCGTATATATATATATATATATATATTCTATATACAGTTACGAGCGTCATGGCCTCTGTCACGGTTTGCCGGCGCCCTCCTATTGGTCGGCTACGATCACGCCACCTTTGCCCCCCCCCTCCCCCATCATTTGGTGCCGCCAATGCGCGAGACACTTCTGTCACCGTTTGCCTTTGGTTCAGTGGTAGAATGCTCGCCTGCCACGCGGGCGCCTCGGGTTCGATTCCCGGCCGATGGTTTGGGGCGGGACGTTTCACAAGAGTGACATCTACGGCGCC
The DNA here is from genome assembly GCA_030710605.1 of Cordylochernes scorpioides. Taxonomy (NCBI): domain Eukaryota; kingdom Metazoa; phylum Arthropoda; class Arachnida; order Pseudoscorpiones; family Chernetidae; genus Cordylochernes; species Cordylochernes scorpioides. The sequence goes on from CP092869.1 coordinate 87,493,252, forward strand.
AATTTATAATTGTAACGAATAGTATTTGAATAAAAGCATTTAATCGGGTAAACCCCGGGCGTTGCCCGGGTCATTCGGCTAGTATATATATAAAGAAGGCATCTCCTGACCACGAGCATATGTGCTTTTTAGATGGCAGAGCGCCATCTAGTGGAGCAAAAATAAACTAAACGTTTATTTAGCTTGCTCCGTGATATTTGGCTAACCCAATTTCTTGATAAATCAAGAAAAGCCATCCACGAACGCGTTTCGCGCTTTTGGCGCTCGTCAGCGTGGAGTAGGCTGTAACCACTGCGACCAAAAAGATTTTTGGTCCCAATGGCTTCTTGAGAAATCAAGAAACGGGTATTTAAGGCCAAATTTGCGTAAAGACGCTTAACACATGATAAAACAATAGAAAAAAAAAAGTGGATCAGGTGTTGATATTAAAAATAAAGAAGGCATCTCCTGACCACGATTTCTCAAGAAGCCATTAACCCAAAAATCTTTTTCGTCGCAGTGGTTACAGCCTACTCCACGCTGACGAGCGCCAACAGCGCGAAACGCGTTCGTGGATGGCTTTTCTTGATTTATCAAGAAATTGGGTTAGCCAAATATCACGGAGCAAGCTAAATAAACGTTTAGTTTATTTTTCTCCACTAGATGGCGCTCTGCCATCTAAAAAAGCACATGTGCTCGTGGTCAGGAGATGCCTTTTTTATTTTTAATATCAACACCTGACCCACTTATCTTTTATTTTTTCTATTGTTTTCTCATATATATATATATATATATATAAATATATATAGTGTAAAACCTATATAATAAAAATATAATAGTGATTCTATATTTAAAAATTTAAAGAGTAAACTGATGAGAATGATAATTTATATCAAGTAGATTTGATTAGATTAGCAAGCTAAATCTAAATTAATTATAAAAATAAATAGTTGTTTAGTTTTATAGTTTAGTTTTGTATTAAAATTATCTTTATTACTTTGATTATTTAAATTCAAATTATAAAATTTGTAAATTGTTATTATTTAATAGAGAGAGAAAAAAAAATTCTTTACTTCTTACACATCATCCATATATATTTATAATTAATAACAATAAAATTTAACAACGTAACGTCTTTTGCAATCGGCTGTTACCCGTCATATAAATATATATATATATTTTTTGAAGGTGACAGAGGCAATTTTATTCACACTTAGTTATCTCGTGTGTCTTGAATAAAGGTCACTGTAATATCTTTCAGAGTTATTGTCTGAATCCCGATATACATGCTTAAAGGTACAACTCTCTTAAGTTTTGTTGTTGTTGTTGTCGTGTCCAATGAAGAGCCTCAGATGTCTCCATACATCTATATCACGGCAGTCGCAATATCCACTATCATGGGTGTGTAAAGCTGCTGTTCTGGGTCCATGTCAATTTTCTGCATGGACAGTTGTT
>CP092869.1:87494785-87508303 GCA_030710605.1 Cordylochernes scorpioides
GGATGTTCTGTAGGTTCTTGTGCCATCTGGATGTATTGTCATTCCTTTATAGTGTTTTGTTCTAGGTCTTGTTATTATTTTTGTAATTCTTCTATCAGAGTTTATTTCGCATATTTGATATTTTATTTTGTGTTGAAATATCTTGTATTTTGCCAAAGCATCAGCGTCAAATACTGACATTTGTTCTTTCCTTTGACTCAACTTTCTGGTTTCCTTTGTCAATTCCACTGCCATTTCATTACTCCCGATTCCAACATGGGCAGGAATCCATTGTAGAATGCAGTTCTTCTCCAATGTTTCCAGTTAGGTAAGTAATGAGTGTATTTTCTGTGTGATTTTAGTATTGTCCTTCTGAATTGCTTCTAGTGAAGATCTAGATACGCTGAATATTACAATTCCTTCTGCTTGATGCAGGGATGGTTGGTTAAAGCATACATCAAGGACTTTCCAGTTTTAAGTTTTGTTCCTGGGGGTCGGTGGAAGGCTGGTTAAACCGTTTGGTTTTCGACCACTACGACCCGGGTTCGATTCCCGCATTGGACACTTTTTTTCTGTTAAAAAAAAATGCTCCAATGGCCCCCGATTCTTGAAAAAGTCCAACCCCACCAGCGAGTGCAAGTAACCGAACGGGGATCTGGCACATTTGTAAGTGCAAAGTCGAACTGCTTTTCACATGTGTAGACATGTGGTGCGCTTACAGTAAAAGCAGTTGCTAACTACCCACCATGATTATCATGGCCTGTACCACATGTACTAGGGATAAATAAAAAAAAAAGTTTTGTTCCTATGAGTATATTATGTCTATTATATTTACCCCTTAGTTTCGCACTTATATTCACTTTTATCAATGTAGTAAGTTTCCACAATTAAAGAAGCAGCTTTCCATAGTTTCGTTAAAAACACCCTCACACCAAGAGTAAACCTTCAAGTACAAGATATACTATATAATCAGAATGAACAATTGTAAAAAGACATTTGTAAATTATCCTCCATGTGTTTCTTTTCAACGAAAAATCAAAATTTATTTTAAGGAGAAATAACGACTATTTCTAACCTTAGAGATGAAGTATGAAAGGATGAATTGTGAAGAGTAATGATAAACGGAAAAATAAAAGTGACCATGGATGGGAATCGAACCCACAGTGTTCAGTTTACCGGGCAGATGCCATGTCCAATAGGCTACCCCTGGAGCCAAGAATGAACAATTCAGTAGATATAGCGATATTGTAGATAAACTAAAACCTTTTATTTAGCGAAATTACTGGGGGGGGGGGGGGGGATTCACCACTGATGAGCTCAGCCTTTCCAATTCTCTCAATTGTCTCCCCTTCTAACAGGGAGGACGTCCTCGAGTACCTGACGCCTGAACAGAGGTCTGAAGCTATTCCTCGACATGGCAATAGCACATGTCGGGGAGATGTCCAATCTACGCGGAATGCTGTTCGGCTTCAGGACAGAATGTGACATCATACCAGACGACCCTCAGTGGGATTCGTCTGATGAAAATAATATTTAAGTTTATTTATTTATTTATTTTTAAATATATATATATATATATATATATATTAACCCTTTATAATTTTATAGGTAACGATTAATAAACATGTTTCAATCTCAATCTCTCTCTCTCTTTTCATCTCCAGTTCAATAATTGTATTAATTGTGGTTCATTATTTAAACAAGCAATTGTGTTTAATGTTTCCATACTCTAACGGGACTTTGGCACACTTGTACTATAATAGGATAATCATAAATTGTTTTTTTATCACAATCGAAATATTGGTAAAATACACTATGTTTTTAGTTATCAAATTCATTAGAGATTTTAATAGTATGATGTTATGTAAATTCTGTAACTATATATTTCTTTCTTCTTCTTTAGATTTAAGTTAATAAAGACATCAGTCACTTTTCGAGCCTTAATTTGATAATAAAACTTGCTGAAATAGCTCTGTGTACCTTTATTAATCTTCTTCTTCTTCTTTCTTATCTCCACTCAATCATATCAGGACATCAAGCTTGTAAAGCTTGAGACTTGACAACCATCATGACTGGGTGAAGTAGAATGCGTCTGCCTTTGTCATTAAGACTGGGAGCACTACTCAGTGGCAGGCTGACTTAGCTCCAATATGAAATGGCCACCTCTGACATGAGGAACAGACGCCATGTGTAGCCACTCCTAACATGGAGTACAGACTCATCCTGTATCCCTGGAGCCCTTACAGGGTACTATCAGCCCGGCCAGCTGAGCCCAGGTTTTTTAGTGAGCATGTTACTGCTCCCCCTCCTCCTTTTTCATCCGGGCTTGGGACCGGCAAAGGCGGAGTTCCCTTTTATTCCCCTTTATTCATTAATTACGACAATACTATGCAATTTTTTTATATAATATTCATTGCTTTAATTATAAAAAAAGGCATACTCTTATATTGAAATACCCTAAAAAATGTATTTCTTTTACATTTTTAAACAACGAAATAAATTACACTGTTGCCAAAATTACTCGTTATATATTTTTATAATTTATCATTTAACCTAAAATTGACTATATATATATATGAAGTAAAAATTTTAAAAAGCAAACAACATCCCGAAAAGAGAAAAGCTTTTTTTTATTGATTTACCTGAGGATAAACTTTTTAATTAAATAGTAAATTTATACATGAAAAATATCGATTCTTTCTCTCCAAGAATTCAATTTTAAAATTAAAATCATTTTTTTTTCAAAAATCGTTTGCTTTTTTAAATTAGTATACTGAATCAACATTGAGAGTGGCCTTTTAAAAAAGGAAAATAACCATTCGAAAAACTATATTTTTAAAATACATATCTATACAAGAGATAGAGGTATATAATATAATATGGAAAAATAGCTTTCAATATAATTAAAATTAATATTCAAAAAAAGACCAAAAATGACAAAATTTAAGGTCAAAATACAAAGAGCGGGGAAATAAAGTTGAGCAGACGATAAGTAAGAAAGAAAAAAAAGGGCGCGCTTATTGGCGCATGCGCGAAAACAGATTGTCGGCCGGTCCATGGCGTTTAGGTCGGTGCTTCCACCGCCGCAGGCGACAAAGTCCTGGGTCCCAAAGAGGGATCGCTCCAGGTCCCTTTGCATTGAAAGAGTTACTCCCCTTCTTCCTCGACTTCAATGGGACGGAGGACCCTTCAGCCGTCGTGGATCATCTACCGGGTGGGTCGCGTTCACTTCTTTTCATAACCATTTTATCTCTCTCAGTTCTCTCTTTCTAACTCTCGAATTCTGTTGGAAAATCAGATACTATAAAGAGAAATTGACCTTCAACAATAGTCCATTCAACAACCATTGTGCAAATACGAAGGAAATCTTGCATATTCAAAGTATATATTATTCTTTGAATATGCAACTAAGTTTTAGATGAATTTTCATCCATCTATAAAAATAGTAGCATCGTACTTTTTCAATCAACATTTTCCTTTTTTAATATATTGATAAAACACGAAGCGCTTTTTCTTTAAAAATAGAGATTTATTGTGTATCCAGCATGTGATCTTAAGTAAAAATATGTAAATAGAGAATATTGTTTTTTTGTTATAAAAATTGGATTTGATGATTGTTTTATATCTAATATCAGATTTGTAATGTTATACTTGTAAGAGGTGTTTGAACTAATCGTAAATATATTTTCAAGGTCATTGCAATAGACGTTCATAAAAAAGTTAAAATTTTGTAACTAAAGTTTTGCGATGCGATTCTTTTATTACAAAAGTCTATAATTAGTTAGTATAGAAGGATATATATAATGTTTTATATATGATATAAAACGAGGTAATGGATATATATGATAAAATATATCTTCTCAATAATTAAATGTGTATTTGCATATATGATAGTATTTGTAAGACTTATATCCTTTCAATTTATATGAATATATATTCTATATATTATTTGGAAGATGAATAAAATGTGTGTGAATAAAAATAATAAGAGAAGAAAATATACCTATTTGGTAGATATATTCACAAATGATACAAAATGTATTGTGAATATTGTTTGCATATAGGTTTATATGCAATTAATTTTTATATTTGCATATATGATATGCAAATTTTCTAACTTTCGAGATTAAGATGCAATTTGAGTTAGAGCAAGTAGCACCTAACGAGTTAATATAACAAAATTGATTAAAAAACACTTTGATTGTGTTTAAATATAAAGTTAATCTTTAATATTATTCCATATATGTTTACAGTTTTCGTTGACAAGTCTACTTCTGAGTGGACACTGAATATCGATTTTCCTCTTGATTTATCTGAAGAAACAATCAACTCCCTCTACTTTTCTATGGAGACTATAAACATTTTACTTACCTAGATTTCTGTTAAACACCCAATGTCTTTATAAACTGTTCCTGGTATATTATATAGATTTTTTTTTCATTTACCCATACCAATCTGAAACAAATAATACCACATACAAATACACTACATACCAAATATACTACATACATTTGTTGCTTTAAAAGAAACATATAATACTAGACACTTTGCTCCTTTACAACAACATATCACACACATTGTTCCTTTACGATAACATACCATACATTGTTGCTTTACAACAACTTTCCTTACATTGTTGCTTTACAAAAACATACCACACATTGTTGCCTCACAACAACATACCATACATTGTTGATTTTACAACAACTTTCCTTACATTGTTGCTTTACAAAAACATACCACACAGTTGTTTTACAACAACATACCACACATTGTTGCCTCATAACAACATACCACACATTCTTGCCTCACAACAACATACCACACAGTGTTGCTTTACAACAACATACCACACGTTGTTGCCTCATAACAACATACCACACATTCTTGCCTCACAATAACATACCACACATTGTTGCCTCATAACAACATACCACACAGTGTTGCTTTACAACAACATACCACACATTGTTGCTTTACAACAACATACCACACATTGTTGTTTTACAACAACATACCACACATTGTTGCTTTACAACAACATACCACACATTGTTGTTTTACAACAACATACCACGCATTGGTGCTTTTTAACATACACACATTGTTGCCTCACAAAAACATACCACACATTGTTGCCTCACAAAAACATACCACACATTGTTGTTTTACAACTACATACCACACATTGTTGCTTTACAACAACATACCACACATTGTTGCCTCATAACAACATACCACAAATTGTTGTTTCACAACAATTTACCTTACATTGTTGCTTTACAACATCTTTCCTTACAATGTTGCTTTATAACAACATATCTTACATTATAAAGCTATACAACCAGTTTAACCGCATAAGTTTCTTTTATTTGTGAAAAATCAATTTTAATTTCAAAGAGAATTATCAAATATTTCTAACTTTTTGAATGACGTATGAAAAGGTTGAATATATGAAGAGTGATGGTCTATATATGATTGGATGACGTATGGAAGGGTGAAAATATGAAGAGTAATGGCGAACGGAAAAATAAAAGTGTCCAGGGGCGGGAATCGAACCCACAACCTTCTGCTTACCGGGCAGGTGCCATGTCCACTAGGCTATCCTGGACGATATTTCTGGTTGTATAGCTTTATAATTATACGCCGCAGTCATTTATAAGTATTATTAGTCAGTTTAAATATTAGTTACGACCGGAGAAATATCGTCCAGGATAGCCTAGTGGACATGGCACCTGCCCGGTAAGCAGAAGGTTGTGGGTTCGATTCCCGCTCCTGGACACTTTTATTTTTCCGTTCGCCATTACTCTTCATATTTTTCACCCTCCATACGTCATCCATTCATATATAGAACATCACTTTTCATATATTCAACCTTTTTATACGTCATCCAAAAGTTAGAAATATTAAATTATTTCTCTTTGAAATTAAAAAATGATTTTTCATAAATAAAAAGAAACTTATGCGGTTAAACTGGTTGTATAGCTTTATAATTATACGCCGCAGTCATTTATAAGTATTATTAGTCAGTTTAAATATTAGTTACGAACGGAGAAATATCGTCCAGGATAGCCTAGTGGACATGGCACCTGCCCGGTAAGCAGAAGGTTGTGGGTTCGATTCCCGCCCCTGGACACTTTTATTTTTCCGTTCGCCATTACTCTTCATATTTTCACCCTTCCATACGTCATCCAATCATATATAGACCATCACTCTTCATATATTCAACCTTTTCATACGTCATCCAGAAAGTTAGAAATATTTGATATTTCTCTTTGAAATTAAAATTGATTTTTCACAAATAAAAGAAACTTATGCGGTTAAACTTTAAGTATTGCTTTATAATCATACGCCGCAGTCATTTATAATGCATATCTTACATTGTTGCTTACAACAACATTCCTTATATCGTTGATTTACAACAATTTACCTTACATTGTTGCTTTACAACAACTTTCCTTACATTGTTGCTTTACAAAAACATACCAAACAATGTTGTTTACAACAACATTCCTTATATCGTTGATTTACAACAACTTCCTTACATTGTTGCTTACAACAACATTCCTTACATTGTTGATTTAAAACAACATACCTTATATTGTTGCTTTAAAACAACATACCTTACATTGTTGCTTACAACAACATTCCTTATATTGTTTATTTACAACAACTTCCTTACATTTTTACTTTACAACAACATTCCTTACATTGTTGATTTACAACAACATACCTTATATCGTTGATGTTCAACAATATACCACACATTGTTGCCTCACAACAACATACCACACATTGTTGCCTCACAACAACATACCACACATTGTTGCTTTACAACAACATACCACACATTGGTGCTTTTCAACGTACACACATTGTTGCCTCACAAAAACATACCACACATTGTTGCCTCACAAAAACATACCACACATTGTTGCTTTGCAACAATATACTACACATTGTTGTTTTACAACAATATACCACACATTGTTGCCTCACAACAATACACAAGCCACAATATGACTTCAACAGCAATATACATTCATTAATGGCTTCAACAACAAGATTCCAGCCACAAGATGACTTCAACAGCAATAGGCATTCATGTTATGGTTTCAACAGCAAGATTCCAGCCATGAGATGGCTTCAACAGCAATAGACATTTAGCAATATGGCTTCAACAGCAAGTTTCCAGCCACAAGATGGTTTCAACAGCAAAAGGCATTCATGATATGGCTTCAACAGTAAATTTCCAGCCACTAGATGGCTTCAACAGCAATAGCATTTAGCAATATGGCTTCAACAGCAAGATTCCAGCCACAAGATGGTTTCAACAGCAATAGACATTTAGCAATATGGCTTCAACAGCAATATTCCAGCCACTATATGGCTTCAATAACAATAGACACTCAGCGATATGGCTTCAACAGCAAGATTCCAGCCGCAAAATGGCTTCAATAGCAATAGACATCCAGCGATATAGCTACGACAGCAAGATTCGAGCCACAAGATGGCTTCAATAACAATAGACATCCAGTGATATGGCTTCAACAGCAAGATTCCAGCCACAAGATGGCTTCAATAGCCATAGACATCCAGCAATATTGCTTCAACAGCAAGATTCCAGCCATAAGATGGCTTCAATAACAATAGACATCCAGCGATATTGCTTCAACAGCAAGATTCTAGCCACAATATGACTTCACTAGCAATAGACATCCAGCGATATGGCTTCAACAGCAAGATTCCAGCCACAAGATGGCTTCAATAACAATAGAATCCAGCGATATGGGTTCAACGGCAAGATTCCAGCCACATTATGGCTTCAATAGCAATAGACATCCAGCGATATGGCTTCAATAGCAAGATTCCAGCCACAATATGACTTCAATAGCAATAGACATTCAGCGATATGGCTTCAACAGCAAGATTCCAGCCACAAGATGGCTTCAATAGCAATGTACATCCTGCAATATGCCTTCAAAAGCAAGATTCCATTCACAATTTGGCTTCAATAACAATAGACACTCAGCGATATAGCTTCAACAGCAAGGTTCCAGTCACAAATAGACTTCAATAGCAATATACATCTAACGATATGGCTTCCACAGCAAGATTCCAGCCACAAGATGGCTTCAATAACAATAGACATCTATCCATATGGCTTCATAAGCAATATTCCATCCACAAGATGGCTTCAATAGCAATATACATCCAACGATATGGCTTCAACAGAAGATTCCAGACGCAAAATGGCTTCAATAACAATAGTCATCCAGCGATATGGCTACAACAGCAAATTTTGAGCCACAAGATGGCTTCAATAATAATAGACATCCAGCGATATGGCTTCAACAGCAAGATTCCAGCCACAATATGACTTCACTAGCAATAGACATCCAGCGATATGGCTTCAGCACCAAGATTCCAGCCACAAGATGGCTTCAATAACAATAGACATTCAGCGATATGGCTTCAACAGCAAGATTCCAGCCACAATATGACTTCAATAGCAATAGACATCCAGCGATATGGCTTCAACAGCAAGATTCCAGCCACAAGATGGCTTCAATAGCAATAGACATCCAGCAATATGCCTTCAAAAGCAAGATTCCATTCACAATTTGGGTTCAATAACAATAGACACTCAGCGATATGGCTTCAACAGCAAGATTCTAACCACAAATAGACTTCAATAGCAATATACATCTAACGATATGGCTTCAACAGCAATATTCCATCCACAAGATGGCTTCAATAGCAATATACATCCAGCAATATTGCTTCCACAGCAAGATTCCAGCCACAAGATGGCTTCAATAACAATAGACATCCAGCGATATGGCTTCAACAGCAAGATTCCAGCCACAATATGACTTCAATAGCAATAGACATCCAGCGATATGGCTTCAACAGCAAGATTCCAGCCACAAGATGGCTTCAATAGCAATAGACATCCAGCAATATGCCTTCAAAAGCAAGATTCCAGCCACAATATGACTTCAATAGCAATATACATCTAACGATATGACTTCAACAGCAATATTCCATCCACAAGATGGCTTCAATAGCAATATACATCCAGCAATATTGCTTCCACAGCAAGATTCCAGCCACAAGATGGCTTCAATAACAATAGACATCCAGCCATATGGCTTCAACAGCAATATTCCATCCACAAGATGGCTTCAATAGCAATATACATCCAGCAATATTGTTTCAACAGCAAGAGTCCAGCCACAAGATGGCTTCAATAGCAATAGACATCCAGCGATATGGCTTCAACAGCAAGATTCCAGCCACAAGATGGCTTCAATAACAATAGACATCCAGCGATATGGCTTCAACAGCAAGATTCCAGCCATAAAATGGCTTCAATAACAATAGACATCCAGCGATATGGCTTCAACAGCAAGATTACAGCCACATATTATGGCTTCAATAGCAATAGACATCCAGCGATATGGCTTCAACAACAAGATTACAGCCACAATATGGTTTCAATAGCAATAGACATTCAGCGATATGGCTTCAACAGCAAGATTCCAGCCACAAGATGGCTTCAATAGCAATAGACATCCAGCGATATGGCTTCAACAGCAAGATTCCAGCCACAATATGACTTCAATAGCAATAGACATCCAGCGATATGGCTTCAACAGCAAGATTCCAGCCACAATATGACTTCAATAGCAATAGACATCCAGCGATATGGCTTCAACAGCAAGATTACAGCCACAAGATGGCTTCAATAGAAAAAGACATCCAGCGATGTAGCTTCAACAGCAAGATTCCAGCCACAATATGACTTCAATAGCAATAGACATCCAGCGATATGCCTTCAACAGCAACATACCAGCAACAAGATGACTTCAATGGCAAAAGACATCCAGCGATATGGCTTCAACAGCAAGATTCCAGCAACAAGATAACTTCAATTACAATAAAAATCCAGCGAAATGGCTTCAACAGCAAGATTCCAGCAACAATAAGACTTCAATTGCAATGAACATCCAGCGATATGGCTTAAACAGAATGAACCGAGCAACAATTAGACTTCAACAACAATAAAATCGAGTAATATGGCAACAAAAAAGTCCACAATATCGGTTTAATAACAAAAGTAACCTTCCAAAGAGTTTCTTCTTCTTTTCTAACTCATATCAATGATATTTTCGAAACTGTAGATCTCCTCAATTTCAGGTTTTTTAGCTAAAATTCAGTGTGGAGCTTTCCATTAATTGAGCCTATTTAGTCAATGATATGATTTCAGATTGAAAGTATTCACATGGTACATAGTGGGAAAGCCACATAACTGCTCTTAACTATCATTTGCCTGCAGATAGCCATACCTAATCCTAGAAGAATGTCATCTTGCAAATTCAAAATAATTTGGTTTGTTGCTGGGTTCTCTGTTCTGTATCATTCGTAGGTTGTGTCAGACACCCATTCTAGTTGACATTGAGCCTTGATGAGATGAAGAAGGACACGTTAAGCATGTCGAATGGTGGATTTGTGTCTTCAGGATGGTAATCAGCTCCAAACTGGTTTGAGAACTTGTGTCACTTCATTTCAGAATATTTTAATATTGACTGAAAGCCATTGTAGATTAAATTATTATTTTTCGGAATCATAGATATGTGATATGTAAAACGACACTTGAAGTTCCACCGCATGAGTTTCTTTCCACGAAAAATCAAAATTTTATTTCAAGGTGAAATATTGACTATTTCTAACCTTTTTGGATGAGGTATGAAAGGGTGAATTATGAAGAGTAATGATGAACGGAAAAATAAAAGTGTCCAGGGATGCGAACAGGAAATTTTATTTTTCCGTTAATCATTACTCTTTATAATTCACCCTTTCACACTTCATCCAAAAAGATTAGAAATAGTCAATATTTCACCTTGAAATAAATTTTGATTTTTCATTGGAAAGAAACTCATGCGGTGTAACTTGAAGTGACAATGACAATTAAAACATTTTTATTGTCATCTCGACAATATTACAAATTCAAAGAGTGTAACTTCAAGTGTTGTTTTACAATCACAAGCCGTAGTGTATTATATGTGATATGTGATTTTCATTTTAGTAAAGACAGTAGATATTGTTTAATTTTAAAAGAATCATACGTGTCTATAATAGTTTCGAATTGTCATAACAGATGGCGTGCTATTGTATCATTATATGAATCATTAACCGGCAATCTCTATTTAAAAAAAGCAAACTATGATAGTGTGAAGATATATTTTTAAATAAAACAAGTTTTTATTGCGTTTTTACTTTTATTGAAATGATAAAAATATCAGACGGGCCTGACTCATCAGTGGCGAACCCTCCTTTACCCAGTTTAATCTACCATAACCGTTCTAATATTGTAGTATTGATTGTTTTCTATATAAATTTGATATTTAAAAGGAATTCTTGGTAAATGCATTTCAAGCGAAGTATGGACATAATTTTAGGTATAATAGAAAATACACTCATGGACAAAAATTATGGAAGTGGAAAGTCTTTGATGTTGCCATTCGTCTATTTATTTTTCATTTTTGAAAGAGACAGAGGTAATTTTGTTCACATTTGGTTATCTCATGTGTCTTCAATAAAGGTCATAAAATATATTTAGAGTTATTGTCTGAATCCCGATATACATGCTAAAAGGTATGACTTCCTTAAGTTTTGTCCATCAGTGTATATATGTGTGTCTTCAATAAAGGTCACTGTAATATCTTTCAGAGTTATTGTCTGAATCCCGATATACATGGTAAAATATACAACTTCCTTAAGTTTTGTCCATGAGTGTATATCTGGTTCTAAAGAAGAATTCTTGGTAAAGGCATATTTCAAGCGAACTATGGACATAAGCTTTAAGGATAGTAGAATATACAAATAAATGCATATGCTTCCACATACAAAAACCTGCTAGACATATATTATAGATTATGCAAATCTCTTGGTATATATGTGAATAGGAAGATGGTCTAAAAAAGAGATTACAGCGAGGGAGGAAGTAGTGGAACAACAAATTAGCGGAAGCCGTCTGCTAATCCTTTCTCAACTTCATTATTAACGGATTATGCACGCCGTCGGTCTTCTTTTCCACAAACTTCCGATTGATTTGCATACATAAACAACCTCATTACTAATCTGCATATTTACCAGAAAACCCGCATATTGATTTTGGAACGATTTCTTTTCACAACCTCATATGTATATATATATATTATAAATATAAAGATTTTCTGTTGATTTTTTAATATTAGAGCCATATATAAATTATCACTTGATTATTTTGAGAATATTGTTGAGCATTTTCTTGATCTTGGAATCCATGAGTATGTGATATTGCAGTCGTGGTAACAGAATAATATTAATAAAAAATAGTTATCAGAAATAGCTTAAAATTACCTAAAGGAATATATAAAAAACATAATTTGATAAAAGTACTGCCTGGCTTAAGGCGTAAGAATAAAAAAACGAAAAACGTATTTACATAATGTACAAAAGGTTTGAGCCGGCCATCGGGAAACAACAACATTCGGTGTTATATAGGGAAAGTCCCGACATCTGGTGGTAGATATAAACAGAATATTTGAATCTATGAAATATAATTTTAAATAAAATAATATTTTTTATAACATATATATATATATATATACGAAATCATCACGCTGACGAGGGCCAACAACCCGAAACGCGTACGTGGTTAGCTTTTCTATATTAATCAAGAATGGGTATTTAGCCAATTCTGGAATAATTAAAAATCAACGAATAGTTGTGTCTTTTCTTTCTTTCTCAATTTATGCATCTCATTCCAGTACAATATCACATTTGTACTTATTTTTACACATATACAAGTATTGGTTGACATATACAGAGAAAAACATACCATGGTTTCGGGCTATGGCTCTCATCAGTACAGAGACGGCTTTGATTTCATAACATTCTACGATAGAAGTTATGAAATAGGTCGAATTAACCAAAGAGATGTTTAAGCTGTTGAAGTAGCAAGGGCAAGTAAAGTTTTTTTACTTGGGGTGATGAGCAAAGTGTATCATTCTGATGTATATTTAAAGGGATAGGTGCCCCTCTTAGGTATATGTGATATCTTGGGACCTCTGGGACCAGTGTTACCTGATGCTAGACGAACCTCGAAGTCAACTCTACCGTGCAGTCGTGGTGGAAGGTGACACAGCTGGGCCAAAGGTGAAATAAACAAACAGAGATTCCACTAAGAAGCGTCTAAACGTCAAGAAGGAATGGGACGAGGAGATTTCTGGAAGGAAAGAGTTTACCTTTATCGGAGCGTCCGGCGGACTGAGGCTGAAACAAAGGTTGGCTAAGGACTGACTAACTGAGGCTCGGGGCCTCATTTTATAGCTGAGCTGGGTCCGAACAGGTCACTGCCCTTTTCTGACGTAAACAGGGGGGGGGGGGGAAGTTATATTATCCAGGAGGGCTACGAACTCGTAAAAATTGGACTGGGCTCGCTAGGCCTGCTCTCCTATTCTCACCTAAGCCTGATTAGTTTTAACTTTA
>CP092869.1:87508403-87606306 GCA_030710605.1 Cordylochernes scorpioides
TTGAGGATTAACAGAGGAAAGCTCGGCGTCCAGCCTGAAGCCGCGGGGGCAGAGAGGAGCCAAAACGGCGGCCACGAGGGCCGCCGTGAGATAACAACGAACCTAGTACTGAGCGGACCCTGTCCGAAATATCCACTGTAACCTAACTAACTGTTAACATCCGGACCAACGCCCCTTCTTTGTCCCTCTCTGGATCCCCCGGGTGTAGGTGGCAAGCTGGTGTCACTTTGAGACGACTAGAAAATACGTCATACTTTATTACTTACATATCACATTGTTTAAATTACGATATATATGTGATAATTTGTATATAACAATATGTAATCCCACCACAATCTATGCAATGTATCGTCAAAAGTTTTAAATAAAAGTTAGGCCTCGCGAAAAAGAGAGAACAGCAATTACCAGGATCGCATCATCCAGGAAGTAAAGGTCACTACCCAGGAACCATAAAACTAAGTTCAAAGACCTTCTTCTTCCTGGAAGATGGCAATCATGACGACAATGAAGGTAACAACAACCAATCACAGATAAGCGCATGAACAACTCATAGCCAATGAGAGATAAACGCGTAGGACGATCCCAACCAATGAGAAGCCGAGAGAGTTAACGAGGAAGATCTCGGACTCAAGGTTAGACAGTAGGCAGGCGACCAGGCTAGAAGCAAGGCGTGCCCAATTCTCTCCAACCAAGGTAAAATTCTCTTCGATCATGTGAAAGGCAAGGTACCTCCATCAGTCTCAACTTTCTCTGTCTCCCTTTATCGCGAAGTCCTAGATTCTATCCCATCTAGGTTTTGTCTCGTTATTTCCCCTGTGGAACCCTACCATTCAACCAACTGCTGCATCATCAATCATCAACCACCACAAGTCACCAATCCTACAGTAAGTCAACAGGATCTTACATAGGATCAACAACAAATTCGAATAATATCATATATACATAATTTATCATTGCAGTAAAGGCAAAAGAAAATTGTTTAATTTCAAAAAGAATTATACGCTTCTAAAATAGTGTCAATTTCCTATGACAGATGGCGCGCTATAATATTATAAATTTACATAATAATAATAATTTTTTTACCCTTTAATAATACCACTTTCTAATTTTTTTAAATTTACCATTTTATTTTAATCATGACAATTATTCTTAGATATATTTTCATAAACATTTAATAAAATCGGTGTATTTAATATCTGAATATATCCATTTTACTTTTAGATGAATAGGTCGCCTCTCCCGTCAAAATAAACGTCAAAACCTGACGCCATCTATTGACCGTTGCAACAAACTAGCGGCCTCGGGTCGGTGACAAAGCCACAACACCAGCTTTGGCAAACTGAGAAGCGTCCACCTAGAGACCATGGTTTCGGGCTAATGGCCCTCGTCAGCCTAGGGCGGACTTTATTCCATGAGATCCACACGGGATCTAATGGAAATTTCTAGCCATAGATTTGGCCCAGCCACCTTGCCAGCAAAACACCTCTTTGGCAGATTGTCAAGATTCCATTAGATCCCATGTGGATCTCATGGAATAATGCCCGCCCTAGACTAACGAGGGCCATTAGCTCAAAACCATGGTCTCTAGGTGGACGCTTTTCAGTTTGCCAAAGCTGGTGTTTTCAAGATTCAAGATAATCAGGACAAAACAGAGAATTGTAATATTACAGTATTGTTGCGTTTTTGGTTGACAAAGAATAACTTCCGTGGGTACAAAGGATCTTTAGGACTTTATTTAAGCCTAATCGATAAAATAATTACAGAAGAGTGCATAACATAAAGCAACAATAAATAAAACAGCAGTTACAAACTCACCAACTGCAGCACGGTGAGGGAAATCAGGAGCAAAACAGGAGACAGAATTTCGCTACAACAACTTTGTCACCGACCCGAGGCCGCTAGTTGCGGCGACGGTCAATAGATGGCGTCTGCTTTTAGACGTCTATTTTGACGGGAGAGGCGACCCATGTCTCTTTAGATCATTTTCCTTCCGGCAAAATTTCCATCTATACCTTTAGTATAGTTACCATTATATCATCTAAACATCGAGAGAGAGATATTTGGTTCTTTCCATTTGTTATTAAAGGTCTAATTGGGAATCAACAAATATTTAATAATTTTATAAGATGGAGGATAAAACTATTTCTTAACAAATAAAAGCCTAAAACAATCTTAGTGTTCAATGGAGATTACATTAAAAGCTTGTTAAGAATTGAATCAGTAGTTTTGGAGTTTAGCTCACAAAGCTTTTATACTCCTAATTGTTTATAATCCGATTAAGATGGACGTTTTATGGAATTATTTTAATAATAATAATAAATATTATTTGTTAATATAGAATTCACTTATTCCAAATACACGTTTGAAACGTCATTATATTCATGGTGGGTAGTTAACGACTGCCTTTTATTGTATATGTCTACATATCTATGTATGCTTACATATCTACATATGCATTACATATGTTTACATAACTTAAGATGGTGGTTTCATATTTTAGTGTCGTCGGTCGTCTGTTTTTTTTTTTTTGAAAAATAAAACATAAGCAATTTTGTTCACACTTGGTTATCTTGTGTGTCTTCAATAAAGTTCACTGTAATATCTTTCAGAGTAATTGTCTGAATCCCGATATATATGATAAAAGGTACAACTTCCTTAAGTTTTGTCCATGAGTGTATATATATGTGCGTCTTCAATAAAGTTCACTGTAATATCTTTCACAGTTATTGTCTAAATCCCGATATACATGCTAAAAGGTACAATTTCCTTAAGTTTTGTCCATGAGTGTATATATGTGTGTCTTCAATAAAAGTCACTGTAATATCTTTCAGAGTTATTGTATGAATCCCTATATACATGCTAAAATGTACAACTTCCTTAAGTTTTGTCCATAAGTGCAAATCTAACAATGTAAATTCCTGACTATAAATAAATATAACAAAGACTAAATAGAACTATGAAATTCACCTTTCCATTTGTTTCAAAGCATTAATTGTTTTTTATTTTCGATAATGTTTATTTCTTAAGGAGATTTCCATTTTTCTATTTATGATTACGCACAAATTTAACCACACGAGTGAGTGTAAGTAACCAAAGAGGGCTCTAGCACATTGTAAATCAAACATCCTTTACTTGTTTTGATATGTGGAGCACTTACAGTAAATGTCAACTTAAATCCCAACCCACCATGATGGTTATGGCATGTACCTTGTCTTTTTAGGGAGAATAAAACAAAAAAAAAAACCTTTCACAATATTTTTTTCAGAGCTTAAATACACAACTACAACAGAAAAAGGTGTATTTCAAACTTTTTTTCTGTGAATAGATTTTTTTTTTTGCTTTTTGACCAAAAACGGGATTGTTTACAAATAAGATTTGCAAACCTGAGACAAGTATGGCGGATTCCTTCAACGCAGTATACTATAAAATATTCAGAGAGAGTGAGAAAACGAAAAAAAAAAAAGAATTTGATGTTTAAAAATTTATTTCTTCAAATTACTACAGAATTCAACGAATATTTTTCCATGAAGAATAAACAACAGAAAACATTTTAAATTGTGTTTTTTTATTATTTTTTAGAAATATTTTAAAATACATTTTTAAAATGAAGTAGAAAATCTTATCAGAAGATTATTTTATATTTCAAAAATTGAAGTTATTCAGTCTGTGATTGGTAATAATCTGTGTTATTTGTTTTATTGGGATTTGACCAGCAGACATGAGGTCACGTATCGCGCTGTATTTTACTGTTTGTTTTTATAAAGTTTAGTTATTTACACAAGATTAGAATACCTAATTAGTATTTTATGATAATTCAAGATAATCAGGACAAAACAGAGAATTGTAATATTACAGTATTGTTGCGTTTTTGGTTGACAAAGAATAAATTCCGTGGGTACAAAGGATCTTTAGGACTTTATTTAAGCCTAATCGATAAAATAATTACAGACGAGCGCAAAAATAAAACAACAATAAAGAAAACAGCAGTTACACACTCACCAACTGCAGCAGGGCGTGGGAAATCAGGAGCAGAACAGGAGACAGAAGTTCGTAGAACCTTCTAGAATCTTCCAGGAAGAACACAGGCGTCGGCGGTAGGCAGCAGTCCGACCTCTTGAGACAGCAGCGTTTGCTTGGAGTTCACCACGTAGCTTCGTTCTTCTTCTCGCTTGCATGAGTTTCTCATCCATATATATCCCGTAGTAGATCTTTCCAGAACGGTCATGGTTGGTTAGCCAATCAGAACGCCGCCAGCGCTAAGCATTGCGCAATCGCTACTGATTAGCCAATCAATTGTTCTCCGATTTTTCTTGAACGTTCTAAATATTCTATTCTGGAATGCGATTTTATTTCCACGTAACAGTATTATCATCAGAGCTCCAAATAATTTGTATATAATAAAATATAAAATAAAATAACATAACAGCTTTCTGGAAATGAGTTTATTTTCATTTTAAGGAATGTAATCTCAAGATTCCGGGAAATTATGTCCTTTTACAGGAGTGCATAAAACGAATATTTATAACAAACACTGTTACATTATGAAAGAAAAGGCATCTCCTTATCGTGAAACTGAAAGTTGCTGATGGCTTGCGCCATCTATCGGAATAAATATTAACTATTCGTTTATTTTTTAATTATTCCAGAAATGTCCAAATACCCATTCTTGATTAATCAAGAAAAGCTAACCACGGACGCGTTTCGGGCTGTTGGCCCTTATCAGCGTACTGTTACATATTGTAATGAATATCTAAGGGCGTTTATTATTACACGTTTTATGTACACCTATAGAGATGGGCAGAGATTTCTGAAAGCTTGAGATTACATTCATTAAAAAAAACTCATTTCCAGGAACCTGTTGTATTATTTAAGTTATATATATATCCAGGAGATTTGAATCAATTCATATAATAAAATCAGAAAAAAAAACAGTAAAAATGCACCACGCTGACTAGGACCAACAGCCCGAAACGCGTTCATGGATGGCTTTTCTTTATTTATCAATGATGAAAATATATTTATATATATGGGTTGGCCAAATATCAGGGAACAGGCTAAATCAACGTTTAGTTAATTTCTGTTCCACTAGATGGCGCTCTGCCATCTAAAAGACTCATGTGAGCGTGGTCAGGATATGCCTTTTTCTATTTTAATATAATAAAATATACAATGAAAAATTCGCGCTTAAAATACAGTTAAACCTATCTATAACGCCCCCTCTTGGGACACACCAAAATAGGATGCTATAGAGAAGGGGTGCTATAGACAGGTCATTTTTAATGTAAATCGCATCGTACTACGTATTTAAAATCGAGCGTTATAGAGAGGGAGGTGCTATAGACAGGTCACTTTTAATGTACAGTTAAACCTGTCTATAGCGCCCCCTCTTGGGACTCACCAAAATAGGGTGCAATAGACAGGTCATTTTTAATGTAAATCGCATCGTACTACATATTTAAAATCAGGCACTATAGAGACATTTGAAATGATTTTATTGGCGATCAGTCAATTTTTACAAAAAAAAAAAAAAGATAATAGAAATGAATAAATGATGAGAATGTACAATGAGGAGCTAGGAAGGCTTCACCATCTTGATAAGGTCCTCCTCCAGACGAGGAGATGGTCTTCTTGGACTCTCTGCATCTCCAAGATCAGCAAGTGCTTGTAGATACAGGTCTTGGCAGATGTCAGGATGGCTAAGGCGTCATACTCCAGGGTCATGCCCGAAGATCCAGCTCTGCAGGTAAAGGGGCCGCTGAATGATGGTCAGGGGACAGCTATAGAGAGGGAGGCGTTATTTAGAGGGGGCGCTATAGACAGGTTTAACTGTAGTTTCATTTTTCAAGTATAGATGGCGTGTTATTTCAATGCAAGTATCAGCAGGTATGCAGTAATCTATCTCAAAATGTTTCACTATCAGATATCGCCGTGTGTAATCTAGATATATTAAAATATAATCCTGGGAACATACCCTAGAGAAATCAGCATCTTCTTTTATATCTTTTATCTTAATAAAAATAATGAGACTTTTTTTTTTGTCTCTCTGAGAAATTAGTTCTCAGAATATTTCTTATTTTATCATCATCTCTTCTTTCATTTATTATTATAAGATTATAATGCAGTAGAACCTCCTTGTAAAGGACAACACCTATTTGCAGAGCCAAAGTGTCATTTAGAAAGAGGTGTCCTCTTACTGGAGAGTTACTAAATAGTAATAATGGTAATTTTGCAAATTAAAACTGTTCTTTGTAGAGAGATATCCTCTAGCGTGAGTGTCCTCTCATGGAGGTTCTACTGTATATAGACTATATAGATATGTATGTAAATATTACCTCTCCCATCAATAGATTGCACTTAGTTTTAGAGTCTATTTTGACGAGAGAGGCGACCTTTTTATTTGTATGAAAATCCTCCCATAAAAATTTCCCTTTTGGCGGATTATAAAGATTCCATTAGATCTAATGTTGGTGGAGAATCACCAGCGGGTCTCCAGTGACACCACGTATTTCGACATCTACAAAGAATACGTAGATCTTGTACTTCGCCGCTGAGGAGATGGTGATGGCGTGGTCCTTGAAAATTTATTCATTGATCAAAGTACAATATCACATATATAACATATGAATGCAAGAACATTGTATTCATGTTCTAAATGTGGCACCTCTCCCTTTGAACATCACATGGTACATTGCGTTCTATATTGAATTTGTCAAAATAGGGTTTGTGAAGGAGATGAATTTATCTTATCTTGATATACAACTTAAACAATTCTATTGATTCTTCTATGCAATTTATAAAGGAGGAAAAATTGAGATCAAATAAAGGATATTTTTGGTTATCCCTAGTACACATGATACGGGCCATGATAATCATGGTAGATAGAAGTAAATGACTGTTTTTACTGCAAGTGCACCACATGTCTACACAAGTGGAAAGGACTTTGCACTTATAAATGTGCCCCGTTTGGTTAGTTGCAATCGCTGGTGGGGTTTGACATAGGATAATATATAATAATGGAGTAAATAAAGGGTAGATAAAATGTAGGGAAAATATATCTAGTTGTTAATACAAAGCAATAACGCGCCATCTATACATATAAAATGAAAGGAGTTAAAAGCGCGAATGTTTCTTTTATACATAATACAAACTTCTACTGTCCTCACTGCGATGAAAAAATATATTGGGAGGGCTTGGCTCATCAGTGGTAAACCCTCCCAGCGGTTTCGCCAATTTAATCCACCAGACCGCTTCTCAGAGCTCTAATGCTGTATTCGACGATTCTGCTTATATACGCAGCAATGAAGGGTGGAATCTCAGAAATGGTTTTCAAGAAAACTATGGACATAAGCTTATATATAGTTTTATATGTAAACAATAGTTGTAAATATATTTATATATAGATGGAAAATTTGCCGGTAGGAAATTAATCCATAGAAGCAATGAGCGCTTCTCCCGTCAAAATAAACATCAGAATCTCTGACGCCATCTATTGACTGTCGCCGCAACTAGCGTCATTGGGTCGGTTACAAAGTCACAACACCAACTTTGGCAAACTGATATCTAGGGCGGACTTTATTCCAAGAGATCCATTGACGAGGGCCATTAGCCCGAAACCATGGTCTCTAGGTGGACGCTTATCAGTTTGCCAAAGCTGGTGTTGTGGCTTTGTCACCGACCTGAGGCCGCTAGTTGCGGCGACGGTCAATAGATGGAGTCAGATTCTGACGTTTATTTTGACGGGAGAGGCGCCCATTGCTGCTATAGTTGTATATGTACAAATTTTTCCAGAAGGGAAGATTTCCCATATTGAAAGAGTCCTCCTCCAGACAAGGTCTTCTTGAACACTTCACTTCATAGAAACTACTGATAAATTCATTGCGTTTTAATGCCTTCATCTATAGCAGTGTCGGGCAACCTTTTTCGAGTTGCGGCGCACTAAGCTTAATTTCTTTTTTTCGCGGCGCACCTGTGGTTCTCACTATAAATTTCCTCGTAGGTAATTAAAATACAACAATAAATACTAGTAAAAATTTAAACATATATATCACATTTTATTAATTTTCAATATTAAATTAACATAACCAATGCGAGCATTGCGATTGTTTTTGAGAGCATATCAAATCAATACGGGGATCTACTTGTGAAAGACAAACGCGCATCTCCTCATCTATCATTTGAAGATTATGTACATACGTTATATGAAATATAAAATTATGCAAACTGTTGTAATTATAATACCAAAATAAGTTTTATATAAAATGAAATTTGCTTTTTTTATTTTCATTTTTTATATGAAAATTTTTGAAAAAAAATATTAAAATTGAATAAAAATTATAAAAATATTTTTTGAAACATTATTTTTAAATTTAACCAAAAGTTCTAAATACCTACAAAAATGTTCGCGGCACACCTAGAATTCTTCGCGGCACACCAGTGTGCCACGGCACACCGGTTGCCCGACACTGATCTATAGAGAAAAAGGTATTTATTATTATGAAAATATAAAATATATTTCTTATTTTCCATTATGATATTCAAATATTGAAATAAATGTGTATAAAAATATATTTTACACAGATAAATAAAAAGTAATTATGTATTTCAAATTATATTTTCTTTATGCAATCTTTGTTGTATAATTGTTTTGTAAAATGTATGTTGTTTGAAGATATATATATAATCCTTGCATCTATATTAATTTAATGTGAAAAAATTTGAAAACTTCAACAAAGGATTACGAAAATAATTTTTAGAACATTATATATTAAAAGAAAGAGTAAATTTTAATATTTCTCTGTTATAATAATAAAATAGATTTCACTTTTTAAATAGAATGTGAAATTGTTTAAAAAGATAGAGAGTTATTATGTTTTCATCTTATATTCAAAGAAATATCAAAATGTTTGAATTAACTGAAGGAATATATATAGAATTAATTTATTCTAACAGAGAGATAAATCGTAATGCAAAGAAATCTCAAACGCCACGTTGATGAGGGCCAACAGACTCTAACACGTACGTATTAGAGTGGTTACGTGGTTAGAGATGTATGGAGACATCTGAGGCTCTTCATTGGACACAACAACAACAACAACACAAAATTGACATGGATCCAGAACAGCAGCTTTACACACCCAAGATAGAGAACGACTGCTGTGATAGAGATGTATGGAGACATCTGAGGCTTTTCATTGGACACGACAACAACAACAGAAAATTGACATGGACCCAGAACAGCAGCTTTACACACCCAAGATAAAGAACGACTGCTGTGATAGAGATGTATGGAGACATCTGAGGCTTTTCATTGGACACGACAACAACATAAAATTGACATGGACCCAGGACAGCAGCTTTACACACCCAAGATAAAGAACGACTGCTGTGATAGAGATGTATGGAGACATCTGAGGCTCTTCATTGGACACGACAACAACAGAAAATTGACATGGACCCAGAACAGCAGCTTTACACACCCAAGATAGGGAACATTGTGACTGCTGTGATAGAGATGTATGGAGACATCTGAGGCTCTTCATTGGACACGACAACAACAGCAGAAAATTGACATGGACCCAGAACAGCAGCTTTACACACCCAAGATAGAGAACGACTGCTGTGATAGAGATGTATGGAGACATCTGAGGCTCTTCATTGGACACGACAACAACAGAAGAAAATTGACAATGACCCAGAACAGCAGCTTTACACACTCAAGATAGAGAACGACTGCTGTGATAGAGATGTATGGAGACATCTGAGGCTCTTCATTGGACACAACAACAACATAAAATTGGCATGGACCCAGAACAGCAGCTTTACACACCCAAGATAGAGAACGACTGCTGTGATAGAGATGAATGGAGACATCTGAAGCTCTTCATTGGACAACAACAACAACAGAAAATTGACATGGACCCAGGACAGCAGCTTTACACACCCAAGATAAAGAACGACTGCTGTGATAGAGATGTATGGAGACATCTGAGGCACTTCATTGGGTACGACAACAACAGAAAATTGACATGGACCCACAACAGCAGCTTTACACACCCAAGATAGGGAACATTGTGACTGCTGTGATAGAGATGTATGGAGACATCTGAGGCTCTTCATTGGACACGACAACAACAACAGAAAATTGACATGGACCCAGAACAGCAGTTTTACACACCCAAGATAGAGAACGACTGCTGTGATAGAGATGTATGGAGACATCTGAGGGTCTTCATTGAACACGACAACAACAACAGAAAATTGACATGGACCCAGAACAGCAGCTTTACATACCCAAGATAGAGAACGACTGTTGTGATAGAGATGTATGGAGACATCTGAGGCTCTTCATTGGACACGACAACAACAACAGAAAATTGACATTGACCCAGAACAGCAGCCTTACACACCCAAGATAGAGAACGACTGTTGTGATAGAGATGTAGGGAGTCATCTGAGGCTCTTCTTTGAACACGACAACAATAACAGAAAATTGACATGGACCCAGAACTGCAGCTTTACACACCCAAGATAGAGAACGACTGTTGTGATAGAGATGTATGGAGACATCTGAGGCTCTTCATTGGACATGGATCCAGAACAGCAGCTTTACACACCCAAGATAGAGAACGACTGCTGTGATAGAGATGTATAGAGACTTCTAAGGCTCTTCATTAGACACGACAACAACAACATAAAATTGACATCGCCCCATTAACAGCAACTTTTAACCTTATTGTTTTTTCATCATTCCCTGAAATATCTTTAAATATAAAAAAATCCACACAACCTAACTATTCTCAAACAAATAATCAGACAAAATGACTTTTATTCTAATTACAAATAACATAGTTGCTGAGTTATATATATAAAGTAGACTTAAACATTTATTTCTATATCAAAAAATAATAAAAGATTTAATAACACAAAAATGAAAGTAGGAATAGTAAAGGGGACAATTTTATCCCAATAAAATGAGAAGTCCGCTCAGAGAAGACGTGTAGGTTTAACAAGAGAAGGAAGGGGAAGGTCTATTCTCATCCAATGAGGTAAAATAATTGGAAATCCCTCACTTTACCCGAAGATTTTTCCTTCTTTGAAGCAGGGTTGCTAGGCAACGCTTTGGTTGTTAGGAAAAGATTTTCAAGAAGTATGACGTTTAATTTGAACTTCAGTTAGGTTGGTCAAACATCAAAGATTTTTTTTTTTATGATGATAGAAAATTGAAAAAAATCTTTTATTTGCATATTATTTATTGTTGTTGTGTACCAAATATTCTCTTATTAAAGATCCTGTTTGAAAGAATATTAATATAGAAGTTTTTTTTTCTCTATATGGATATGAATTGTTGATTTTTCTTTTTTATGTGACTTTATTTGGAGAATAGAAAACTCTAAGTACATAATATATATATCTTATATAAAAATGAATAGAGATTTTCTGCTTGTATTTAATTATCTTGAGGATTATACTATGTTAATTCAGTCGTGGTTAAAATCTAGAAGGAATAATAATCAGAATGGTTTTAATTAGAGGTTGCTTTAATTGAGCTAAGGAATGTATAAAATATATATTTTGGTAAAAGTACTGCCTGGCTTAAGGCGAGTAGAATAAGGAAAACAAAAGATTATTCACATAATGTACAAAGGTTTTGAGCCGGCCATTGGGATAAAACAACAACGAGTTTTTAGAGGGGAAGAGTGACCTCTGGCGGTCGATTTAGCAGAGTATTTTATTTATGAAATATATTTGAAAACATATTTTTATATAACATATATTTTGCTTATCCCTAATATACACACGTGGTACAGGCCATGATAATCATGGTGGGTAGAAGTAGGCGACTGCTTTTACTGTACGTACACCACATGTCTACACATGTGAAAAGCAGTTCGACTTTGCACTTACAAATGTGCAATAGCCCTGTTTGGTTATTTCCATTCGCTGTTGGAGTTGGACTTTTGCAGGAATCGGGGGACATTGAAGCATTTTTATTATATATCTGTCAGAGTTATTGTCTGAATCCCGATATACATGCTAAAAGGTACAACTTCCTTAAGTTTTGTCCATGAGTGTATATATGTGTGTCTTCAATAAAGGTCACTGTAATATCTTTCAGAGTTATTGTCTGAATCCCGATATACATGCTAAAAGGTAAAACTTCCTTAAGTTTTGTCCATGAGTATATATATGTGTGTCTTCAATAAAGGTCACTGTAATATCTTTCAGAGTTATTGTCTGAATCCCGATATACATGCTAAAAGGTACAACTTCCTTAAGTTTTGTCCATGAGTGTATATATGTGTGTCTTCAATAAAGGTCACTGTAATATCTTTCAGAGTTATTGTCTGAATCCCGATATACATGCTAAAAGGTAAAACTTCCTTAAGTTTTGTCAATGAGTGTATATATGTGTGTCTTCAATAAAGGTCACTGTAATATCTTTCAGAGTTATTGTCTGAATCCAGATATACATGCTAAAAGGTACAACTTCCTTAAGTTTTGTCAATGAGTGTATATATGTGTGTCTTCCATAAAGGTCACTGTAATATCTTTCAGAGTTATTGGCTGAATCCAGATATACATGCTAAAAGGTACAACTTCCTTAAGTTTTGTCCATGAGTGTATATATGTGTGTCTTCAATAAAGGTCACTGTAATATCTTTCAGAGTTATTGGCTGAATCCAGATATACATGCTAAAAGGTACAACTTCCTTAAGTTTTGTCCATGAGTGTATATATGTGTGTCTTCAATAAAGGTCACTGTAATATCTTTCAGAGTTATTGGCTGAATCCAGATATACATGCTAAAAGGTACAACTTCCTTTTGTCCATGAGTGTATATATGTGTCTTCAATAAAGGTCACTATAATATCTGTCAGAGTTATTGTCTGAATCCAGATATACATGGTAAAAGGTACAACTTCCTTAAGTTTTGTCCATGAGTGTATATATGTGTGTCTTCAATAAAGGTCACTGTAATATCTGTCAGAGTTATTGTCTGAATCCAGATATACATGGTAAAAGGTACAACTTCTTTAGGTTTTGTCCATGAGTGATGGCACTGGGTCTTGATGGTACGGAGAAGGTATCTTTCGTCTAGTTGGATGGTAGATCAAATGTCAATTAAGCATTAAGACTGAAATCTCACTAATAAGTTAGGAATATTGTTGCGGTTAGGAGCTGGTCCCAAACCCATTTCCGAAAAAGAGGACACGGAGCAGAAAGCTTTCCTGAATATGAAACTTCACTCTTTTGACAATTTGACAATCAAAATAATTTTATTGACATCTTGTCAATACATGTAAAAGTGCACAGTCTGCACTATTTTAAAAAAGATAATTATATAAATAAAAATTCGAAACTATTATAGACGCGTATATTTCTTTTAAAAATAAAACAATTTCTTCTGCCCTTACTGCAATGGAAAAATTATTGGGATGGCCTGGCTCATCAGTGGTGAACCCTCCAAGCGGCTTCGCCAGTTTAATATGTATATATGCATGTTATATTAAAATATTATTTTATTTAAAATTATATTTCATAGATTCAAATATTCTGCTATTGACCGCCAGAGGTCACGCTTCCTCTATAAAAACTCATTGTTATTGTTTCCCGATGGCCGGCTCAAACATTTTGTACATTTTGTAAATGAGTTTTTCCTTTTTTAATTCTTACGCCTTAAGCCAGACATTACTTTTATCAAATTATTTTTTTATATATTCCATAAGCACAATTAAAGAAAATTGTGATTCAATCTTTATTTTATTTCTAATATTAAATATTTTGATTATACTTTAATGATTTTAACCACGACTGCATTACCATAGCATGATTCTTAAGATAATCAAAAATCAAGAGAGAGAGAGACAATGACAATTGAACATGATTTATTGACATCTCGTCAATACACAAAGTGCACATTCCGCACAATTTAATGAATGAAAATGGCTAATTTACAATGATGATGAAAATGATATATGAAATATAAAATATATGAAATTATGTACAATGAATCCTTCTATTAGCTGCAGCTCTGATGGTGGTGAGCTGCTTGTAGAGGTGGCAGGCCTTATCCTCTATAATGAATATCATCTTAGTGGTGAGGTCAGTCAAGCAGGCCACCTGCTCGGGATTCAGGGCAGCGAGCAGCGCCTTCATAGGGCCTTTGTTGGTGATTGCCTGAATCACTTTACCTCTCTCTACGCCCACTGTTTCAATGTCCTTGAATATGGTGTCAGGGAGTCGCTCAAGGACTGACTTCAGCTGCTCAAGAGCCAAAGATATTTTCTTCGGCGTTTCTTCCTCCCGAGAGCTTTCCTCCTGCACTCTGGAAACAGGAGGGAGGAGCAGGGTAGGAACAGCTAATTTAGTTTCGCTAACTTTGCTGGAGAAGGACATTTTTCCCGCTGGTGATTTTGCGGCGCTTGTAGCAGGCGTTGGTTGGACGGGAGTGGACGCCGCGGGAGCCGAGATATTTTTGGAGGGGGACTCCTGAGGCTTGCCAAATGCTGCTGGGGGAGTCACGGTAAGTGCTGCAGAGGATGGCGATTGAGTGGTAGGAGGAAGGTGCGCTAGGTCCTGCCTGGGTGTTTGTTGATGAGTGGGACGTTCCTCCCTGTCTCTCCTGGGTCCGTTAGTAAGTGGCCGCCGGCCGCAAGGTCGCTACGTTCTTTCCCCGATGCCTCGGATTCTCCTTTGATTCGTCTCTGTGTGCTTTACCACTCACCACCATCACGACTGCGCAATCACCATCTTACACCACGACTCAATACAGCAAACCAAAATACCACAGCAAAGGATTAGAGTTGACGGGCTTTTCCACATAGAGTCGACAGGCATTTCCACATAAAACCGACAGCAATCACCACAGTGAGTCGACAGGATTTCGACAGAAAGACGAAGGCACATTACAGAAAGTCGGCAGGATCACGACACAGCAGCACACGACAGTAGCACGTCACACATATATATTAAAACAACCATCTTCATAACTAGGGTTAGTTAAGGAAGGCTAAACTATCAAATCTCAAGAGCCATGACTCGAGATCGAATCCTGTATTGGGAAACGTTTTTTTCTGAAGAATAAATTGCTTCAATTGCGTAAGATTCTCTTATTAATCCAATCCTGCCAGTTAAAGCAAGTAACCAAACGGGAATCTAGCACATTTGTAAATAGAAAAGTTGAACTGCTTTACATATATGTAAACATGTGATGCACTTACAGTAAAAGCTGTAGATAACGATCTCCTAGGATTATCATTATCTGTACCGCGTGTATATTTAAGGATAGGTAAATGTATACTCATAGACAACATGCAGAAAATTGACATGGACCCACAACAGCAGCTTTACACACCCAAGATAGAGAACGACTGTTGTGATAGAGATGTACGGGGACATCTGAGGCTCTTCATTGGACATGACTACAACAGAAAATTGACATGGGCCCACAACAGCATCCTTACACACCCAAGATAGAGAACGACTGTTGTGATAGAGATGTACGGGGACATCTGAGGCTTTTCATTGGACACGACAACAACAACAGAAAATTGACATGGACTCAGAACAGCAGCTTTACACACCTAAGATAGAGAACGACTGCTGTGATAGAGATGCATGGAGACATCTGAGGCTTTTCATTGGACACGACAACAAAAACAGAAAATTGACATGGACCCAGAACAGCAGCTTTACACACCCAATAATGAGGACATTGCGACTGTTGTAATAGAGATGTATGGAGGCATATGAGACTCTTCATTGGACACGACAACAACAACAAATCTTAAGGAAGTGAAAAGTCTATGATATCGCCCGTCGTCTGCTTTTTTTTTTTAGGGAGACAGAGCTAATTCTGTTGACACCTGGTTATCTCGTATGTCTTCAACAAAGGTCACTGTATATCTTTCAGATTTATTGTCTGAATTACGATATACATGCTAAAAGGTACAACTTCTTTAAGTTTTGTCCATGAGTGTATATAATTATATATAAAAAAAACTAAATTTAATTTTAAAAATCTCTTGATTAATAGATAAAATAACCTGTTTATATTAATTCGTACTAAATTAAAAATATAAAAGACTAGCCGAATGACCCGGGCAACGCCCGTGTTTTACCCGACTGTAGATGTTACAACGGTGATCCTTAGGTCGCTGGTTCAAATCCGGCTCGAGGGAGCCGGCGAGCACGTGACCTCCCTGTGCGCGCGCATCCGTGACAGAGGCCGATGAGGAAAGACGGTCGTGATTATTTTGATTAAATGCAGAGAGGAATATTAAACAAGATGTAACAATATATACAGTAATAGAGAGAATAGATTAAGACAAAAGACAAAACTTCACTAATGATCTTTCCATCTTCTTTAAAAAGAGCGACAGCTTGTCACCAAAACATCAAACGACAATAAAACGTTTATAAAAAGATTTTTGACATCTTCAATTTCAATTAACCTCTATGGTTATAGATATGTTGAAAAGTAATTGTGTGAGTTTTCCATGTTGATTTAGAAATCTACAAAGAGAGAGATCTCTAATCATTAAATATTTTCTGAAAATAGTATCGTCTGATACAAAATACCTTTCAATTGGAATGTTTGTTGATATAACAATGTCAGGCGGAAAATTGGCGTGTCGTAAAAGATGAAAGAACGAAATTGGATCCTTTAAACTTACTTGAAACAATGCCTAGCACATTATTCTTTCAAGTCTATAGTCAAATAAAAATATTTATTATTAAATCCTCTTCAATGAATTCTCCTTTGCATTGTTATGATTATAGAATAGAATGTTATGTTTGATTTGAAACGTAAGATTTGTTGTATTGGCTTGTTTATAGTAAGGTTAGTTGTGATATATTTTAATTGTTTTAATAGTTATAGAATATATATATATATATTATATAATCTAAAATACAAATATTTTATATATTTTTTAAAACATATATTTTATTTTTTCATTCATTGACTGTTCTGCA
The DNA here is from genome assembly GCA_030710605.1 of Cordylochernes scorpioides. NCBI lineage: Eukaryota > Metazoa > Arthropoda > Arachnida > Pseudoscorpiones > Chernetidae > Cordylochernes > Cordylochernes scorpioides. The sequence goes on from CP092869.1 coordinate 87,525,381, forward strand.
TTTTTGACCATATATTCAAAAAATATCACTTTTAATTATTATTGTTGTAAATATGTATATTTAACCCTACCTATCTTTTATCCACGATTATAGAATTCATTATATAAATTCTATATTCCTGTGATATAAATAATTTATATATATATATATATATATATATGTATATTTTTACCTCAAGAGATTCAAAATAAAAATCTGCTTGAAAGGTAAATAATAATTTTTATTTTTCCACGACTGCACCTCTTTTCAGCAATCAAAAACACAAAAAATTTCTAATCTATAACATATATATATACATTTCATAGATCATTATTATAATTGTTAATAAAGGATGTAATATTTATTAAATTGGTAAGAGACATTAGTTCGACTTAAATGAGAACGTGGAAAATTCATATATATATATATATAAACCAAGTTATATAAATTTAGAGAAAGGCATCTTCTAATCGTGCTACTAAAGGTTGATGATGGCTTGCGCCATCAATCGGAATAAATATCAATTATCCGTTGGTTTTTAATTATTCCAGGATTAGCACTTCAGGATGCCACAAAAAAATAGCTTTTTTTGGTCGTTGAGGTACAGCTTGAACCACGCTGATGAGGCCCGAAAAGTGTATGTGGTTAGATTTTCTTGTTCAATCAAGAAAGCGTAATTTGACCAATTCTGGAATAATTAAAAATCAACAATTAGTTGATATTTATTCTGATAGATGGCGCACACATTTGAGGAGTGAATTACATAGAACTATTGATGTCTACCGAACAAAAGGAATTCTTAGAGTAATGTCACGACACAGTTTGGACAGAACAGTTGGATAGAACGGTTGGACAGAACAGTTGGATAGAACGGTTGGACAGAACAGTTGGATAGAACGGTTGGACAGAACAGTTGGATAGAACGGTTGGACAGAAACGTTGGATAGAACGGTTGGACAGAACAGTTGGATAGAACGGTTGGACAGAACAGTTGGATAGAACAGTTGGACAGAAACGTTGGATAGAACGGTTGGACAGAACAGTTGGATAGAACGGTTGGACAGAACAGTTGGATAGAACGGTTGGACAGAACAGTTGGATAGAACGGTTGGACAGAACAGTTGGATAGAACGGTTGGACAGAACAGTTGGATAGAACGGTTGGACAGAACAGTTGGATTGAACGGTTGGATAGAACGGTTGGATAGAACGGTTGGATAAGAACGGTTGGACAGAACAGTTGGATAGAACGGTTGGACAGAACAGTTGGATAGAACGGTTGGACAGAACAGTTGGATAGAACGGTTGGACAGAACAGTTGGATAGAACGGTTGGACAGAACTGTTGGATAGAACGGTTGGACAGAACAGTTGGATAGAACGGTTGGACAGAACAGTTGGATAGAACGGTTGGACAGAACAGTTGGATAGAACGGTTGGACAGAACAGTTGGATAGAAGCATTCACTAGGTCAACTTGAAGTTGTAAGGGGTTGGTGGAAGGATAATCTAAACCGTTGGTTTTCGACCGCTATGACCCGGGTTCGAATCCCGCATTGGGCACTTTTTTTATAATTATAAAATGCTTCAAATGAATCCCGATTCTTTAAAAGTCCAACCTCACCAGCGAGTACAACTAACCAGACGTGGTTCTGGCACATTTGTAAGTGCAAAAGTCAAATTCAGATGATTGGACATGTAGTCTTCTACCCACCATGACGACCAGCGACATCAAATATATTTCACTTCCTTAAAGTATTTATTCTATGAGTATAATAATAAGGGAGAGATATAAGCGAAAAATTGTCATCAAGAAATTCCTAAAATAAGAAAGATTGGTTAGTAGTTAAAGCGTATCTTTATTTTATGATATGTATTTATTTATTACCAGTACAAGACACGCTATATCCGATCTGGATAATTGCGCGTGAAACTATTTACAATAATTGTAGTAGAGGAGGTAACAGAATTATCAAAAAGAAAATAAACAACTAAGAAAAAGAGCATTGAATAAACATATACATTAAACAAATAAGCAACAACATAAGCAGATAGAAGAAATCGCAAGGTAGTAATTTACAGTATGTTAAGCAATGATGGAAGTTGATGAAGTTATCTGTAATAATTAGTATCGTGGAGAGAGAAAGTTGATCAAGTTGAGCTATTTACAATGAGTTCTAAAGTAACTTATTAATTATTTACATTGATGTAAATCAAATCGCATTATGAGATGATGCAAGCTTTCTTATATGTCAGTAGGGGACATGTAAAAATATTGTTTTGTATTTCTATTTTATGTAAATTTTATTTGCTTTTGAAAATTCGTATTTTTTGTTGCAAATATGCAAATTTTTATTATCTAATTTATATATTTTTTTCTATTCAATTGGATTCATTCTTCTTTTTGTTGTCTGAATATAATAACAATAACAAGGTATATATAACGTTAGTGATAACAATAAAACAAAAACTTGATTTTGCAATAAAATGTTTATGTGGATTATTGTTAATTAACCACATCAAGTCCGTAGTAGAGAAAATATGTATATACGCTTTTGAACACCTAAATATAATAATAAAGTATATGCCTCACCTAGTATCCATTAGTTCTTATTTCAATATAACCGATAAAATATACTTAACAATTATATATAAAAGCATTCCCAGGTGTAATATATAATATGTATATATGGTTTTTTGACCAAGGATTTGGTTGTTGTTGTTTGATGTAATCAATATATAGCGTGAGATATTCATGTTTTTAGTTCTAATGATAATTCTGTGATAATAAAATATTATGCAAATATATAACTTTTCAGTAGCATATACAATCTCTTTTAATAAAAACTACATAACACCAAAAATTGTAATAAATCGAGAAATATTTTCTCTTTTAGTGTTTTTTTTCCCCATTATTATTTTTTTATTTGTACCTGTTCAATTCCGTGAAAGAAAACACATTTTCAAAATGTCAAACGATCAAAGGACAAACAAGTCAACCATTTACATAATTCAGTCAATTTTAAAAGGCGTTAGTTGAAATTCTATCTAAATTCTATTTATTAATATAAATCTTAGAGAGTGTGTTGAAAGATAATTTAAATTTTAAAATGAAATTAATATTAATAAGATAAAATGGAATATTCAATTCCATTCACAGAGCGACTTTACATGAATTTAATGACATGAAACTTGTATATATATATATATATTTATTTAGACATATTTTAAAAATTCAAATTAAAAAAGAAATAACGTATTATTTTTTGTATTTCTATAATATATATTCTTTTTTTTTATATCATAAAGAGATAATAAAAATATATATACATTTATTTATATATAATAAATAGAAAATATTACAAAGGCGAGATTATATATTCATAAAAATAATATATTTTTTATGCATTTTATTATAATATATAATCAAAAAGATATATATTAATATTTATACAGATATAGAGATGTAATATTCAATTTATATTTTCCATTGCAATAAAATAAAATCCAAATCAAATAATCCGGTTTCAATTTTCTTGAAAACAACGAAAAAAAAAAAAGAAAGAAAATGCTTCATATATTTTCCGTTTGTTGAATCAGCAGACTTCTGGGAAATTCTACTGCCCAAATTAAATTCGTCATTTCAAAAACAAATAGCTTGCAAATTAAAAAAAAAAAAATAATATAATATATATATATACATAATATAATGCCAAAAATATTTGTTACTGAAATATTATTATTTTTTTGAAGTCACAAATAATTACAAAAATAAAATTAACTTATTAAAAAAGCAAACGATCCAAAAACGACAATGTGCTGCCATCTATGGAGCAAAAAGATAACCAATTATTTTTATTTTCTTTTTTCTTTACATTTGAGCTTATTGGAATTTTATTTAATTAACTAATAATTCACCTTTTTTTTAATTTTTTGATTAGTTCCCGAGGATCTAATTACTTTATTTATGAACACAATTATTTTTTTAATATTTTGAATTGTGATACTAATTATATTAATTATTTCCTTTTTTTGCTAATTAGTTTATGACATACTTTATAAATATAAATATTTTAAAATTCAGAAAATTAAAATTGCAAATTGCATTTTGTAAGTTTTTTTTTGGCGAGTATATTTATAATATTTATATATTTAATAATTTTTGAAATTTTTTCGTAAAACATACGGCCCATTTTATAATATATAAATATCAAAGATGAATATATTAAAAAATTTAAAACAAAATAAGCATATCCTGACTAACTACATGAGCTTTTTAGATGATGTTTGTCTTCTAGAAAGCTAGGTAAGCGATCATGTATACCTATTTTGTATCTAACATCACAAAACCTGACCTTTTTTCTATTTTTTAAAATAAAATTATTTTTTGATATATATATTATGATATATTCTTCTTTTTAAATTCAAAATTTTACCTACTTGTTCAGTTGTGTTTCTGATGAAATATTATTGAAAAATAGTTGTTTTCCAATAATATTAATTTAAATATTATATCGTATATATATATATATATATATATATATATATATATATATGATGTAATTCTACTATAGATGTGTGAAAAATTAGCAGTCGTTTGTGGCTGTCTCCACCTCAATCATCTCTCTCTTTATTTTCCAAATCTTTTATACAAAAACAAAATTTACATACATGTTAACTGCTTAAGATTTACATATTAAAATATTTATATTGTACAATTGAATTTAGAGATTTTGGTTTTATTTGCATACATAAAATTGAATTTAAGGAAATGAGAGGGAGAGAGAAACTATGAACAAAGCTAAACTGGAAATTTACTTTCTATCATTCAAAATGTATCATATATATATATATATTTAGTAATTATTACGTACTCATTTATTATTTGGTGTTTTATCAGAATTCTAACCATTATCAAAAGAATTAGAGCCTATTATTATAGAATATAATATTTTTAAATAATAAAATATTTTTTAAATAAAGAAAATAAGTTAATATTTCTGTCAGTAGTGTCGTATTATATAGTTTGTTTACAAAAATTATTTGTCCATAATATAAATATATATATCAAATTTTTTCTTCCCATTGAATATAACAAAATATTTTTAAAACTTAATGCTGCTGACGTTATGTGGCGCTGAGTTTGTTGTTGACACACATTAAAATGTTATAATACCTTGATAAAGGTTGGCGTTCAGCCAACTGAAATATTGGTAAAATAAATTATATTTTGATCCAATATATGCCTTTTTAATTAAAAAAATAGTTTGGTTAATAAAAATGTTAAAGAGAGGAAGAAATTTAATTATTTTTATAGATAAAAATTATGTTATTATTATATAGAATAATATTGTTTTGAAAATTAAAAATATATATATAGAATAATATATAGAAATATGATATTATGTACAAATTACCACTATCTTAAAATAATAATAATAGATTGAGACAACACTATTATGTCTATATTCTCTCAAACTATTAATTAAATAAAGCATGCCGCCATTTTGGAGAACAAAATTTAAACACTTCAAATTTGTTTTGATTCTATTTTGTTGATATTCCATTTGTTTTTTCCTGCCGAGAGGGTGAGTTTATTTTAATTTAATATAAAAAGATTTGATATTATTAACTATTTTGTAAAATATCTAAACAGAATATATATTTCGTTTATTATTTAATTTAAAAGGAGAATAATAAACAAAATGGTAGAACATTTATAGTCATATTAAAGATAAATCAGGTAATTATATATCATTTAATTTAATTAAAAAGGCATATATTAGATCAAAATATCAGATTTATCTATGGATTGCTCTATTTTCAAAATATTATTTAATATTACATTAATGTGTTATCGTAAATTTTTATATTTAAAATTTGAAAAAAAATGTATTTAAAAATATATTTTTCGTATTTTATTATATGCATTAATTAACTTTAATTAACATTTATAGTTTCATGCGCAATTATCCAGATCGAATATAGCGTGTCTTATTTGCAACTGGTAATAAATAAAATAGATATGCATTAACTTTATATCATTTTTAAACTTTCAATGTTGGGAATCTCTTATGGTTCAGACAATGAAACAACAAATAACAAGTTTACTTACAGCTGAAGTGGGTTTAAAGAATTAGGCAATTTTACCTTTTAAGAAAGTATTTTAAATTTATTATTTTCAAAGAGAGAGAAAAAAAAACATTTAACAATTTACATTACAATTACTAATTTTACAAAACAAAACAAAACACTCATTTGTTCTCGTTTTTATATTACAGTGTTGTCAGTCTAAAAGTATTTCAAGATCATTGATTTACTATTCTTCTTTTTTACAACATTTTAAACTTTCAATGTAAAATATTTTCTGATTTATAAATAAATACAAGTGTATATAACAACAACAACAGCAGATTTATTAGAACATTTCAAGTATAAATACGTATATACGCTGCTTTGCTTAAAAATTTTGAAATTGCTGATCCCAAGAAGATTAATCAAACATTATCTTTATTGATTTACTAGAGAAAGAACAAAAGAAAGCTTATAACATAGTAAACAAAGAGAAACTTCTGCTTCTTACAAAGCGCCTATTTACTTGTGATCTCACATATATACTCTGTACAAACAATTAATTAATTAAACTTAATATATATATTAGATAATAAAAAGGCATATATTGGATTGAATAAAATATTTATTTGCCAATATTTCGGTTGGCTGAACGCCAAACCTTCATCAAGGCATTACATTTTTTATATATGTATATATATGCAACAAAAATATGTATAATCAAACGAGCTTGTTTTGGATAAATATAAAATAAAACATATATTTTTTAATTCAATATTTATATATTTATTTATTTTTAAAATAGTCCAATCCATAAAAAAATCTTTAATTAAAAAGGCATATATTGGATCAAAATATCATTTATTTTACTAATATTTCAGTTGGCTGAAAGCCAACTTTCATCAAGGTATTATAACATATTAATTGGTATAATAAATGATATTTTGATCCACAATATATGCATTTTTAATTAAAGATATATATATTTATATTTTACAATTCAATATAAAAATTAATATATATCTTTTTGATACTGTTGAATCGTTTTTGAAGACAACATCAGATTTATAAAATTATTTTATTAAACATTGAACATTTTTAGATATATATAGAAACGAGTTAGTTATCTCGTATTTAAGGCAACAAAAGATTCATCTAATTTTTATACATTTTCTAACCAGATTCAACTTGTGAAAACAGACGACAAAGAAAAGAATAAACAAATTTATAATAGAGGGTAAGTTCCTATTTTTTTTTGCAAGCTTTCACACTCAAAGAATATTCAACTTCTTGCTTCAGATACCGAAATTAATATATTTAAAAAAGGGATATATATTTAAATCAAAGGTTGCTCTCGAATAACAAGAATATGAATGATATAATTCACACACAGTTATTGTATATCATATTTTAAACGCTTGTATGATATATATGTAAATAAGTCTCTTCTTTTATCCTATATAGAAAGATAATTTTACCATTCGAATATATCTATACTAAAAAAATGGTTTTATTTTAACAAATTAGGAATATTTTCATGTTGTTTTTCCTTGTAATTTATCCGCATATTTATAAATTGAGAGAATTTATAATAATTACAAAGATTAATTCACTTTTTCTTGTTAAATCAAATATATTTGGAATCCCTATATATACACCAATACCTCGCTTTGCGTCGTTTCGTTTTGCGTTTTTTTCGAAGTTGCGTCGCTGCTTAATTTTTACTGATTTTCACTGTGCGTTGTTATATTTTCGAAGTTGCGTTGTTTTGGATTCGAGTCATTAATTTTTTTTAAAATATTTTTTTCCTAAAATATGGCAACACCTTTGTTTTTGATTGCGCCTTCACATGTTTTCACTTTGCGTCGTGTTTTTTTGGAACGTAACCCCGAAGCAAAGCGAGGTATGGGTGTACGTAAAACTAAATACAATAAAAACACGGAAAAACAGATATATTGAGACAAAATTTTCAAGATTATAAATTTGTGAATTTTGTTAAAAGTTGAAAAGAATCAAATTCTATGAAAATCATAGAAAACTCTTTTAAAACCACATATATTCTTTTGAAAATGATAAATAGTTTTTTTTTAAATAAATATTACCTTCTGTGAAATATTTGGGTATCTAACTCTTCAATTTTATTAAACATTGCCGAATTTATTTTAGAATTCACTAAAATTAGTTAAGACAAGGCTTAAGTGTACCATTTATGATGATAAATATTTACAGATTTTCCAATATTATCACTGAATAATAAAAGTTGAATGAAAAAAGCATAAAAAAAGGAAATGTAATTTTACATTATTTACACACATCAGAGTGGTACAATATTACTATTAATCTAGAAATTTAATAGTTAAGCTTAGATATTATTAATATTTGTTTATATATTCAAACTTATATATATACTGCACACAGTTACTGTTATTTTAAAAGTATAAAAATCATCGTCTTTATTCTCTTTGAAAATAATAGTAACTGCAGTAAATATATATATTTGGTTATTAACTAATTTTAATAATCTACATGCCTAACTATTAATTCTTCTTAATGATATAGGTAATAATAGCGTACCTATCTGATATGTAAATAGTGCAAATATATATATAATATGAAAAAAGAGTGCAAATGTAATATTGTACTGGGATAAGGTGCATAATTATGAAAAAAAGGCATCTCCTTATCGTGCAACTGAAAGTTGCTGATGGCTTGCGCCATCTATCGGAATAAATATCAACTATTCTCGTTGATTTTTAATTATTCCAGAATTGGCCAAATACCCATTCTTGATTAATCAAGAAAAGCTAATCACGGACGCGTTTCGGGCTGTTGGCCCTCATCATCATATATATTATATATTTAAAAAAATGATACGATTTCTGTTGATTTTGGAATATTATTTTCTAATTATTTTTTGGATACATGAGTATATTACGGTATTGTTCTTTGCGGTCGTGGCAATAATAATAATAAGTCTTGATTAGATATTGCTTTAATTTAACCCATGGAATATATATAAAAAACAATTTGATAAAAGTAATGCCTGGCTTAAGGCGCGAGTAGAATAAGGAAAACAAAAGTTTATTTACATAATGTACAAATGTTTTGAGCCGGCCATCGGGAAACAACAACAACGAGTTTTTATAGGGGAAGAGTGACCTCTGGCGGTCGATTTATCAGAGTATTTGAATATATGAAATGATAATTTTTTTAAATAAAATAATATTTTAATATAACATATATTTATATGTATTTTTCCTTTTTTATGTTTTATTTATTAACTTTTATTAAAATCGTCGTTTTTTTTTTTCAAAAGAAATTTACATTGCATTAGATATTTTGAGCCTTTTTTTTTAAATTGTCTATTCATAATTATAATTTGGTTTCCTAATGTTATTTATAGCTGTTAAATATGTTTTAAACCTTTTTTGTTTAAGAGCTTTTAAAAGCATCTTAATAATTTTCGTGTATATTCTTACTTAAAAAAAAATAACCATTAAATTATCATTAAGAAAGGAACTTTTAAATGTCATTTATCTTATGCTATGTATGCATTTTTCTATATATAATTATTCTAGTATTATTTAGAGGAATATGATATTAGAGATATCAATTTATAAATATTTAGAATTATTTAAAAGATTTTTTTTTTCTTTCTAAAATTGATTGTTTCTCTTATCCTATCTGTTTCTAAGAGGGGGAAGAGATAACAAATTCAGTAGGAATAAAAAAAAGGACTATTAGATACAGTCTGGCAACACATTCCACAGGTGATTGTTCTACAAGTGGTACCTCCTCTATGACGTCACCACCGACCAATCAATGGTCACCACGCCCCCTGGTGTCACAAAGGTTGTCTGCTGCCTGATAAAATATTGATCACCGCTTCTTTTTTTTTTTTTTTTCGATAGAAGGGAGGTTTCCAGTATCAGAGATAACTTCTTTTTTTTTTTTGTTTCCTTCTTTTACCGAATTATTGGCACATCGCTGATTAAATTTATTTTAACCCGCTTCCTTCCTATCCCCCCCCCCCCCCATACATCGTCTGATATAAATTTGATGTTTAGAAAGATATTACGTAACTTCGATCATTACCTCATCATCCCACATGGGACTGGGGTTTTATGTAAACTGGGAAATTTTTCTTTGATACGCGCTGGTTAAGTCAACAATGGGGGATTTACTAAAGTTAAACTACTTGAAGTAGTTGTCTATTAACCTGAATGTTTGTATAGATTGCTATTTATAAATTTAATTGTCATTTATCGATAAAATCTGAAACAATTTATTTTTGGCAATGTTTTTTTTTTTTTTTTGTATCTCTACAGACCTTACTGCAAAGATAAAAGTTATTGAATGAGAGGGCCTGGCTCAGCAGTAGTGAACCCTCTCAGCGGCCTTTCCAAACCAAATCTCCAGAACGTTCTACTATTGTATTGGATTGATTTTCTTATATATCCTGTATTTACTGAGGAAGGTAGGTTGGGGTGTTTAGGGAATCTATAGACATCGGTCCGGTTCAAAATCACTTTATTAAGTACCGCTCAACAAGAGCAACCTAATTTATGATAATTAAAACAGTGAATAATATGTGAAGTTCACATATTAAACAACATATTTTTACGCGGAATTCAATCCCGGTTCATGATTGTCGGGAATCGAGGGTGTTACCTACTCGTCCACCGACTTGTTTTTCTCTATAGACATAAGCTTATAGGTCTGTAGAGGTGCATACATATAATTTCAAGAAATTGTATCAAGCAATGCTCTTCCGCAAATATGCTTTCATATCTTTCTCATAAATTTCTCTTTATTGTGCTCTATATTATTCGTATATGTGTGATAGAAAAATGGTGAGTATTTATCTTTGTTTAATGAAATCTGTTTTTATCGTAAAGGAGTGGTTAATTTCCTCCTTTCTTTTGTTGGCTGGTATTGTGATCAGGGTACACGGACCGATCTGCTCCATGGACAAGACACCACCACCACCAATTTCCTCCTTTAGCACTTTTGGCTTGCCGGTACAGCTCTTTAGATGAGCTTTAGGTGAGATAGAAGAATGAATTTGTGGTTTGTTCATTGGAAGCCACTGATGTCCAATTATTGGACATGTTGAGATATAGAAGAAGATTATAAAAAGTAACAATCCGTGACAAAATTCTCCATTTTTTTCATAATTTACATTTTATACTCGATATGTGTGTGCACTCGATACTTAATAAAGATGTTAATTAAATTTATAAATTTAATTGCCATCTATTGTTAAAATTTTGCACGAATAATTGTACTGGTAATGTTTTTCTTTTAAATAATATCATCTAATATTATCTCTACAGACTCAACATTCAATATCTCATATCATTGCACTAAGGTCTGTAGAGATAATATTTGATGATATTGAAAAAAAAACATATTGCCAGTAAATTTATTTATGCAATTTTTTAAAAGATGTTTAATATCAAGATGCTATCAAGATGGAAACGATAATTAAGACCAATTTTAGTACCGAGATATTCAAGATGGCCGAGATAATAAAAAGATTTACTGGTCGAAAAATCTTTAATTTGAAGGACTATAAATGCCGGCCAGGCAGCCTCTATCTTTACGTTAATCAAGACCAATTTTGGTCCCGAGGTATTCAAGATGGCAACTAGAGAAGACTATGATTAAGTTTGTGAGATAATAAAAAGATTTACTGGTCGAAGTATCTTTAATTTGAAGAACTATGAATGCCGGCCAGGCAGCCACTATCTTTATGATAATATATTCATTGACCGCTCATCACTTGACTTTTCTTCTGTTTATAAATATACAGTTAAACCTGTCTATAGCGCCCCCTTCTTGGGACTCACCATAATAGGGTGCTATAGAAAGGGGGTGTTATAGACAGGTCACTTTTAATGTAAATCGCATCGTACTACATATTTAAAATCGGGCGCTATAGAGAGGGAGACGCTATTTAGAGAGGGCGCTATAAACAGGTTTAACTGAATTATTTTTATTCTATTGACGTTATGTGTCGCTGAGTTTGTTTTTGAAATTAATATGTTGTTATACTTTTTTTTTTTGAAAAATGTTGTCGTTCAGTCAACTGAAATATTGGTAAATAAATTATATTTTGATCCAATATATGTCTTTTTAATTAAATATTTTTAATGTTTGGAACGATAAAAATTGATATAAAGACTACACTATACTACACATTTAAAATCTAGCGCTATAGAGAGGAAGGCGCTATTTAGAGAGGGCGCTATAGACAGGTTTAACTGTATTTTAAAAGGTTAGTTTCAAAAATAAAACAATCCCTCGTATAATATCACTTAAGATAGAAAATAATTTCATCCAGGAAAAAGTTTCTTTAAAAAAAATAGTATAATTGAATCGTGCGGTGTTATAGGTACCCATACTCCTGCAGAAGTGCTCCAAGACCAGAAAACTGGAGCCAATTAAATTATATTTTTTTTTCAAGAAACTTTTTCCTGAATAAATTTTTTTCTCTCAAGTAAAAAGGTTTAGTTGTTTGATGACAATTGAATACAGGCTCTGATCTCTATATTGGGGTTTATTCAATAGAAAAAAGTTTATAATTCTTTAACGACCAATTTTAATATGAACGTTATTTGTTATTTAAGACATTATTTCGAGGATAGAGAACTCTGAATCTTTTCAAAGTGTTCGATAAATAGGCTTGATCGTTAAAGAGACGTGGTTGTTAAAGAGGCGTTTTATTATAATCAATGGAAAAATAATGTTATAATTTTTGTACATATCAATATTATAATCTTCTTTGAATGCTAATAAGAAAATGATTTATCAAAAAAGACAATGATCGCCTCTCCCGTCAAAATATATATCAAAAACTATACGCCATCTATTGACTGTCGCCGCAAATTAGCGGCCTCTGGTCGGTGACAAAGCTACAACACCAGCTATGGGAAACTGAGAAATGTATAGCTAGAGACCATGGTTTTGTGCTAATGGCCCTCGTTAACCTAGGGCGGATTTATTCCATGAGATCCACAAGGGATCTAATTATTTTTAGAAGGGAAAAAGATAAAACCGCTAGAATAACCTACGTGATAAAGGGATTCAAGAATCACGCCCCTATAACACAATGATAAATGATATTACTAATGTGATCTACCTTCAATAAATCCTTAAAATAAAATTTGTTTAACGGAGTACAAAATATCATTTAAAAAAAATAATTTTTATTATATAAAAAAGAGTAGTACCCACGCTTTGTTCGGCGGTACAACTACTACAATAGGAAGGATACAGAGAAGATTAGAATGGCCCCTGTGATACCAGTTCGGCGGTACAACTACTACAATAGATAGGATACAGAGAAGATTAGAATGGTCCCTGTGATACCAGTTCGGCGGTACAACTACTACAATAGATAGGATACAGAGAAGATTAGAATGGTCCCTGTGATACCAGTTCGGCGGTACAACTACTACAATAGGAAGGATACAGAGAAGATTAACATGGTCCCTGTGATACCAGTTCGGCGGTACAACTACTACAATAGATAGGATACAGAGAAGATTAGAATGGTCCCTGTGATACCAGTTCGGCGGTACAACTACTACAATAGGACGGATACAGAGAAGATTAACATGGTCCCTGCGCAAGGATGACAGGCAAAATCGTGAAGCGTTCCATATAAAAAAAAAAAGAGTAATTCCAATCTTATATTTAACTAGCCGAATGACCCGGCCGTGTTTTACCCGATTGAATGTTTTGATTCAAATACTATTTGTTACAATTATAATTTGGTGCCTTAAATAAATGCATATGTTAGTTAATAACTACAGCCTATGTGCTTTATCTGTCTATGTACTGTTGGCTTCCGTAGGCGTCTCTTACTGGGTAAAAGAAAGAGAGGATTCCATTTGGTTATTAACTAATATATGCATTTATTTAAGGAGCGATCCGCTCCAACACAATAGTTACAAAAATGGGGGGGCAAAGGTGGCGTGATCGTAGCCGACCAATAGGAGGGCGCCATTCCAAAAAAAAAAAAGCAAACCGTGACAGAGGCGACGAAGAATGACGCTCGTAACTGTATATATAATACTCTACTTAATTTCTTAATGTGACCACTGAGCTGAAAAAGCACTGCATGATGATTGGATGATTGCTGTCTCGTGATATTAAAGGACCAATCAGCGGGCGGTTAAAACGGACACCGTATAAAAACACACACACGCATTAAGCCTAATTTTATAGTAGACATAGATCTCTTTGATCCACTTTTGAATTACAATATTTAATCTAACAGCTGTATTTTTCTATTTCCCTCTTCAAATATTATAGATATGTATTTTCAAATAAATCTCTATGTTTAAAACAGATTATAGAAAAAGAGACCGCCCAATTCTTCATTTTCCATTTTCTCCCCCTAATTCACCAGGATCTGCTCAAAGGAAATAAAAAAGACCCGAATACCTGTTACATGAGACTTTATTTCTAGATCAGCCGAACAAGAACAAAGTTTTAAGAGAGCAGAAGATAGTCCGCCTCAATAACTTTCCTTAATTCAATCAGCAAGAGCCTCTTGTAATTCCTTCTTCTCCAAGGGAATTAACTGGATAAGAGATTCCCAGCAAATATATCGACCATCCACCCATTTCTACCTCTTTCCCCCACATTTAAATGTATCCACAAATTCTTAATGCATGATACTTTTTAATAGCGTCGTTACCTCATATTTATTCTTCATTTTAGTCTTTTTTATATTTTTCTTATCCCAGTTCCTCTAAGGAATCTTCGTAAAGACGATGGATTATATTGTCATAATGAGTCGATGCATTTCTGCAGTTGATTCAGAGAATCTGAAGAACATACTGTGACAATCTACGTATCTTCAGATAAGGTGTCGTGCCTAGCAGATAGAACCTTCACTGCCGAAGCTAAGATGAATTCAGAAACATATTTTTGTTGGTATTGCTTACATTCAATAACGGCATATAACATCGTTATTGAGTTTGAGTCAAAAGGCGATCCATTAATTAAGATTATATAAAAGGGCGTACCTGGATCTGTAAAGAAAAAAAAAACATTTTTTTTTCTCAAAATATTTCGAGAGATTGCTCCCTTTTTATCAATTTATTGCACAGTGAATTGATAAAGAGGGAGCAATCTCTCGAAATATTTTGAGAAAAAAATTTGTTTTTTTTTTCTTTACAGATCCAGGTACGCCCTTTTATATAATCGTTATTGAGATTTGTGGCTTTTTTTTATAGGTTTAACCCCTATCACAGGATAACCCTCCTTTTACAACTATTGTATATATATATATATTAAAGGTGATTTAGTTATAAGACTGATGTATATCCCTTCAATTAGGTTCCTTCAATATGTTCGATCCATATATATTTAGAAATGTTGTTGAGACGTTATTGTGACCTCTGGATCCAACTTCACAAGAGCCAAGATGACATGGGTGATATAAAAAATTAATCATTTGCGCAGCTGAAAATCAAAAATATTGTGAGTTAATATCATTTGTGCGCTATAAAATATCTGTAAGATAGGAAAACTATTGGCATTTCAATATTTCTCTGGAGATAATGATGGATATAAGTGATGTTTCATCAAATTTCTTTGTTCTGAGCAATCCTGTAGATAACTATGGTTGAAGAATACTCTGAGATGATAAGATCTGGTTGATGTATTGTCAGTATTGGGCTGTTAGTTGTCCTCTTACGTCTTTGATAGAACAGTAGAGAACAAACCAGTTGGAATAGGCTGCAGGAGGGTGAAATGTCAAAGCCACTCTAACTTAAATGTGTAGACATTGTCTATAAAGACGAATAGATAAGTAATATTTCTGCTAGATTCATCTGTTCTTCATTCCTTAAAGATTTCCAAAAACACTTCTCTTTGTACTACAAAGTAGATTATCTAGAATTAACTCTTCCGACAAAGAGTACTCCAATGTTAATAATACATTTAATTGGACATTTTTATTTATAATTGATTACTAATTATTGTTGTTTGATCTCGAGGCTAATTAGTAATCTCCCCATTTTTGCCTGGAATCCGAGAAATCCTCAACAATCACTTCTCAATACTTTTGTTAAAATTAATTAGTGGTTAGAAAGAGAGATTTAAAACTTGAAGAAAACTGAATTTGTTGAGTTGAATCGATTTGTTTGATCCTCTTATGTCTGTGCTCTAACATTATCCGTTTTAACCTCGTTTTTTATGACATCCATTCTATCCCCATAGGAATATTCGGTTGATTGTACGATTAGAGCATTTATCATTGTTTACTGCTGCATTGGCTTGCTAACCTCACCTAACCTAACCCAACCTAAACCAGCCTAATCTAACCTAAACCAATTTATCCCAACCTTAACCAACCAACTCAACCTAAACCAACCCAATCCAACCTAAATCCGCCTAATTTAACCTATACCAATCTAACCCAACCTAATTCAACCCAACTCAACCTAAAACAAACTAATCCAACCTAGACTAACCTAAACCAAGCTAAACCAAACTACCCCAACCTTAACCAACCCAACTCAACCTAAAGCAAACTAACCCAACCTAAACCAACCTAATTTAACCTACACTAACCTACCCCAACCTTAACGAACCCAACTCAACCTAAAACAAACTAATCCAACCTAAACTAACCTAAACCAAGCTAAAGTAGCATAATCCAATCTAACCCAACCTACACTAACCTAAACCAAGCTAAACCAACCCAAAATAACCTAAACTAAACTGATCCCAACCTAAAATAACTTATCTCGAACTAACCCAATATAAGCTAACCTAAACCCCAACCTAATCTAACCTAAAATGACCTAACCCAACCTAAGCTAACCTAAACCAAGCTAATCCAACCTAAAATAACCTCTAACCCGCCCTACCCCAAACTTGAAACAGAAATCTCTATACCATATATATATATATATATATATATATATATACTCGATTAAAATACACGTTCAGATAATTCTTCTTTTTCAAATTATAAAAAAAAACACGTTTTTATATATAGAACGTTCAAAGTAAAAAAAAATCTTGCAAATAAATTTTAAATGTTTTCTCTATATGAGGGACCTATATGCATATTGTAACGTAAAAAAGAGGTTTTGTTATTTAAAATATTATAAAATAATTATTATATTAATGACTTAAACATATATATGATAATAATTGGTTAATTATCTACAGATAAAGAACAATGTGTTAAGCCAAAATATTGAACATTAAGGATTTCTTTTTTTAAATAATCAATTATAAAAATCTGTTATATTTTTTTCGGTGAAATTTTAAAATACAAATTATTTATCTTCGTAACAAAAATATGTGAATATTGGAAGTATATATTTCTCTGGAAAATATATATTTAAGTTAGAAAATGAGAGTTCATTTAAAAAAAAAAGAGAAAGAAAGAAAAAAAGATAGAGAAATGTAAAAGAGAAACAAAAGACTATCATTTCAAGGAGCTAATTGTTTGTCGGAGAGAAAACTTTTTTGTGAGGGATTTGGCAAGAGAAAATTTCACAGAGGACGATTTTATTTGAGTCCGGTACCACTGTTTAAAGTTCTACGGGCGAAGACATTTGAGGCTTTACAGTAAAATGGTCTTCTGCATCGATTTTTGGGGTTTCCATTTTCTTCCTTACCTACCTTGTGGTAACTTTATTTCTTTCTCCTCACTTCTATTCTGTGGTGAAATAAATGAGAGATTCAACTCTGTGATTAGAATATACAACTGATTCAGCTACGCTTTGTCAATAAATTTTTAGAACATTTTTCTGAAATGTTGTTTTTTTTAGTAAATATTTTAAATTATTTTCTTTTTTTTTTTTATTCATATTAAACATTTTTAAAATACACTCAAAAACAAGCCATTTGCAATTGCGAACATGGTCTTCAAAAACATATATCAAAACGACATATAAAATTTACAAATAGATAAATAACACAAAATATTAACATATTGGAAAAATAAATTATATGTAAACTGGAAATAAACTCTGGATGTTATCAGAACTAAATTTCCATAAGAAAAACACTAATATTACATGAAAATTCCTTGAACAACGTGAAAACAGATCAGAATTTGATGTATGAAAACATAAAATTATTTGATATGAGAGAGAAATTCAAAGTGAAAACATTATTTGCATATAAAAATAACCTATAAGGTAATGATATGATAGTTCAAAAATGACGAATAATCATAATGACATGTGAAAACCCTAGAATCGAAACTCTACTCACCAGTGTTAAGGTACAATTTGGATTATAGATTATAAACACGAGGTAATAAGACCAAATATAAATAAATAATGTGTGACGTTTCGGTAACAGGGTTGTTACCATTTTTTTTGTCCGTTCTTTTATTTGGGTTGTAGATGGAAAGGAAATGTTGAATTATGCCATTAAAAGGTAGCAAGATCAAATCCAAATTAGTATTCTATATATAATGTTTTGGTAACTAGTGCTGATAAGACATAATTTGGATTATAGATTAGAAACAAGGTAACAAGACCAATTCCAAATAAATATCGGCTTTATCTTTCATTCGGTACTTTTATCTGAAGATGGTAACAACACTGTTACCGAAACGTCACACACTATTTATTTATTTGGTCTTATTACCTATTGTTTAATTACCAGTGATTTCTATATGTCATAGAGGAATACATTTCCTTTTTACATATTTACACAAATGTCATAATATAAATTGGAATAAACGATATGGTGATATTATCTAACAAGCAATATATGCAATTTATTATGATATATATAAAAGCAGACGAACTCACAAAAAAGGCATATTTTGACCATTCACATTAGCTTTTCGATGGCAGAGCGTAATCAAGTGGAACAAAAATCAACTAAATAATGTTTTAACACCTTTCCGTGATATTTGGCCAACCCAAATTCTTGATAAATCAAGAAAAGCTAACCACGAACGCGTTTCAGGCTGTTGGCTCTCGTCATTGTGGTGTAGCCTGTATCTCTACGACCAAATATTCGATCTTAGAGGCTTTCTGAGAAATCAAGAAATGCGTATTTAAGGCCAAATTTGTGTAAATGTCAGGTGTTTATATTAAAAATTCAAAAAGGACATACCCTGACCATTCAAATGAACATTTTAGATAGCAGAATGTGTCAATTTTTCTTCACATCATGATATATTTATATAATAAGAAGGAATATATTGGATTGAATAAAATATTTATTTGCCAATATTTCGGTTGGCTGAATGCCAACCTTTGTCAAGGCATTACAAATATTTGGAAAACAAATATTTTATTCAATCCAATATATGCCTTTTTATTGTATAAAGATTCAAATATGGATTGCTCTTTTTTCAGAACAAATTATGATATATACATATGTGGCAATATCGTTGCGGAATTTCTTGTTGTTGGATGCGAATGGTGAGATTTGATTGAAGCGCAGTCGTTTGAGTGGAAGTTGCAGCATACAGTTAGGAATAATCAGGACACGTGATGGGGTTTGAAAATGAAAGGCAACTGGATTGGAGGAAAGAAAGCTTGAGAAGAGCTGAGCGATTTGACTTATTAATTATCTGATCACATGGCGGTGATTGAACTTAGCTGTGGGATGAGCAGAGGGAGAGAGGTCTCGAGTAGATGTCACCTTGTTGGAAGCGGAATCACAACTAGGTCCGAACTCGGCGAGAGCCAGTGAACCACTGCCTATTCTTGCTTTTCGATTTAACACCAAGATTCAGTTTCTCTCTGATTGGTTGAGAGATGATCACATGATCTTTTCCTATTGGTCGACCTATTTAGGTGCTGTCTTCTGATTGGCCGGCGGTTTCCTTTGGTGTTGCTTTTGCAGGAAGATATATCCGATTTCGTCAGGAAGTGTTGGGTAGCTTGACGCTTATAACTTCGACGGATATTAGATACGTCCTGTCTTTGCCGGAAATATTGGGTGTTAGCTTAACATTTATAACTTCTGGTCACCAGATACATCCTGTTTTGTCAGGAAGTATTGAGTGCTTCTTGACTAATATAACTTCTGCGGTCACTAGAGACGTCCGGTCTCTGCCCCTGCAATATTGACACAGGGGTGCCAAGAATAGTCGTGCCAGCTTTAGGCCTACTTCCTATGTCTTATTGCTACTTGCTTTCCTCCAGTTACCTTGTTCTTTATTAAGTCTTTGAAAATCATACATGGTACATACATAGTGGGTCGGGGTTGCATTTAATTATATACAAATTATGACAGATGCGCCCCCTACATGTGAAGAATTCAAGAAGGGGTTAGCCTGAGAGAATTCTGTAAAGTGAAAAATAATTTTGTGGGAAAATTAGTTGTGGGTATTGAGGGGCTATATACAAGCATTGCTGGTGATATAAAAGTAAAATAGAATGGTGTTGATGATATAGGTTGAGTATAATTAATAGAAATCAAAATTTTTTTTAATTGTAAGAAATCAAAATGAATGCTATGGTACATAGTGGATTAAAAAGAAAAGAAAATGCGCCTAAACGAATTCTACTCGAGATAGGCAATGAAATCGAGGGAGTTCTATTAAGGCTTTTGAAATCAAAATAAAAAATAATATAAAAATAGTTGAATGAAATCAAAATTGAATGTGTTTGGTTGAAAAAAAAATTGTTTTGTTGCATGGTGATAAGGGAAAATGCCTAGTTACTTTTTTGCTCGAATTTTGGAAAAGAATTCGAGGAAATTTCATAAGGTCTTTTGAGAAATCAAAGTAAAATAAAAAGTTGAAAGAAATCAAAGTGAATGCTTGATGCATGGTGAAAAAAAAAAAAAGGAAAATGCCTAACCATATTCTCGCTCGAAATTGGGAATGGAAAACGAGGGATTTTTATTAGGGCTTTTGAGAAATCAAAAAATAATTAAAATAAAAAGTTGGAGGAAATCAAAAATAATATAAAAGTTGGGAGAAATCAAAGTAAATGCTTGGTTGCATGGTGAAAAAAGATAGAGAAAAAAAAGAATGTTTTTGTAAGTCAAAATGAAATATAATATCCAATTTTGAAAGAAAACCAATGAGTTTTTGTTGATTGGAAACTATGATAACATAACTAAGTGGTAAATATATGATAATTAATGATTAAAAGTGATGTTAAGTTGAATAAATTGATAAATTGATTAAATATTTACATTTTTAATTGAGAGAAAATAATGAAAATGATTAATATGAAAAATAAGGTGTATTGGTTTGAACCCTTTGGTATCTACATGCCCTGATCTAAATGTATTGATTGCTCCATTATGCCCTATAAATGTTTTAATTGCTCAATTATGCCCTATAAATTTTTTGTCTCATCTGTAGTGACACTTAGGTGAAAACGTGGTTCTAGCCCTCAAGTGCGTTTATGCTATGTGTACAGGAGACATGGAAATCTATATAACCTTCATGTGTAATTTTTATCTTTGTGTGTGTTGTGAAAAAATGTTAGAAGTCTGTTGTGTAAGAAATGTGTGAGCGAGTTCTATGTGTTGTCTTGTGGATGTGGAATTGGATGATAAAAATCGATATGTAGACTCGAACTGGAATCAAAAATCGGTGGCATAGCGAGGTTCCCAGTTGACCTCGATAGGGGACCTTCTCATTGTAATTAGAGGTACGGAAGTGGGGTGTGTCGGGCAAAAGAGAGGGAATGAAATTGGAGATCGGACGAGGCGCTCCGCTTTGTTTGCATAGGCCGAATTTATCGCCGCGGACTACACTTCCTGTCGCGGTGTCTCAAAATTCTCATTTCCTGCCGTCTATTTATTTTGGGGTGTGGCTCGGGTCTTGTTTTTGGAGTATGACTTCTCCGACATTGGTTGGTCATCTTTTCAGTTACTGCTATCTCTTCGGAGTTTATTTAGATTTTCTGCAAAAATGGTTCCTAAAATTATGAGAAGTTTTATAAATGCTTGTCCAAAATTAAAAACTGCCTCTTGTAGTTCGAAGATTTTATGAGCGGGCATGGTATAGATAAACAAGTAATTAATGATTAAAATTGGGATACAGTTGTATGGTAGAACTAACAAACAAAGGATAAAAATCAGATGAAAGATAGGATATTGCCCCATGTTCGTCCATATTTTTGTAACTGGGGACTCTGAAATATTTGCTTGAACCTTATTAATTGTAGAATTTGAATGATTGGTAGGTTCGCAGTTCTCCTGTTTGATATCTTTAGGGAGTGGTGTGATATGATTGAACTGGTTGTCAGGTTTACAGTTCTCCTGTTTGATCGTCAATGGTTTTATTAGAGATATGTCGGCGGTAATTGGTTTAGGTTGAGATGTGTGATCGTTTCTCTGACGTGGATGTGGTAATTTTGGCATTGTTTGTGTTGTGTGTACGCTGTGCTTTATGTACGAATTTTGTTTTGCTTTGGTGCCTGTGTCGGTATTTTAACGTGAAGGTTGGTTGTATTCATCGATTCTTCTAGCGAATCGGCAGGTGGGGCAGGTTTTTACCTGTTTTGCGATGTCTTGTGTCATGTTCTGCCAATAATATTGTGATGAGATGAGCCTCGTCATCTTGGAGATGTTTGGATGGTGGTGTTGAGTGTGTACGGACTTAAGAAGTCTGGTTGTAAGTGAACTTGGGACTATAGTTTTAAGTACTCCTTTTCGGGAGACGGTGCGCAGTTTATTGTGATCCATAGTCACGCGGGATTTTCTCGGTGGAGAAGACTGTTGGCTCTGTATGAGTGGCGCATCTAGAAAGCCACAAAATGGGATACGAGTTCCAACGCCCGTTTCATATTGTTGTACTCCATTTATGTTACGGACCTCATATTCGTATCTTGACAATCTTAACCTCCATCGAAACAATCTGCCTGACGGAGCTTTGATCTCTTTCAACCACTGCAATGCGGGATGGTCAGAAAATATTGTAAACTTTCTGCCCATTAGACAGGTGCGGAAATTATCCACACTTTCCACAATGGCTAGGCATTGTAGTTCCAAGTCTGAATAATTTCGCTCGTGACTACGCAGAGATCGGCTGAAATGTTGAACGGTGTATGTCTTCCCATCAGGGTAGACTTGTTTAAGAATGCCTGTAATGCTGAATGTTGAGGTGTTACAGTACACCTGGCATGGCAGACCTTCCTGGTAAAGGTGTAATGTGGGGTGTGTGGTAAGGTTTTCTTTCAGGTTAGTGAACGCTTTCTGGCATTCGTCATTCCAGACCCACACGACATCCTTTTTTAGAAGGTTGACAAGTGGTGTCCGCAAGCGGGCGTGGTCCGGAATGAACTCTTTGTAGGCGTTCACAGCTTTTAGGAAAGATCGCAATGTTTTTCGATTGTGTGGTTGTTTGGTGGCGTGAATTTTTTCTATGTTTTGTGTAGACGGGATGATTGTATTATTCTTAACGGTTGTGCATGTGTTTACTGGTTGGTGTCGCCTTTTGGTGTGAGTGTCGCGCTTGTTGGGCTGGTTGTGTGTGTTACCGTTGTGTGACGACGTATGGGTGCGTGTGTTGTGAGTGTGAAAACCGTCCTGTGGTTTTATGTGTTGTGGGCATAAAGTATTGGCAATTGGATTGAGTGAAAAGTTGCGTGGTGTATAGTGAGTGTTAGGTGTTGTGTTGTAGTATGCATGGGGTAAAGGGTTTTGTTGTGTATTAGTGTGAGTGTCGAGTTCGTTGTGTGGGTTGGTCATGTGAGAGTTGTGCAACGGTGTGTGATCACCTATGTTTTTGGTATGCGAGTTATCCCGCTGTGTGGGTGCGTTTTGGACAGGTTCATAAGTTGAAGTTGTTGTGGTTTGATTATTTGAGGGCATGTAAAAAAGGCAATTGCCTTTAGTGAAAAAGGGGCATGTAGATAAGTCGGTTTTTCTCAATGAATGCACGCAATGGTTGTCATAGGCGGAAAGTTGGGATGCGGGGAAAATTTTTTGTGACATCGCCTGACACTGCCAGTACGTGCATACATTGGACACATGATTAAAATGGTAGGAAAGGGTAGACAATGGGGCGCCCAGCTGGAATATAGTGCATTTATTAAAATCTATGGTTAATCTGAATTTATGGAGGCTATTGATACTAAGAATTCCAAATGGCAATGGTGCATTCACTACATGGAAATTCTCCTTTCGTGATATTTGTCCTATTGTCAGTGGGATAGATAGTTTACCCATGGTTTTTGCAAATCCGTTTAGGGTTTGGAGGTGTAGTGAATGTCCCTCAAGGGTTAAATTAGGCAGGTGGGTTTTTAGCATATGATAAATATTATATGGCACTATACTCAGGCTGGCGCCTGTATCAATTAAAAAGGGGCATGATACATTAGGGGCTAGAAAAAGTTTGACAGTCAGTTGGTTTAGGGAGCCTACCTCAGTCTCGAAAGGGCTGCTCGGCTGGGGTGTCTCTGGCTTGACTTGGTTGTTGTGGAATCGGAACTGGTGATTTTGGGACCGTTTGCACTGTCCGGACTTTTTCGTGGGTCGTCGGGACTGGTCGACGTCGGCATTCGCTGTGCCAGTGTCTCGCGCCGCAGAACTTGCAGTTGGACGGCGGAAGAGGTGCATTCCATGCACCTGGGCGTCGGGGTGTGCTGTGGTACGGACCCGACATTGTGGGTGGTTGATCTTCTCTGGGTCGCGTTGTCGGTACACTGGGCCCGTGGATCCGCTGTACAAGTCGGAACCACTCTCCTAGGTTCTCGGGAGGCACTACGCGGACTAGGCGCTGGTCGTTGAATGGCAGTCCTTCTGTCAGCGTCTCGAGGATCACCTCTGGTGGAAGTCCTAGTTGCAATCCCATGGCGGTTTTTTCCCGGTAGTAGGTCTCTAGGTTGGCTTGTCCAGTAAGTTTCATGGCGAAATATTTCGCAAAGGACGCTTCGCTTGACTCAGGGTAGAGATCTAGGAGGATTTGTCTCACCTGGAAATAACTCCGGTCGGCCATCCGAAGTTTCCTGAAGAGCTCCAGGGGTTGTCGCGCCAGATAGTTTGGCAGGCGGAGTAATTTTTCTTGTTCTCCCATGGATGCGTCTTCCATTTTTCGGTCGAATGCTTGGAAAAACTGTGTCGCGTTGTATGTGCCATCGAAAGGCGGGATCGCCGACTCCGCTCCATCAGAAATTTTTACCCGGGTCAGGAGCGTTGACAGCTGGTTGACGGCGTCCGCTAGGGGCGCAGTTGTCTCGCCCGTCTCTCTTACTTCCTGCCTCCCTTCCGTTGTTGTTTCCGTCGGGCCGTCCGACTTTACGCCTATGGGATCCTGATTAAGCTCCATAATCACAACTAGGTCCGAACTCGGCGAGAGCCAGTGAACCACTGCCTATTCTTGCTTTTCGATTTAACACCAAGATTCAGTTTCTCTCTGATTGGTTGAGAGATGATCACATGATCTTTTCCTATTGGTCGACCTATTTAGGTGCTGTCTTCTGATTGGCCGGCGGTTTCCTTTGGTGTTGCTTTTGCAGGAAGATATATCCGATTTCGTCAGGAAGTGTTGGGTAGCTTGACGCTTATAACTTCGACGGATATTAGATACGTCCTGTCTTTGCCGGAAATATTGGGTGTTAGCTTAACATTTATAACTTCTGGTCACCAGATACACCCTGTTTTGTCAGGAAGTATTGAGTGCTTCTTGACTAATATAACTTCTGCGGTCACTAGAGACGTCCGGTCTCTGCCCCTGCAATATTGACACAGGGGTGCCAAGAATAGTCGTGCCAGCTTTAGGCCTACTTCCTATGTCTTATTGCTACTTGCTTTCCTCCAGTTACCTTGTTCTTTATTAAGTCTTTGAAAATCACACATGGTACATACATAGTGGGTCGGGGTTGCATTTAATTATATACAAATTATGACACATATATATATATTATATTAAAAAAGAGATTTTTGTTGATTTCTGAGTATCTTGATAATTATGCTATGGTAATGCAGTCGTGGTTAAAATCTTGAAACTATAATAAAAATAGTAAAGATTAGAAATAGCTTTAATTGAGGTTATGGAATATAGAAAACATAATTTGAGAAAGGTATGCCTGACTTAAGGCGTAAGAAATAAAAAAATTAAAAACTTATTTACATAATGTACAAAAGGTTTGAGCCGGCCATCGGGAAACAACCACAATAGGTTATATAAAGGGAAGTCGCGACATCTGGTGGTATACTTAACAATTGAATCTATGAAATATAATTTTAAATAAAATTATATTTTTATATAACATATATATATATATATATATATATATGATAATATAGAACAGCCTATACGGTTGGTTAGAGCTTCATATCTCTGCATCAATATTTATATTAAAATCTATATCCCATAATACCAATACTCTAGAAGAAATAATGACAGAAGAAAATTGTGTTTTAGAGAATTCTACTCAAGACTCTCTAATGAGTTTCCTATTGTGGTGCTCCCTCTGGGGGACAATTAGCGATGGTAATAAAACAGAGTATTTTACTCACTGATTATTTCCTGCTAGAAATCCTACTGTGAACACATAGGAGAACTAAGATTCTAATGACTTCTTTGTATGCTCTTCTGCTCGGAAATAACTTCATTGGAATAGTATAACCATGTAAATTTCATAAAACGGTAAATAGGTTAGTAATGCCTATTCCTTTTTGCATATTAGTTAGCTATATTGTTACATCAATTTTAATGCGCCTTACATTTATTCACACTATTTTATGATATTTAATCGTTTAATCATTTTACAATCACTATATAGTTTATGTATCATTTACGAACGGTAAAATACGTCCAAGGTAGCCTAGTGGACATGGCATCTGCCCGGTAAGCGGAACATTGTGGGTTCGATTCCCATCCCTGGACACTTTTATTTTTCCGTTCATCATTACTCTTCATAATTCACCCTTTCATACCTCATCCAAAAAGGTTAGAAATAGTCGTTATTTCTCCTTGAAATAAATTTCGATTTTTCGTTGAAAAGAAACACATTCGGGATAGTTTTAAAATGTCGTTTTACAAATAGGTTAGTAATGCGTATTCCCTTTTGCATATTAGCTAGCTATATATACCGTGAGATATCATTCAACCAGCACGTATCATCCATCCACCACGCACGTATATTTAAAAAAATATTTTAATTTTCAAACAGAAATAATGTAGTATATTTTTCTCTCATTATATAGTAGGTATTTAATATATGTATATAATAACGTGTATATAAAAAATGTATTTAATATTAAGTTGTTAAAGTGATAATCCTGTTGAAGGACTGACAAAAGTCTGAAAACTTGAAAATAAAAGTTGTACAAGAAACTTAACCCTGGAAGATTTATTTATTTTATCATATACTTTTTTACGCCTGATTTCTAGGTATAGATTTTTTAGATAAAGAATTTTAACGCGTGTTATAGTTAGATAATATTCTATTGATTACATACAAACTTTTAAAAATGCGTAGCAAATGTAATATGCAAATTATCCTCATTTGAATAAATACACTTTTTTTACTGTTCTAAAAGCTATTTATTCAAGTAATATGCAAATTTCATACTTGCATCTATGTAAGCGAATCTTTCTAAACAAACTATCTTGTTTTATCGGGGTATTGGTCAAATCTTATTATTATTATTATAATTATTCCTAGTACATGTGGTACAGGTCATGATAAACATGGTCAATTCTAAGCATTGAATTTTTTAGCTCGAGATTTTTGGCGATAGTTATCATTAGAATTTTCTCTATTTATTACAAACTAACTTATTAAAAATACGTAGCAAATGTAATATGCAAATTAACCTAATATATAAAACACTTTTTTTTTTCATATCCCGGGCAGTTGGCGTTTCTTGCGCTCCAGGGGCCTGGGTTATCCTTATATATATATCTCTCTCTTCTTCTATTCAAATAAAATGAATCCCCTACTGTTTTAATAGTATTTTATTGAAGTAATCTGCAAATTTTTCATATTTGCATATATGTAAGATGAATCTTTCTGAGCAAATTTTATCTTGTTTCATCGGGATATTGGTCAAATGTTTATATTATCATTATAATTATCCCTAGTACACGTGGTACAGACTATGATAATTATGGTAGGTAATAGTTAACGACTTCTTTTACTGTAAGTGTACCACATGTCTACATATGTAGAAAGAGAGCAGTTCGATTTTTGTATTTATACAAGTTACAAGAGAGGTCAGAGGCGGTCATTTCTTTTGGAGTTAAGTCGGCCTACCACTGAGTAGTGCTCTCAGTCTTAATGACAAAGGCAGACACATTCTACTTCACCCAGTCATGATGGTTGTCAAACAGACACCATCAAGGGTCATAACTTGATACCCTGATATGATTGAGTGGAGATACGAAAGAAGAAGACGAGAGAATCGCCAGACATCTTCTTGAAGAAGGAATAAGTATATCAGAGTCACGTTTGATTATATACACTCACTGGTTGAAGTTGAACATTTGAAAGAATCGAAAGCCATTGGAGTAATTTTTTCTTAATAGAAAAAAAAAGTGCTCAATGCGGGGATTCGATTCAGGGGTAATGGCTGTTGAACACCAACGGTTTACACCACTGGTTCACCGACCAACCCCCATATTAAATGTTGTGTAAATATATATATCAAATTACGAATCTATTTTAGACGCGTAATATTCTTTTTAAAATAAAACAATTTCCACTGTCCTTACTGCAATGGAAAATTTAATATTTCCATTGCAGTAAGGGCAGTGGAAATTGTTTTATTTTAAAAAGAATATTACCTGTCTAAAATAGTTTCGTAATTTGATAACATATGGCGCTCTAGTGCATCGTAAATATATATATGGAACAAACACTGAATGGATAGTTTGAATCAAAAAGCGATCCATCAATTAAGTCTATATAAAAGGGCGTACCTGGATCTGTAAAGAAATAAAATTCTTAAAATATTTCGAAAGATTGTTCAATTCAAATTTATTGTAATAAATGGATAATGGATTGCAATAAATTGATAAAGAGGGAGCAATCTCTCGAAATATTTTAAGAATTTTTTTTCTTTACAGATCCAGGTATGCCCTTTTATACAAACTGAACGGATAACTAGCTACGACAGAAGCTAGGTAGATACGATAGAAACATACGCGTTAAAAAAATAGTATTGATGCAAATAATATTATAATTGAATTAAATAAATTAAAAATATTTGCAGAGATTCTTTATTGAGATAATGGTAGGCAAGCTTTCACGTGGTCACATTTCATCAGGCAACTGGCATGCAAAGACATGCAACGTACATATAATAGTGTCAAATTATATTGACAAACATTTTCAGTTTTTTTTTTTTTCTGATCAGGTTTTAGGGGGAAGAATGTTGTCTTCGTTTGTTGGTGAACCAATCTCTCACGCCTTCTCATTGGACGAATGTGGTCATGTCTGTATATAAGAGGGGACTAAGGAAATGAGAGAGGCCCAGAGCGTGGAGAATTGGTGTGGAGATACTTAAAGTGTTTTTCTACGAGGTTTTTCCCTGTCTGGCTGTTCTCTTGGCATCCCTGTGTCACCCGAGTCCGATCCCTACCAACGCTACAATAAAGCTAAGTACTTTTTATTTTTAAGTTACAAATCGCTAGTTGTCATTTATTTCCTTTTTGTTGTTGGTGTTGCTAGTTCTTATTTATTTCCTTTTTGTTGGTGGTGTTGTACTCTTGAGTGTACGCTTTTCTGTGTATTAAGGTACATTTAATTTAGCCCCTAGCTTATTCTTTTTTTTTTTGTGTGTGTGATAACCCGCAAAAGTATTAACTTTTGTCAATAGAATCTCTTTTGTATGTATGTTGTACGTCTTTGCGTAGCCAGTGGCCTGATGAAGCGTGACCGCGTGAAAGCTTGTCTCCCAATATCTTAATAAAAGAAACTCTGCAAATATTTTAAATTTATTTAATTCAATTAAAAAATAGTATGTTACAATTTCTTTTAGTTTTATATTTAATGGTTACATCAGCCTGTTATTCTTTTAGTTCAGACGTTTCAGTGGTATGCTATCACTCTTCTCAGAGAAATTTCTCTTGAGGAAAATAACAGAAGAAGAAAAATTCGGCTCACCTAGCCAGGGACGATATAGGCGATTTACTGAAATGTAAGGAATTAACTAAATTAACGGTTGATGTTCAACTTTATTCAACTGTAAATACAAAGCGCGATGTCCCGCCAAGGACACTGGCGCCCAAAGGAAAGCAATACAAGAGAGAGAGAGAGAGAGGGAGAATCTATTTACATATCCAAATAGATATGCTCAAGGCATTTACATATTTTTGAAATTGATTTCAAACAAGCATACTATATACATAGGTAATTTAATTTAAACACACCTCAAAATAAAGAAAAAAGGGAAAAAAATCATATATACAGCACACATAGTTAATTATACCTAACACTTGAGATTAATTAAAAACTTTGATATAAATTTACAAAATCTATTGAATACAATGTATGAATCCCTGCTGGATATCAGTTCTCTTGGATCGGTACAGAGGATACAGTTATTGAGTCTGTAGTCTTGAAATGCTGGGCACTTAAGTAAAAGGTGAGTGGAATCTTGAATGCGGCATCCACAAAAACAGCCCGGATCCTCCGATGCGCGGATTCTTTCCAGAAAACTTCCGAAATTACCATGGTTGGTTACAAATTGTGTGTTGTGGAAATTAGGGCGAAAATAATTAGGAATACCCCGGTTGAAAAAACTTGTACAATTTCTCAGAGAAACTTCCAAACAACAAATGATCTTTAAAAATATTTTATACTTAAGTAATGTGTCGTGTGTTTGTGTTTTCATTATGCAGTTAAACCTTGGCTCGTCGTTAACTTTGTGATAACGCTTGATATTTTCGAACAATTGAGTGTTATTTCGCATTACCTTTTTTACTTTTCATAATATTATATGGCAGTGTGAATATATATCTCTCTAGGAACCATAATTCACTCAAATCAATTGCTTCACATTTGCACAATTGCATCAAAAGGCTTATTTCTTTGTAACGCGGTTTCGAGACAGTTAAGTTAGCACTCTCGCTTGGGACTCACCAAAATAGAGTGATATAGAGAGGGGTTGCTATAGACAGGTTACTTTTAATGTAAATCGCATCGTACTACGTATTTAAAATCAGGCGCTATAGAGAGGAAGACGCTATTTAGAGGGGGCACTATAGACAGGTTTAACTGTATGTTTATAAGGTATTTTTACGATAGGTTTATAGTTTTATTAGACGAAAAACATGGTGAAGGAAGACGAGTTTCTTTTATTGACGAATAGGTGCAAGCTTTCGGGTAAAAACCCTTCGACAGGCGAGCGCGAACATGCTAAAAGGTACAATTTCCTTAAGTTTTGTCCATATTAAAGTATGTATATATTATATAGGATATTCAACTATTAAATATATATATATATGTTATAATTAATGATTAATGATATTTTCTGCTTGATTATAGATCATGTTGAGGATTATGGTAATGTAATGCAGTCGTGGTTAAATCTTGAAAGTATGATAATAAAACTAATGGAGATCACATATATATGTTTTATAAAAATATATCATAAATATATTTCATAGATAAAATACACTGCTAAATCGACCACCAAAGGTCGCCGTTTTCACTATAAAATCTCGCTGTTCCCCGCTGGCCGGCTCAAAACTTTTGTACATTATGTAAATAATCTTATGTTTTCCTCATTCTACTCGCCTTGAACCAGACAGTACTTTTATCAAATTATGTTCTTTTATATATTCCTTTAGTTCAATTAAAGCTTGCACCTATTCGTCAATAAAAGAAACTCGTCTTCCTTCACCATGTTTTTCGTCTAATTTCAATCCAGGAAGAATTCTTTATCTATATTTATATAGTTTTATATTCATATTTTTAAATATTTACAAGAATAGAGAGACAATATATTCAACAGAAATGGCTGATAACTCTAAAAATTAAAACGAAAATGTAATAATCACAGAGTAACCAATTCATCTAAATAGTCAAATATATTAGAAAAAAAATTCAAAGATTAGGACATTGAACTTTCCTCTAAATAATGAACAATTAGGTTTAATTCCTTACAAATTAAATTGTTTTTGGGGGAGACTCATTTAAAATTGGTTAATTTAATATAAGTAGGGGCGTTTGGCCGACATTTAAACGGTCGTTTGGTCAGATTTTATGGCCAAGGAAATGGCATTTTTATGACCTGCTTCTAGAAAATATTCGGTGAACAGCAGGTTAGAAAATCATCATCATTTTTCCAATATATAGGAAAATCATATATATATATAAACAGCCATTTATGTACTTATCTAAATTATATCAAATTTTGAAGAACATTGTTAATATTTTAATTATGTTTCATTCGCTTGTGGTTTATGATTACATTATTGACATCTTTTAATCAATAAGACATTATTGATATGAATTAATGCGTGTTAAAATTATTACTGCGAATTTTTAAAAATGTAAATGACATGACGAAAATATTGTTATTGAACTCTTTAGAGAGGATACTTTCAAATTAGTATTTATATTGGTGGCTCTCTCTATGAGAATTGTAAAAATGTTAATTATTTTCTCTCTATTAATTTTAAACTATTATTCAATAAGCATATTTATTTTTCGATAATGTTGTTGTGATCATACATATATGTTTTATAAAAATATATCATAAATATATTTCATAGTTAAAATACTCTGCTAAATCGACTACCAGAGGTCGCTGTTTTCACTATAAAATCTCGTTGTTGTTTTTTCCCGATGGCCGGCTCAAAACTTTTGTACATTATGTAAATAATCTTTTGTTTACCTTATTCTACTCACCTTAAGCCAGGCATTACTTTTATCAAATTATGTTCTTTCATATATTTCTTTAGTTCAATTAAATTACTGATCAAAATTATTTTTATTATCATACTTTCAAGATTTAACCACGACTGCATTACATTACCATAATCCTCAACATGATCTAAAATCAAGCAGAAAATCTCATTCATCATTAATTATAATTTATTAATAGTTGAATATCCTATATAATATATATACATACTTTAATATATTTCCACATGGAAAATTAGGGAAGACCAACTTCGGGATGACACAGCAATTTATTTAAGACAAGAACAAACTATGAATGATAAACAAAAGATATAAGTAAAGAGGGAAGTTTACAGAGTAGCAAAGTATAAACAACAAAAATGATACTCTGTTAATAAAATAATAAATACTTTGCAACAATATCAATTTATACACTCATGGACAAAATTTAAGGAAGTGCAAAGTCTTTGATGTCGCCTGTTTTATTATTATTATTTTTAAGGAGACGGAGGTAATTTTGTTCACACTTGATTATCTCCTGTGTTTTCAATAAAGGTCACTGTAATATCTTTCAGAATTATTGTATGAATCTCGATATACATGCTGAAAGTACAACTTCTTTACGTTTTGTTCACTCTTGGTTATCTCGTGTGTCTTCATTAAAGGTCACTGTAATATCTTTCAGTTTATTGTCTGAATCCAGATATACATGCTAAAAGGTACAACTTCCTTAAGTTTTGTTCATGAGTGTATATATGTGCAGACAGTATGCAAATAGGTATGCGCAATGATGCTCAAATAACAATAGAAGATTAATTATTTTAAGAAATGATCCTGATTTGCTACTGTCAAGAATTTCATAAATCAAAATATCCTTTCTGAAGTAATCATAATAAAAATACTTAGAAATATTATGATTTTAATATACAGGTATTTTTGATATTCCAAATTGTACAAATTTGTTGGTAAAAGAAGATTCCATAGAGAGGAAGCCGTCTACACCGAGGAAATGCTCAAAAGGAATTTTAAAAGCTTTTTTGTTTGGTTCGCGCGTCTCTAATCAAATTCGAATAGTAAATTTGCATACCATCTCTTATGTAAATATACATTCGGAATGTAACTATCCCCCATTAGAAGGTTTTTTGTCTCTATTAGATACATTAGGTTAAACAACGTGTTTGGAATAGATTCTATTGTCTTTGTGTTGCATTATCTATTCTATTTCATGCTATACGTCACATTGGACTTTTTCTTCATTCAACACACACATGAAAGCAAATATGTAAAATTTAAATGAAGATATTTAACAATACGTTATTGTAAAAGGCTAGTATTCGAGCAACGATGCTCTTAAACTGACTTAACAATGTCAAGTGGAGAAATATACAAACTGTTTGTAAAAAACAAATGTTCACCTGCGGGTGTGCATATCAACATAGACATGCGAGGAGGAAGCGAAGCTACAGTGTTTTCATGTCGAATTCAACGAATAAGTCGCTTTTAAAAAGGGTTTTTTATTTGCTCATCCCTAGTACACGTGGTACTGGCCGTGAACTTATGGTGGGTAGAAGTAGGCGATTTCTTTTACTGTAAGTGCACCACATGTCTACACATGTGAAAAGCAGTTTGACTTTGCACTTACAAATGTTGCAGAGTCCCGTTTGGTTACTTGCACTCGCTGGTGGGATTGGACGACTTTTGCGAAAATCGGGGGGCACTGGAACATTTTTTTATCAGAAAAAAAGTGCTCAATGCGGGAATCGAACCTGGGTCTTAGCGGTCGAAAACCAATGGTTTATCCCAGCCCTGGTCAACCTAAATGACGCCACGGGCCGCACGGAATCGTGAACAAGGTTAAAAAAATTATTATAATTATTTCAATATATTTTCTGTTTTTGAATATACAGACGAGAAATGAAAGTTACAAAAGAAACATAAAGTTAATGGCGAGCCGCAAAATATTTTACGGCGGGCCGCGGGTTGGCCAGGCCTGGTTTAGACCATCCTTCCACCGACCCCCACTTTTAAAAGGTTTATATATATAAAATGAACTCTGATTCAAAGAGATTTAACTCTGATTCACAAATATTGTATCCAGTATATGCAAATTCGATAATCATATATATGGTATTATTAAAAATAAATATTAAGACATATCCTGAACACTAACTTAAGCGTTTTTATAAATGGCAGAGCGCCATCTAGTGGAACAGAAATCAACTAAACGTTGATTCAACCTGTTACTTGATATTTGGCCAACCCAATTTCTTTATAAAATCAAGAAAGGCCAACCGCGAATGCGTTTCGGGCTGTTGGCCCTTGTCAGCGTGGTAAAGGCTGTACCTCTGCGACCAAAAATATTTTGGTCCAAGAAACTTCCTGAGAAATAACCAACTACTTATTATTATTATTTTTTTTAATTCTTAGGAAGTGTCTTACACCAAATATTTTTGGTCGTTGAGATACAGGCTACACCAGGCTGATGAGAGCTAACAGTCTGAAACGCGTTCGGGGTTGGTTTTTATTGATTTATCAAGAAAATGAATGGCCAAATATTATGAAAAAAGCCTAAATCAACTTTTAGTTCATTTTTTATTCCACCAGATGGCGCTCTAGTACCTAAAAACACTCATATGAGTGGTCAGGATATGGCATTATATATTTATAATATATATATATGTTATATTAAAATATTTTATTTAAAATTATATATCATAGATACAAATACTCTGCTAGATGGACCGCCAGAGGTCATGCTTCCCCTATAAAAACTCATTGTTGTTTCCCGATGGCCGGCTCAAATCTTTCGTATATTATGTAAATAAGTTATTCATTTGTTTTATTCTTACGCCTTAAGCCAGGCAGTACTTTACCAAATTATGTTTTTATATATATTCCTTAGCTTAATTAAAGAAATCTATGATCAAGACTTATTATTATTTTTTTTGCCATGACTGCATCACTATAGTATAATCTCAACAATTCCAAAATCAGCAGAAAATCTCATTTATTTTCTTTATTAAATACTAGCCGAATGACCCGGGCAACGCCCGTGTTTTACCCTATTGTGTGTGTGTGAATGTTTTGATTCAAATACTATTTGTTACAATTATAAATTGGCGCCTTAAATAAATGCATATATTAGTTAATAACTAGAGCCTATGTGCTCTATCTGTCTATGTACTGTTGGCTTCCGTAGGCGTCTCTTACAGGGAAAAAGAAAAAGAGGATTCCATTTGGTTATCAACTAATATATGCATTTATTTAAGGAGCGACCCGCTCCAACACAATAATTACATAAACGAAAAGGCGAGTTGGGGGGGGGGGGGGGGGGGGGGGGGCATGATGGGGGGGGGGGTCAAAGGTGGCGTGACCGTAGCCAACCAATAGGAGGGCGCCATTCCA
Organism: Cordylochernes scorpioides; assembly: GCA_030710605.1. Classification (NCBI taxonomy): domain Eukaryota; kingdom Metazoa; phylum Arthropoda; class Arachnida; order Pseudoscorpiones; family Chernetidae; genus Cordylochernes; species Cordylochernes scorpioides. The sequence goes on from CP092869.1 coordinate 87,561,605, forward strand.
AAAAAAAAAAAAAAAAAGCAAACGGTGACGGAGATGAAAACTGATGACTGATTGTTGATCAGGAGATGAGGAATGACGCTCGTAACTGTATACATAGATAATATATATATCTTCTAATTTACATTACAAAGTGTAATTCACATATATACGCTACCAAATAAAAATGTAAAATATTGTATTACATATTCGCCTCTCACCCAACCATAGCAAATCCCTTCATGTAAACATCCCAAGATAATTAATATGATCTCAACATTAATTAAGAGAAATTTTAAGAAGCTCTCTCTCTCTTTCCGAATAAATCTGGCGCCCTCCAATCCATTCCGGTGAAATAATCCCCACGCTAAGTCCAATTATTGAGATTATTTTACAATTTTAATAAGGCCCTCTCTCCATTTCTAATTAGCTCGGAGGAAATTAAAATCTAAAAGCCATAGGAAGTAAGAGACTACAAATTAAAATTTTTATTGCCTCACACACTTCCGTAAAAATGATCTGTAAGTAGATTTCATTTTTGTCTTGGAGTGAGAAAATGCATTAAATTTGCATAGAGAGAAAATGCATATTGTGTAAGGGATTAAATTTGCATAGAATTCTATTTACATCTCTTGTTGCATAATCCGCTGAGGAGAATATTCGGATTAAGTTAATAAGGAATTAATTATAATTAAATACACAACACGGGAGCAAATGAGAAAATTCTATATACTCGTATACGCTTTGTATTTACCATTTAATACGAATTTGTGAACACTAGTAAATGTCCAATTTATTCTCTTTCTGATTGGTTCTCGATTCTCATGGTATTCTTATTCTTCTTTCTTATCTACACTCAATCATATCAGGGTATCAAGCTTGTAGAGCTTGTTGATGGTGTCTGATGGAGAAGAGTAGAGCTTATCAAAATAGATTTGACAACCATAATGATTATGTAAAGTAGAACGTGTTTGCTTTTGTCATTAAGACTGGGAGCACTACTCAGTAGCAGGCCACTGACTTAGCTCTAATATGAAATGGCATCTCTGACGTGAGCAACAGATGCCATATGCAGCTGCACCTAACATGGAGTACAAACACTGCTCATCCTGTATCCCTGGAGTCCTTACAGGGTATAACCAGCCAGGCTAGCTGAGCCCAGGTTTTTTAGTGAGCTTGTTACTGCTTCCCCTCCTCCTTTTTCATCCGGCTTGGGACCGGCAAAGGTGAGTTCGATTTTCCCGTGAACTCAATATTCCAATCATTGCGTTCATTTAGCAATTTGACTAGTGTTTTCAGCTCAGTGATTGCATCGACCAACAAAATTCTATATTCAATGGAATAATCTTTATATCCATATTAAGGTAATCAGGCTTCTAGGGAAATATTAAGAGAATGGAATCTCTCCTGATCGTGCAACTAAAATTTGCTGATGCATTGCGCCATCTATCAGAATAAACCGATATGAATGGAATTTTAAAAGGATAAAGAGTTAGGTCTTATGACATCCTTTATAGTGTCGACTTCTGAATATGCAATTTGGGTAAATAACTAATTTGCATATTTTGGGTCAAAAATAATTATGACATTAATATTAATGAATACCAATCACTCACACATTATATATTTGATACTTGATTATAAATAAACGTTTTTTCTCCCTGATTTATAATATTATAAAATAAATAAAGCTTTCAGGGCTAGGTTTCTTGTTCTAGGGCTAGGGTTGTTGTATCCTGTTGTGTGTTATTTTGAGTATGATGTGCGTATTATATGTGTTGGTTTGCTTGTATTATGTTGTTTGAATCGTATTGTGGTCATTTTGAGTGTGTTGTGCATATTCTATGTGTTGGGTTGTTTGTACTGCATGTATTGTGTTGGGGGTTCAGTGGACAACTAGTAAAGACCGTCAATTTTCAGCAGATACAACGGGGGATCGATCCAGCATTAGGATCACGCGGCTTTAGCTCACTTGTAAGTGAAATATTCGATCTGCTTTCCACGTGGGTAGATATATGATGCCCTTACATAATTGTAGTCGCTCTCTGATATCCTGGTTGTGTCTGTGTTCTTGAAGGAGACAGAAGCAATTTTGTTCACACTTGTCATCTCATGTGTCCTTCAATAAAAGGTCACTGTAAACAGAAATGACTCTGAAAGATATTAGAGTTATTGTCTGAATCCCGATATACATGCTAAAAGGTACAACTTCCTTAAGTTTTGTCCACGAGTGTATTGACTGAATCCCGATATACATCTGAAAGGTACAACTTCCTTAAGTTTTATCTTTGAGTGTATTGTCTCAATCCCGATATAACATGCTAAAAGGTACAAATTCCTTAAGTTTTGTCTACGAGTGTACTTATCTGAATCCCGAAATATACATGCTAAAAGGTACAACTTCCTTAAGTTTTGTCCAAGAGTGTACTGTCTGAATCCTGATATACATGCTAAAAGGTACAACTTCCTTAAGTTCTGTGCAAGAGTGTATTGTGCTAAATCCTGATATACATGCTAAAAGGTACAAACTCCTTAAGTTTTGGTCATGAGTGTATTGTCTGAATCCCGATATACATGCTAAAAGGTACAACTTCCTTAAGTTTTGTCCACAAGTGTATTGTGTTAATCCCGATATACATGCTAAAAGATACAACTTCCTTAAGTTTTGTCCACAAGTGTATTGTGTTAATCCTGATATACATGCTAAAAGGTACAACTTTCCTTAAGTTTTGCCCACAAGTGTATTGTCTTAATCCCGATATACATGCTAAAAGGTACAACTTCCTTAAGTTTTGTCCACAAGTGTATTGTGTTAATCCCGATATACATGCTAAAAGGTACAACTTCCTTAAGTTTTGTCCACAAGTGTATTGTGTTAATCCCGATATACATGCTAAAAGGTACAACTTCCTTAAGTTTTGTCCACAAGTGTATTATCTGAATCCCGATATACATGCTAAAAGATACAACTTCCTTAAGTTTTGTCACAAGTGTATTGTGTTAATCCCGATATACATGGTAAAAGGTACAACTTCCTTAAGTTTTGTCCACAAGTGTATTGTGTTAATCCCGATATACACGCTAAAAGGTACAACTTCCTAAGTACTGTCCATGAGTGTATTATCTGAATCTCGATATACATGCTAAAAGGTACAACTTCCTTAAGTTTTGCCCATGAGTGTATTGTCTGAATCCCGATATACATGCTGAAATGTACAACTTCCTTAAGTTCTGTCCATTAATATATTTATATTTTTTGACACGCATAGAGCGAACCCTTTTAAACATTTAAATAAAATAGAAGAAACATAAGAGATTAGATATAAAACTTTAATAAAATTAGTGTCTCCCTCTCTCTCTACTTAAAGTAAATTTAAATAATTAATTTTATTAAATGAAGGTGTATATAATAGGGAGTTGATGAAATTTTCTCAATTTTTTTGTTTTGTTTAACAATGCATCTTGAATGGAATAACAGTAATTGGTTGAAATACAATTAGAGAATTTGTTATAATTCCATCTTCTTCTACCCTCTTTAAATTGAAGATATTGAATTAGCGGAACAATTGAATTCACATGTAAAATGTCTTGAAACACCCTATTATACATTCTAATAGAATTATCTTTAAAGGAAACAATATTTTTACTTGAATATGTATATATATTTTTTCGTTTTTATTTCAATTATTTTTTTAGTTCATTAAATTTAAATGAAATTGATTTTTTCCCCTCTCTTTCAATATTCGAGAGTTTTTTTTTAATTATTGAAAATTAGACTTTAATAATTTTTGAGGAAAAGTAATTTGTAGTGTTATACTTTTTTTATTATTATTATTGAATCAATCAGGCGCGATATTGAAATATTTGCGCCTATTACTGAGGTAACAAAACAACAAACAATATAAAACTTAGAATTGAATATTTACAAATTTACATGTATTATTCAACAAAGGTCATAAAATGATATATATATATATTAAAAATAAAGAAGGCATATCCTGACCAAAAGCACATGTGCTTTTGGGAAGGAGATATGCCTTCTTTATTTTAATATCTACACCTGACCTTTTTATTTTTAATATATATATATATGTAATATTGTTGCAAATGTGATCCTTTCCGACGTATGGATAAATGGCAGTCGTGTACTGAGGCGACTGTTGATATTCTTCCCACACGCGGACAACAAGAAGCAGAGGCAGGGCTAGATGTTAGCACAGAGAGTGATCGGGGACAGTCCACGGGACAGAGGTAGAGGCCATGACACAAACTTGGATGCCTATCACCGAGACATGGAGAGAGAGACCGAAGCGGCCTGCTGCCAAACCCCCTGCCAAAACCTGTCCTGTTTACAGGGGTCGTCTATATAAATCCCTGGAGGGAGGGGGCCCCCATCTGGGCTTTGGCATTTTCCTCCCCTCTGTCCCTAGCTGTCCCCAGCTGACCGCTCTTTGGATTTTTATTTTGACGTCACCAATTTTAGTTTAAATACAAATAGGGGTTTACAGGTATTATTAATAAAGATATAGCATATATACAAAATATGGGGGTGGTAGTAAATAGAAACGGTGTACATTTTAATAGAAGGGTAGGTCTTTGGTATGGTATCAGCTCTAACTAATTGGAAGATATGTGCCATATACTAAAAGTGTCATACAGTTTAAAATATACGATATATATATATATGAAAAAATAGTACAAATGTAACATTGTACTGGGATAAGGTGCATAAATTAAGAAAAAGGCATCTCCTTATTGTGCAACTGAAAGTTGCTGATGGCTGGCGCCATCTATCGGAATAAATATCAACTATTCTCGTTGATTTTTAATTATTTGGCCAATTATGGAATAATTAAAAATCAACGAGAATAGTTGATATTTATTCCGATAGATGGCGCCAGCCATCAGCAACTTTCAGTTGTACAATAAGGAGATGCCTTTTTCTTAATATATATATATATATAGTATTATTAATAAAAAGGCATATATTGAATCAAAAAAAATCATTTATCATTGATTCAATATATGCCTTTTTAATTAAAGATTTATTTATGGATTGCTCTATTTCAAAATATAGTATTATAATTGGATTTTTTCTGAAAATAAATTTTTCATCACGAAGAATCATTTTCTTAGATATAAATATTTTGATTTTTTTCACTGATATAAATAGAATCATGAATATTATATCAAAATATAGTTTGAAAATTTATTTTGTTATATAAATCTAAAATTTTTTCACTATAATAAAAATCGATGATAAACTGCATACTAAAGTAATGTCAAATACACTCAAGGAAGTGGAAAGTCATTGATATAGCTGGTCCGTCTATTTTTTATTATTAGTTTTTTTTTTTGTTCACACTTGGTTATCTTGTGTGTCTTCAATAATTTAGACAATAACTCTGAAAGATATTACAGTGACCTTTATTGAAGACACACAAGAGATAAAACCAAGTGTTCACAGAATTGCCTCTGTCTCCTTCGAAAAAATGACGACCGGCAGTATCAAAGACTTTTCCACTTACTTAATTTCTGTCCATAATTGTATATATATTAAAAACAAAAAGGTAACGTTAAAATATTTCTTAAAGACTATTCACTATGTGAAAAAAATAGAACAAAAGTGAAATTGTGCTGAAATAGGTGGATAAATTAAGAATTATTATCCTTATTGAATAATAGATATTTGCTTATTCCGATAGATGGCGAAAGCCATCAGAAACTTTCAGCTTACACGATAAGGAGATTTTCTTAATTTATCCACCTTATCCCAATACAATATCACATTGGTAATATTTATTCACCTAGTGAATAGTGTATCAGAAATATGTTTAACGTTACTTATATTTCGTATTTATATATACACTTTAGGGAGACAAAATTTAAGGAAATGGAAAGTTTTTGATAACACCAGTCGTCAATTTTTCGGAGACAGAGACAATTTTGTTCACACTTACCTCGAGTGTCTTCAATAAAGGTTACTGTAATATCTTTCATAGTTATTATTTGATCCAGTGGCAATTTTGTTCACATTTGGTTATCTCGTGTATCTTCAATAAAGGTCACTGTAATATCTTTCAGAGTTATTTTTTGATACTTATCGTCAAACTGGAATTTTCTTATTCCGATAGATGGCGCGAGCCATCAGCAATTTTCAGTTATAAGATATCTTTTTTTTTTTGTGAGCTATTCGCTCATCATAAGCCGTATTATATTGTATTATAAATTACTTTGTATAATATTTACGAACGTCAAAATATGTCCAGGGTAGCCTAGTGGACATGCATCTGCCCGGTAAGCGGAACACTGTGGGTTCGTTCCCATCCCTGGACACTTTTATTTTTCCGTTTATTATTACTCTTCACAATTCATCCTTTCATACTTCATCTCTAAGGTTAGAAATAATCGTTATTTCTCCCTAAAATAAATTTCGATTTTTCTTTCAAAGAAACACATGAGGGATAATTTTCAAATGTCGTTCTACAATCATAATATATTAACAATTATTAAGATCTCAAACCATAAAAATATGACTCACCTTTTTCTTTGTATAAATATTACTGGAAAATGTAATTTTTCCTTCCAGACTCTGTCGAAGGTTTGGGAAAAGATCAATGAAGGCTGCTATAGTAGATTTTGTAGGTTTATGATAGAAAGCTGTCCTCTCCTGGATCCCTAAGGTTAGAAATAATTAGTATATTTCTCCCTTAAAAATAAATTTCTATTTTTCGTTCAAAGGAAACACATGCGGGATAATTTTCAAATGTCGTTCTACAATCATAAGCCGCATTATATTGTATTATAAATTATTATTGCTACGGCCATACCACATTGAAAACACCGGTTCTCGTCCGATCACCGAAGTTAAGCAATGTCGGGCCGGTTAGTACTATGGGAGGGTGACCACCTGGAACACCGGGTGCTGTAGGCTATTACCTTTTAGGGGGTTGATGGAAGGCTGGTTAAAACCGTTGGTTTTCGACCACTACGACCCGGGTTCGATTCCGCATTGGACACTTTTTTCTGTTAGAAAAAAAAAAATACTCCAATGACCCCCGATTCTTGCAAAATCCAAACCCCCCAGCGAGTGCAAGTACTAACGGGGGCTCTGGCACATTTGTAAGTGCAAAGACGAACTGCTTTTCACATGTGTAGTCATATGGTGCGCTTACAGTAAAAGCAATGCTAACTACCTACCATGATTATCATAGGCCTATACCACGTGTCCTAGGGATAAGCAAAATAAAATAAATTATTATTCGCTACGTAAAAGCACTAAGGGTAAACCAGAAGAATCCGTTAGCATAAAGTAAACTGGAGGTTTTCATCAAGCAAGTTTCTATTAATTATTTATTCGAAAGCGTTATAGCACTTAGGAAGATGAAGGATGTAATCTTTTGATATTTTATTTATGGATGGTCCTTTTTTATACAGACGATCTATCCGCACCTTATAAAAGATTCATTTTGCAACACGGAATTTTTCTCTAATATTTTTTTTTTAACTAATAGAAAACTATATTAATATCTTTTTTGAAAGAGATGGAAGGTTTTCTAATTAGGTTTTAAGCAAATATTTTCTCGTTTATAATTTTTTGAGGAAATTTAATTAATAAAATTAACATTGATACAAAGTTTTTTTTTGTTAATATATAATGATATTGTCGTTATAAACTATTTTTGTTTTGTTCGAATAAATATGTTGTTAAATTAATAAATAAATAAATTTGTTGTTCTTAGAATGTATTTATTTCTACTCCTATCTTTTTTTAAATATTAATTTATATAAGAAATGAATAGATTTTTTCCAGTTGTGAAACAGAATTTTATATGAATAATATTGCTAATGAATTTGAGTGATGTGTGTATTATTTTGAGCTACATGCGAATTTTTGAAATGAACTCATGGACAAAACTTTAAGGAAGTTGTACCTTTTAGCATGTATATCAGGATTCAGACAATAACTCTGAAATATATTACAGTGACATTTATTGAAGATACACATATATACACTCATGGACAAAACTTAAGAAAGTTGTACCTTTTAGCATGTATATCGGGATTCAGACAATAACTCTGAAATATATCACAGTGACCTTTATTGAAGACACACATATATATACACTCATGGACAAAACTTAAGGAAGTTGTACCTTTTAGCATGTATATCAGGATTCATACAATAACTCTGAAAGATATTTTATACACAATGACACTTATTCAAGATACACGAGATAACCAAGTGTGAACAAAATTACCTCTATCTCCTTGAAAATAAAAAACAGACGATCAGCGACATCAAATACTTTCCATTTCCTTAAGTTTTGTCTATGAATGTATTTTCAAGTACTTTTTCAAAAACTAGAGACTCTAAAAATGAACGCGCAAAACACAAAAAAATACTATTAAAGTCAATTTTTGTGATATATTAATTTGTAGGTTGAGAGTTTGTTTAAAAAGAATCTATACATTGTGTGTGTGGCGACTTTTTCCTTTAGAAATGTGACAGTGAGTTGTCTTAACGTCAGGAAATGAATAACTCAAGAATAGTTTAGATATAATCTGTTTACTTATATGTTATCAAAATTCGAAACTATTTTAAACGCGTAAGATTCTTTTTGAAATTAAACAATTTCTACTGCCCTTACTGCATTGGAAAAATTAATGGGAGAGCTTGGCTCATCAGTGGTGAACCCTCCCAGCGGTTTCGCCAGTTTAATCTACCATACACCGCTGTTTTTCTAAAATAAATAGGTTTAATCTACCATTAAACTGGCGAAACCGCTGGGAGGGTTCACCACTGATGAGCCAAACTCTCCCATTAATTTTTTTCATTGCAGTAAGGGCAGTAAAAATTGTTTAATATTAAAAAAGAATCTTACGCGTTTAAAATAGTTTCGAATTTTGATAACAGATGGCGCGCTAGTGCATCATATATATATATATATATATTATGTTATTTAAAAATATTATTTTATTTAAAAATATAATTTATAGATTCAAATATTCTGCTAAGTATACCACCAGATGTCACGACTTCCCCTATATAAACCTATTGTTGTTGTTTCCCGTTGGCCGGCTCAAATCTTTCGGTAGATATGTAAATATATTTTTCTTTTTTTTTTCTTACGCCATGAGTCAGGCATACCTTTCTCAAATTATATTTTCTATATTCAATAAGCTTAATTAAAGCTATTTTAATCATTACTATTTTTATTATTATAATTTCAAGATTTTAACCATGACTGCATTACCATAGCTTAATCCTCAAGATAATCAAAATAAACAGATCATCTTTTTTATGTAATATATTATATATATGTTATGAATATTTTGTTTTGTTGTTGAAAAAGATAGAGAATTGAAGGTGCAGTCGTGAAAAAAGGAAAGATAGTTATTTACCTATCAAGTAGTTTTTATTTTGAATTACTTGTAGTAAATTACACATACAATTATTTTTCACAGTAATATGGAATTTATAAAATGAATCCCTATATTCGTGAATTAAAATAGGTAGTTAACTATACATATTTACAACAAATATTCAAAGTATTCTAAATCTATGATCAAAAATAAAAGTATGTCAATGATCAAAATAAAATACATGTTTTTGAAAAATAAAATATCTGCATTTTAGATTTATAATATATATATATGAAATATTTACTTTTTTTTTTTCAACAAATCTTCCAACTATAAGAAAAAATGTTATATTTCTAAATTATCACAACATTTAGAGGTTTTACTTACGTAAGCTTCACAAATTCAGCATTCAGTGGGACTGCCTCTTGCTTGAAACAATGATACAATTATGTGCGGGAATTCTTCAAATAAAGATTGCTTGTAGGATAAATGTTCGATTTTAAACCGCCATGATCCGGGATTGAACCCCGCATTGGGCATTTTTTTCTGAAGAAAGGAAATTGCGTCAATGACCCCCAGATCTTGCAAAGGTTCAATGCCACCAGTGAGTATAGGTAAGCAAAGAAGTCCTAGCATACTTGTAAATGCAGAAATCAAGCTGCTTTTAACATATGTAGACATTCAGTACACTTTCAGTAAAGGTAGTCGCCAAATACCACCCACCATGATTATAAGAGCCTGTATCATGTACTTGGGTTAATCTTTAGTAGGTGGGGGCTGCAAATTCTTCTATATCAATAATAGCTGCTTGTAGAACGACATATTTACGAACGTAAAATATGTCCAGGGTAGCCTAGTGGACATGGAATCTGCCCCATGGCATAAGCGGAAAACTGTGGGTTCGATTCCCATCCCTGGACACTTTATTTTTCCGTTTATCATTACTCTTCACAATTCATCCTTCCATACTTCGTTCCTAAGGTTAGAAATAATCGTTATTTCTCCTTGAAATGAATTTTGATATTTTGCTGAAAAGAAACACATGCGGGATAATTTTCAATTTTTATACAAAAGAGCATTCCTTTTTCGCTATTTTTCCCTTCCCATATATTCATTCTTAATATTGCCATTCACCTGTTGGAGAACAATAGCTCTTTCGTTCAAAAGAAACATATGGGGGATAATTAATTTATATATGTATTATGAATAATAGCTTGTATTAATATCTTGGAGATTTCGGTGTTAATTTGAACAATTCTTGAGTCGTGTTCCAAATATTCCAGATATTTATAATAGAGATCTTAGGAGTAAGGAGGACCAAGGAAGTCACCAAGGGACTCTCCGCTACCTCATCAATCTTTATCTAGCAGAACGGACTTCTAGCTGGGATTGATACAATCCGCAGACGTCCTGGCAGCCATGTAGAATGGTGTTATCACGGTCTGGTTTCTATGAACAAAATACTGATTGTTGGAAACGAGTTACTAAAGAGAGATTCAATATTTATTTTACCCATAATATTCTGATTTCTATTTTAAATTTCTATAAATATCTCTTTAGAATAGAACCTATAAAATAAATTCAGAAATGAAAATTCGAAACCATTTTAGACTTCAAAATATTTTGTTTTTCAAACAGAAATAATGTAATATATTTTTATCTCAATTTATAATAAGTATTTAAAACATGTATAATAATATGTTCCAATATTATAACCTCTGTGAAATCTTTAGGACAAAATAACAAAGCCTTCGAGGTTGCGTTTCTTTCTTTAAAACGTTTAATAATGCTCAAGCTTTCGGGTATGGTGGCCCCTCTACAGGAGCAACGCATAATGTTTGCGTTGCTCCTGTAGAGGGGCCACCATACCCGAAAGCTCTAGCATTATTAAACGTTTTAAAGAAAGAAACGCAACCTCGGAGGCTTTGTTATTTTGTCCTAAATATAATAATATGTATATAAAAATTGTATTTATTATTAAGTTATTAACGTGATAATCCTGTTGAAGGACTGACAAGTCTGAAAACTTGAAAAATAAAAAGTTGTACAAGAAACTTAACCCTAGAAGCTTCATTTATTTTATAATATTTTAGACGCGTAAGATTCTTTTTGAAATTAAACAATTTCTACTGCCCTTACGGCAATATAGAAAAATTAATTGGAGGGCCTGGCTTATCATATATTTTTACATTGCAATAAGGGCAGTAGAAATTGTTTAATATCAAAAAGAATCTTACGCGTCTATAATAGTTTCGAATTTTCATAACAGATGGCGCGCTAGTATATCATTATACTAATTTAGAAATACGTGTACAAAATGTTAATATGTTAGTTTGGGCATATGTTCGAGCTACGAACGCAGTTACTTGCACTTATTGCTAGGGTGTTGGACATTTGCAAGATTCGGAAATATATTTATTTACGGGGCGCTAACCAGAATGGATGATTTTTTGAGCCTCGGATCGCTCTGGCTTCCCTTCAGCCACGCATTAATCTTTCGCCTTTGCAAGAATCAGGGAGCCAAATTTTATATAAATGTTTGCTCTAAAAAAAACGTTCAATTCGGGAATCGATCCCGTGTCTTGGCTGTCGAAGTTGACAGTTTATACCACTACTCTACCAACCCTCTGTCCCCAATCAATTTCCATATCTTATTTAATATACGTGTCAATCATTTTATTTGATAAAGGGGATATCGCGAAAGCTTGTAAACCTAGAAATAAAAGATTAGCGTCGATATATTTATTATTTCTAAAAACCATTTATAAAATACGCTAAAATAGAAGTGTCAAAATGATATATCATATAATTTTAAAATCAATAAACTGATATACACTCATGGACAAAACTTAAGGAAGTGGTACCTTTTAGCATATATATCGGGATTGAGACAATAACTCTGAAAGATATTACAGTGACCTTTATTGTAGACACACATATATACACTCATGGACAAAACTTAAGGAAGTTGTACCTTTTAGCATGTATATCGGGATTGAGACAATAACTCTGAAAGATATTACAGTGACCTTTATTGAAGACACACATATATACACTCATAGACAAAACTTAAGGAAGTTGTACCTTTCAGCATGTATATCGGATTGAGACAATAACTCTAAAAGATATTACAGTGACCTTTATTGTAGACACACATATATACACTCATGGACAAAACTTAAGGAAGTTGTACCTTCCAGCATGTATTCGGGATTCAGACAATAACTCTAAAAGATATTACAGTGACCTTTATTGTAGACACACATATATACACTCATGGACAAAACTAAGGAAGTTGTACCTTTCAGCATGTATATCGGGATTCAGACAATAACTCTAAAAGATATTACAGTGACCTTTATTGTAGACACACATATATACACTCATGGACAACACTTAAGGAAGTTGTACCTTCCAGCATGTATATCGGGATTCAGACAATAACTCTAAAAGATATTACAGTGACTTTATTGTAACACACATATATACACTCATGGACAAAACTTAAAGAAAGTTGTACCTTCCAGCATGTATATCGGGATTCAGACAATAACTCTAAAAGATATTACAGTGACCTTTATTGTAGACACACATATTACACTCATGGACAACACTTAAGGAAGTTGTACCTTCAGCATGTATATCGGGATTCAGACAATAACTCTAAAAGATATTACAGTGACCTTTATTGTAGACACACATATATACACTCATGGACAAAACTTACGGAAGTTGTACCTTTTATCATGTATATCTGGATTCAGACAATAACTCTGAAAGATATTACAGTGACCTTTATTGAAGACACACATATATACACTCATGGACAAAACTTAAGGAAGTTGTACCTTCCAGCATGTATATCGGGATTCAGACAATAACTCTGAAAGATATTACAGTGACCTTTATTGAAGACACACATATATACACTCATAGACAAAACTTAAGGAAATTGTACCTTCCAGCATGTATATCGGAATTCAGACAATAACTCTGAAAGATATTACAGTGACCTTTATTGAAGACACACATATATACACTCATGGACAAAACTTAAGAAAGTTGTACCTTTTAGCATATACTGTATATCGGGATTCAGACAATAACTCTGAAAGATATTACGTGTCCTTTATTGAAGACATACATGATAACCAAATGTGACAAAATTGCTTTGGTCTCCTTCGAAAAAAAAATAAATAAATAGACGACCGACGATATCAAAGACTTTCTACTTCCTTAAATTTTATCCATTAGTGTAAGTCTATTTTTTTAGTTAATTATTATTTGAATTCTTGTTAGATCAGAAGTAATTCAATAAATATATATATGCGCGAAAATATATAAATATATTCATAATTTTCAGATTTATATGTGTATTTTTTATTTTTCACATTCTCAATTCAAATCAATTTGATTACACCAACGATGCCACACACATCCAAATAAAATTCAATAATTCCGTATAAATATATTTCCGCGAATATTTTCCGTTTAACAATTCTATTCAATTTCACTACTATATAAATCAATTGCAAATCTAAAACACAATGATAAAATAGAGATAACGTATCTAAATGTAATGTATATCAATTTGTGAGTGTACATTAAATGTACACAGATGGTAAATCTGTCCAAAACATTATTCTTTTAGCGACCGTGTGATATAAATTGAGTTATGAATGTTGTTAGGGCTCTGTATTCATACCATAATCTCGTTAGGGTCTCTGTAGGTCACGTGATCCTTGAGCTGAGCTGTGATTGGTTCACTACAGCTTGTTGTTATTTTGACTATACCCATCTTATATATTCAATGGAGAGAAATTTTTAATATATATATAATATAATATAATAATAATAATATAATAATATAACAAAATATTTTTAAAAACTTAATACTGTTGACGTTATGTGGCGCTGAGTTTGTTGGTGACACACTTTAAAATGTTATAACACCTTGATGAAGGTTGGCGTTCAGCTAACTGAAATATTGGTAAAATAAATGATATTTTGATCTAATATATGCCTTTTTAATTAAAGATGTATCTATGGATTGCTCTATTTTCAAATAATATATATATATATATATTTTATGGATAATTTGTTTGTTGTTAGTTAAAGGGTTGAAAGTGCAGTCGTGATAATAAAAAGATAATTATTTACCGTCAAGTAGTTTTTCATTTTCAATTACTTGAGGAAATATTACACATTAGTTATTTTCACATTATATAGAATTTATAAAGTTAATCCTATATTGGTGATTCAAAAAGATAGATTTGTTAACTAGGCATGCTTACAACAAAGCTGAAAGTCATTCTAAAAACCGATGATAACCAAAATTAAAAATATCAATGAATAAAAATAAAATATATGTAATGAGGTGAGGTCCTGTAGCCTCTTGTAGAATCCTGTCGACTAACTTTGTGATGATGAAGTGTTGACTCTCGCTATACTGTGTTGACCGAGAGGAACAGTCAGGATGGGGAGTTTTCCAGTACCTCTCTGCACCTTGGAAGACCTTTAAAAGTTCTCACAGAGTACAGGCAGTCGTGGTCGAGGCAGAGTGGAAAGCTTGGGAATGTCCACACAAAAAACGAAGACACAGTTGCACTAAGAAAGTTCCGTGAACAGATAAAAGTTGAGCTAGGAGCGAAAGATGGGGAGATAGAAGATTTCTTACTGGTCTACATGATGGATGATATGGACCTGAGGTACGACCGACGTGGGCTCGCGCAGATGCTGAACTAACTGTATTTTTAGCTAGGACGGGGGCTTTATGTACCGTTCCTGAGAAAGGGGGTTTTGCATTTCACCAGATGTGAGGAGTGTGGGTCGTCTGGTGACATTCTAAACTTGCGCCGTGGCAGTTTCCATTTTTAGACCTTGTTGTAGGAATTCTAAATCTATCTCGATTTTAGACGTTATGACTTATATCTCTTGCTTAGCTCAACTCTTAATCTATTACAGGTTTTATTTATTTATCCTCAGTTTGTACAAAGTACATTACATATGATGATGTAATGACACATGTCAATCACGCATATAACCATTTACAGATGTGTTTCTACTATACAACAGAAAAATCTTGTTATACGAGGGTTGTCCGTTAAATAAGTTCCACAGAGGTTTTTCATACAGAAAAACAGGTTTATTTGCCCTGAACTACACATTTTCGAAAATATCAGATTTTTTTCATTTTTCTACATATTCCCCGTTTCGTTCGACGCATTTTTGCATTCGGGACACCCACTTATGGAACCCAGAGTCAAAGACTCTGCCGCCTGGCCGCGTTGAAAGCCTAAAACCGCTTCTTCCAAACTCGTTATCGTCCTGGAATTGGGTTCCACCCAGGTTTTTCTTCAACTCGGGGAAGAAATGGAAGTCACTAGGAGCTACGTCCGGGCTGTAAGGTGGGTGTGACACCAATTCCCATCCAAATTCTTCGATGAGGGCAGTGGTTTGATGGGCGGTGTGCGGCCGAGCGTTGTCGTGGTTGAAACGCACCCCTTTGGTTAACATCCCTCTCCTCTTGTTCTGAATCACGCGTCGAAGTTGTTTCAAGATCTCACAGTACCGGTCGGAATTGATTGTTGTACCCCGACGCATAAAGTCGCACAACAATAGGCCCTTTCGGCCCCAAAAGACGGTAGCGATAAGTTTCCCGGCAGAAAGTGTTTGTTTAAACTTTAGAGGTTTCGGCGAAGAAGTGTGCTTCCACTTCTTGGATTGCTCCTTTGTCTCCGGTGTGGTGTAGTGTACTTGTAAGTTATATACAATATGGGGTTGTTGGCTTAAATTACCATATATATATTTTTAAATATAGAAATATTTGAGTTTTTAGATTATATATATATATATATTATATTATCTAAAATGCAAATATTTTATTTTTTTTTAAACATGTATTTTATTTTCATCATTGACTGTTCTACATTTTTGACCATAATAGATTTAGAACATAACACTTTGAATATTGTTGTAAATATATGTATAGTTAACCTTCCTATTTTTTTCAAATCACGAATATAGAATTCATTTTATAAATTCTATATTACTGTGAAAAATAATTTTATGTGTAATTTGCTTCAAGTAATTCAAAATAAAAACTACTTTTCAACTTTATTCAACTATAAATACAAAGCGCGATGTCCCGCCAAGGACACTGGCGCCCAAAGGAAAGCAATACAAGAGAGAGAGAGAGGGAGAATCATTTATATATCCAAAAGTATATGCACAAAGGCATTTACCATATTCTTGAAATTGGTTTCAAACAAGCATACTATATACATAGGTAATTTAATTTAAACACACCTCAAAATAAAGAAAAAGGAAAAAAATCATATATACAGCACATACAGTTACAATTATACCTAACACCTGAGATTATTTAAAAACTTTGATATAAATTCACAAAATCTATTGAATACAATGTATGAGTCCCTGCTGGATATCAGTTCTCTTGGATCGGTACAGAGAATACCGTTATTGAGTCTGTAGTCTTGAAATGCTGGGCACTTAAGTAAAAGATGAGTAGAATCTTGAATGCGGCATCCACAAAAACAGCCCGGATCCTCCGATGCGCGGATTCTTTCCAGAAAACTCCCGAAATTACCATGGTTGGTTACAAATTGTGTGTTGTGGAAATTAGGGCGAAAATAATTTGGAATACCCCTGTTGAAAAAACTTGTAAATGTCTCGTTTGTATTATTCAGTAAGAGCAACATTCTTTCGTCTATATAGGATTTAATTATGAAGGGAATATCGATGTTGTATTTTTGCTTGTCCTCGAACGATAAGTTATTCAAGTCAAATTTCATATTTTTTGCTTCTATGTAATCTGCAATCAATGGAGTTTTAGCCAAACTGTGAACACAGTTGTACGAAGTTGTCTTGTATGCTTGTATGCTCCATATTAATATCTGATATTGCATTGAGTTTAAATTTTGTATCGATTTTTTATTTAAAAATTTTAACCAAATTTCTGATCCATATGTTAAAGTTGATCTGAATAAAGATCTATACAATGTAATTCTTTTATGGGAGCTCAAACCCCATGATTTGCTGCAAAGAGAGAATAGAAAATAGTTTATTCTTTGAGTTCTGCTCACTATTTCCTCTATATGAAAAGCAAAATTCAATTTGTTTTTTCTTCTATGATTTGCAATTGTTATTCCTAAAATTTTATTTTTTGTACTGGTGAAATTAATCCACTTTTAAATTTAACTGGGATCTTCTCTTTATTATGCAAATATAAAATGTTTGTTTTACGGAACTGATTTCTAACTTGTTCTTAATACACCATAATTCGATAGTATGTAATGCTTCCTCTATATCTATTTTAGTGATGTTAGATCTTTATTCCAGCATATTACCGATATATAATCCGCATAACAAATCAACTCACAATTGGGCACCTGAAAATTCATCAGCAAATCATTCAGTAAAATTGTCCATAGAAGTGGAGAAAGCGGACCGCCCTGAGGACACCCCTTAGTAATTGTCTTTGAAGTTGTTAAATTGTCGTAACTGAAAGAAATGGTCCTGGAATTTAAATATGATTGTAGAATTTTGATCAATTTTTCCGGTAAATTATCTGAGTCTATTCTTTTGATGATCGCTGGCCACCAGGCATTATCAAAAGCCCCCGAGATATCTATTGTAACTAGTGCAGACAGTTATTTTTGTTTATGCTCCATAACTACATCGATTATAGTATTCAAAGCAGTGATAGTTGACTTAGACTTGATAAAATATATTTTTTTTTCAAGAATCTTTGAAAAATTTGATAATAAAGATATCGGACGGTAGCTTTTAGCTGATTCATAATTGGTTTTGCCGGGTTTGGCTATTATTTTGAGTGCTGCTATTTTCCATTTTTTTGGGAAGTATCCTATTTGAATACATTTATTAAATATTGAGTGTAAAATCGGAAGTATTAGTTGAAAAGCATTCTTTATCATATTATTACTAATATTGTCTGGACCAGGAGATTTTTTTACATTAATTTTGTCGATTAGATCTTCTATTTCTTTCTTATAAATATTGCATGAGTTGGAGTTTGTAAAATTCGGTGTATAGTTCCTTATTGATGTATGGTGAGCAGTATCCGATATAGTTGTATCATCAGGAATTAATTCATTAACCAGATCTTTTATTAGAATTTCTTTAGAATCTACTGGTGCATGTTCAATTATAATTAATTATTATTAAAAATTATTTTAATATTTATAATTATTGGTATTCCCTTTTGTTGATTAGAGGAACTCAGTTTTTTTAAAGGTTTTATAGGCGTTTCCAAAGGTGGCGTGATCATAGCCAACCAATAGGAGGGCGCCATTCCAAAAAAAAAAAAAGCAAACCGTGACAGAGATGAAGAATGACGCTCGTAACTGTATATAGAATAGACTGACCCAGCCACAATGCCAGCAAAACACCTCTTTGGCAGATTGTGAAGATTCCATTAGATCCCGTGTGGATCTCATGGAATAAAGTACGCCCTAGACTGACGAGGGCCATTAGCCCGAAACCATGGTCTCTAGGTGGACACTTTTCAGTTTGCCAAAGCTGGTGTTGTGGCTTTGTTACCGGCCCGAGGCCGCTAGTTGCGGCGACGGTCAATAGATGGCGTCTAGTTTTGACGCCTATTTTGACGGGAGAGGCGACCTTTGTCTCTTTATATATTTATATATATAATTGAATGTTTGTATGTTTGTTTTTGTTTGTATGTCCTGTATCAAATTCGCAGTAGTTCACTAATTCAAACCAAAATTTCCATACATAGGTAAAAAAATTACGGGGAAGACGATAGGCTATTTTAAAAAATATATAAATCGATTATTAAAACTATATATTCAAATTATTCTACTTAGCTCGCGAGCAGCGCCTCTAGCGGTGAAGATGGGAGGTAATATCAGCTGACCTAATGTACATGTAAAGTTTGAAGCGGGACGTTTCACAAGAGTGACATCCACGGCGCCAATTTATAATTGTAACGAATAGTGTTTGAATGAAACATTTAATCGGGTAAACCCGGGCGTTGCCGGGTCATTCGTCTAGTATACATATATTTCTAAATATAATGACACACATATCTATAATTCACAAATATTTTTTGTGATAAAAAAATGTAAATATTATATACTACAATATACTAGATAAAGACAATCTATAGATTATATATATATATCTACTAAGATTGCGATGTTGAAGTAATAAAGGTTCATTCCTTCCCGAATTCCAGCCAATATAGCTAGAGATGGGGTCCATTAGAGCCATATGTCAGTGTGGCCAAATCCAACAATACATCTCTCCCGTGGTAAATAATAAATAATATTTGGGCTGTAGCCAAGTGACCAGTGTCCATCTTCTTTCCTCGGCAGCGTGTACGCCATTGTTGTTTACCTTCTTCAATATACATCAATATACTTCAATATATATCAATGTACTTCTCTACTGACTCTATACTCTCTATATGATAAACAATACTCTTTCTAAGCGTTCTAATTTTCTAATAATTAAATTAAAAGTTGATGATGGCTTGCGCCATCTATCGGAATAAATATAAACTAAAAATTCTCGCGATTTCAAATTAGAGTTTTATTAAATCAATTGATAAAATTCGTGAGTGATGTTTTCCCTCACAACAAAACTAGAAATGAAAAATCAAGACTGCATTACCAAAATACCATTGATCTAATACTAATGTATTTCAAAATATATCAAATAACAAGATCATAATCTCAATCTTAAAAATAATTCCTAAATCATGCAGAAAATCTTTTTATTTATAACTGTAGAGGACATGTAAAAATTATTGTTTTGTATTTCTATTTTATGTCAATTTTATTTGCTTTTGAAAATTCATATTTTTTTGTTGCAAATATGCAAATTTTTATTATCTAATTTATATATTTTTTTTTCTATTTAATTGGATTCATTCTTCTTTTTTTTTTTTTTTTTGTTGTCTGAATATAATAACAAAAACAAGATATAACCTTAGTGATAACATTAAAAACAGAAACTTGGCAAGAAATGTTTATGTGGATTATTGTCAATTAACCACCACATAACATATGTATAAATAGGGCTAGAAGTAAAATAGAAACAGTATAAAAGATATAACATATAAACTATCATTTATTCCAATACGCTCGACACCCCACAAAGTCAACAACGAAGGGGAAGAAGCATCAGCTATAATAACGGGAATTAATGAGTTCCCTTTGAACCTGGAATTAGGTGGAAATAAACAGGCGAGACGGCAAATCCAATTTACCAAGGAGAAAAGAGTTTGTCTCTTTCTCAAAAAATCCCGCGACCTGCCTATTGTAATGTCAATTATAGAGAGGGGATGAAACTCCGGGGTAAATATTAACTTTTAATATCGAATTGATGAGCTGCCCCTACTCCTCTTTGCTAATTATTTCCCTTTGTGACTTCACTACACACTCGAGAGAGAGAGAGAAATCTCTAGAAATCAACCACTTTATAATGAAACAATCTTTATAGCAAACACCTCTATATAGTGAAATACACCTATCCCCCGATTTACACGGTACTTGTTTTACACGTTTTCGCTTTTACACAGTTTTCCAAATAAGTTTTTTTTTGTTTTTATCGCACTATACTAAATGCTACAGTGATTGAACACATGCGCTGTGTACACATCTCACGAGAAATCCCGAGCTTATGTGCTGACTTGCTGCACACGCACACTGTGTCTGTATTTCTAATTTTTAAAAATTTTTAATTTTCGATTTACACGTTTTTCTCAGGAACGTATCTACCGTGTAAATCGGGGGATAGGTGTATATCTATAATGATAATGAAAACTATGAAATTGTGATAAATTTATTTATTTATTACCAGTTAAGACACGCTATATCCTATCTGGATAATTGGGCGTGAAACAATTTATAACTATTTATACTATTTGTAGTAGAGTAGGTAACAGAATTATCAAAAAGAAAATAAACAATTAAGAGCATTGAATAAACATATCCATTAAACAAATAAGCAATAACATGAGCAGATAGAAGAAACCACAAGGTAGTTATTTACAATATGTTAAGCAATGATGGAAGTTGATGAAGTTATCTGCAATAATTAGTATCGTGGAGAGAGAAAGTTGATCAAGTTGAGCTATTTACAATGAGTTCTAAAGTAACTTATTAATTATTTACATTGATGTAAATCAAGTAGCATAGTAGTGTAGTTCCTCAAGCTGCATGAAGCTGTCTATTTATAATAAAAAGTCTGCAGAACCTATTAATATATAATAATATGATAATAAATATTATTTTATATTAAGATGCATTATATATATATATAGCGCGCCATCTGTTATCAAAATTCGAAACTATTATAGACGCGTATGATTTTTTTTAAAAATAAACACTTTTTATTTGCTGTCCTCAAACCTTAGGTCCATAGTTCATCTGAAATACCTATTCCAAGAGTCTAACATCAGTATCACTATAAAAGGAAGATCGAAAAATGCATTATAACAGCGGTATGGTAGATTAAACTGTCGAAACCGCTGGGAGGTTTCACCATTGATGAGCCAGGCCTTCCTATTAATTTTAATTGCAGTAAAGACAGTAGATATTGTTTATTTTTGAAAAGAATATTACGCGTCTAAAATAGTTTCGAATTTTGAAAAATAATACTTTAACAAACCTCTTTATAGTAGAAAATTATCTGGAACGAATGAAACCCGAAGGAGAATAATTATATTTAAAAATACTTTTATTTGCAATTTTTGAGGAAGAGCAATGTTGTTGTTGTGTCCAATGAAAAGTTTCAGATGTATCCATACATCTCTATCACAGCAGCAGCAATGTCCTCTATCTTGGGTGTGTAAAGCTGCTGTTCTGGGCCCATGCCAATTTTCTGTTGTTGTTGTTGTCGTGTCCAATAAAGAGCCTCAGATGTCTCCATACATCTCTATCACAGCAGCAGCAATGTCCTCTATCTTGGGTGTGTAAAGCTGCTGTTCTGGGTCCATGTCAATTTTCTGTTGTTGTTGTTGTCGTGTCCAATCAAGAGCCTCAGATGTCTCTGTACATCTCTATCACAGCAGTCGTTCTCTATCTTGGGTGTGTAAAGCTGCTGTTCTGCGTTCATGTCAATTTTCTGTTGTTGTTGTCGTGTCCAATGAAGAGCCTCAGATGTCTCCATACATCTCTATCACAGAAGTCTCAATGTTCTCTAACTTGGGTGTGTAAAGCTGCTGTTCTGGGTCCATGTCAATTTTCTGTTGTTGTTGTCGTGTCCAATGAAGAGCCTCAGATGTCTCCATACATCTCTATCACAGCAGTCGTTCTCTATCTTGGGTATGTAAAGCTGCTGTTCTGGGTCTATGTCAATTTTCTGTTGTTGTTGTCGTGTCCAATCAAGAGCCTCAGATGTCTCTGTACATCTCTATCACAGCAGTCGTTCTCTATCTTGGGTGTGTAAAGCTGCTGTTCTGGGTCTATGTCAATTTTCTGTTGTTGTTTTTGTGTCCAATGAAAAGCTTCAGATGTCTCCATGCATCTCTATCACAGCAGTCGTTCTCTATCTTGGGTGTGTAAAGCTGCTGTTCTGGGTCTATGTCAATTTTCTGTTGTTGTTGTCGTGTCCAATGAAGAGCTTCAGATGTCTCCATGCATCTCTATCACAACAGCAGCAATGTCCACTATCTTGGGTGTGTAGAACTGCTGCTCTGGGTCTAAGTCAATTTTCTGCAAGGCTGCGGCCATTGCTGGGCATGAGAATATTTGAGATGTTAGTTCCACACCAGGACAGTTGTTGCATGCCCTATAGGTTCTTGTGTTATCTGGATGTATTGTCATTCCTTTATAGTGTTTCTTTCTGAGTCTTGTTATTGTTTTTTTCATTTTTCTCAGAGTTTATTTCGTATAGGAAGAGCAATGATCGCAGTATATTATAGCAAAGTATTTATCATTTTATTAACAAAGTATCATTTTTATGTTTATATTTTACTACTCTGTAAACTTCCCTCATTGCTTATCTTTTGTTTATCCTTCACAGTTTGTTCTTGTCTTAAATATATTGCAGTCTCATCTTGAAGTTGGTCTTCCCTAATTTTCCACGTGGCAATCTTATATACAAGTATCAGAGTAATCAATTCTGTTATCGTTTGCTTTTGTGAATGGAATGCTTTTATGAAACGTTGCTCTCACTTTTACATAATATTTGAAATCTAAAATGTTCGAGAATATCATTTTTTTTTGTATCATTTTGTTCGAAGAACAAACAGGGTCTTCTTGTATTATATATTTACCATTATACGTATTTCTATTGTCCTCAAAGCTTATGTCAATAGTTAAGTGAAAATACCCTTTTCCAAAAGTATAGCTTCAATATCAGTATAACCGAAAATACAATAAAACAGCGGTATGGTAGATTAAACTGGTGAAACCACTGGGAGGGTTCACCACTGATGAACCAGGCCCTACCATTAATTTTTCATTGCAGTAAGGTCAGTAGAAAGTTGATTTATTTTTATAAGAATCATACTTTCGTGTAAAAAAATAGCTTAAATTTCTTATAACATATTATAAAAAATGCATATTCTGATAACGCAACTGAATACTACTGATGACTTAGTGCCATCTATCGGTAAAAATAGGTGTGAAATGAAATTTAAAAAAATATTAAACGAAGCTAGGTTTTTCAAAAGAGTATTTTAATCAACAGGTGTGAATTGTAAATAAAAAAAATATTTTCACGATGAATTAGTAGTGATTTATAAATCTATGTACAAATAGCTTTAAACTTTCCAAAGTTTTCATAAGATTGAGTATATACAGAAAGATGGCATTATGTCAAAGTAAGCAAGTACAATTTGGTTAGTCAGAGGACAAGCCAACAAAGATGGTGTGTTTCAACATCTAGACAGCATTCACATGTTGGATCATTTATAACTCTCAAGCCAAAGAGAAAAACTTAAAAAGGCTCATTTGCCTGTCAAGAACAAAGTAGTGTATTTATCAGGAGTAATGAAGCTTGGTACATCTCTCGGAAACAATTTCTTGAACTTATATATTAGGTATAGCTATTGTACAAAAAAGTCATATTTTCTATCTAACATCGTTTTCAGTCTTAATTGGGTCATGTCTTGTAACAAATAACAGTAAATATTAATGTGAGGAATGGATACCTTAATAAGTAAAAAAAGGTAAAAAAATCTTTAAACAATGAATATAAGTTATGTATTCTTTCAGTTGCACGATAAGGAGATGCCCTTTTTTCATAATTATGCACATTATCCCAGTACAATATCACATTTGTACTATTTTTTCACATTGTGTCGAGGTCTCACGCAATTCTGACCTTAACAACCCGTTTCATGATTTTTCAGGATGCCTTGAATGACCAGTTTTTGGTCGTTGAGGCACAGCTTGCACCACGCTGATGAGGGCCAACAGCCCGAAACGCGTCCGTGGTTAGCTTTTCTTTATTAATCAAGAATGGGTATTTGGCCAATTCTGGAATAATTAATAATCAACGAGAGTAGTTGATATTTATTCCGATAGATGGCGCAAGCCATCAGCAACTTTCAGTTGCACGATAAGGAGATGCCCTTTTTTCATAAGTTATATATTGTAGAACGAAGTTTGACAATTATACCGCAAATGTTTCTTTTGAACGAAATTTATTTTAAGGAGAAATAACGATTATTTCTAACCTTATAACCTATTATATAAATTACTTTATATAATATTTACGAAAGGAAAAATAGGTCCAGGGTAGCCTAGTGGACATGGCATCTGCTCGGTAAGCGGAACATGTGGGTTCGATTCCCATCCCTGGATACTTTTATTTTCCGTTTATCATTACTCTTTACAATTCATCCTATCATACTTCATCCCTAAGGTTAGAAATAATCGTTATTTCTCCTTTAAAATAAATTTCGATTTATCGTTCAAAAGAAACACATGCGGGATAATTTTCAAATTTCGTTCTACAATCATATAAGCCGCATTATATTGTATTATAAATTATATATAATAAAACACGAAGTATAGGATAACATATTTTAGCTTTTCAACGACAAGCAAAATGGATCCATTGGAAATGTTACAGACACCGTGCTGCCATCTATGAACGACCACCGACATTAAATAATATCTTTACAGACGATGTTGACCAAGCCAATGTTGCCGAATGCAATTTCTGAAATTTTCTAGATGATCTCATCGATCCACATTATTTCCGATGAGGAAAAAGAATAAAATTGGAAAATTTTCGGTAATTTGTTCCAACGATTTTTATATAACGTTTTTTTTTTGTCTTTATTATGTGATATAAAAAATGCATTTTTGTTGATGGGTTTATTTGTGGTCTGTGTAATTATGTTTTAACTTTAATTGTACTCTTTGTTTATGTTTGTCTTATTTCTTATTGCAATTTATAATGAAGAATAATTTTGAAATTATTCAGGGGAAATGTATTTGTTTTAATATCAAAATATATTTTTGAGTGTTTTATTTTAACATAAAAGGTAATAGCGATGCTAGGGATATTTGCGTCAATGTTGTTTGCATTTCTTTTGTAAAATACTTGTAACATAAAGCTAAATATTTGGAGAGATGTGAGGAAGTATCATATTTTGATATTCCCTGTCTCTTTTTTTATTTTTTTCAGGAGACATTCTGTTCACACTCGGTTATCTCGTATGTCTTCAATAAAGGTCACTGTAATATATTTCAGAGTTATTGTCTGAATCCCGATATACATGCTAAAAGATACAACTTCTTTAGTTTTGTCCGTGAGTGTATATATGTGTCTGCAATAAAGGTCACTGTAATATCTTTCAGAGTTATTGTCCGAATCCCGATATACATGCTAAAAGGTACAATTTCCTTAAGTTTTGTCCATAAGTGTATATATGTATGTCTTTAATAAAGGTCACTGTAATATCTTTCAGAGTTATTGTCTGAATCCCGATATACATGCTAAAAGGTACAACTTCCTTAGGTTTTGTCCATGAGTGTATATATGTATGTCTTCAATAAAGATCACTGTAATATATTTCAGAGTTATTGTCCGAATCCCGATATACATGCTAAAAGGTACAATTTCCTTAAGTTTTGTCCATAAGTGTATATATGTATATCTTCAATAAAGGTCACTGTAATATCTTTCAGAGTTATTGTCTGAATCCCGATATACATTCTAAAAGGTACAACTGCCTTAAGTTTTGTCTATGAGTGAATATATGTGTGTCTGCAATAAAGGTCACTGTAATATCTTTCAGAGTTATTGTCTGAATACCGATATACATGCTAAAAGGTACAACTTCCTTAAGTTTTGTCCATGAGTGTATATATGTGTGTCTGCAATAAAGGTCACTGTAATATATTTCAGAGTTATTGTCTGAATCCCGATATACATTCTAAAAGGTACAACTTTTTAAGTTTTGTTAATGAGTGTAATATTTGTGTCTTCAATAAAGGTCACTGTAATATATTTCAGAGTTATTGTCTGAATCCCGATATACATTCTAAAAGGTACAACTTCCTTTAAGTTTTGTTAATGAGTGTATATATGTGTGTCTTCAATAAAGGTCACTGTAATATATTTCAGAGTTATTGTCTGAATCCCGATATACATGCTAAAAGGTACAACTTCCTTAAGTTTTGTCCGTGAGTGTATATATGTGTATCTTCAATAAAGGTCACTGTAATATCTTTCAGAGTTATTGTCTGAATCCCGATATACATGCTAAAAGGTACAACTTCCTTAAGTTTTGTCCATGAGTGTATATATGTGTGTGTTCAATAAAGGTCACTGTAATATCTTTCAGAGTTATTGTCTGAATCCCGATATACAAGCTAAAAGGTACAACTTCCTTAAGTTGTGTTTATGGGTGTATATATGTGTGTCTTCAATAAAGGTCACTGTAATATCTTTCAGAGTTATTGTCTGAATCCCGATTTTTACAAGCTAAAAGGTACAACTTCCTTAAGTTTTGTCCATGAGTGTATATATGTGTGTCTTCAATAAAGGTCACTGTAATATCTTTCAGAGTTATTGTCTGAATCCCGATTTTTACAAGCTAAAAGGTACAACTTCCTTAAGTTTGTCCATGAGTGTATATATGTGTTGCCTCCAATAAAGGTCACTGTAATATCTTTCAGAGTTATTGTCTGAATCCCGATATACATGCTAAAAGGTACAACTTCCTTAAGTTTTGTCCATGAGTGTATATATGTGTGTCTTCAATAAAGGTCACTGTAATATCTTTCAGAGTTATTGTCTGAATCCCGATATACATGCTAAAAGGTACAACTTCCTTAATTTTGCCCATGAGTGTATATATGTGTGTCTTCAATAAAGGTCACTGTAATATATTTCAGAGTTATTGTCTGAATCCCGATATACATGCTAAAAGGTATAACTTCCTTAAGTTTTGTCCATGGGTGTATATATGTGTGTCTTCAATAAAGGTCACTGTAATATATTTCAGAGTTATTGTCTGAATCCCGATATACATGCTAAAAGGTATAACTTCCTTAAGTTTTGTCCATGGGTGTATATATGTGTGGAACGCTTCACGATTTTGCGTGTCATCCTTGCGCAGGGGCCATGCTAATCTTCTCTGTATCGTTCCAATTTTAGTATATGTACCGCCGAACAAGCGTATATATGTGTGTCTTCAATAAAGGTTACTGTAATATCTTTCAGAGTTATTGTCTGAATCCCGATATACATGCTAAAAGGTACAACTTCCTTAAGTTTTGTCCATGAGTGTATATATGTGTCTTCAATAAAGATCTCTGTAATATCTTTCAGAGTTATTGTCTGAATCCCGATATACATGCTAAAAGGTACAACTTCCTTAAGTTTTGTCCGTGAGTGTAGATATATAAAGATAAACTATTTAACGCGATGTTTTAATTTTTATAAATAAAACAAATTACTATATATACTGCCTATACTATGAAGTAAAAAATATTGAAAGACTGAGAACTCATCAGTAGAGAGTGAACTATCCCCGCGGTTTCGCCGTTTAATCTACCAATCTGCTCTATTAATATATTAGCCTATGGTCCTTTAAGCTTATACACTCACTAAAAGATATAAGAAATTAAAACTATTTTAGACACGTATGATTCATAGAGTCCAAAGGGTCATACTCCCGTAGACAACTTGCCGCTTCTTTTCACATTGTCAATGTCACCAATCTGTCTGTTCTCACCTGCCTGTCTACCTCGGATAATTTGATAAGAATAATTGGACAATAGAATCTGGTCTTCTACCCTCTTACTCCTAGTTTAACCAAGAAACCCGAACACAAAAACACTGGTGTAAACACCCCAGAACTCAGCTAACCACCAAGGAGAGCTGAGGAAGGCCAGTGGGTGCGGTAGCAGGCTACCAGGCTAGGATCAGGATCTCCGTCAGGGAGAAAGCTCCCTCAGTTTACCTCTTTTTTTAACCCCACGATCCCCTCCTGGACCAGTAGTACTTCCTTGACAATCACCCACGTCTTCTTGGCTCTTGTAAAGATGGAGCTAGATGTCACTATATTATGCTACGAAGCTTCTTCCCTATGAGAGCTATGTTTCACATCTTGCAAAACTTATTGTTGCTGACATGGATCTCTTTTCGGTCATGGTTGTCCTCAACGTCTTGAAAAATGGTCTCTAGTAGCTTTAAGCTCTTTTTTTATTGATAATTAGACGTGATGGACAAATTTATAGTCATAGCGTCAATTGGGACATTCTCTTCTTGGAGGGAAGTCTTGACACGGCGGTGGAATCCTGGAGCTAGTCTGGGAAATTGTAATTCACAGCACCCGTATACTTAAGGTCTGCTGACAATAATCTTTTTTTTTTAAATGAAAAATGCATCTCCTTATCGTGCAACTTTCCTTTTTCATAATTTATGCACCTTATCCCAGTACAATATCACTTTTGTACAATTTTTTCACATTGTGTCGCGGTCTCACGTAATTCTTGCTTTAACTACCCGTTCCATGATTTTTCAAGATGCCTGAAGGACCAGTTTTTTGGTCGTTGAGGTACAGCTTGCACCACGCTGATGAGGGCCAACAGCCCGAAACGCGTACGTGGTTAGCTTTTCTTGATTAATCAAGAACCCAGTACAATATCACTTTTGTACTATTTTTTTCTCAATAATCAATTTGTCTACCCTAATCTACCCACCTTCTCCACCAAAATGTCACTTAGAAAATTAAGAGAAGATAAAACATGATGATAAAAAGTAATTTATTTTGATAAAGACAATTTCACCAACTAATTTATAACAAATAAGAGAAATATGCTGAGTAACAAAATATTTAAATTACTATTATATTGTGTGTGTGATTAAAAATCTACTTATATAATTGCCTTATTCTGTCTGTCTGAAGTTCACTGTCTGAAGTTCACGGATAGAATGCGCGCCCATTGGCTGCCGGCGAACACGTGGCCTCCCTGCCCCCCTTCTAGACAACCCTGTTATCAGCTGTGTGATACATACACCTGTCTATAGCGGCCATTCTATACAACCCTGTTATCAGCAGTGTGTTACGTCCACCTGTCTATACAGACCACCCTGTCTATAGCGGCCACTCTAGACACCTCTGTTATCAGCAGTGTGCTACATCCACCTGTCTATACAGACCACCCTGTCTATAGCGGTCACTTTAGGCAACCCTGTTATCATCAGTGTGTTACATTCACCTGTCTATACAGACCACCCTGTCTATAGCGGTCACTTTAGGCAACCCTGTTATCAGCAGTGTGATACATACACCTGTCTATACAGACCACCCTGTCTATAGCGACCACTCTAGACAACCCTGTTATCAGCAGTGTGTTACATCCACCTGTCTATACAGACCACCCTGTATATAGCGGCCATTCTAGATAACCCTGTTATCAGCTGTGTGATACATACACCTGTCTATACAGACCACCCTGTCTATAGCGACCACTCTAGACAACCCTGTTATCAGCAGTGTGTTACATCCACCTGTCTATACAGACCACCCTGTATATAGCGGCCACTCTAGACAACCCTGTTATCAGCTGTGTGATACATCCACCTGTCTATACAGACCACCCTGTCTATAGCGGTCACTTTAGGCAACCCTGTTATCATCAGTGTGTTACATTCACCTGTCTATACAGACCACCCTGTCTATAGCGGTCACTTTAGGCAACCCTGTTATCAGCAGTGTGATACATACACCTGTCTATACAGACCACCCTGTCTATAGCGACCACTCTAGACAACCCTGTTATCAGCTGTGTGATACATCCACCTGTCTATACAGACCACCCTGTCTATAGCGGCCACTCTAGGCAACCCTGTTATCAGCTGTGTGATACATCCACCTGTCTATACAGACCACCCTGTCTATAGCGGCCACTCTAGGCAACCCTAGGAAGCAAGATGTATACAAGGTCAAGGGATGGGAATCGAACCCACGACCTTCCGCTTACCGGGCAGATGCCATGACCACTAGGCTATAGGCTCATTATTTCTTTATACCGTTATTATACCGCTATATTTATATAGTTAAAACATTTTAAAAAAACCACAGTTTGGAACGGGACGTTTCACAAGAGTGACATCCATGGCGCCAATTTATAATTGTAACGAATAGTATTTGAATTAAAACGTTTTTAAAATATATTCGCACTCGGGTAAAACACGGGCGTTGCCCGGGCCATTCGTCTAGTGATATATAATTCTATAACAATAATTTCCTTTCTCTTTTTCTATTGTGTGACTATTAATATATATTTTTTTAAATCTCACAGGAGAATCATACACACACACAAACACACATACAGTTTATTAAGACCACCGATTTTATACAGATTCATGGCAGGAAAGAAGTATAGATGGAGCTCCTATACTCCAGGCAGCACAGAACACAACAACAGCCTCCAGGTCCGACACATGTCCAATGGCCACACGTTCCTTCGTACATACATCAAGGTTAGCGTATCACTGAAAAGACCAGTGTGGAATCAGCCGTGTTCTAGTCTTCACTTTCCTCATCCAAATGGACCACGACATTCTATTAATCTCCTCCGAACGGTGACTGCGGCCTTGTAGAATTTATATAAATCAAATAGAAGACTTTGATCAAACATCATTGTATTCATCCAGTTATATATTTGTTGACTATCGGATTGAGACAAATATAAGTCGCCCAAGAGTTATTTTCTCTGTTTATTTAAGCAAAAGCAACCAAAAATTGTATACATGATTTCATCTTGTATTCTGATATTACACAGATCACAGGTTTAAAGACACTCAATCTTCCAGCGTTTTGAACGATTTTCTGAGAAGAACACTCATAGGAACCTCAGTTGCGCAAAATTCTTTTAGTATGTGTGTGCTAAAATATTCGCTTTAAAAAGGTTAAGACAAAAAATAATTATTGTATTGTATATTCTTACAATTTTTTATATAGTCTGCATTTTTGTAAGTTTATTGTTGATGTTTTGTATGTGTGCTCCATATATTTTTTGTTTATATTTCCTTATATATATATATATATATATTTTTTTTTTTTTTTAATTAGGTAGAGAATTCCGTTTAATTATATACAAGGTCTGTCCACTAATTTTCCGGAACGTTCCAATATTTTTAACGAATAATAAAAATATTTGAACACCAATTCCAATAAATATAAAGTTTAAGCAAAACACGACAGTATATAGCATCACTGTTTTCCACTATATTGTCGCGAGGAAAAATAATTAACTAAGCTTCCGAATTACTTTAAATATTTATTTAATGAGCTATATGAGATATTTTAAATATAAAATAAAAGTTACTATGTACATGAGCTAAATCGACCCAGCAGTTAGAACAAGAGAGGAGAACTGAGTTTTCTACCTTCTATGTGGCGCCACTGTTTTCCCCGACCTTTCGGTCCAGTCCAGATGAAAGAGAATACTCTGTCCTCCTGACAATATTATCATTTGTCTACAAGAAACCAAGCTTAAGCCCAACCACCTTTTTAAGGTAAAGGACTTCAAAATACTGAGAAAGGACAGGCTAGATGGAGGAGGAGGACTCCTGACCCTCATCAAAGACCTTTCTTTTGAAGAAATTGTCACTCCTTCAACAACCCACACTGAACTACAGGTCTTCAAAATACACCTACCTAATCAGAGACCCCTAACAATTGTAAACACCTATCACCCAACCCAAAAACCAGTACTAGATTTTGTTGCACACCTACTTGACCCCAATATACTCATCCTTGGAGACTTTAACAGCAAGCATCAATCTTGGGGATGTTCCCTCAACAACACCGAGGGCTCAGCACCTTCATTGATGACAACAACCTCACAATTGTGTCCCATGGTCCTACCTACATCTCTCACTCCTATGGAACTCCGCAAACACTAGATCTCACCATCACCTCTCCATCTATGCAACAATTCATAAAAATAACAGCACCCTGAAAAGCATCGGAAGCGACCATCTTCCTTTGCTATCAGAAATATCTACTTCCAACTCCCTCCCAAAATCTCCACAAAGACTCTTCTGGAACTATAAAAAACCTTCCTGGAATTCATTTAAAACATCAATAGACAGTCTTCTTAGAAAATTCCATATAAATTCCTCTTTGGAAGACAGATAGAAGAATTGGAAGTCTGCGCAGTCCAATTTCTGCCAAGAAAAATATCCCTAAAGTAAACAGATAGTTCGACATTCCTGGATATACAGATACGTACTAGATATTTTGAAAGATGAAATAGAAGATAGGAACCAAGTTTACCAAGACCATATTGAGAACAACAACACCCTCCTCATCAGAGATTACAATCACCTTGCTGCAAAAATTAAGCTTAAGGCCGACCAAATCAAACAGAATAAGTGGATTGAACTCTGCTCTTCAATTGACTCAAAAACCAGTGACACAAAACTATGGAGACTGCTACATGCCCTCAATCAGGACACTCCATCTCACAGCAGCTCAAATACCTTCAAGGATAATTCTGGAAATCCCCTCACAGACAAATACAGCATAGCAAATTATTTTTACCAACAGCTCCACCGCAAAACTTAATTCTGATTTACAGGATAAAATAATAGGTATAAAATCTAGGCTCACGAGAAACCTTGCAAAATCCAAACCCAGCCACAACATTTTCAGTAAACCTTTTCAAGAGCATGAACTGGACGAAGCTTTAAGTCATCTTGACCCTAAAAAAGCTCCTGGTTCAGACAACATCACTGGACCCATGTTGAAAAATCTCAGTTCCCATGCCAAACTAGAACTCTTAAACATTTTCAATTGCAGTTAGAACTCGTCTACCCTCGCTAAAGAGTGGAAACATGCTACAATTATCCCCATCCACAAACCAGGCAAGCCTGAGAAACACACATCCAACTACAGACCTATCTCTCTGACCTCTATTCCCTTAAAATTCATGGAACACATGATTCTCAATAGGCTAACTTTTCATTTCAACCTCAACAACCTACTAGACCCTCATCAAAGAGATTTTTAAATATATCAAAGCACAGAAGATTCAATCTTTTACTTCGTTCAACAAATCCAGGACAGCTTCCATCATAAACCTAAAAAATTCTATTATAGCAGCCTACATCGATCTTTCCCAAACCTTTAACAGAGTCTGGAAGGAAAAATTACATTTCCAGTAATATTTATACAAAAAAGATGAGTCCTATTTTTATAGTTTTGAGATCTCAATAATTGTTAATATATTGTAGTGATGAAATAATTATAATGTCGTATGACAATTAAGAATAATTTAATAAGCGAGAGAAGTAACTCAATCTCTACAAACAAAGATAGTTTTATATGAGACAAAAAAAAGAAGCACTAGCGCGAGTTGGCGTGGAACAACCTGGCACTGACATGAGCATTCTGTTCCATGAAGTCTGCTTATGCTACAATATTATTATAATTAACTCATAATTATTTACAATCCTACTTAAGACATGAAAAAACAATAGAAAAAAATAAAAGATAAGTGGGTCAGGGTTGATATTAAAAATAAAGAAGGCATCTCCTGACCACGAGCACAGGTGCTTTTTAGATAGCAGAGCGCCATCTAGTGGAGCAAACATATTTAAATATATATACAAAACATATTTAAGATAAACACAATGAGGGTTTCATGATTGTTTTATATTTCAGATGATGCCTAAGTTCAGATAAGAAATATTATATTTTAATCAGAGTTTAATTATAAAAGCACATGTGCTCGTGGTCAGGAGATGCCTTCTTTATTTTTAATTCTACTTAATTATAAAAATAAAACTTTTTTTTTTCAATTCATTAGAATATTTTAGGTTTACGGTAATTGAGATGAAGTCTAAAGAACTTGTCAAGTTTTATTTATATTCTTTTTTACTGAAGAACTTTTCGCTTAAATTGAAACTGTTCATTTGACATGGTTCTCTCAGATCTGTAACAAGTGGGCATCGGATTGAATTATGCTCCAGGTTGTGATATTCTTGGTTGCATATATGGAGAATACTTATTGTATAGTCTACAGGAAAAGAGACTAAAAAATTCTTGAAATTTCGGGGCTAACTCACTATAATGAACAACATGTATATAAACTTTTAACTACTCTCCTGCTGGATAAAACATTTGTTTATAAATACTTAAGAAATATTTTAAAGGCGATTGATAAAATGAGGGAAGAAGTGTTCAATTCCACAGACAACGGCTGATTGCTCCCCCTCCCCTCTAAATTTCTTTTCCTCCTCACTCATGTAAACCTTTTAGGAGAATCCCCTTATAAGACAATAGTGTCTTAATAAAGGTTTTTGTTGTACTTATTGAATAGAGTGGATCAAACAATATTTCAAGTGATGTTAATAAAAACTTAAAATATTTGGGAATACCAAGAGATAAATCAGGATTTCCAATGGTGGCCAACACTCCAGAAACATATTTAAGATAAACACAATGAGGGTTTCATGAATGTCTTATATTTCAGATGATGAGGAAAGTTCAGATAAGGAACATTATTTTTTTATCAGACTTTATAATACTAATAATTATTATTATCAACAATATACAGTTAAACCTGTCTATAGAGCCCCCTCTAAATAGCGCCTCCCTCTCTATAACGCCCGATTTTAAATACGAAGTACGATGCGATTTTACATTAAAAGTGACCTGTCTATAGCACCCTATTTTTGTGAGTCCCAAGAGGGGGAGCTATAGACAGGCTTAACTGTATATAGAAAGGAAATAAACATAAGAAAAAGGGACTTAGCATATATTCAATCCTTGGACCTAAAAAAGACTATGGAAATTATCTTAACAGAAATAAAGAATGAACCTTACGATAAGTTACAGAGAAATAAAGAAATGGAAGCCATGGCTAGATTGTTGGAACTATGTAGGTAGCTGGCGTGTGAAAAGGAGGAACACCGAACATGGAGCACAGGACGACCATAGAAGAGATCCAGGAGAACGACCTAGAGCAGATGACAGAAGACCTGACAGACAAGAATGGATCAAGGCCATGGGACCATTTTATCAAGGAACCACCAGGACATAGAAAGACTGCTGGAGAGCTGCAGGACACTCAGAGGACCATATCTGCGAGGGCCATAGCACTGACCAGAATTCAGTGTAACAATTATAAATATCTTTGTTTACTTTTACTGCTATTGTTTATTGAAGTTGTAAATAACAATAGGTAAATAGACTGACCATTATTTACACTTTTTAGAGAAAAACTTGCAACCTTTTTGAAGAATAAAATTATTATTATCCCTCATACACGAGGTACAGGCTATGATAATCATGGTGGGTAGAAGTTGACGACTGCCTTTACTGTAAGTACACCACATGTCTACACCTGGTGAAAACAGTTTGACTTTTGAACTTATAAGTGTAGTATTTGCTAATACAAATGAAACTTTTCAAGGCTTTTCCCCATTTCGTATCCTATCATTTTTAGTTCTCACTTTTATAGTGTTGAATTCTTATAGACACAATTTTAGAAATTTTTCGGCATCAATCAAGGAGATATAGGAGTCTCTTGTTTCTTATGTGGTAAAGAAATATAAGATTAAAAACATTTTCTCTAAGTATCAAATTTCATAAATTACAAAATACAGGAATTTATTCAAATTGAAGAATTGTAAAAAATTACAGATAATGAGAACCAATACAGTAAATTTAATAGGAATTCAAGAAGCCTGTAATTACAAGCAAGAAACAAAGAGAAGGAAAGCCAAATCAAGGCAACTCTTATATCAACTCTAAACAAACATAGACAAATGGTAAAGACGAAAGAAAAATAACGTACTTAAATAAAATAAGTAAGGATAACAGACCATCTTAGAAGAGAGAACACACCGAATTCAAGACCCTGCACAAGACTCTAACCTTGTAAATATATAAATACACAGTATTGTGAAGAACCTGTACGTATTATTTATTAGAAGCACAGGGGGCCTCTCCCGTCAAAATAAACGTCAAAACCTGACGCCATCTATTGACCGTCGCCGCAAACTAGCGGCCTCAGGTCGGTGACAAAGCCACAACACCAGCTTTGGCAAATTGAGAAGCGTCCACCTAGAGACCATGGTTTCAGGCTAATGGCCCTTGTTAGTCTAGGGCGGACTTGGGTGAACGCTTCTCAGTTTTCAAAGCTGGTGTTGTGGCTTTGTCACCGACCCGAGGCCGCTAGTTTGCGAAGACGGTCAATAGATGGCGTCAGGTTTGGACGTTTATTTTGACGGGAGAGGTGCCCTGTGCTTCTATGGATCAATTTCCTCCCGGCAAATTTTCCATCTGTATTATTTATTGTGAATACCATAAACTAGGTTGCTCTTTTTGAGTGGTACCTAATAATGCTATTTTGGAACTGATGGTACCTTGTTTGAGGAAATAAGATTTTTAAATTTTGGTAATTTATTTTCTTTTTGACTTATTTGCATATATTCGTACTATAATTATTGTTTTTGATACAAATATATCTAACAGGTATATCGCGTTTTGAGTTGAATACACTTGTATATGAAAACTGGTCTCACGTATGAATGGTTCTGATTGGCTATCATTTTAAAGAGGGCGCTCTGGGGTCAGCCAATAGCCAACATTGTCCTCTAGACATCCCTATAAACGATGGTATTTTTATATATTATCCCTAGTACACGTGGTACAGTCCATGATAATCATGATGGGTAGTAGTTAGTAACTGCTTTTTCTGTAAGTGCACCACATGCTGTTCTGGGTCCATGTCAATTTTCTGTTGTTGTTGTCGTGTCCAATGAAGAACCTCAGATGTCTCCATACATCTCTATCACAGCATTCGTTCTCTATCTTGGGTGTGTAAAGCTGCTGTTTTGGGTCCATGTCAATTTTCTATTGTCGTGTCCAATGAAGAGCCTCAGATGTCTCCATACATCTCTATCACAGCAGTCATTCTCTATCTTGGGTGTGTAATGCTTCTGTTCTGGGTCCATGTCAATTTTCTATTGTTGTTGTTGTGTCCAATGAAGAGCCTCAGATGTCTCCATACATCTCTATCACAGCAGTCATTCTCTATCTTGTGTGTGTAAAGCTGCTGTTCTGGGTCCATGCCAATTTTCTGTTGTTGTTTTCGTGTCCAATGAAGAGCCTCAGATGTGAAAAGGAGTTCGACCTTTGCATTTACAAGTGAGTCAGAGCCCAATTTGGTTACTTGCACTCGCTGGCGGAGTTGGACTTTTGCAAGAATCGGGGGCATATTATTTTTAATCAGAAAAAAGTGGCCGATGCGGGATTCGATCCCGGGTTGTAGCGGTCGAAAACCAACGGTTTAAATCACCCTCCCACTGACTCCCTTGGACGAGGGTTTAAATAGGAAGATTATATGAAAACACAACAAACCAATCAACCAATATATAGACTGACATTTCGGTAACCCACTGACATCGTTTTCGAAGTTGAGAAGACTCAGTGATTTGCATAGCTGTCGTGTCGATTAGTTACTAAGACATAGAACGTGCGCCGCATTGATAGTTTAAATACAATGTAAACAGACCTGTTGTTGCCGTGTCCATTAGTGATATGTCTCCATGCATCTCTATCACAGTAGTCGTTCTCTATCTTGGGTGTGTAAAGCTGCTGTTCTGGGTCCATGTCAATTTTCTGTTGTTGTCGTGTCTATTAATGAGATGTCTCCATGCATCTCTATCACAGTAGTCGTTCTCTATCTTGGGTGTGTAAAGCTGCTGTTCTGGGTCCATGTCAATTTTCTGTTGTTGTTGTGTCCAATGAAGAACTTCAGATGTCTCCATACATCTCTATCACAGCAGTCGTTCTCTATCTTGAGTGTGTAAAGCTGCTGTTCTGGGTCCATGTCAATTTTCTGTTGTTGTTGTCGTACCCAATGAAGAGTCTCTATGTCTCCATACATCTCTATCACAGCAGTCGTTCTCTATCTTGGTTGTGTAAAGCTGCTGCTCTGGGTCCATGTCAATTTTCTGTTGTTGTTGTCGTACCCAATGAAGAGTCTCAGATGTCCCCATGCATCTCTATCACAGCAGTCGTTCTCTATCTTGGGTGTGTAAAGCTGCTGCTCTGGGTCCATGTCAATTTTCTGTTGTTGTTGTCGTACCCAATGAAGAGTCTCAGATGTCCCCATGCATCTCTATCACAGCAGTCGTTCTCTATCTTGGGTGTGTAAAGCTGCTGCTCTGGGTCCATGTCAATTTTCTGTTGTTGTTGTTGTACCCAATGAAGAGTCTCAGATGTCCCCATGCATCTCTATCACAGCAGTCGTTCTCTATCTTGGGTGTGTAAAGCTGCTGCTCTGGGTCCATGTCAATTTTCTGTTGTTGTTGTTGTACCCAATGAAGAGTCTCAGATGTCCCCATGCATCTCTATCACAGCAGTCGTTCTCTATCTTGGGTGTGTAAAGCTGCTGTTCTGGGTCCATGTCAATTTTATGTTGTTTTCGTGTCCAAAGAAAAGCCTCAGATGTCTCCATGCATCTCTATCACAGCAGTCGTTCTCTATCTTGGGTGTGTAAAGCTGCTGTTCTGGGTCCATGTCAATTTTCTGTTGTTTTCGTGTCTAAAGAAAAGCCTCAGATGTCTCCATGCATCTCTATCACAGCAGTCGTTCTCTATCTTGGGTGTATAAATCTGCTGTTCTGGGTCCATGTCAATTTTCTGTTGTTTTCGTGTCCAAAGAAAAGCCTCAGATGTCTCCATGCATCTCTATCACAGCAGTCGTTCTCTATCTTGGGTGTATAAATCTGCTGTTCTGGGTCCATGTCAATTTTCTGTTGTTTTCGTGTCCAAAGAAAAGCCTCAGATGTCTCCATGCATCTCTATCATAGCAGTCGTTCTCTATCTTGGGTGTTTAAAGCTGCTGTTCTGGGTCCATGTCAATTTTCTGTTGTTGTTGTTGTGTCCAATGAAGAACTTCAGATGTCTCCATACATCTCTATCACAGCAGTCGTTCTCTATCTTGGGTGTTTAAAGCTGCTGTTCTGGGTCCATGTCAATTTTCTGTTGTTGTTGTGTCCAATGAAGAACTTCAGATGTCTCCATACATCTCTATCACAGC
Organism: Cordylochernes scorpioides; assembly: GCA_030710605.1. Taxonomy (NCBI): domain Eukaryota; kingdom Metazoa; phylum Arthropoda; class Arachnida; order Pseudoscorpiones; family Chernetidae; genus Cordylochernes; species Cordylochernes scorpioides. Next base: position 87,601,491 of record CP092869.1, read on the forward strand.
AGTCGTTCTCTATCTTGGGTGTGTAAATCTGCTGTTCTGAGTCCATTTCAATTTTCTGTTGTTGATGCTGTGTCCAATGTAGAGCCTCAGATGTCTCCATGCATCTCTATCACAGCAGTCGTTCTCTATCTTGAGTGTGTAAATCTACTGTTATGGGTCCATGTCAATTTTCTGTTGTTGTTGTCGTGTCCAATGAAGAACCTCAGATGTCTCCATACATCTCTATCACAGCAGTCGTTCTCTATCTTGGGTGTTTGAAGCTGCTGTTGTTGTCAGTCCATGTCAATTTTCTGTTGTTGTTGTTGTGTCCAATGAAAAGCCTCCGATGTCTCAATGCATCTCTATCACAGCATATTCATTGCACATGCTTATATATATAATTATATTTTTCAAATAGTACATACTGTGCACTTTTGCATGTATTGACAAGATGTCAATAAAATTATTTTAATTGTCTATCACAGCAGTCGTTCTCTATATTGGGTGTGTAAAACTGATGCTCTGGGTCCATGTCAATTTTCTGCAAGGCTGCGGCCATTGCTGGGCATGAGAATATGTGAGTAAGTGTTAGTTCCACACCAGGACAGTTGTCCTGTAGGTTCTTGTGCCATCTGAATGTATTTTCATTCCTTTGTAATGCTTCATTCTGAGACTTGTGATTGGTTTTGTTATTCATCTCTCAGAGTTTGAGTCGCATATTTGACCTTTCTTTGACTTTTGTTGTATTATCTTGGATTTTGAGACAGATATATTATCAGCATCAAATACTGACATTTGTTCTTTCCTTTGGCTCAAATTCTTGGCTTTCTTGTAAACATAGTTGAAATTACTAAATGTGTAGTTTACTACACTGTATTGTTGGCTTCCGTAGGCGTTTCTTACTGGGAAAAAGAAAGAGAGGATCCAATGAAATAATTTAGTAGCATTTATTAGAACAAAATCATCATAGTGAACAACAAATATAACAGAGAGTACCGTCGTCTTCCGGGTATTCCTTCTACTGGGGAGCTCGGATTCTATATTCTGTGCGTTTATAATCTGTTTATCTGTGGCTCTCTGGTCGGGATGGCGCCTACATTCGGCCATTCCTGGATTTCAATCGTCCTCGATTGAACCTTGCGTTGCAGGAACGTCGTGGGTTGCGTCGGGGGGTATCTTCTACTTCTGGCTCCTCGTCCGGACTTTCTTCTGTAGCTGAATCATCTTCTTCACTGTGCCAAGACTTCAGTTGACTGATATGGGCCGTTGTCGTGTAGAACCGTCCACTGGTTCTTTCGCTTAACTGAGCCACTCTATACGTGTCGCTTGGCAGAACCTCGGTAATTATCAAAGGTCCTCGATATTTGGGTTGTGCCTTGGTTGGTTCACCCGTCATTTTGGGTACATGCCTCATCACTACAATTTCTCCTACTTCGAATTGGATTGTACGGCACTTCTTCTTATCGTAGTATGTCTTCATAATTTCTTGTTTATTCTCAATTTGGGTTCTCACACTCTCTTGAATTCTATCCGGCTCGGTCCATGGGTCCACGTCTTCGTCGGCTAATCTTCTAAGTATCCCATCGTGGAATCGAGGGGAATAGCCGTGGAGTGTTTCGAACGGTGTTTTATTCGTCGTCTTGTTCACCGCATTGTTCAGGTCTCGCTCTACCTCCTTGATCTTCAGGTCCCAATCCTTCCGTCGCGGATCCTCGATACTGGTTGCTATAGTGGACAATACTGTTCGGTTCACTCTTTCGACCATCCCGTTCCCTTGCGGATGTTTCGTAGAGTTCAGAGTATGATGTATTCCATTTCCTCGACAGAATTCTTCAAATTGCCTTGAGGTAAAACATGACCCTCTGTCGCCGATGATCTTGTCGGGTAGTCCGAAATCATTCACAAAACTTTTCATTACCTTCAGGACGTTCTGCGTCGATGTATTCCTTACAGGGCTTAATCGGACAAATCTTGTCAGATTATCGACAATCACTAAAAGTTCCTGGTTACCTTTTGTACTTCTCACGAAGGGGCCTACGTGGTCCATGTGTACGATGGAAAACGGTCTCTTGCCTGACTTAATGGGATGTAGGAAGCCTTGTTGTTTTCCACCGGGAACTTTGTTAAATAGACACTCGAGACACATAGCCACATGGCGTCGAACGTACCTCTTCATTGAAGGAAACCAGTACAATTCCTTAATTTTGTTGACAGTCCTATCAGTCGCAAAATGTCCCATTAGATCATGGAATTTGACAACTAAGCTTTTCCTCATACTTTTGGGTATAACATACAGGGCTCGTTCCTCTTCTCCATTTTTCACCATGCGGAAAAGTCTGCCTCCTTTGTAGCTGTAGTCGTTAATTCTATTTTGTTCTCCTACTGTCCTATCACACGGGTCCTTTCGAAAGATCTGGATCAGGTCTCTCAATTCAGGGTCGGAATGCTGAATCATCAAGATTTGTTCTTCCAGTGTGATTGTGAGGCACACTTCAAGGTTTTTCTCGACGATTTCCTCCATCGTGTCTCTAGGGTCGTTGACTGAAGCTCTACTCATTCCGCCTACGTGGGCCATCTTCTCCCCTGGTTTATGTCGAATTTCGAAATCGTATTCCTGAATCAGATTGTACCATCGCGCTATCTGAGGATTTGTAGTCTTCTTCGCGTTCATGTAGACCAGTGCTTGGCAATCTGTAACCACTGTAAACTTGATTCCTACGAGGAACTGACGTAGTCGATCCAAGGTCCACACTATCGCCATCAGCTCCAATTTGCTTGAGTGGTACATCTTCTCGGCCTCTGTTGTCTTCTTGCTCACACAGTAGACAAGCGCCATTTGCCGTCTTCGTCCATCTGTAGCACCATTCCTGCTAATCCCTCAGCACTCGCATCGCAATGTACTTCTGTCTTGAGTTCAGGGTTGTAATGAGCTAGTACCGGATATTCGACCAGATCCTTTCGTAGTCCTCCAAATGACCTTCGCTGTTCTTCCTTCCATTCAAATTGTGAACCTTTCTTCGTAAGTCTGCTTAGCGGTTCTGCTTTCCTCGCGAAGTCCTTTACAAATCGTCTGAAGAAGTTCGTCAGTCCCAGAAAGCGTCGTATGTCGTGGACATTCTTGGGTTCTGGAAATTCTTCTATCGCCTTGATCTTTCTTGGGCCTGGCTTAAGTCCGCCTGTACTGATGACATACCCTAAGAACTCAACTTCCCTCCTTCCGAACTCACATTTAGAGGGTTTCAGTGTCAACTTCGCTGATCTTATTCTTTCGAGGACTTCCCTCAACCTTTCGATCATCTCCCGCCAATCCTTTGCCGGGATAATCACGTCGTCGAGATAGCAGAATGCCTTCTTGTTCAGCAGCGGACCTAGGACAGTGTGCATCAGTCTTTGGAATTCAGCTGGTGCGTTGGCGAGTCCAAAAATCATCCTTTCGAATTGACCTGTATCATCTGGGGTGATGAATGCTGTCTTTAATTTTGCCTTATCGGTCAGTGGTATCTGCAGATATCCATGCGCCAGATCCAGAGTGGTGAAGAATTTCGCATTCCTTAGGCCTTCCAGAAGGTCGTCTATCCTTGGTAATGGGAACTTGTCCTTAACTGTTTGAATGTTGAGTCTCCTAATTAATCACCAGACGATGATCTCCAGTTTTCTTCCTCACAAGTAGGACGGGACTAGCGTAGGGTGATCTAGTTTCCGTGACTATTCCATTGTCCTTCCACTCTCTGACAATCTCCCTGATTGCTTCGCGTTCACTTGCAGTCGTCTTATACGGTCTCAGACAGACTGGCTTGCTTCCATCAACCTCCTTAATGTCCATCTTGGTGACATCGGTGCACCCTAATTCCTCCATGCCAAGAGCGAAACAGTCTCTATACTCGTTTACTACATCTAGGATTTCTTGTCTCTCTTTCGAAGTCAGAGAATGCTTGACGTTGATGTCCTCAGGCAGTATGGGGCGCTTACGTTTCATTTGGTCTTGTCCTTCCCTCTTCTCTTCATTTTTAGTCTGAAACGAATCCTCTGCGACGTCCAGGTTAACAACAATATCATCAAGGTTCAGTAGTTCAACCCGCCCTACACATTGGTTCTTCCTTACTCTCAACTTGCCCTTGCCAGCTGAGATGATGGGTACGGTCGTCTTTCCATCGACCACTTCCAATAGGGAATCGACACAGGCGTCATCTACTCCTGTGAACAATACATATCCATCCTTTACCTCGTCTGTGATTGCACTTGTAAAGTTAATGGAGTCGCTCTCCAACTGAACAGTTTCGGTTGTCCTCAGTTCGATGCGACGCGACTTGATTTCTTCTTGCAGATTAGCAAACGGAAATTCGGATGAATAGCCAATATGCAAGTTTTTACCAATTCTGGCGAAGGATACGTAGGGCAGATCTGTCCATGTTCTTCCAATTAATAGGTCATAGGGTTGGGCATCATCGTTGACAATGAATACAGTGATTTCCCTTCCGACGATGCCATCAATCTCCAGGTCGACTGTCGTCTTCCCAACGGTCCTGGCAGCTGGTGCAGTCTGGTTACCGATGCCGTACAGACTAGTCGAGTCTGGTTCGATGTCGACGCTGATCCTCCTTGCGACCGATTCTCTCATTAGACAACTGCTGCTCCCGGTGTCTATCATTGCCTTCACGGTTTCCTTGTTGTCGATCTTGACATCCTTCAAATATACATCTGGCGGGACAGTCTCCAGTCCTTCGACTTCCAGGTTGGCTACTTTTAGTCCTTCTTTGGGTCTTGTGCAATTCCTTTCCTTGTGTCCCGTTTGACCGCATCCTCGGCATGTCAAGTAGTCCTGGGTGCTGGGCAGTCT
>CP092869.1:87612255-87637993 GCA_030710605.1 Cordylochernes scorpioides
ATTTTCTCCTGTTATTCTCCATTCCTTCTATCTGTACAGTTGCTATACTTTATATTAGTCTTACGCGGTACAGATTTATTTAATATTTGAGGCTTTCTAATGGCGCAGTAAATAACAAGTTATATACAGTCACGTGGTGGAACATGTGGTAGTAGATATCTGGACTATTTACAACAATTCCATGGTCTTAAATCATCACATATATATATGTTATGAATATTTTGTTGTTGTTGTTAGATAAAGGGTTGATAAGACAAAGGATCGATAAGATAAAAGGTTGAAGATGCAGTCGTGATAAAAAAAAAGATAATTATTTACCCTCAAGTAGCTTTTATTTTCAATTACTTGAGGAAAATATTACACATTAGTTATTTTCACATTATATAGAATTTATAAAGTTAATCCTATATAAAAGGATAGATATGTTAACTACGCATATTTACAACAAAACTGAAAGTCTTTCTAAAAACGATGATAACAAAAGTAAAATTATCAATGAATAAAATAAAATATGTATTTTTTAAAATATAGAAATATTTTAGTTTTTAGATTATATAATATATATATATATTGTGGCAAAGAAATAATTTATTATTTAATTTAATATTATTCAATGAAAATATATACAACAGATTATAAAAATATATATTACTATGTATTTGTAAAATCATCTTTAAAATATTTCTTTGCTTGCTTGCTTAAGATTCCCTAGCTGTAGATAGTTTTGTTGAGTTTGGTTGAGTTGTTAATAATTGTCGATTAGTCGCCGTGGCGTCATCAATAAATACTTTTACATCTTCAGATATACCAAGACTTGATTTCTACGCTACAATATTGTAACAAAGCATTTATTAATTTTATTATTTTTATTATAATAGAGGTGCCATTTTTATGTTTATATCTTGCTACTCTGTAAATTTACCTCTTGGCTTATCTTTTGTTTACCATGCTTAGTTTGTTATTGCCTGAAATAAATTGTTGTCTCGTCCTGAAGTTTTTGTCTTCCCTAATTTTCCACGTGACAATATAGTATATATAAAAATTATATTTCATTTTAATTGCTCTGTTAAGTCTACAACCAGATGTCGCGGTTTTCCCTATATAAACCTACTGTTGTTGTTTCCCGTTGGCCTCTTTTATCTTCCCTGGCCTGGGGAATCTAACCTTTTTTGAACAACCTTGGTTGCGTACAGCACCTTTGTATTTTAATATAGTACATTGCGGCTTGTCTGATTGCTATATTATTTTTGGGCTTGAAAATCATACACTTTGGCACCTCCAACAGTGCAGTGTATATAGTGCTTTGTATATATTCCGCTTTATGTGTCCATTGGGGCTCAAAAGTAATCCATTCTGGTTAGCAGCCCCGTAAATAAAGATATTTCCTGTTAGCCGGCTCAAATCTTTCGGTAGATATGTAAATAAGTTTATTGTTTTCTTCATTCTTCACGCCTTAAGTCAAGGTATACTTTCTCAATTATGTATTTTATATTCGTTAAGCACAATTAAAGCAAATTGTGGTATGTTTTATTATTATACCATGACTGCAATTTAAATATTCATGTATAACAACCTCAAGCAAATGCTCAATAATTCTCTATATCAATCAGCAAGTAATAATTATATCTAATTCCAAATTCAAAAACAAAAAATCATTTTTATAATATATATTATTATTATTATATTAATATATGAAGTATAAACGAAAAAATTGCGCTACAATTTTTAAAAATAAAACTACAACCTTTCGCAATGAGTTTCTTTTATTATGATCATAATAAAAGAAACTCATTGCGAAAGGTTGTAGTTTTATTTTTAAATTTTATAATATTAATATATATCTCTATATATATAAAAGTCAATTTCTGTCTGTCTGTCTGTTTCGCGATAAACTCAAAAACTACTGAACCAATTGGTACCAAATTTTGCATGTCGCTTTTTATAAACCTGAGGAAAATTTTCGGCTGCATTTTGATTAGTATTTTTGGCTATTTCTTTTTTTCATTTGAATAACTTTTTTACGCGGACTAATCCGGAATGGAATGAATACCAAAATATGGCCATTTTTTTTTAAAGCATCGGTGGTTCAGTGGTAGAATGCTCGCCTGCCACGCGGGCGGCCAGGGTTCGATTCCTGGCCGATGCATTTTTTTTTAACAATTTTTAAAACTCATTTATATTATATCTTCTTCTTCTATATATATAAAAATGAATGTTTGTATGTTTGTTTGTTGGTTTGTATGTCCGGTATACAAATTCGCAGTAGTTCACTAATTCAAACCAAAATTTCCATACATAGGTAAAAAAAATACGGGGAAGACGATAGGCTATTTTAAAAAATATATATAAATCAATTATTAAAACTATATATTATTAGTCAGAAAATGATGATGACGATATTGCTGTATCATGTAAGATTATCAGATACAAAATTATATCGGGAAAAATTCCAAAAAGCAGAGACCACGGGTGAAACCAGCTCATTATTTTGTACGCAGGAACAAAATTCTAACAGAAAAACATTCATTCGAGCAGAAAACAAAAGTCAGATCATCTTTCTATAAAAATATCGCTTCTCAGACACAAAGTTTGGAGCGGGACGTTTCACAAGAGTGACATCCACGGCGCCAATATATAATTGTAACGAATAGTATTTAAATAAAAACATTTAATCGATTAAAACCCGGGCGTTGCCCGGGTCATTCGGCTAGTATATTATAAAAACAAATGAGATTTCTGTTGATTTTTGATTATCTTGAGAATTATGCTATGTCAATGCAGTCGAGGCAATAATACTAAAAATAGTTCAGATCAGTAATTGCTTTAATTGAGCTAAAGGAATATATAAAAAACATAGTTTGATAAAAGTACTGCCTGGCTTAAGGCGTAAGAATAAAAAAATAAACTTATTTACATAATGTACAAAAAGATTTGAGCCGGCCATCGTGAAACAACAACAATGAGTTTTTATAGGGGAAGAGTGACCTCTGGCGGTTGATTTAACAGAGTATTTGAATCTATATGAAATATAACCCTCTAAATAAAATAATATTTTAATATAACATATATTTAAAAATTCGAACTCCTAGTTATAAAAATTTAAAGTAGCCCTCAATAAGTAAAAAGTAGAGGAAAGTTTAATATTTTAAAACTCTGTAACAAAAATTTACTTTTAAAGATATTTTTTTGTCAAAAGAGAGACAAAATTTTCCAAAGTAAAACAATTAAAATTTCATTATGGTACCTTAAAAACCTCCCTTCATATTTAAATGGCTAAATATTAATGAAGAATTATGGCGTTAGAACGAAATTGCTTGCTCTTAAAAAAACCGGCTTGCGCTTATTTCGACGGAGTTTTTTTTAAAGAAAACATTCAATTTAGAAACAATAATTATCTTCTAATAAATTACGTTCATAAACTGTAAGTAATATAGCTTGAAGACTTTCTTAGAAACCCTATTGCCTCTTCTTAGTTCAAATGTTCTTTCCATTATTGCTCTAAGGAAAGAAAGGAAGATAAACAGTCCATTATGAATAATACATCGACCAGATCTTACATTTCAATAACCCATCATCCATAGATACATTTATAATGGTGCAGAACAGACAAAGTTGAAGTAAAATCGTTCATGTTAACTATATAAACAGAAGAGGGATCAATCTCTTGAAGTATTTTGAAAATAAAAGTTTGTTTTTTCTTTACAGATCCAGGTACGCTCTTTTTATATGAACTTATTTGATAAATGGCCTTTTGACTCCAACTATATGAATAAAATAAACTTATTTACATAATGTACATAAGATTTGAGCCGACCATCGGGAAACAACAACAATGAGTTTTTATAGGGGAAGCATGACCTCTGGCGGTCGATTTAACAGAGTATTTGAATCTATGAAATATAACCCTAAATAAAATAATATTTTAATATAACATATATTTAAAAATTCTATCTCCTAGTTTTATAATTTGTGTTGTGTGTTTGTTGTTTGTGTTGTTGCTGTGTGTTGAATATAGTTTCCCCATATTACATACGCTGTACTATCAACGATCCAAATAAAACAGGAAGACCAAAAGTCTAATACTGACAACACATCAACTAGATCTTATATCTTCTATCACCCACAGTTATCTACAGGATTCTGAAAGATATATAGAAGATTGGAGAGACATTATTCCTGTCAAATAGATAAACAGAGAGTTGTAAAATTGTATATATATTACATATGCTGCATTATCAACGACGCAAAGAAAAGAGGAAGACCAACAGTCTAATACTGACAATACATCAACCCAGATCTTACATCTCCCATTACCACCAGTTATCTATTCTTAGGATTCTAGAGATAGAGAAAGTTGTAAGAACATTATTCCTACTAGCTAGCTAACCGAGAGTTTAAAATTGTGTATAGTTTCACTATTTAACACAGGCTGCACTACCAACGATGCAGGCAAAAAAAGTCCAACAGTTCAATACTGACAATACATCAGCTAAATCTTATATTTTCTATTACCCACAGGTATCTACAGGATTCTGAAGGATTATATAGAAAGTTGGAGAAACATCATTCCTGTCAACTAGATATACAGAGAATTTTATAATTGTGTATAGTGTTTCACTATATTACATACGCTGTTCTATCAACGATGCAAAAAGAAAGACCAACAGTCTAATACTGACAATACTTCAACCCAGATCTTACATCTCCCATTACCACCAGTTATCTATTCTCACGATTCTGGAGATAGAGAAAGTTGTAAGAACATTATTCCTACTAACTAGCTAACCGAGAGTTTAAAATTGTGTATAGTTTCACTATTTAACACAGGATGCACTACCAACGATGCAAGGAAAAAAAACTAACAGTTCAATACTGACAAAACATCAGCTAAATCTTATATCTTCTATCACCCACAGTTATCTACAGGATTCTGAAGGATTATATAGAAAGTTGGAGGGACATCATTACTGTCAACTAGATATACAGAGAATTTTATAATTGTGTATAGTGTTTCACTATATTACACGCTGTTCTATCAACGATGCAAATAGGAAGACCAACAGTACAATATTGACAATACATCAACCCAGATCTTATATCTCTCATCACCTACAGTTATTTATTCTCAAGATCCTGCAAGATATATAGAAAGTTGCAGAGACATCATTCCTGTCAAATACCTATATAGAGAGTTGTAAAATGGTATATAGTCTTCTTATACGCTGCTTTATCAAAGATGTAAAGAAAATAGGAAGACCAACAGTCTAATACTAACAATACATCAACCCAGATCTTATATCTCTCATCACCTACAGTTATTTATTCTCAAGATCCTGCAAGATATATAGAAAGTTGCAGAGACATCATTCCTGTCAAATACCTATATAGAGAGTTGTAAAATGGTATATAGTCTTCTTATACGCTGCTTTATCAAAGATGTAAAGAAAATAGGAAGACCAACAGTCTAATACTAACAATACATCAACCCAGATCTTATATCTCTCATCACCTACAGTTATTTATTCTCAAGATCCTGCAAGATATATAGAAAGTTGCAGAGACATCATTCCTGTCAAATACCTATATAGAGAGTTGTAAAATGGTATATAGTCTTCTTATACGCTGCTTTATCAAAGATGTAAAGAAAATAGGAAGACCAACAGTCTAATACTAACAATACATCAACCCAGATCTTATATCTCTCATCACCTACAGTTATTTATTCTCAAGATCCTGCAAGATATATAGAAAGTTGCAGAGACATCATTCCTGTCAAATACCTATATAGAGAGTTGTAAAATGGTATATAGTCTTCTTATACGCTGCTTTATCAAAGATGTAAAGAAAATAGGAAGACCAACAGTCTAATACTAACAATACATCAACCCAGATCTTATATCTCTCATCACCTACAGTTATTTATTCTCAAGATCCTGCAAGATATATAGAAAGTTGCAGAGACATCATTCCTGTCAAATACCTATATAGAGAGTTGTAAAATGGTATATAGTCTTCTTATACGCTGCTTTATCAAAGATGTAAAGAAAATAGGAAGACCAACAGTCTAATACTAACAATACATCAACCCAGATCTTATATCTCTCATCACCTACAGTTATTTATTCTCAAGATCCTGCAAGATATATAGAAAGTTGCAGAGACATCATTCCTGTCAAATACCTATATAGAGAGTTGTAAAATGGTATATAGTCTTCTTATACGCTGCTTTATCAAAGATGTAAAGAAAATAGGAAGACCAACAGTCTAATACTAACAATACATCAACCCAGATCTTATATCTCTCATCACCTACAGTTATTTATTCTCAAGATCCTGCAAGATATATAGAAAGTTGCAGAGACATCATTCCTGTCAAATACCTATATAGAGAGTTGTAAAATGGTATATAGTCTTCTTATACGCTGCTTTATCAAAGATGTAAAGAAAATAGGAAGACCAACAGTCTAATACTAACAATACATCAACCCAGATCTTATATCTCTCATCACCTACAGTTATTTATTCTCAAGATCCTGCAAGATATATAGAAAGTTGCAGAGACATCATTCCTGTCAAATACCTATATAGAGAGTTGTAAAATGGTATATAGTCTTCTTATACGCTGCTTTATCAAAGATGTAAAGAAAATAGGAAGACCAACAGTCTAATACTGACAATACATCAACCCAGATCTTATATCTCTCATCACCTACAGTTATTTATTCTCAAGATCCTGCAAGATATATAGAAAGTTGCAGAGACATCATTCCTGTCAAATACCTATATAGAGAGTTGTAAAATGGTATATAGTCTTCTTATACGCTGCTTTATCAAAGATGTAAAGAAAATAGGAAGACCAACAGTCTAATACTAACAATACATCAACCCAGATCTTATATCTCTCATCACCTACAGTTATTTATTCTCAAGATCCTGCAAGATATATAGAAAGTTGCAGAGACATCATTCCTGTCAAATACCTATATAGAGAGTTGTAAAATGGTATATAGTCTTCTTATACGCTGCTTTATCAAAGATGTAAAGAAAATAGGAAGACCAACAGTCTAATACTAACAATACATCAACCCAGATCTTATATCTCTCATCACCTACAGTTATTTATTCTCAAGATCCTGCAAGATATATAGAAAGTTGCAGAGACATCATTCCTGTCAAATACCTATATAGAGAGTTGTAAAATGGTATATAGTCTTCTTATACGCTGCTTTATCAAAGATGTAAAGAAAATAGGAAGACCAACAGTCTAATACTAACAATACATCAACCCAGATCTTATATCTCTCATCACCTACAGTTATTTATTCTCAAGATCCTGCAAGATATATAGAAAGTTGCAGAGACATCATTCCTGTCAAATACCTATATAGAGAGTTGTAAAATGGTATATAGTCTTCTTATACGCTGCTTTATCAAAGATGTAAAGAAAATAGGAAGACCAACAGTCTAATACTAACAATACATCAACCCAGATCTTATATCTCTCATCACCTACAGTTATTTATTCTCAAGATCCTGCAAGATATATAGAAAGTTGCAGAGACATCATTCCTGTCAAATACCTATATAGAGAGTTGTAAAATGGTATATAGTCTTCTTATACGCTGCTTTATCAAAGATGTAAAGAAAATAGGAAGACCAACAGTCTAATACTAACAATACATCAACCCAGATCTTAAATCTCCCATCACCTACAGTTATCTATTCTCAGGATCCTGCAAGATATATAGAAAGTTGGAGAGACATCATTCCTGTCAAATACCTATATAGTAAGTTGTAAAATGGTATATAGTCTTCTTATACGCTGCTTTATCAAAGATGTAAAGAAAATAGGAAGACCAACAGTCTAATACTGACAATACATCAACTACATCTCCCATCACCTACAGTTATCTATTCTCAGGATTCTGAAGGATATATAGAAAGTTGGAGAGACATCATTCCTGTCAAATACCTCTATAGAGAGTTGTAAAATGGTATATAGTCTTCTTATACGCTGCTTTATCAAAGATGTAAAGAAAAGAGGAAGACCAACAGTCTAATACTGACAATACATCAACTACATCTCCCATCACCTACAGTTATCTATTCTCAGGATCCTGGAGATAGAGAAAGTTGTGAGAACATTATTCCTACTAACTAGATATACAGAGAGTTTTATAATTGTGTATAGATTCACTATATTACACACGCTGTTCTATCAACAATGCAAAGAAAATAGGAAGACCAACAGTCTAATACTGACAATACATCAACTACATCTTTATTTCGCAACAACTCATCATCCCCAGTTATCTAAGAGATCATAAAATACAGAGAAAGTTGGAAGAGGGACATCGTTCTTGTCAACTAGATACAGAGAGTTTTATAATGTATGTCCACTTTCAAATGCCGATATAGGCGTACAATATAGGGCATGTTTGAGAGGTATAGTGTCTGTATATACGAGTAGACGGAATGAAAACTTGCAAAGATATTTTGACCTGAAATCGATATTTCTTCACTTTATATAACTTTCTGTTACCGAGTTAAGATACTCTGTTTCGTAAGATGTTCACACGCTGCTTTATCAACGACGCAAAGAAAAGAGGAAAACAAACCGTCTAATACTGACAATACATCAACCCAGATCTTCACAAAAACTCCACCAGTTATCTACGATATCATACAACACAGAGAAAGTTGGATTGACATCATTTCTGTCAACTAGCCATACAAAGAGTTTTATAATTGTATATAGCTTCCCTATTTACACACGCTGCTTTATCAACGACGCAAAGAAAAGAGGAAAACAAACCGTCTAATACTGACAATACATCAACCCAGATCTTCACAAAAACTCCACCAGTTATCTACGAGATCATACAACACAAAGAAAGTTGGATTGACATCATTTCTGTCAACTAGCCATACAAAGAGTTTTATAATTGTATATAGCTTCCCTATTTACACACGCTGCTTTATCAACGACACAAAAAAAAAAAGAGGAAAACTAGCAGTCTAATACTGACAATATATCAACCCAGATCTTCACAAAAACTCCACCAGTTATCTATGAGTTCACACAACACAGAGAAAGTTGTATTGACATCATTCCTGCCAACTAGCTATACAGAGAGTTTTATAATTGTATATTGTTTCCTTATTTACACACGCTGCTATATCAACGACGCAAATATTATCTTACTAGACCAATGACCCGGCTTCGCCCGAGAATTCCCCCGAATGCAATTTCCTTCATACTGAAATAACACCAATAATAAATGGTAGAAGTGCCATAGAATAGCAATACGGGTTTATAAAAAGCGACATGCAAAATTTGGTACCAATTGGTTCAGTAGTTTTTGAGTTTATCGCGAAACAGACAACAGACACATTGACTTTTATATATAAGATAATAATATAAATAAGTTTTAAAAATTGTAAAAAAAAAAATGCATCGGCCGGAATCGAACTCGGGCCGCCCGCGTGGCAGGCGAGCATTCTACCACTGAACCACCGATGCTTATAAGAAATGGCCATATTTGGGTATCTATTCCATTCACAAAAGCAAACGATGACAGAATTGATTGTTGATGACTCTGATACTTGTATATTTTAATTTTAGCCTATCGTAAAGATAGAAGGTAACTGGCCGGAATTCATAGTTTTTTATATTAAACTAGCGGACCTACCCGGCTTCGCCCGAGGTTTTACCCGAGTAAAGGTTTGTCTAACGAACATTTGTTAAAACAATTCTCTATAAACTTATAAAAAAAAAGATATATTTTGATAATTTGAAACTCGTAAATTTGAATCTCTCGATAAGGTGAACATTTTTTCCCGGTCCCTGTGTGCCGTGTCATCCTGAATTTTGTCTTTCATAATTTTCTACATTACAAAATCATTCGTTTTATCTAGTGAACATATTTTCCCGGTCCCTTGAAAAATACTCGATAAGTTGAATAAAGTCATGTTCGTGAATCTCTCGATAAAGTGATTATTTTTTCCCGGTCCCTGTGTGCCGTGTCATCCTGAATTTTGTCTTTCCTAATTTTCTACATTACAAAATCATCGTTTTATCTAGTGAACATATTTTCCCGGTCCTTTGAAAAATACTCGATAAGTTGAATAAAATCATGGTCGTTAATGGAAGATGGACGTAGTTCCCGGAGGTCACCCGCCCCCCGCGCGCCAGGACCTCTTGATCACTCTGATTGGCCGGCGGCCGGACGGGGGGGGGGGGGGGGGGGCTCTTGATCCCTCTGATTGGTCGGCGGGAACTTGGACTGTCCAACCAACTGGCCGGCGGCCGGACGGGGGGGGAGGGGAAGATCTCCGTTGCAAGATGGCGCTGCTTGCGAGTTAAAGCTACAAATCTGCAAATAACTCTAAGGATATTCAAGATATTCAAGAAATTATTTTTCGTAAACCTTTCCGGGGATACGCCTAATAATATCCCAAAATTTCACGGCGATTGGATGTATGGTTTTTGAATCCATAGAGGACACACAGACACACAGACATTCAATTTTATATATATAGATATACTTCGGCCAGTAAATATTTTTAAAAAGATTCACTGGCCGATGTATCTTTTAGCCTAATTGCACTTCCACTTTCAAATGTCGACATGGGCGCACAGTATAGGGAATCTGTTTGAGAGTATAGTTACTGTATATGTGAGTAGATGGAATGAAAACTCGCAAAGATGTTTCGATCTCAAATCGATATTTCTCCACTTTATATAACTTTTAGTTACTGAGATAAGATAAACTGTTGCGTCAGATGTTCATTTATTGCTCGTAAATATGTAATAATTTGCATAGTCACCCGAAACATATTTGCATATCAGATTTAGTACAATTTGCATAATTCATATTACCAGTTGAAAACAAGACACGCTATATCCGATCTGGATAATTGCGCGTGAAACTATTTACAATAATTGTAGTAGAGTAGGTAACAGAATTGTCAAAAGAAAATAAACAATTAAGAAAAAGAGCATTGAATAAACATGTACATATGGAAATTTTGCCGGGAGAAAATTGATCTAAAGAGACAAGGGTCGCCTCTCCCGTCAAAATAGACGTCTAAAACCAGACGTCCAGACGATCTTTGACTATCGCGCAAACTAGCGGCCTCGGGTTGGTGACAAAGCCACAACACCAGCTTTGGTAAACTGAAAAGCGTCCACCTAGAGACCATGGTTTCGGGCTAATGGCCCTCGTCAGTCTAAGGCGGACTTTATTCCATGAGATCTACACGGGATCTGATGAAATCTTGACAATCTACCAAAGGGATGTTTAACTGTCAAATCTATGGCCAAAATATAGATTGAAAAATCAAAATTCTAAACTATTATAGACGCGTATGATTCTTTATATATATATATTATAACAATAAATAGTTGTATAGTTTTATAGTTAAGTTTTCTATTAAAATTATCTTCATTATTTTGATTATTTAAATTCAAATTATAAAATTTGTAAATTGTTATTATTTAGTATAGATAGAGAGAAAAAAAAAATAAATATATAATTAACTAAATGATGTTTTAGAAGTAAAGGACTTTTTTTTTTCTCTCTATCTATACTAAATAATAACAATTTACAAATTTTATAATTTGAATTTAAATAATCAAAATAATGAAGATAATTTTAATAGAATACTTAACTATAAAACTATACAACTATTTATTGTTATAATTAATTTAGATTTAGCTTGCTAATCTAATCAAATCTACTTGATATGATTTATCATTTTTATCAGTTTGCTCCTTGAGTTTTAAATGTGGAATCACTGTTATATTTTAATTATATAGTTTTTGCACTATATATATATATAAACAATTCTACTGTCCTTACTGTAATGGAAAAAATTAATGGGAGGGCCTGGCTCATCAGTGGTGAACCCTCCCAACGGTTTCGCTAGTTTACCACTGATGAGCCAGCCCCTCCCATTAATTTTTCCATTGCAGTAAGGACAGTTGAATATGTTTATTTTTAAAAAAGAATCATACGCGCCTATAATAGTTTCGGATTTGGATAACAGATGGCGCGCTAATGTATCATAATAGATGGAAAATGTAGTTATTGTATAAAGGGAATTACAAAATGAAGTCCTATAATTTTAATACACTATATATGGAAGCTTAAACTTATTATTTATTAAAAGCACACACACACAAAAGTCTTTATTAGGGACATGCCCCATACAGATTCTCCCAATTGGGTAAGGTAATAATCATCTTGTGTTATTTACATAGAAATTAAACTGGCTTTACTCTTCATCTCAAAGTCATTCACTTGTTGACTGGTCTTTACATAATGATGATCTAATAAATTTATAATAAGCTATTGCATTAGATTTGTTTGCTGATATTTTGGAAAGCAATACGTAGGGTGAAATGTTGGTACATTTAATTTGTTGATATAGGGCCTTCGTTTCTGCATCAAGGGCTGTGCATTTTAAGCAGGTAATGGGAGAGTTCTTCAGTAATTTTCTTGTCACACAGTGTACATATTAGGTTTTTGGTCATAAACGTCAGAACGTGGGTTTTTTAAGACTGTAAATAGTATTCTCGATTGAGCTATACATCGTTTGACTGGTAAAGGGAAATCATCGGTTAGGTAGCATTCTATTTCTATTGACGTATGGACATTTTTATAATGTGGAGATAAGGTTTATTATTTATTAAAAGCTATATTTTCCTTTCTAGAAAGTCCATTTTATGTAAAAATGTATTTTTATATTTATTTTATTAGCATTCTCCTATTTATTTATTTCTCTTTCTTTAAAAATTCAATAAGTTTTGAAATATTGTAAGAAATATTGTATCTCTTTCTTTGTATCGTTGAAAAAATATTTAAAAATTGTTTATGCATGAATAACTCACGGAATGGCATACAGAAAATTAATAAGGAATTCTAAGTTTAAAAATAATATTTCAATTTTTTATTTTAAATATATTTTTTAGAATCGTTTTTAGACGCTCTCTCTATATTTTTGTTTTAATTGTTATTATCTCTAGTGTGCGTGGTACGGTCCATGATAATCATGGTGGGTAAGAAGTTGGCGACTGCTTTTAATCTAAGTGCACCACATGTCTATACATGTGAAAAGCGGATAGACGTTGCACTTACAAATGACCCAAAGCCCCGTTTGGTTACTTACACTCACTGGTGGGGTTGGACTTTTTCAAGAATCGGAGGGCATTAGAGCTTTTTTATTATTATTAGAAAAAACTACCCAATGCGGCGTAGCGGACGAAAACCAACGGTTTAGACCATCCTTCCACCGAACTTCCTTTATAATGTTCACATACATAGTTAAATTTATATATGCAATAACAAAGAATTATTCTTTAATGACAATTTATGAGCACAGAGCAATACAATACGTAAACAGTGTGGTAGATAAAATTGACGAAACCGCTGGGTTAACTTATCAAAAGGGTCAAAGCCCTTCCAAATATGTTACATTGCGGAGTGAAAAGTAGGAAGTTTTTCTATTTGTGTAAAAAAAAAAGATAAAAAATCGTGTTTAGTAGTTGTTCCTTATATACCCCCCGGTGTATAATCTGTATAAAACCTTATTTTTTAATTATTCAATTATTATAATTATCCATAGTATAGACACGCGGTACTGGCCATGATAATCATAGTGGGTAGTTAGCAACAGATTTTACTGGAACGCTTCACGATTTTGCGTGTCATCCTTGCGCAGGGGCCATGCTAATCTTCTCTGTATCGTTCCAATTTTAGTATATGTACCGCCGAACAAGCGTATACAAAAAAATGCTCCGTGTGAGGAACAGATTTTACTGTAAGTTTACACCTCATCATATGTAGAAAGCGCAGTTCGACTTTTATTTTTTAGCAATGTGTTTCTTTTTTTACATATATAATCATATTATTTGATATTATATATTAATCATATTAAATAATTATTTATATTTTGTCAGAAAATAGTTATTTTTTCTTTCATTAACAAAGGGAGTATCTCATTATTGGGCAACTAAAAGTTGCTGATGGTTTGCGCCATTTATCGGAACTATCTCCTCCCAGTCTTATTCTTCTTCTTCTTTCTTATCTCCACACTGGGTAAAGTAGAATGTGTCTGCCTTTGTCATTAAGACTGGGAGCACTACTCAGTGGCAGGCCGACTTAGCTCAAAAGAAATGGCCGCCTCTGACATGAGGAACAGACTCCATCTGCAGCCACTCCTAACATGGAGTACAAACGCTGCTTATCCTGTATCCCTGGATTAGGAGCCCTTACTGAGTACTATCAGCCGGGCCAGCTGAGCCCAGGTTTTTTAGCAAGCTTGTTACTGCTCCCCCTCCTCCTTTTTCATCCGGGTTTGGGACCGGCAAAGGCGGAGTTGCTTTGATGCTTGATACCCTAATATGATTGAGTGGAGATAAGAAAGAAGAAGATCGGAACTATCTAAGCAACTTAAATTGCCCGATAAGGAGATATCCTTTTTTTTTCTTTTCGAACATCATTTGTTGGTTGGTTTCAGAAAAAAAAAACCCATCCACATCCTAAAAGTGTCAATATAATTTTGAATATTCAAATAGTCCTATAAAGTGTCATATAATATTTTTGTGGGATGTTTGCGTGCGTGTTGGTGTAACAAATGACAATTTATTGACATCTAGTCAACAGTCAAAAGAGAGTTTACAAAGTTTAGAACAGCATAGGAAAATATATACACCAGATGAGGCCTTCTCTGAAGGGACGTCTGGATCCTATCAGGAGCTTAAAGCCGTCTTGAGTTCGGACAGTCCGTTGCGGGTTATGGAATCCAAGTTCCCAGCATGCTCGATGACAGTGTTGAGGAATTCAACAAAATTAGACCTGTGTTCAGGCAAGAGGTTCCACTGCGTGTTGGTGTGGCTTGTGGAAAGGCCGCTGATAATATTATAATTATTTTTTTATAAAATAAATTAATGTATTTAAAGCTAGAAATATATAGAGAGGAAAGAAGTAACGGCCGTTGGAAGCAAGCCTTGTTGTTGATGACGCGCGTGGCTAAGAGTGTCCCGGATGCCGCCCGCGCATGCGTTGTGAGGCCTCCACACTACTGCCCCTATGTGTAGTGAAGCCTTGTCCCAGTTCGCTGAAGCAAAGTGTGGTCGCCACACTTCATTAAAGATCTCCTTACTATGTGCGAAAAGAAAGAATTAATTAAAACTTAGAAAGCCAATTGAATGCGGGTGCACACACATACATAAACAAAATTTCCATTTCTAAAGAGAATTTTAAAACTTTGGCTCCCCACAAATTGCGTCATAATGGAATTTTGATGACGTCAAATGAGCCCAAGGAATTACTCGGGGGGGTTATAAAGACCACATGTTGCCGTGGACATAATTGGAAAAGTTGAAAAAGGTCATTGATTGAAAGTACGTGCAACTTTTACACTCTTAAATCAGATTTAGATATTGTCTAAAGAGGTCAACGTTATCTTGGTTACAAGCAAATTTTTAAAATATCAGAATGTCTTTCTAAATTTATATTTAGAATTACACACTCAGAGACAAAACTTAAGATAGTTTTATATTCTGATATCGTCGGTCGTTTTTTTTTTTTTTTTTTTTTTTAAGAAGAAAGAGGAAATTTTGTTCACACTTGGTTATCTCGTGTTGTCTTCAATAAAGGTCACTGTAATATCTTTCAGAGTTATTGTCTGAATTCCGATATACATGCTAAAAGGTACAACTTCTTTAAGTTTTGTCTATGAGTGTACATTGGTTCTCTCGTGTGTCTTCAATAAAGGTCACTGTAATATCTTTCAGAGTTATTGTCTGAATCCCGATATACATGGTAAAAGGTACAACTTCCTCAAGTTTTGTCCATGAGTGTAAGTGTTAGAAACCGGGAAAACTTTTGATTTGTAATCTCTCACGCAGTGAACAATCCAGGTTTTATACAGGCCATCTGAAACCATTGTCATTGACGGAGGGTGAGAGGATTTTCCCACTTTGCAACAAATACCTCACAAAATCAGACTTTCTATATCATATTATAAACTGCATTGAATCAAGAAGAAAGGAACTTCTTCTGAAGGCTAAACAGTTCTTGTGAAAGATAGAAGTGCACATGTGAACTGGTGTGAAGACTGGAACAAACATAACCAGTAGTCCAAAAACCGTCAGCTAATACACGCAATCCCATCTGTTTATGGAAACTTGTTAACATAACTAGAACCCATGTTACTATCTATATAGTTACACTTTACTACCCAGCGATGAAATATAGTCGCAGGGCTTGGCTCATCAGTAGTGAACTCTCCCAGCGGTCTCGTCAATTTAATCTACCAGACCGCTTCTTGGAGCTCTAATACTGTTTTGTACGATCCTGATTACATATGCTACACTGAAGAGTGAAACCTGTTATGATATTTTAGCAAACTATGGATATAAGATTTTAGGACAGTAGAATTTCGTATTTGATTATTTTTATTTCTAATTAATGGATGGCGTTTTATTGTTTATAATGAATTAATTTATCCCAAACTGGTATCTTTATTGTTTATGGAAGAGCTTTGCTTGATGCAAATATAAATACAAAAATATTTTACCACAATTAGTTTCTTTTCATTACAAAACGCTAGCTTTCAAGTAATAATCGCTCTTCAACGGGCTTAATAAAACATCGAATATATCTTACAAGAAATATTTACAAATAAATACGCGCGGAGCGTGTATTTTTTTACTTTTTAACAATTTTATCATGCATAGAAATATATATATGATTCTACTGTCCTAAAATATTGTGTACGAGCTTACTTAGTATCGTATAGCTTACTTAAATTGATAAAATTCCACTCTTCAGTGTAACATAGAAAACAACAACAAAAAGCCTTTATTTAGGGCATTCCGCCCCATATAGGATTCGCCGTATTTACAGATCAACAAGAGGAGAGGGAAGAGGAAACATTTACAACAAGATAAAGTTTGTCTAACATTCAGTTACCTATTTACAGATAGGTCATCCTCCAGTATTCTTTGCTCTGCATTCTTTCTCATGCGCCCAGCTTCTGTGCAGAACTTAAAGTATCTAACAATCAGTAATTCATCATCCAGAGCTGAAAAGAGAAGTTGACATATGCGATGGTATCTAAATTGACCAAAGTTAGGGCTTGGGAAAATTTCAGTACGTTTTTCTGTTAAGAGAGGGCATTGGAAGAAACAGTTTAACATATAAAAGCAGAATCGTCCAATATAGTATTAGAGATCTAGAAAGCGGTCTGGTAGATTAAATTGGTGAAACCACTTGGAGTGTTCACCACTGATGATCCAAGCCCTACCAATATACCAGTAAGGACAGTAGAAGTTAGAGTTACTTGCGAAAAGAAACATTCGTGTCTTAATGTATCCATTTGTTATATCTAATCATATTTATAATTCCAACTTACAAAATTCGTATACTTTGGTTAAAACTCACTCGTAGAAAACCATAGCGAAGCCTTAATACCCATCTACTATGCAAATTAAATAAAATATGTAAAAAATACGATATAGAGCGCCATCTATTAACGAAAATTGAAACTATTTAACGCTAACATTTTCCTTTTTATACTAAACAAGAAGACCCTGTTTGTTCTTCGAACAAAATGATACAAAAAAAAACGATATTATCGAACATTTTAGATTTCAAATATTATGTAAAAGTGATAGCAACGTTTCGGCCTAGCCTTGTAATAATATAAATGAGTTTTAAAAATTGTAAAAAAAAAAATGCATCGGCTGGGAATCGTACCCGGGCCGCCCACGTGGCAGGCGAGCATTCTACCACTGAACCACCGATGCTTATAAGAAATGGCCATATTTGGGTATTTATTCCATTCACAAAAGCAAACGATGACAGAATTGATTGTTGATTACTCTGATACTTGTATATTTTATAAAAACAACTTGTTCACTACGGGGCTCTGGCACATTTGTAATTGCAAAGTCGAACTGCTTTTCACATGTGTAGACATGTGGTGCACTTACAGTAAAAACAGTCGCCTACTTCTATCCACCATTATTATAATAGCTTGTACCACGTGTACTAGGGATAAGCAAAAAAAACTTTTTCATTATTCTTTCAATAGATACATTTTCCTATTAAATTTTTCTATCGAACACAAAAAAACAGTAAACAGTTTTGTTTCATTTTTAATAAAAGAAATTTCGCTTTTAAATAGTTTCAAAAATTTTAATAAAGTCTTATTTTTAGTTGTATTCATAAAATATCTGTTGAATTTTCAAATCAATAGACCATTTGACCTTTTTGTAACTTACACCAGCTTAATCTAGCATCGTAGGAAATAAATGACCTTTTAATATTTATAGAAAACTGATATGGGTGAATGAATTTTTATAAAAAGGTCAACTTATATATTAAGTATATCCACTCCAATAATTTGATATTTTTAAAATAAATCTCCTACTTATATTTTTATAGCTATGGGTATTAGTTTTTATATTGGCATTCTCTTTTTCAAATATCTATTTTGGAAATTGAAAATCACAGTGTTATTTTGGAAGATATTTTTAATGTGGATTTTTTTGGGGATGAATTTTTTTCTTGCTTTGTTATGTTAAGGAATTATTAGGATGTATTAGAGAATAGATGTGAACTATACTTATTGATATAACTTAAGGAAGTGGAAAGTCTGATGTCACCTATCGTCTGGTTTTGTTTTTAGGAGACAGAGGCAATTTTGTTCACACTTGGTTATCTCGTATGTCTTCAATAAAGGTCACTGTAATATCTTTCAGAGTTATTGTCTGAATCCCGATATACATGCTAAAAGGTACAACTTTTTTAAATTTTGTCCATGAGTGTATATATGTGTGTCTTCAATGAAGGTCACTGTAATATCTTTCAGAATTATTGTCTGAATCCCGATATACATGCTAAAAGGTACAACTTCTTTAAGTTTTGTTCTCACTTGGTTATCTCGTGTTTGTCCAATAAAGGTCACTGTAATATCTTTCAGAGTTATTATTTGAATCCCGATATACATGCTAAAAGGTACAACTTCCTTAAGTTTTGTTCTCACTTGGTTATCTCGTGTGTGTCCAATAAAGGTCACTGTAATATCTTTCAGAGTTATTATTTGAATCCCGATATACATGCTAAAAGGTACAACTTCCTTAAGTTTTGTTCTCACTTGGTTATCTCGTGTGTGTCCAATAAAGGTCACTGTAATATCTTTCAGAGTTATTATTTGAATCCCGATATACATGCTAAAAGGTACAACTTCCTTAAGTTTTGTTCTCACTTGGTTATCTCGTGTGTGTCCAATAAAGGTCACTGTAATATCTTTCAGAGTTATTATTTGAATCCCGATATACATGCTAAAAGGTACAACTTCCTTAAGTTTTGTTCTCACTTGGTTATCTCGTGTGTGTCCAATAAAGGTCACAGTAATATCTTTCAGAGTTATTATTTGAATCCCGATATACATGCTAAAAGGTACAACTTCTTTAAGTTTTTTTTTCCATTAGTGTATATATGTATGTCTTCAATAAAGGTCACTGTAATATCTTTCAGAATTATTTTCTGAATCCCAATATACATGCTAAAAGCTACAACTTCTTTAAGTTTTTTTTTTCCATGAGTGTATATATGTGTGTCTTCAATAAAGACCCCTGTAATATCTTTCAGAGTTATTGTCTAAATCCCGATATACATTCTAAAAGGGAACAACCTTTTTGAATTTTCTTCACACTTGGTTTTCTCGTGTGTATTCAATAAAGGTCACTGCAATATCTTTCAGAGTTATTGTCTGAATCCTGAT
Source organism: Cordylochernes scorpioides (assembly GCA_030710605.1). Lineage (NCBI taxonomy): Eukaryota > Metazoa > Arthropoda > Arachnida > Pseudoscorpiones > Chernetidae > Cordylochernes > Cordylochernes scorpioides. The sequence goes on from CP092869.1 coordinate 87,632,056, forward strand.
ATATATGCTAAAAGGTACAACTTCCTTAAGTTTTGTTCACTCTTGGATATCTCGTGTGTCTTCAATAAAGGTCACTGTAATATCTTTCAGAGTTATTATCTGAATCCCGATATACATGCTAAAAGGTACAACTTCCTTAAGTTTTGTTCACATTTGGTTATTTCGTGTGTGTTCAATAAAGGTCACTGTAATATCTTTCAGAGTTATTGTCTGAATCCCGATATACATGCTAAAAGGTACAACTTCCTTAAGTTTATTCTATGAGTGGATATCAATAAAAAGAATCTAAACAGCAAATCTAAAATTGGGTTTAGCTTTGAAATATCATCTATGGACTAAGATATTTCAGAAGTTAGCTATGAGAGGGTTAGAGAGAAGAGCTATCCCTGATTTAGCAAAACGGTAAATGCATCTTTCAATCCTTCATCCAACAAAATGGTGACTTCAGATTGAGGAAATTCTTCTTAAAGTGATTTAAATATTCTGGACATTAATTAAACAATTAAAAAAGGTTTCTGGAGATGAGTTACTCTTTATTTAAACCGTCTCAAGATTTCAGACATCTCTGTCCTTCTGCAGGAGAACATCTACAATGAGTAAAACGTGTCCTGATGCCAAACTATAATAACTATAATAAAACTAATATAAAACAACACTTGAAGTTACGTCGCATGAGTTTCTTTTCAACGAAAAATCAAAATTTTATTTCAAGGTGAAATATTGACTATTTCTAACCTTTTTGGATGAGGTATGAAAGGGTGAATTATGAAGAGTAATAATGAACGGAAAAATAAAAGTGTCCAGGGATGGGAATCGAACCCACAATGTTCCGCTTACCGGGCAGATGTCATGTCAACTAGTCTACCCTGGACGTATTTTTCCGTTCATAAATAATACATAAAGTAACTTATAATATAATATAATGCACTGCGGCCTGTGATTGTAAAACAACACTTGAAGTTACACCGCATGAGTTTCTTTTTAATGAAAAATCAAAATTTATTTCAAGATGAAATATTGACTATTTCTAACCTTTTTGGATGAGGTATGAAAGGGTGAATTATGAAGATTAATGATGAACGGAAAAATAAAATTATTGTAGTTTGGCATCAGGCGTTTTATTTATTGTATATATTCTCCTGCAGAAGAGCACAGATGCCTGAAATCTTGAGATGGTTTAAATAAAAAGAAACTCAATTCTGGAAACCATTTTTGATAGTTTAATTAAAATTCTCACTTCAACAAACCTTCTGTTCTAATTTGAAGGTTTAAACATGGTATTTTGGTTTATATATATTATAAATAAAGATGAATGAGATTTTCTGCTTGAATTTAGATTATGTTGAAGATTATGGCATGGAAACGCAGTCGCGGTTGAAATCTTTAAAGTATGATAATGAAAAATAGTTTTGATCAGTAATTTAATTGAGTTAAAGGAATATATAAAAACAAATTGATAAAAGTACTGCCTGGCTTGAGACGTAAGAATAAAAAAAATGAAAAACGTATTTACATAATGTACAAAAGGTTGAGCCGGCCATCGGGGAAGAACAACAACGAGTTTTTATAGGGGAAGCATGACCTCTGGCGGTCGATTTAACAGAGTGTTTGGATCTATGAAATATAATTTTAAATAGAATAATCTTTTAATATAACATATATACACTCAAAAACACAAAGTCTTTATTAAGACACCAGTCAGATTCTCCTCTCTCATTGCCGGCTTACAACGATATCCTCACGATGATCAATCACCATCATGTAGTGGAAAAGATAACGATAAATCTAAGTTATTTTTTCTGTTTACTGCTTTGTAAAAGTTATATAGGGACAGAGCAACCATTCAACTTGATATGACGCTGGTTAAAATACTTTGTACTGAGGTAAGTTGGCTGTCGTTTACTTTTGAGAAGAACATCTCTCTTTCTTCGCTAATATACTGGCACTCATAGATATAATGAGATATTTCTATTCCTTTTTTTTTTGCAAAGATGGTATACTGCATCCTCCTCACTGGAGATTTTGATATGGTTTTCCTGAAGAAAGGAATGGAGTATTCTCTGTTGTTTTACAATGCACTAGCGCGCCATCTGTTATCAAAGTACAAAACTATTCTAGACGCGTAATATCCTTTTTAAAATAAAACAATTTCTACTGCCCTTACTGCAATGGAAAAATTAATCTGTTGTATAATATAGCATTTTACTGAACATAGAAGATCGCTAAGAAAATAGCTTTCAGTCAAAAATGAATCTTATATACATTCCAATTTGTTTGTTGCATGTGTGAAGGACCCAATCATCTAGAATGTATATATTTATTTGAAGTGTTAAATATAAAGCTAATTTTTAATATTTTAACTTCCAGGATCCTAAAGCGTAAAGCCAATAGATGATGTATTATTATAGAAATCAAAATCTGTCTGAATATTTATATATACATATACTATAAACAATAGAAAAAATAATAAGTGGGTCAGGTGTCAATATTAAAAATAAAAAAGGCATATCCTGATCAGGAGCACATGTGCTTTTTAGATGGCAGAGCACCATCTAGTCGAACAGAAATCAACTAAACATTGATTTAACCTGTTCCCTGATATTTGGCCAACCTAATCGTAGATGGCTTTTCTTGATTTATCAAGAAATTGGGTTGGCCAAATATCAGGGAACAGGTTAAATCAATGTTTAGTTTATTTCTGTTCCACCAGATGGCGCTCTGCCTTCTGAAAAGCACATGTGCTCCTGGTCATACATATACATATATATGTGTTTTTAAATATCGAATAATCCATTTATGATAATTTAAAAAAGGGCATATTTTGGATCAATGAATTTATTAAAATTCAATATTTCCACGAGGCTGTTCGCCTATCTTCTAGGAAAAATTCAAACGCGGATAATAAGCTTACAAGGTTTTTAAATTTTTCCTAGAAAGAAGATAGGCGAACAGCCTCGTCGAAATATTGAATTTTAATAAATATATTGATCCATAAATATGCCCTTATATTAATATATATGTATATTTCTGAAAATAGAGCAATTCATACTTAAATCATTAGATAATTAAAAGAGGCATATATTGGATTGGATAAAATATTTATTTGCCAATGTTTCGGTTAGCTGAACGCCAAACCTTTATCAAGGCATTTCATTGTTGTATACACAAACTCAGCGCCGCATAGTGTTATAATAATCAATGTGATAATATAACATCAACTGTAATGCAAACTGTAGGTAAATAAATATTTTATTTATAAACGAAAACAATAAAGCATCAAGGGCTGCGTATCTTTATTAAAACGACAATTTACGAGCTTTCGAGCACATACGCCTTTCTACAGGAAATAATATAATAATAATCCAACCTAGTTTGAAATATAATTTATATACATATAGCTATTGTTTTGCATATCTGCTTAACTAGAATAATATTAAAATGATTGAATTTACATGTAGGTATAATAATTTGGAAAACTAATTCTAAAATATATGAGGTAATATGATACATTAAAGTAAACTTATTTTGTATTTTACAAATTTTACAACTTACTTTATTCAATCAAATATATGCCTTTTTATTATCTAATATATATAAATGGCTTTTCTTGATTTATCAAGAAATTGGGTTGGCCAAATATCAGGTAACATACTGAATCAATTTTTAGTTGATTTCTGTTCCATCAGATGGCGCTCTACCTTCTGAAAAGCACATGTGCTCCTGGTCAGAATATGCCTATTTTATTTTTAATATATATATATATATGTAGTACCCCAGTGCTGATTCTGAGAAAACGCTGCCACATGAAAGCTTGCCTCGTTTTACATAATAAAAAAAGAAACTCTTTGTATGAGTGTGCATCTCTGTTGGGCATGAATAATGAAAATTCCAAATGCAGGTTGAGAAATTAACGCTGACTTGAGATCTTCAAATGTACGTTGCTCTTCTCGGTTCCAATTAACTTATAAGTCTTTCATCAAAAGGTCATTCAAGGGTTGGGCTACGGGGAGCATAAAACTCCTTTAAAAAAAACTTTCTACGTTCAAACTACCTTGTTAAAAAAGAGATTTTTTTAAAGAATGTTCCGAATAGAAAGAGATGAAATTATTTTTCGAAATTTACTTCAACACTTTGATCTTGTTCTAATAAAACTCCTTGTTACTTCTCCAATTGTTTCTTCCAGTTAGGAGAAAAAATATTCTATAATTTTATCAAAGTTTAATTGATTGATGGTTTTTCTTTTTTTACAATTTCTACTCAGATTTATACTTTCTATTGGATTTTTTTACAGAATTCATTAAAGCTGTTAAAAAAACTTTCTTAATGAACTTTCGTTTTTAAATTTATTTTTCTTTTCCGATATCTTTCTCTTTATTGGATTAATTACAATTAAACTATTAATGAAAATACGTTTTTTTTTTTATTCTAGTTAATTTACTTGATGGTTAATATTTCCTATATATTAATATAATAGATGGGATTTTATATCTTGTTATAAGATTTTCCCAAAAGTTCGTAAACACTTGCAAAAAAAATGGAAATACCAATATTATTCGCCGTTATGTATTATCGTAAAGTTAGAGGCTGCCTGGCCGGCATTCATTTATCTTGAAAATAAAGATACTTCTGCCAGTAAATCTTTTTTATTATCTCGACGTTTCGATAAAAATCTTTTCTCCTCGTCCTTTTGTTTGTTCCTAACGAGGACAAAAGATTTTTGTTGAAACGTCGAGGTAATAAAAAGATTTACTGGCCGAAGTATCTTTATTTTCATGAGTTATGTATAATGTCTTTGTACAATATAATGCACTGCGGCCTGTGATTGTAAAACGACACTTGAAGTTACACCGCATGAGTTTCTTTTCAACGAAAATCTTTTTTTTTTTTTATTTCAAGGTGAAATATCGACTATTTCTAACCTTTTTGGATGAGGTATGAAAGGATGAATTATGAAAAGTAATGATGAACGGAAAAATAAAAGGGTCCAGGGATGGGAATCGAACCCACAATGTTCCGCTTACCGGGCAGATGCCATGTCCACTAGGCTACCCTGGACGTATTTTTCCGTTCGTAAATGATACATAAAGTAATTTATAATACAATATAATACACTGCGGCCTGTGATTGTAAATGTCTTTGTATTATTTATAAAGTAATTGTATTATTATGTATTCGCTGTAATAATATTATTCGCCAAGTAATAAGAAAAATAATGTTTTAAAAAAACACGAACTTTTGGTACAACCTTATATTATAGCTGCCTTTTTTGTAGATATTTTTCTCAACATTTGACTAATCTGGCTGAAATTTTTAACAGGATATAGGGTTATAGTTAAAAAGAGTGATTTCATTTTAAACGGAGGAAAATTCAATTTGAACCAAAAATTGGACTAATTTACTTATTTTTTAGTCAAATTTGATTATGATAATAAATCTGTATGGTTATATTAATTGGCAGAAACAAAATCATTTTGGGGAATACACACAAATTCACTCAAGAAGATAATGTCAATATGAGTTCTTGAACTTCTTTATGAACACGACCTCCAAAATCTTGTCTAATTTAGACTAAAGGGATAAGTTAAAAAAAAAGTTCAATATAATTAAATAATAATAATAATTATTATATATATATATATATGTCATAGTATTCAGAAAATAATTGTAGTGTAGAAAATCAAGTCTTAGTATATCTGGAGATGTAAAAGTATTTATTGATGACGTCACGGCGACCAGTCGACAATTATTAACCAAACTATCTACAGCTAGAGAATATCGAGCAAGCAAGCTAGGTAACTAAAGGATGATTTTACAAAAATGAATTTAAAAAAATCTGTTTCACATATTTCATTGAATAATTTTATAAATACATTCTAAACTTTCTGCAAAATCTGGATCTCTAATGTTTTCATGCGTTGAATAATATAAATAACTTATG
>CP092869.1:87638093-87684295 GCA_030710605.1 Cordylochernes scorpioides
TATATAAACTTTTCACCTTGTTTAGCGCAAGTATCCCTTGCGGGATATAGCGCTTTGGAAATAAAATAATTGTAATTGTAATTGAATAATTAAATTAAATAATAAAATATTTCTTCGCCACAATATATAAATAAAATGACTTGTGTGGGAGTATGAGGAAAAGGAAGATAAATTAGCTGAGTCAAAACAACTCCCTTTGGTTACCTGATGTCAGTCTTCACTCCTCTTCCACCCTTGGGATAATTTATCTTACTCATAGCAGTTAAAAAACACCTGGATGTGATTATCAGGGGACAGTTCGCACTGAGGTGGTCTCGACATCTGTTATTCCCAGGGTGGTCCTGGGACCTTTCCTCTTTCCTCTCTGATCTACTTCTTACGGATGTTTACTTCTGGATCCTGTCTACTGTGTGTCCTTACCACCCAACTACCACGACTATTTCACAAATCACCACATATATATATTGTATTATAAATTACTTTATGTATTATTTACGAACGGAAAAATATGTCCAGGGTAACCTAGTGGACATGGCATCTGCCCGGTAAGCGGAACACAGTGGGTTCGATTCCCATCCATGGACACGTTTATTTTTCCGTTTATCATTACTCTTCACAATTTATCCTTTCATACTTCATCCCTGGGGTTAGAAATAATCGTTTTTCTCCTTAAAATAAATTTTGATTTTTCGTTGAAAAGAAACACATGCGGGATGATTTTCAAATGTCGTTTTACCTGCACCACATATATGTTAGATATTTGAGATACATCAATTTTTATACAAAAGAGCATTCCTTTTTCGCTATTTTTCCTTCTTAAATTTATTCTTAATATCAACTTCGCCTGTTGAAGAACAATAGCTCGAATGCGCGCGTTTCAAGTTTAAAGAAATTTATTACGAAAAGATTTATCAATCAACAAATACTTTCACACCTTCAGATATACAAAGATTTGATTTCTACACTACAATATTTTTCTGAATGAATACTATCAAATCTATATTTAGGATAATAATATTTATTATTATTTAATTATATTGAAAATAATATTCTTGAGTGAATGTGTGTTTTTGCCAAAATGATATTGTTTCTGCCCATTAATATAATCATACAGAATATAAAACAAGGTGATAAGACCAAATTGTGCCTTATCAACCATACAGATATTTTATCATAATCAAATTTGAATGAATATATATATATATATATATATTATTGTATATAAGTTCCTTTTATTTATTAAACATCTATTTGTATTACTTTTTTGTTTATATGCAATTTATTTATCTAGCAAATTGCATATATATCATTGAAATTTATTCAATTTATGGGTACAATATTTGTGATTCAATGTAAAATTGTGAAAGGTGCTTAAAAACTACAAAGATTTCTTTATTAGATATGATAAAAGAGATTCAATATAAAATTTCTTTTGAAAGGTATTCAAATCATAATGTGAAAATTTTTCGTTTTTTGACTTAACCTAATCACTTAACTAATGACAAAATCAGAAAATGTTCTTTGTTTAATGTTTGATGTCTGTATCATATTTTTCAATCCCTTTCTCTTATAAAATATGGAGAATATATATTTCAGATGGTTTTTGCCTTTCCCTGCCTCCTATGGCAGCTATCCCTTTCTCAGAACAAATTTGTTTACATGGATAAAATGTTTTTTGTATAATAATTATTTATTTCATTGAGAAAAGCTCTAAATATGTAAATACTTACATATAAATGTTATGAATAATTTGTTGTTGTTGTTAGAAAAAGGGTTGATAAGACAAAGGATCGATAAGATAAAGGGTTGAAGGTACAGTCGTGATAAGAAAAAGATAATTATTTACCATCAAGTAGCTTTTATTTTCAATTACTTGAGGAAATAGTACACGTAAGTATTTTCACAATATATCTATATATATAAAATTGAATGTCTGTCTGTCTGTTTGTCTGTCTGTACTCTATAGATTCAAAAACCATACATCCAATCGCCGTGAAATTTTGGGATATTATTAGCTATATCCCCGGAAAGGTTTTTGAAAAATAATTTCTTGAATATCTTGAATATCCTTAGAGTTATTTGCAGATTTGTATATTTAACTCGCAAGCAGCGCCACCATTGCGATGATGATAAGTTTTTTTTATCTATAAGTTTTATTATCACTAAGTTTATTATCTTAAAGATTATTTATTAAAAGTAAGATTATCTCAGGATGACACGGCAATTTATTTGAGACAAGAATAATGATACAATTCCAAGGCGAAAATACTATTCCTTTAACTTCCAATTACCGAGGGAACCAATTAATATTGATTTTATTCAACTTATCGAGTATTTTTCAAGGGACCGGGAAAAATGTTCACTAGATAAAACGATGATTTTGTAATGTAGAAAATTAGGAAAGACAAAATTCAGGATGACACGGCACACAGGGACCGGGAAAAAATGTTCACTTTATCGAGAGATTCAAATTTACGAGTTTCAAATTATCAAAATATATCTATTATTTTTTTATAAGTTTATAAAGAATTGTTTTAACAAATGTTCGTTAGACAAACCTTTACTCGGGTAAAACCCCGGGCGAAGCCGGGTACATCAGCTAGTCTCTATATATATATAAAAGTCAATGTCTGTCTGTTTCGCGATAAACTCAAAAACTACTGAACCAATTGGTACCAAATTTTGCATGTCGCTTTTTATAAACCCGAATTGCTATTCTATGGCACTTCTACCATTTATTATTGATGTTATATCAGTATGAAGGAAATTGCATTCGGGGGAATTCTCGGACGAAGCCGGGTCATTCGTCTAGTGATACATAAACTTTATAAATATAAATGCCATTTTTTAAAATAATCATTTGCATATAGCTTTAATATCAAAAGATGATTTGTATATTTTAATATTGTAACTATTTACATAATGATAAAAAAAAACTTATTTTGATAAAGGTCGAGTCAATGAAGTTATTTTTTATCGCGAAAATGTTTTAAAGTGAATTTTATATATTCTAGTTACAAGCAATTTAATTTGTTTTCTGTAAATCCTTCTACTTAATTCGGAAAAGTGTTCTTTAATACATCACAAGGGTTTAACATTGTCTAAAAGGCTCCATTTAAATTCTACAGAGTCATCCTGAGCTTCCATTTAAATCCCCTTTATTGGTCTTCTCTCTGTTGCGGATAATCACAGATTCCATAGAGGGGTCGGTGGAAGGGAGGTCCGTTGGTTTTCAACCGCTACGACTCAGGATCGAATCCCGCGAATTGGACACTTTTTTTCTAATTGAAAAAATGCTCCAATGACCAACGATTCTTGTAAAAGTCCAACCCTACCAGCGAGTGCAAGTAACCAAACAGGCTCCTGGCATAATTGTAAGTGCAAAAGTCGAACTGCTCTTCCCATGTGTAGATATGTGGTGCACTTACAGTAAAAGTAGTTGCCAACTTCTACCCACCTTGATTTTCAAGAACTGTACCCCACAGGTAGTAGGGATAAAAGTAGGGATAAAAAAGATTCCATATCCCAATCTCGATGTATGGTTTCTTAGTCTGTTATTTTAAAGGAAAATCTCTCATCAATATCATTTGCAAACTAATATCGTTGGTCCGCCTATAATGGTAATGTCGCTGCGTTAGGGAAATCTTCAAGAGAGAGAGAAAAACACGGACAAAATTTAAGGAAGTGGAAAGTATTTGAAGTCGCTGGTCGTTTTTTTTTTTTTTTAAAGAAAACAGAGCCGATTTTATTTACACTTGGTTATCTCGTGTCTTCAATGAAGATCACAGTAATATCTTTCAGAGTTATTGTCTGAATCCCGATATACATGGTAAAAGGTACAACTTCCTTAAGTTTTGTCCATGAGTGTATATATGTTTATCTTCAATAAAGGTCACTGTAATATATTTTAGAGTTATTGTCTCAATACCGATATACATGCTAAAAGGTACAACTTCCTTAAGTTTTGTCCATTAAGGGTATATGAAAGAGAGAGAGAATCCAACCTAAAAAAATAGATTGATTTTTTTCTATAGCTAACCCCCCCCCCCCCCCCCCCCCCCCCCCCTCCTCCCAATATATATATTTTTTCACAGAAAATGTAACAAATAAACTAGGAAAAAGTAGCACAAACATCATTGTTAGAATAATTACATGTATGAAAGAGTAATCATGGTCAAAAATAAATAATTGGATTTTTCACAGACCCACAAAAAATAATTCTCTTTGAAAGAAAATAAAAAACATTCTCATTTTTCTTTTATATATTTCTCATTAGTTATTTTAGACTTGTATTGTCTCTTTCTTCCATTTTACAAAAAAAAAAAAAAAAAGAATAATTTCTGGTTTACAAATTCATTCTTTTTTCTTTACTATTATTTTTTTTTTTTATATAATTAGTATTTCATATTGAGTATAAAAGAGGTTGTATCTATATGTTTAAAATGATATTTTTGTATTAATACATCTTTATTTATATAATTAAAATATTTTAATGTAAAAAAATACACTCCTTGAAAAAACTTTGGGAGGTGGAATGTCTTTGATGTCGCCGGTCGTCAGTTTTTTTTTTTGTTTTTTTTTTTGGAGAGGACACTTTTGCACTTACACTTGATTATCTCGTGTGTCTTCAATAAAGGTCACTGTAATATCTTTCATAGTAAAATGTTCAACTTCCTTAAGTTTTGTTCATGAGTGTAGTTATGTAGGTAAATATTATTTATCTTATGTTTATATCAACCTTCTCTTTGGATAGTTCTTTGAATGTAAGAGTAGATTTGTATTATTCTCTTTGTATTTCTCCTTCCTTTATTTCGACCTTTTTCTCACTTTGGATGTGTGAAATAGATACACGCCAAAAAGTACAACTTCCACAAGTTTTGTCTATGAGTTTGAATATTTTTGCGCCTATTTTTTAAAGGTTAAGGTAGTCTTTAATACGATGAATTAGCAGGCTATTTGTTATAAGAAATTTGCAACTATTTTTTACGTGTAGGATTCTTTTTAAATTGATTTATTTTAAAAAAGAATCCTAGACGTAAAAAATAGTTCATATATCTTATGAAGGTAATCTCTTTATAGATTAATTTCCTCAGTGTAACATTTTTTCTATGAATATTTTTTGTCAACAACAACAACAACAAAAAGCCTTTATTTAGGGTCACTCACCCTATACAGGATTCACCAGAGGTATGCATAAGAACAAAGCAGTGAGACAAAGGAAACAACGATATAGACAGAAGAAAAAGAAGAAGAAGAAAAAAAAAACAAGAAAGAGAAAGAGGGAGGCTTATTTATACTTGCTTCCAAATTGGGAGTTCTATGGATATATTCAACGTTATGTGTCGACTTCTTTTTTAGATATATATATTTTTTACATTTTTGACCATTTATTTGTAAGGTAATGTTAGGAAATTAATATTAAAATTGTTATAAATATTGAAATTACAAAAGTCTATAATAGTTTACATAACCTTTGGGTAATATGTAAATTTATGGTGAAAAGGTACAATTTGGATTATAGATTAGATATCCTGCACCACGCTTTCGAGGGCCAACAGACCGAAACGTGTTTGAATTTTCTTGAATTGTCAAAAAGATGGGTTGGCCGAATATCAGTGAACAGGCTAAATCAACGTTTAGTTGATTTCTGTTCCACTAGATGGCGCTCTGCCATCTAAAAATGCTCGTGTTAATGGTTAGGATATGACTAATTTGTTTTTAATATCAAAACCTGGTCTTTATTATATATATTTTTTCACATATATTAGATTGATAAGATAAAAGGATTACATATTCAAATACACTCATGGACAAAACTTAAAGTTTGTAAGTTGTACCTTTTAGCATTTATATCGGGATTCAGGCAATGACTCTGAAAAATATTATTTATTGAAGGCACACAAGATAACCAAGTTGTATCTTTCAGCATGTATATATGTATTCAGACAATAACTCTGAAAGATATTACAGTGATTTTTATTGAAGACACACGAGATAACCAAGTAGGAACTAAAATTATCTCTCCTTAAAAAAAAACAAAAAAAAAACGACCGGCGATTTCAAAGACTTTCCACTTCTTTAAGTTTTGTCCATGAGTATACTACTTACTTATATATATAGACTCGTATATGGGTATTGAAGTTCAGAGAAGTGCTGAGTACTTAAAAGTGGAGATGTTTAAAGGAAGATGGTAAAATTTGGCTGTCACGGCATCGTGAGCTACTGATTGTCCTCCAGCTTGAAGGTCGGGCAATTACTGGTGTCAATTTCCTTTGGCTACTTTGTTATTCACGTATCTTCTGCTTTCTTATTCCTTATTGTTTATATCTTCTATATGTATATTCTTTACTGACCTATCTTCTGTTCCCCTATCTCTAATTTCCTGTCCTTCTAACTTCTTATTGTTTGCACAGAGCTCGATGCAAATATACATATATATTATATAAATAAGATAGAATTTTAGATATAAGATAAATAATATTACATTTTAATGTTTAAAATCGGGCGCTATTTATAGGGGGCGCTATAGACAGGTTTAACTGTATATATTTAAGTGTATTTTATTTAGTTTGAAAGAGAGATTGAAACTACTTTATTACAATGTCCATATAAGATTATATAAGGTTAAATACAGAATAAATTTGAGAGAGAGAGGGAAAAAAATGAAATTCTGCTGAAGATTGTAAAATCAGACATTAAATGTATTAACAGCACTAACATTTTTTTAATACCTAGTACAGGAAGTAGAGGCCATGTTAATCATGGTGAGTAGAAGTTGGCGACTGTCTTTACTGTAAATGCACCACATGTCTATACATATGAAAAGCAGTTTGATTTTGTACTTACAAAAGTCCCAGAGCCCCGTTTGGTTACTTGCACTCGCTGGTGGGGTTGGACTTTTACAAGAATCGGGGGCCATTGGAGCATTTTTTTAATAGAAAAAAACAATATTATAATAATTAAAAACAAAATGATTCGTTATAATGAATAATATTTCAATAGAGTTTATACCATTATATTTTGTATAGTCATATTTCTACAAACATTTTATTGGGAATTAACAACGAATAGAAATGTTTAATTCAGACCATAAAACACAATCAATGATATACTAAAAAAACATTTATAAATATATAGTCAAAAAATAATAAATAATTCACAGAGTTAATTAGGCTATATTCATTTTTTACCAGGTTCAATACTCTAGCTTTCAATTGGTAATTTGTTTCACGGATAATTTTTATTGTCCTCCAGTCATTTCTCATTTTAACTGGAATTAGAAAGAATGTACTCTGTGAAAAAGAAATGTAATTATTTATTCATAAGCCTTGTCGAATGAATTCCAAACATACGATAATTATGAATAAATATCAATAATTGGTGGCGTATTAGCTATCGAATTTCTATAACTGGAGGCCAGGATCGAATCTTGCATTGAGCTTTTCTTTATTTATTTCATTTTTTTGTAAGAATTTTTCTTCTTAATGAATCGTGACTGGTATATATTCAACCTCAATGGTGAGTTACAGTAACCAAACATGTAGTTATGGTATCTTGTAAGTGTAAACTTAACTATCTACTACATATATATATATACATTCATGGACAAACCTTAAGGACGTTATACCTTTTAGCATGTATATCTGGATTCAGACAATAACTCTGAAAGATATTACAGTGACCTTTATTGAAGACACGAGATAACCAAGTGTGAACAAAACTTGAGAAAGTTGTACCTTTTAGCATGTATATCGGGATTCAGACAATAACTGAAAGATATTACAGTGACCTTTATTGAAGACACGAGATAAAACCAAGTGTGAACAAAACTTGAGAAAGTTGTACCTTTTAGCATGTATATCGGGATTCAGACAATAACTGAAAGATATTACAGTGACCTTTATTGAAGACACGAGATAACCAAGTGTGAACAAAACTTGAGAAAGTTGTACCTTTTAGCATGTATATCGGGATTCAGACAATAACTGAAAGATATTACAGTGACCTTTATTGAAGACACGAGATAACCAAGTGTGAACAAAACTTGAGAAAGTTGTACCTTTTACCATGTATATCGGGATTAAGACAATAGCTCTGAAAGATATTACAGTGACCTTTATTGAAGACACACATATATACACTCATGGACAAAACTTAAGGAATTTGTACCTTTTAGCATGTATATCGGGATTAAGACAATAGCTCTGAAAGATATTACAGTGACCTTTATTGAAGACACACATATATACACTCATGGACAAAACTTAAGGAATTTGTACCTTTTAGCATGTATTACGGGATTAAGACAATAGCTCTGAAAGATATTACAGTGACCTTTATTGAATACACACATATATACACTCATGGACAAAACTTAAGGAATTTGTACCTTTTAGCATGTATATCGGGATTAAGACAATAGCTCTGAAAGATATTACAGTGACCTTTATTGAAGACACACATACGGAGGGTGTTTCCTTTCAAATGAAACGATTTCAAACGTCCGTTAGAACTTTATTTTTCGAACGTGAATTTTTTTCATGTGTTCTATGTGCTTCCCTTTCTTCTTGGCTATCTCCCTGCATCGGACTTTCCAAGCTGCGAACACTTCCTTGACTTTGGAGAGCGAAACATTCGACCACTCCTCTTGTGCGGCTTTCCAAAGAAGGAAACAGTTATAGCGTTATAGTGAAAAAGCTAAAAGCAGAAGGACTAGATGTTGGCAAAGCTACAATATGTAGGGTAGTAAATGGCATCGGAAAGAAAAGGGAAGCTGAATCCAATGGGCAAAAATTTCAAGTCGATCGACCACGTCCGGTGCGGACCCCCGCCACGGTTTCCAAGGTAAAGCGGCTAGCAACTACTGAAAATCCACCATCTCAGCGCCAACTTTCCAGAATGTGTGGAACATCGCTAAAAACGATAAATAACATCATTCACAAAGATTTGGAACTGGATACCCGACGAAAAGGCAAGGTTCACAAGCTCACCCCTTTCCATATGAAAAACCGTGCAACGAATGCCCGGAAGCTCTACGAGGAACACCTGGCCGGTTCCAGATCGGAATATACTGCAACATTGGACGAAGCATGGATGTATGTGACGTATTGCAATGGAATCCGGAAGATCTGTTACATCAAAAGAGGCAATCAGGTCCCGGATAATTGGGTTCACCAATGCTCCGAAACTTTCCCTAAAGGTTTCATGGTTGTCGGGGTAATGACTGGCCGTGGAGTCCTTCCGCTCATAAAGGTTCCATCGAAGGTGAAGGTGAACTCAGAATTCTTTATAGAATGCGTTCTGAAACCTGTCATCGAACAACTGAAGGACCTTTACCCAGGGGAAATGGACAAAGTGTTCCTTCATCACGACAAAGCCTCTTCCCATACCTCCAACAAAACCCAACAGTTCCTACAAGAAATGAAGGACACCCTAGGCCTAAATTTTATCAGGAACTCGGACATTCCAGTGAAGTCTCCCGACGCCAGCCCACTGGATTTTTACGGGTTCGGTATGTTGAAACAACGGCTCTTCAACCGACGTCCCAAAACTGAGGCCGGACTTTGGAAAGCCGCACTAGAGGAGTGGTCGAATGTTTCGCTCTCCAAAGTCAAGGAAGTGTTCGCAGCTTGGAAAGCCCGATGCAGGGAGATAGCCAAGAAGAAGGGGAAGCACATAGAACACATGAAAAAAATTCACGTTCGGAAAATAAAGTTCTAACGGACGTTTGAAATCGTTTCATTTGAAAGGAAACACCCTCTGTATATACACTCATGGACAAAACTTAAGGAATTTGTACCTTTTAGCATGTATATCGGGATTAAGACAATAGCTCTGAAAGATATTACAGTGACCTTTATTGAAGACACACATATATACACTCATGGACAAAACTTAAGGAATTTGTACCTTTTAGCATGTATATCGGGATTAAGACAATAGCTCTGAAAGATATTACAGTGACCTTTATTGAAGACACACATATATACACTCATGGACAAAACTTAAGGAATTTGTACCTTTTAGCATGTATATCGGGATTAAGACAATAGCTCTGAAAGATATTACAGTGACCTTTATTGAAGACACACATATATACACTCATGGACAAAACTTAAGGAATTTGTACCTTTTAGGATGTATATCGGGATTAAGACAATAGCTCTGAAAGATATTACAGTGACCTTTATTGAATACACACATATATACACTCATGGACAAAACTTAAGGAATTTGTACCTTTTAGCATGTATATCGGGATTAAGACAATAGCTCTGAAAGATATTACAGTGACCTTTATTGAAGACACACATATATACACTCATGGACAAAACTTAAGGAATTTGTACCTTTTAGCATGTATATCGGGATTAAGACAATAGCTCTGAAAGATATTACAGTGACCTTTATTGAAGACACACATATATACACTCATGGACAAAACTTAAGGAATTTGTACCTTTAGCATGTATATCGGGATTAAGACAATAGCTCTGAAAGATATTACAGTGACCTTTATTGAATACACACATATATACACTCATGGACAAAACTTAAGGAATTTGTACCTTTTAGCATGTATATCGGGATTAAGACAATAGCTCTGAAAGATATTACAGTGACCTTTATTGAAGACACACATATATACACTCATGGACAAAACTTAAGGAATTTGTACCTTTTAGCATGTATATCGGGATTAAGACAATAGCTCTGAAAGATATTACAGTGACCTTTATTGAAGACACACATATATACACTCATGGACAAAACTTAAGGAATTTGTACCTTTTAGCATGTATATCGGGATTAAGACAATAGCTCTGAAAGATATTACAGTGACCTTTATTGAAGACACACATATATACACTCATGGACAAAACTTAAGGAATTTGTACCTTTTAGCATGTATATCGGGATTAAGACAATAGCTCTGAAAGATATTACAGTGACCTTTATTGAATACACACATATATACACTCATGGACAAAACTTAAGGAATTTGTACCTTTTAGCATGTATATCGGGATTAAGACAATAGCTCTGAAAGATATCACAGTGACCTTTATTGAATACACACATATATACACTCATGGACAAAACTTAAGGAATTTGTACCTTTTAGCATGTATATCGGGATTAAGACAATAGCTCTGAAAGATATTACAGTGACCTTTATTGAATACACACATATATACACTCATGGACAAAACTTAAGGAATTTGTACCTTTTAGCATGTATATCGGGATTAAGACAATAGCTCTGAAAGATATCACAGTGACCTTTATTGAAGACACACATATATACACTCATGGACAAAACTTAAGGAATTTGTACCTTTTAGCATGTATATCGGGATTAAGACAATAGCTCTGAAAGATATTACAGTGACCTTTATTGAAGACACACATATATACACTCATGGACAAAACTTAAGGAATTTGTACCTTTTAGCATGTATATCGGGATTAAGACAATAGCTCTGAAAGATATTACAGTGACCTTTATTGAAGACACACATATATACACTCATGGACAAAACTTAAGGAATTTGTACCTTTTAGCATGTATATCAGGATTAAGACAATAACTCTGAAAGATATTACAGTGACTTTTATTGAAGACACACATATATACACTCATGGACAAAACTTAAGGAATTTGTACCTTTCAGCATGTATATCAGGATTAAGACAATAACTCTGAAAGATATTACAGTGATCTTTATTGAAGACACACATATATACACTCATGGACAAAGCTTAAGGAAGTTGTACCTTTTACCATGTATATCGGGATTCAGATAATAACTCTGAAAGATATTACAGTGACCTTTATTGAAGACACACATATATACACTCATGGACAAAACTTAAGGAAGTTGTACCTTTTAGCATGTATATCGGGATTCAGATAATAACTCTGAAAGATATTACAGTGATCTTTATTGAAGACACATATATATACACTCATGGACAAAACTTAAGGAAGTTGTACCTTTTAGCATGTATATCGGGATTCAGACAATAACTCTGAAAGATATTACAGTGATCTTTATTGAAGACACATATATATACACTCATGGACAAAACTTAAGGAAGTTGTACCTTTTAGCATGTATATCAGGATTGAGACAATAACTCTGAAAGATATTACAGTGACCTTTATTGAAGACACACATATATACACTCATGGACAAAACTTAAGGAAGTTGTACCTTTTAGCATGTATATCAGGATTGAGACAATAACTCTGAAAGATATTACAGTGACCTTTATTGAAGACACACATATATACACTCATGGACAAAACTTAAGGAAGTTGTACCTTTTAGCATGCATATCGGGATTCAGACAATAACTCTGAAAGATATTACAGTGACCTTTATTGAAGACACACATATATACACTCATGGACAAAACTAAAGGAAGTTGTACCTTTTAGCATGTATATCGGGATTCAGACAATAACTCTGAAAGATATTACAGTGACCTTTATTGAAGACACACGAGATAACCAAGTGGCCAATACCCCGAAAAACTTACGTGGTTAGCTTTTCTTGATTAATTATGAATAAGTATTTGAGAAATTCTGGAATTTTATTTTTAAAAATCAACGAATAGTTGATATTTATTCCGAAAGATGGTGCGAGTCATCAGCAACTTTTAGTTTCACGATAACGAAATGTATTTTTCTTAGTATAAAGACAGTTGCTAACTACCCATCATGATGCTCATGGCGTACATTGGATTGACACCACAGCAGATAAGTATAACATCGTGGAAATCGGGTAGCTGGCATTATGCAATTAAGGCAGTAAAGGCATTATGCAATTAAGGAACATGGTTTATCTCTCTTGCATCGTTTCGGACATCTTGGGATTGTACAATCCAAAAACATTAATTAAATAATCTAATTTGGCTTAATATCCATTTTAACTAACATGTCTACAATGTACATAATTAATACAATTTCAATAGTCAGATTAAACTTAATTAAAAATCAATTAGCTGCAATATGCAATTACAGCTCCAATATCCATCTCTATTTCACCAGCAATAGGTTGGCAGTATACCTGTCCTCTCAGAGCTTCCTTTCTATTGCTAGTCTGTTGATGGTATCGTAGGGTCTATCTATTTCCCCTCAACCAGCCATAGGTTGGTGGCTGGCAGTATTCCTGTCCTCACAGATCTTCCTTTCTATGGCTAGTATGTTGATGGTATCGTAGGGTCTATCTATTTCTCCTCAACCAGCCATAGGTTGGTGGCTGGCAGTATTCCTGTCCTCTCAGAGCTTCCTTTCTATGGCTAGTCTGTTGATGATATCGTAGGGTCTATCTATTTCTCCTCAACCAGCCATAGCTGGCAGTATTCCTGTCCTCTCAGAGCTTCCTTTCTATTGCTAGTCTGTTGATGGTATTGTAGGGTCTATATATTTCTCCTCAACCAGCCATAGGTTGGTGTCTGGCAGTATTCCTGTCCTCACAGATCTTCCTTTCTATGGCTAGTCTGTTGATGGTATCGTAGGGTCTATCTATTTCTCCTCAACCAGCCATAGGTTGGTGGCTGGCAGTATTCCTGTCCTCTCAGAGCTTCCTTTCTATGGCTAGTCTGTTGATGATATCGTAGGGTCTATCTATTTCTCCTCAACCAGCCATAGCTGGCAGTATTCCTGTCCTCTCAGAGCTTCCTTTCTATGGCTAGTCTGTTGATGGTATCGTAGGGTCTATCTATTTCTCCTCAACCAGCCATTGGTTGGTGGCTGGCAGTATTCCTGTCCTCACAGAGCTTCCTTTCTATGGCTAGTCTGTTGATGGTATCGTAGGGTCTATCTATTTCTCCTCAACCAGCCATAGGTTGGTGGCTGGCAGTATTCCTGTCCTCTCAGAGCTTCCTTTCTATGGCTAGTCTGTTGATGGTATCGTAGGGTCTATCTATTTCTCCTCAACCAGCCATAGGTTGGTGTCTGGCAGTATTCCTGTCCTCACAGAGCTTCCTTTCTATGGCTAGTCTGTTGATGGTATCGTAGGGTCTATCTATTTCTCCTCAACCAGCCATAGGTTGGTGGCTGGCAGTATTCCCGTCCTCTCAGAGCTTCCTTTCTATGGCTAGTCTGTTGATGATATCGTAGGGTCTATCTATTTCTCCTCAACCAGCCATAGCTGGCAGTATTCCTGTCCTTTCAGAGCTTCCTTTCTATGGCTAGTCTGTTGATGGTATCGTAGGGTCTATCTATTTCTCCTCAACCAGCCATAAGTTAGTGGCTGGCAGTATTCCTGTCCTCTCAGAGCTTCCTTTCTATGGCTAGTTTTTTTTTATGGTATTGTAGGGAGCGCCATCTAGTGGAACAAAAATAAAGGTAACGTTGATTTAACTTGTTCCCTGATATTTGTTCAACCCATTTTATTTATAAATCAACAACAACAAGCCTTTTATTGGGGACCTATGCCCTAAACAGGATTCGCCCATGTGCATAATTTCTTAGAAAAGATGAGTTAGTTATTTACATATATCGTTCATTTACATATCCATTTACATACGGTTCTCTTTTCTCAATGTTTCTTCTCTTACCCAGCCCTGTAAAACTTGTACATGGGACAATGTGTTGGATTTATTCTTTGTCGTCCTAGACAACAGAACGCCAAGAGTAAGCTTTATTCGATCAATCTTTATTATTTATAAATCAAGACAACCCTACAACGTACGCGTTTCGGGCTGTTGGCCCTCGTCAGCGTGGTGCAGGCTGTATTTCAACGAGCAAAAAAGGCTTCCTGAGAAATCAATAAATGGGTATTTAAGGCATTGTTTGTGTCGTACGTTGATATAGCGAATGAAAATATTAAGACTCGAATGTATCTTTCACACATAAATCAAATTTCCACTGTCCTTACGTTGATATGTAAAATATTCATGTATTGTTCTGATAGTTCCTGTGGTATAGGTGCGTGGGTTGAAGAGGGCGGTTGGTGAAAAGCAAAAATGGCCGATCGAAGATGTTGTACCGGGTCTTGTCAAATATTTGCTAATCTTTTCGCCTCAAGAATTCTTCAGGGAGCTGTCGACCGGGATCAATACCCACTCGGTCAACTTGTATGATGGTCCTTCCAACCTTTCTCAAGGTCGCTAACTTGTATGATGGTTCTTTCTCAAGGTCGCTAACTTGTATGATGTTTTTTTCTCAAGGTCGCTAACTTGTTTGATGGTTCTTTCTCAAGGTCGATAACTTGTATGATGGTTCTTTCTCAAGGTCGCTAACTTGTATGATGATTCTTTCTCAAGGTCGCTAACTTGTATGATGGTTCTTTCTCAAGGTCACCAACAAATTGCTACTCTTTCTTTAATACATTCAAATGTTTAATAATGTGTTTAAATGAATTATGTTTGTGTTTATGAGGAAATCAAAATCTCCAATTGTATAGATGGGATATTTTGCCGGGAGGATATTAATAAATAAATAAATATAAAGGTCACCTCTCTTCCGTCAAAATAGACGTCAAACCTAGACACCCACAATTGACCGTCGCCGCAACTAACGGACTCAGGTCGGTAACAAAGCCACAACACCAGCTTTGTCCAACTGAGAAGCGTCTACCTAAAGACCATGGTTTCAGGCAAATGGCCTTTGACTGATCCCTATACTAACGAGGGCCATTAGCTCGAAACCATGTTCTCTAGGTGGACGCTTCTCAGTTTACCAAAGCTGGTGTTGTGGCTTTGTTACCGACCTGAGGCTGCTAGTTTGTGGTGATGGTCAATAGATGGTGTCTGGTTTTGACGGATAGGTGACCTTTGTCTTTCTAACTGTACTTACTTATTTTATTATCTCTAGTACACGTGAAACATATCATGCTGATCATTTATTTTCATTTTATTTAACAGTTGGGAGAGACACGCCATATCCACAATTAGGATAATTGCGTGTATATCTTACACTAGCCGAATGACCCGGGCAACGCCCGAGTTTTACCCGATTAAATGCTTTATTCATTGGCGCCGTGGATGTCATTCTTGTATAATATATAAATGAGTTTTTAAAATTGTAAAAAAAAAAAAGAAAAAAATGCATCAGACGGGAATCGAACCCGGGCCGCCCGCGTGGCTGGCGAGCATTCTACCACTGAACCACCGATGGTTATGAGAAATGGCCATATTTGGGTATTTATTCCATTTACAAAAGCAAACGGTGACAGAATTGATTAAGAAAGAATTGATTATGACGCTGATAACTGTATATATTACATTGTATACAATTAACACCATTGAACATTAGGAATCATGAAAATTAAACGTTTGATGTCAAATTTTGCATATAGCAATTAGAAATAGTAGCTTGAAATATGTACAGTCAACACTTTCGCCTTGAAATATACATCCTGCAGAATCTATTAAACTTAATGTATTTGTCTTTATTGCAAGCAACTTGTTTTGTATTAGTCAGGTAAAGTTGGTTTTCTTCCTTTAGATATAAGATAGATTATGATATAATGGTGAGTAGTAGTTGGTGACTGCTTGTACTGTACTCTAAGTACATATTTGGAATAGGTAAAAATAATTTTGTACTATTTATATATATAACTAGCCGAATGGACCCGGGCAACGCCCGGGTTTTACCCGATTAAATGCTTTTATTCAAATACTATTCGTTACAATTATAAATTGGCGCCGTGGATGTCATTCTTGTATAATATATAAATGAGTTTTAAAAATTGTAAAAAAAAAAAAGAAAAAAATGCATCGGACGGGAATCGAACCCGGGCCGCCCGCGTGGCAGGTGAGCATTCTATCACTGAACCACCGATGGTTATGAGAAATGGCCATATTTGGGTATTTATTCCATTCACAAAAGCAAACGGTGACAGAATTGATTAAGAAAGAATTGATTATGACGCCGATAACTGTATATATTAATATATATCTATGAGTATCATTAAAAATTAATCCTAATTTCTATTTCACAAAATTATCATATTATTAATGATTTTATATTCTTTAAAAAATCTATGAGTTACTTGTGCCATCAACTCTCATTTTTCATATTGGAAAAACTTTTTAATATTTCCTTATTGTGAGTAAGTGAGGTATTTTAAATTTCAAATATTTATGCTAAATTATGGGGGAATAAATATACTTTATAAATTGTGTTTAATATTTCATTTTTTAAATTATCTTTTTTTTTGCCTTTTCCTCTTGGTTTTGATCGATATAGCTAACTTTTTATCTCTCGCCGCTATATAATTTGTTTTGAAAGTCTCGAAATTGTTTTAATAAACTGTTTTTAATTTTTTTAAAGTTTGATATATTTTGTTTATAAAATGGATTTTTTACTTATTATTTGCTTTTATTTTTTATAATCTAGCTGTAGAGATTTGGATTTGATACAACATAGTATAGTATATATGAAATGAAAGGATTTAAAAGCACGAATGTTTCTTTTATACATAATACATACTTCTACTGTCCTTACTGCGATGAAAAAAATATATTGGGAGGGCTTGGCTCATCAGTGGTGAATTCTCCCAGCGGTTTCGCCAATTAAATCTACCAGACCGCTTCTCAGAGCTCTAATACTGTATTGGACGATTCTGCTTATATACGCAGCACTGAAGGATGGAATCTCAGAAATGGTTTTCAAGAAAACTATGGACATAAGCTTATAGGACAGTAGAATTACATTCAAATATTTGCATCGAGCAATGCTCTTCCGCAAACAATAAAGACAAGGTCAGTTAGGAATAAATTATTATAGAAGAAACATTCGTGCTTTTAAATCCTTTCATTTTATATGTATAGACTAGACGAATGGCCCGGGCAACGCCCGGGTTTTACCCGAGTGCGAATATATTTTAAAAACGTTGTCTTGGGTGGTCGCTATAGACAGGGTGGTCTGTATAGACAGGTGTATGTATCACACAGCCGATAACAGGGTTGTCTAGAGTGGCCGCTATAGACAGGGTGGTCTGTATAGACAGGTGTATGTATCACACTGCTGATAACAGGGTTGCCTAAAGTGACCGCTATAGACAGGGTGGTCTGTATAGACAGGTGAATGTAACACACTGATGATAACAGGGTTGCCTAAAGTGACCGCTATAGTCAGGGTGGTCTGTATAGACAGGTGGATGTATCACACAGCTGATAACAGGGTTGTCTAGAGTGGCCGCTATAGACAGGTGTATGTATCGCACAGCTGATAACAGGGTTATCTAGAATGGCCGCTATAAACAGGGTGGTCTGTATAGACAGGTGGATGTATCACAGCTGATAACAGGGTTGTCTAGAGTGGTCGCTATCGTCAGGGTGGTCAGTATAGACAGGTGGATGTAACACACTGCTGATTACAGGGTTGCCTAAAGTGACCGCTATAGGCAGGGTGGTCTGTATAGACAGGTGGATGTAACACACTGCTGATAACAGGGTTGTCTAGAGGGGGGCAGGGAGGACACTTGTTCGCCGGCAGCCAATGGGCGCGCATTCTATCCGTGAGCTTCAGACAGAATAAGGCAATTATATATATGGATGGCGCGTTGTTGATTTGTGTTAATTTATGCGTAACTGACCTTGTCTTTATTGTTTGCGGAAGAGCATTGCTCGATGCATATATTTAAATGTAATTATACTGTCCTATAAGCTTATGTCCATAGTCTTCTTGAAAACCGTTTCTGAGATTCCACCCTTCAGTGCTGCATATATAAGCAGAATCGTCCAATACATTATTAGAGCTCTGAGAAGCGGTCTGGTGGATTAAATTGGCGAAACCGCTGGGAGGGTTCACCACTGATGAGCCAAGCCCTTCCAATATATTTTTCATCACAGTAAGGACAGTAGAAGTTTGTATTATGTATAAAAGAAACATTCGTGCTTTTAAATCCTTTCAGTTTATATGTATAGATGGCGCGTTATTGCTTTGTGTTAATAGTATAGTATACTTATTTAAAAATTTAAGGAAATGGAAAGTATTTGATATAGCCGATTGTCTTATTATTATTATTATTATTTTTTTTTTTTTTGGAAGGAGACTGAGGCACAATTTTGTTCACGTGTGTCTTCAATAAAGGTCACTGTTTATTACTTGGTTTCACTAGTTTAATCTACCAGACCGCTTCTTTGAGCTCTAATACTGTATTGGACAATTCTGCTTATATATTCTACATTTTAATTAAATAGGCATATATTGGATCAAAATATCATTTATTTTACCAATATTTCAGTTGGCTGAACATCAACCTTTATCAAGGTGTTATAACATATTAATATGTATAATACAATATAATTCGGCTTATAATTGTAGAACGACATTTGAAAATTATCCCGCATGTGTTTCTTTTGCACGAAAAGTCGAAATTTATTTTTTAAAGAGAAATAATGATTATTTCTATCATTAGAGATGAAGTATGAAGTATGAAAGTATTCAGTATTCATTCTTTCATACTTCATCCCTAAGGTTAGAAATAATCGTTATTTCTCCCCTTAAAATAAATTTCGATTTTTCGTTTAAAAGAAACACATGCGGAATAATTTTCAAATGTCGTTCTACCTATTAATATGTGTCAAATACGTTTGAAAATGTTAGCATTTTTATAAGTTGTTTGTCATAGATTAATATTTTTATATTTTTGACTAGATGACCGGGTTACTTTATATGTATATATTTGGTTTTTGAAATGATGTAAGTTAGTTAGTTATGAAAGGAATTAAAAGTGTTAATTTCTTGGAGGTGTTGGTGAATACTCTGCTCGATGGTAGAATAGGGAAGTCTTAGCTCACAACAAAAAAAAGTTGGCGTTCAGCCAACTGAAATATTGGTAAAATAAATGATATTTTGATCCAATATATGCCTTTTTAATTAAAGATTTATTTATGGATTGCTCTTTTACAATATTATACAATACGTTACACTGAAGGGTGGAATCTTAGAAATGGTTTTCAAGCAAACTATGGATTTAAGATTTTAGGACAGTAGATTTCTCTTACCTAGCTACATTTCTATGTGAGTGTTGTAATGTGTATGAGTTGTCTGAACAAACTCGCTACGACTTACAAGCTGAACTGAATGTTTATTCAATCTAGCAATCTTCTTATATACAAGATAGAGATAAAAAGGAAATAATTTACATAAGTTTAAAACAATTGACAAATGGAATAATTTTGCATAGCCAACAATAGGTAACAATTATAACACTTAACAAAGGTTATTTACATATCACAACATGTTTCCCCTCTGGTACAACAATTAAAGAATGTCACGAATCTAGACAACCATCAACAATCAGATCAGGCAAATCAAAAGGCGGTTGACATGCCTCCCCTCTGTTTAAAAACCAAATCTTTGTGGTTTTCTTAACTCTCTTCCAAACCTTGAAAACCGGGGCCTTCCGGATGGTTCTGGTGCAATCCCAGCGGATGTATTCGCGCCTTCCCTCTGGTCAATATTGGTCTCTTCACTTGACCGCTGTATCGGGGCTGTGGATGACTCGCCCATCGTTGGACTGTAGCACTGCGGATGTTGAGCTTCTGGGGAGGCGGTAATTGGTTCTGAAGACAACTGGCTTTTCTCGTAGCCTCCATCCCTTGGCCTAATAAATTGTTGATTTCTTATCAACCTATTTCCCGATGGTGTCACAACTTCAAAGCTCTGAGGAGAATCAGCCTGCGCTGAAATCTTCACCGGTGTCCATGTCTCCCTTGGATGTATTTGACACCATGCATCCTCTCCTACATTGACCTTGGGATAGCTTTTACTAATTCTGTCATACTGCTCTTTCATTGAGCTCTGTCTTTTTCTTTTGGCATTCTCTATACTTCTCCAATTAGTTTGATAGGGTCTATATAGCGGTGTAATTCTGGGGATCTGACATCGAAGGCTCCTCGATAAACATAACTGTGCGGGTGACGGTAGGTCATTTTTTGGTGTATTTCTATATGCCAGAATAGCCAGATATGGGTCGGACCCTTCATCTCTACATTTGATTAGTTGATTTTTTATTGTTTGAATGTTTCTCTCGGCCAGACCATTAGATCTATGAAGGTGTGGACTTGAAAATAGCTGTTTTATACCCCATCTTATACAGAAGTCAGTCATAATCTCTGAGCGAAACGGTGGTCCATTGTCGGACATCATGGTTTCCGGAATCCCGAATCGTGCAAATGTTTCTCTCAATTTATTTTTTACATTAATCGCCGTAGGTGGGTCCAATGTAAATACCTCCGGGTAGCCACTATATCTGTCGACCACTAACAAATGGGGCTTTTTCTGAATATAAAATATGTCCAATGATACTGTCTGCCATGGATAATCTGGAACTGGGAAAGGTTTTAACGGCTGCCGTATTTTTGATTTCTGATGTTTTTGACAAATTTCACAATTTTTTACTTTTTCAGCAATGTCGATGGACATTCTCGGCCAAAATAAAGATTCTCGCGCCAAACCCTGAATTGCAGATATCCCTTGGTGCGATTGGTGCAACAAATTAAGCATAGCATTCCTTTGTGTCTTCGGAATCACTATGGCCGATCCTATACATAATAGATCATTCCATAAGTACAAACGGTGTCTGAAATCGAAAAATATTTTGGCATCTTCATCGACGTCTTTTTTGCATATAGGCCATCCCTCAATCACATAATCGATTACTTTAACCAAAGCAGGATCCTCTCGGGTATCTTTCTGCATCGCTACCAGTTTTTCGTCCGAGATATTAACACGTACCATCTTGACCATTCTTTTGTCTTCAAGAAAAGGCGTTGGTAGTTCGTCCATGGGGTGAGTATCCCTGGATAGGGTATCAGCCACAATCAAGTATTTTCCTGGTTTGTACTGCAATTTGAAGTCAAATGCTATAAGCTTCATTACTAATCTTTGTAGACGCGGTGATATATCACTCAGCGGTTTTTTGACTAGAGGCAATAAGGGCTGGTGATCCGTCTGGACAACGAAAGTGTGTCCTGACAATAGATATTCGAACTTTTTGCATCCATAATAAACACTCAATAACTCCTTCTCAATCTGAGAGTACTGTTTCTGCGAGTCGCTAAATGACGCGGATGCGAATGCTAGAGGTCGATCTTCCTGTAGCAGAGCAGCTCCCATTGCATCTTTGCTGGCATCACACTGCAAAATCAGCATCTTGCTTTTGTCAAAATGTGCCAACGAAGGAGCATTCCTCACGCATTCCTTAATATGATCGAATTCCCCATCCTGTTTAGGCCCCCAATGCCAGACAGCATTCTTTCTTAAGATTCCTCTTATATTGGATGTGGACGCAGCTAAGTTTGGAATGAATTTTCCTAAGTAATTATAAAGACCCATGATTCTTTGCAGCGACTTTTTATCCTCTGGCCTTTTAAAGGTAATTAATTTATCAATCTTATTTGGCTCTGGATCAATTCCATTTTGTGATATCACATGGCCCAAGAAACGAACTTTCGTTAGACATATTTGAGCCTTTGTTAAATCAAATTTGATATTTTTTTCTTTTGCTTTTTCTAGAATTCCCTTTAATTTTTTATTGTGCTCTTGAATGGTATCCGCATATATCAGCAAATCGTCTACATATGTAATATTTTGAAAGCTATCCCTAAAGATATTCGTCATTTTCTCAACAAAAATTTGTGCCGATATTTTCAAACCAAATGGCAATCGGTTATATCTGAATTTGCCAAATGGCGTGGTCATCACCAACAGATCTCTGCATTCCTTTGCAACCGGAATATGCCGATAGGCTGATTTCACGTCTAACACGGTATAATACTTAGCTTTGGGTATCTCGTGCAATAGTTCAGCTGGAGCCGGAGTCTGGAAATGTCTTCCCACAAGAGCCTCATTTAATTTCCGAGGATCCAGGCATATTCTGATTTGACCAGATTTTTTTTTTACAACGACCATAGGATGAGACCACTCTGTTTCATGATATATTTTTGTTACGATTCCTTGCTTCACCATCTTTTCCAATTCAGACTGAACTTCGGCTCCGAGGCTTGTTGGGATGCGCCTGGGAGGGACTTGCACAGGAGAATATTCAGGCTTTGTGTAAATCTTACATTCCGAGTTGATTAATCCTACTCCTTGAAATACTTCGTGGTATTGTTCGAGGATTTTTTGAGTTTCAGAACACAATTTCATTTCATCCGTGTTTATATGATTGATTCGCCTCAAGATTTCAAGCTTCTCGCAAGTATCGCCCGTGATAAGTGTCTGCGCTTCTACATCGGCTACGATAAATTCAAACATTCCTTTCTTTTCACCATATTGGCATAGCACATTGCATTTGCCGACGATAGGTAATTCTGTATTTCCATATGCGAACGCCTTTAATGACGTGGGTCTGATTTCTGGTCTTGATGGCCATTGGTTTTTCCGCATGCATTACATTTCTTCCCATATGCTGGACACTTTCCATACTTGTGTCGTTGTCCACACCACTTACATGGTTCTATTATTCTTTCTCTTCTCGGGTTTATACCGCTTGGTCCTGCTTCTGCATTTTCCATTCGAATTGTATCTTTCACCCAATTACGTTTTTCAATTTTTTCAATCATTTTTTGCTCATTCAACGATGCTACTTGTGAACATGTTGACTCGGAGATCACAGCTATCGAAATTGCCCTTGGTAGTGTCAACTGTGGATCTTCTAACAATTTTCTTTTCACTTCTCGGTCAAGTATTCCAATTATAAGGCGATCCCTTATGAGAGATTCTGTTAAATTCTCGAATTCACATTCTTGTGCCAGATGCTTTAATTCTGTGACGAATTCCATGATTCCCTGCTTTTCCTTTTGTACACAGGTAAAAAATGCATTTCTCCTTTGAATCGTATTTTTGAAGGGCTTAAAATGGTTCGTAAGCATATCAAGCATTTCCTTTACATTTGGGTAGGTATCATTTTCACTTATGTGAAATGTTTTGTATATCATCACTGTTTTCTCACCAGCAATATGCTTCAAAATTGCTCGCTGACGCACCAGCGGCATGCTTTCTAAATTTACCGCTATTGCAAAAATTTCAAACGACTCTCTCCAGGTTTCCCATTTTTTCTCGTTGCTGTACGGGACAAATTCCGCCGGCGGCTTGATTCCTTCCATTCTACTCAATGTTGAATTAATCTGTTTTAATTCGATACTTTTGTCGACTGCACCATGTTGTAATGTGTATGAGTTGTCTGAACAAACTCGCTACGACTTACAAGCTGAACTGAATGTTTATTCAATCTAGCAATCTTCTTATATACAAGATAGAGATAAAAAGGAAATAATTTACATAAGTTTAAAACAATTGACAAATGGAATAATTTTGCATAGCCAACAATAGGTAACAATTATAACACTTAACAAAGGTTATTTACATATCACAACAGTGAGCTGTGACCCACAGATTGCAAATTATGCTGTTACTGACATGGATCATCTTGTGTATTTCGGTCAAAGTTTCTCTTAGCTTCTTGGTCTCTTGTGGCTTTACGTCATTTTATTGTGGCGTGAAGAGCGGTTTTGCTGTCTTAGCGTCTTTAGGGACATGGTCTTCTAGGAAGGAAATCTTGGCTTTGAAACGGCGGTGGAATCCTGGAGCCAGTAACGACAAAATATAATAAACAGATTTCAAGGACTTATTGACTATCTTCAGTTTGTCTTTCCTAATCTATCCAGCATACAAATGTCAGGTAGAAAATAAGAGAAGACAAACGTAGAAGAATACGACAGGTGTTGATCCAATACAGTATTAGAGCTCTGAACCTCTAGGCAGGTTTTTTTGAAGGTTATTATTCTGTTTGTGATGTTTATAGGAGTTTCCCCTTTATATATATAGAAAGTTTTTTTTAACTTTGAATATAAATGGGGAAAAAAACATTTTTCATGTTGGAATTATATGTGCAATTGGATAATCTTTTTAATTACAATGTACAACAACAAACATTGTGTAAGCTAGGAAAAGGCATCTCTTGATTGTGCTAATGATATTATATATATATATATATATATATATATATATATGCATAGGGCGCTTCTCCCGACAAAATAGACGTCAAACCCTTACGCCATCTATTGACCGTCGCCGCAAACTAGCGGCCTCAGGTCGGTTACAAAGCCACAACACCAGCTTTGGCAAATTGAGAAGCGTCCACCTAGAGACCATGGTTTCATGACCATTATCCCGAAACCATGGTCTCTAGGTGGACGCTTCTCAATTTGCCAAAGCTGGTGTTGTGGCTTTGTTATTTCCTCCCTGAAAATGTTCCATATATTTATATATATATATATATGTTATATAAAAAAATATGTTTTTCAAATATATTTCATAGATAAAATACTCTGCTAAATCGACCACCAGAAGTCGCCGTTTTCTCTATAAAAACTCGTTGTTGTTGTTTCCCGATGGCCGACTCAAACCTTTTGTACATTATGTAAATAAGTTATTCATTTTTTTATGCTTACGCCTTAAGCCAGGCAGTACTTTTATCAAATTATGTTCTTTTTATATATCTCATAAGCTCAATTAAAGCAATTTCTAATCTTTACTATTTTTATTATTTTACTTTCAAGATTTTCGCCACGACTGTATTACCAATATCATTTAGTCCTAAAAAAAACAAGCACACAAATAATTCCATAGCATAATCCTCAAGATAATTCCAAAATACAACAGAATTCTCATTCATCTTTATTTATAACATATATATAGTTTATTCGAATACTATTTCTAAGATTCCACCCTTCAATGTAGCATATATAAAAGAAGAATGATTCAATACAGTATTAGAGCTCTGAAGAAACTGTCTGGTAGATTAAATTGGTGAAACCACTGGAAGGGTTCACCACTGATGAACTAAGCTCTTCCAATATTCTTTCATCGCAGTAAGGATAGTAGAAGTTTGATTTATTTGTGAAAAGAAACATTCGCGTCTTAATGTCTTCATTCGTTATATATAAATGGCGTGTTATTGATTTGTATTAATTTTATTTTGTTCAAAACAATTGTCAACTTTTAACATCAAATATTAGAGAGAAAATAGGAGAGAATTATGCTAGGCAACAAACTATTTGGATTGTTGAAATCAAAAAGCGAAAGTTTTGAGATTTTTTTTGTTTGTTTTTAACTTCAACTGTGTTCCAGGTAAGCTCTTTTTTAATATATAAATATATAAAATATTATTTTGAGGAGAAATAACGATTATTTCTAACCTTAGGGATGAGGTATGAAAGGATGAATTGTGAAGAGTAATAATGAACGGAAAAATAAAAGTGTACAGGGAATCGAACCCACAGTGTTCCGCTTACTGGGCAGATACCATGTCCACTAGGCTAACCTAGACATATTTTTCCGTTCATCATTACTCTTTACAATTCATCCTTTCATACTTCATTCCTAAGGTTAGAAATAATCGTTATTTCTCCTTAAAATAAATTTCGATTTTTCGTTCAAAAGAAACACATGCGGGATAATTTTCAAATGTCGTTTTACAATCATAAGCCGTATTATATTGTATTATATAAAATATTAATAAACTATTTGATTATATAATTTAAAAAACTATCCTTCCATAAATTTATTGCCCAAACTTCAATAAATAAATGAATATCAAAGTTGACTGAAGCATATTTTACTTAGAAATTTTCTTTTTTGTTATTCAAGGTCTCTCTCGATACTGGTTATTTATTGAATAAGTTGATAAAGTTTTCCAATAAATATTTGATTAATATAGCGATCCTATCATATA
Source organism: Cordylochernes scorpioides (assembly GCA_030710605.1). Lineage (NCBI taxonomy): Eukaryota > Metazoa > Arthropoda > Arachnida > Pseudoscorpiones > Chernetidae > Cordylochernes > Cordylochernes scorpioides. Next base: position 87,664,802 of record CP092869.1, read on the forward strand.
TTTTCTATATTATTTATTATGAGAAATAGACTTACGATATATTAATAATATATACAACGTCATTTTTACCCCCTTTATCAATCATGTATATACAATCCGGTCATATTCCATTAGTGTTTTTATCGTGTTTCTTGTTGTCGTGTCCAATGAAAAGCTTCAGATGTCTCCATACATCTCTATCACAGCAGTCGTTCTCTATCTTGGGTGTGTAAAGCTGCTGTTCTGGGTCCATGTCAATTTTCTGTTTTTGTTGTTGTCGTGTCCAATGAAGAGCCTCAGATGTCTCCATACATCTCTATCACAGCAGTCGTTCTCTATCTTGGGTGTGTAAAGCTACTGTTCTGGGTCCATGTCAATTTTTTGGTATTGTTGTCATGTTCAATGAAGAGCTTCAGATGTCTCCATACATCTCTATCACAGCAGCAGCAATGCCCACTATCTTGGGTGTGTGAAGCTGCTGTTCTGGGTCCATGTCAATATTATGTTGTTGTTGTCGTGTCCAATGAAGAGCCTCAGATGTCTCCATGCATCTCTATCACAGCAGTCGTTCTCTATATTGGGTGTGTGAATCTGCTGTTCTGGGTCCATGTCAATTTTCTGTTGTTGTTGTTGTTGTTGTTGTTGTGTCCAATGAAGAACCTCAGATGTCTCCATACATCCCTATCACAGCATCAGCAATGTCCACTATCTTGGGTGTGTAAAGCTGCTGTTCTGGGTCCATGTCAATTTTCTGTTGTTGTCGTCGTGTCCAATGAAGAGTCTCAGATGTCTCCATACATCTCTATCACAGCAGTCGTTCTCTATCTTGGGTGTGTAAAGCTGCTGCTCTGGGTCCATGTCAATTTTTTGCAAGGCTGCGGCCATTGCTGGGCGTGAGAATATGTGAGTAGGTGTTAGTTCCACACCAGGACAGTTGTTACATGTCCTATAGGTTCTTGTGCCCTCTGGATATATTGTCATTCCTTTAGAGTGTTAGTTTTTCTATTGAATATAGAGATATGATATATGCTGGAGATATACTAAAAACATCATATCTTTACTACCAGGTTAGTTGGCGACTTCTAAAAGCTCCAAGAATTCTATATCCGCCCAAACAAGATAGGCTGGTTCTTTATTAAATACTAGCGAATGTACCCCCCCGGCTTCGCTCGGTTTTTACCCGAGTAAAGGTTAACCTAACGAACATATGTTAAAACGATTCTAGCAAATATCTAATCCCTACTGAATCTATACTTGTCAAGATAACTATTAGAGAATTCGAAACTATTATAAACACGTATAATTCTTTTTAAAAATTAAACAATTTTCTACTGTCCTTACTACAATTGAAAAATTAATGAGAGGGCCTGGCTCTTTAGTGGTGAACCCTCACAGCGGTTTCGGCAGTTTACGAGTATTCTATAAATACCGCATTTATATTGTATTTCACGATTTTCCTTTTATAGTGATACTGTTCCTAGACTCTTGGAATGGGTATTTTAGATGAACTATGGACATAAGCTTTGAAGACAGTAGAATTACATATAATTATAAATATATAATACAATATAATGCGGCTTATGATTGTAAAACGGCATTTGAAAATTATCCCGCATGTGTTTCTTTTAAACGAAAAATCGAAATTTATTTTAAGGAGAAATAACGATTATTTCTAACCTTAGCGATGAAGTATGAAAGGATGAATTGTGAAGAGTAATGATAAAGGTAGCCTAGTGGACATGGGCATCTGCCCGGTAAGCGGAACACTGTGGGTTTGATTCCCATCCCTGGACACTTTATTTTTCCGTTTATTATTACTCTTCACAATTCATACTTCATCACTAAGGTTAGAAATAATCGTTATTTCTCCTTAAAATAAATTTCAAATTTTCGTTCAAAATAAACACATGCGGGATAATTTTCAAATGTCGTTTTAGAAATATATACTATTGTGTGTGTAACAAAGTATTTATTAATTTTATTATTTTTATTAACAGAGTGGCCATTTTTATGTTTATATCTTGCTACTCTGTAAATTTCCTTCGTGGCTTATTTTTTGTTTAACCTTCTTAGTTTGTTTTTGTCTGAAATAAATTGTTGTCTCTTCCTGAAGTTTTTGTCTTCCCTAATTTTTTCACTTGGCAATATGTTCTGAGCAATTGCTCTTCCGAAAACATCAAATTGTATCTTTTATTAGAACATTTATATTATGATGTATTAGCATTTATATCTGAAATACCATGGTAGTTGGCGATTTCTGTAGTCTCCAGGAATCTGTGTGGGAAATCTAAATAAGTAATATATTTACTGAGATAAATATTAATTCTCTATTCCTCCAAACAAGATATGCTTATCTTTTTCAAATATAATGAAAGGAGAAAGATAAGCAGTTGTCTTGAATATTTAACGATTCCTTATTCCAAGAAAGGATTATAAGGCAATTGCACTCCATCTATATATGATAAATGAAACTATTAAGCGTGAATGGTTCATTTACTAATAAAAACGAATTTCTTACTGTCATTATTTGAGATGAAAATTAGTGGGAAGATTTGGTTCATCGGTGAGGAACACTCACAGCGGTTTCGCCTATGATTATATATAGATGGCGCGTTATTGCTTTCTTTTTATTTTATTTTTATTATTCCTAGTATACGTAGTGCAGTCCATGGTAATATGGTAGGTATTTAGAGACTGCTTTTACTGTAAGTGTACTACATGTCTACATTTGTGAAAAGCAGTTCGACTTTTTCACTTAAAAATGTGCCAGAGCTTCGTTTGGTTACTTGCACTCGCTGGTGGTGTTGAACTTTTACAAGAATTAGCCGTTTGGGATTTCTTTTTTTATTATTATTAGAAAAAAATGCCCAATGCGGGATTCGAACCCCGTTCGTAGTGGCCGAAAACCAATGGTTAAAGATAGGAACACGGCTACTACCTCCGCCACCTGTAGCACACCGCGGGGTAAAAGACAGAAACACGGCTACTACCTCCGCCACCTGTAGCACACCGCGGGGTTAAAGACAGGAACACGGCTACTACCTCCGCCACCTGTATCACACCGCCGGGTAAAAGACAGTAACACGGCTACTACCTCCGCCACCTGTAGCACACCGCGGGGTTAAAGACAGGAACACGGCTACTACCTCCGCCACCTGTAGCACACCGCGGGGTAAAAGACAGGAACACGGCTACTACCTCCGCCACCTGTAGCACACCGCGGGGTAAAAGACAGGAACACGGCTACTACCTCCGCCACCTGTAGCACACCGCGGGGTAAAAGACAGGAACACGGCTACTACCTACGCCACCTGTAGCACACCGCGGGGTAAAAGACAGGAACACGGCTACTACCTCCGCCACCTGTAGCACACCGCGGGGTAAAAGACAGGAACACGGCTACTACCTCCGCCACCTGTAGCACACCGCGGGGTAAAAGACAGGAACACGGCTACTACCTCAGCCACCTGTAGCGCACGCCACCTGTAGCACACCGCGGGGTAAAAGACAGGAACACGGCTACTACCTCAGCCACCTGTAGCGCACGCCACCTGTAGCGCACGCCACCTGTAGCACACCGCGGGGTAAAAGACAGGAACACGGCTACTACCTCCGCCACCTGTAGCACACCGCGGGGCAATAGACAGGAACACGGCTACTACCTCCGCCACCTGTAGCACACCACTGGGTAATAGACAGGAACACGGCTACTACCTCCGCCACCTGTAGCACACCGCGGGGTAAAAGACAGGAACACGGCTACTACCTCCGCCACCTGTAGCACACCGCGGGGTAAAAGACAGGAACACGGCTACTACCTCCGCCACCTGTAGCACACCGCGGGGTTAAAGACAGGAACACGGCTACCTCCTCCGCCACCTGTAGGACACCGCGGGGTTAAAGACAGGAACACGGCTACTACCTCCGCCACCTGTAGCACACCGCGGGGTTAAAGACAGGAACACGGCTACTACCTCCGCCACCTGTAGAACACCGCGGGGTAAAAGACAGGAACACGGCTACTACGTCCGCCACCTGTAGCACACCGCGGGGTAATAGACAGGAACACGGCAACTACCTCCGCCACCTGTAGCACACCGCCGGGTAAAAGACAGGAACACGGCTAATACGCTAATACGTCCGCCACCTGTAGCACACCGCGGGGTAAAAGACAGGAACACGGCTACTACCTCCGCCACCTGTAGCACACCGCGGGGTAAAAGACAGGAACACGGCTACTACCTCCGCCACCTGTGGCACACCGCGGGGTTAAAGACAGGAACACGGCTACTACGTCCGCCACCTGTAGCACACCGCCGGGTAATAGACAGGAACACGGCTACTACCTCCGCCACCTGTAGCACACCGCCGGGTAAAAGACAGGAACACGGCTAATACGCTAATACGTCCGCCACCTGTAGCACACCGCGGGGTAAAAGACAGGAACACGGCTACTACCTCCGCCACCTGTAGCACACCGCCGGGTAAAAGACAGGAACACGGCTACCTCCTCCGCCACCTGTAGAACACCGCGGGGTAAAAGACAGGAACACGGCTACTACGTCCGCCACCTGTAGCACACCGCGGGGTAATAGACAGGAACACGGCTACTACCTCCGCCACCTGTAGCACACCGCCGGGTAAAAGACAGGAACACGGCTAATACGCTAATACGTCCGCCACCTGTAGCACACCGCGGGGTAAAAGACAGGAACACGGCTACTACCTCCGCCACCTGTAGCACACCGCGGGGTAAAAGACAGGAACACGGCTACTACCTCCGCCACCTGTAGCACACCGCCGGGTTAAAGACAGGAACACGGCTGCTACCTCCGCCACCTGTAGCACACCGCGGGGTAATAGACAGGAACACGGCTACTACCTCCGCCACCTGTAGCACACCGCGGGGTAATAGACAGGAACACGGCTACTACCTCCGCCACCTGTAGCACACCGCGGGGTAAAAGACAGGAACACGGCTACTACCTCCGCCACCTGTAGCACACCGCGGGGGTAAAAGACAGGAACACGGCTACCTCCTCCGCCACCTGTAGGACACCGCGGGGTTAAAGACAGGAACACGGCTACTACCTCCGCCACCTGTAGCACACCGCGGGGTAAAAGACAGGAACACGGTTACTACGTCCGCCACCTGTAGCACACCGCGGGGTAATAGACAGGAACACGGCTACTACCTCCGCCACCTGTAGCACACCGCGGGGTAAAAGACAGGAACACGGCTACTACCTCCGCCACCTGTAGCACACCGCCGGGTTAAAGACAGGAACACGGCTACTACCTCCGCCACCTGTAGCACACCGCCGGGTTGAAGACAGGAACACGGCTACTACCTCCGCCACCTGTAGTACACCGCGGGGTAATAGACAGGAACACGGCTACTACCTCCGCCACCTGTAGCACACCGCGGGGTAAAAGACAGGAACACGGCTACTACCTCCGCCACCTGTAGCACACCGCGGGGTAAAAGACAGGAACACGGCTACCTCCTCCGCCACCTGTAGCACACCGCGGGGTAAAAGACAGGAACACGGCTACTACCTCCGCCACCTGTAGCACACCGCGGGGTAAAAGACAAGAACACGGCTACTACCTCCGCCACCTGTAGCACACCGCGGGGTAAAAGACAGGAACACGGCTACTACCTCCGCCACCTGTAGCACACCGCGGGGTAAAAGACAGGAACACGGCTACCTCCTCCGCCACCTGTAGCACACCGCGGGGTAAAAGACAGGAACACGGCTACTACCTCCGCCACCTGTAGCACACCGCGGGGTAAAAGACAAGAACACGGCTACTACCTCCGCCACCTGTTGCACACCGCCGGGTTGAAGACAGGAACACGGCTACTACCTCCGCCACCTGTAGCACACCGCGGGGTAATAGACAGGAACACGGCTACTACCTCCGCCACCTCTAGCACACCGCGGGGTAATAGACAGGAACACGGCTACTACCTCCGCCACCTGTAGCACACCGCGGGGTAAAAGACAGGAACATGGCTACTACCTACGCCACCTGTAGCACACCGCCGGGTTAAAGACAGGAACACGGCTACTACCTCCGCCACCTGTAGCACACCGCGGGGTAATAGACAGGAACACGGCTACTACCTCCGCCACCTGTAGCACACCGCGGGGTAAAAGACAGGAACACGGCTACTACCTCCGCCACCTGTAGCACACCGCGGGGTAAAAGACAGGAACATGGCTACTACCTACGCCACCTGTAGCACACCGCCGGGTTAAAGACAGGAACACGGCTACTACCTCCGCCACCTGTAGCACACCGCGGGGTAATAGACAGGAACACGGCTACTACCTCCGCCACCTGTAGTACACCGCGGGGTAATAGACAGGAACACGGCTACTACCTCCGCCACCTGTAGCACACCGCGGGGTAAAAGACAGGAACACGGCTACCTCCTCCGCCACCTGTAGCACACCGCGGGGTAAAAGACAGGAACACGGCTACTACCTCCGCCACCTGTAGCACACCGCGGGGTAAAAGACAGGAACACGGCTACCTCCTCCGCCACCTGTAGTACACCGCGGGGTAAAAGACAGGAACACGGCTACTACCTCCGCCACCTGTAGCACACCGCGGGGTAAAAGACAGGAACACGGCTACCTCCTCCGCCACCTGTAGCACACCGCGGGGTAAAAGACAGGAACACGGCTACTACCTCCGCCACCTGTAGCACACCGCGGGGTAAAAGACAAGAACACGGCTACTACCTCCGCCACCTGTAGCACACCGCGGGGTAAAAGACAGGAACACGGCTACTACCTCCGCCACCTGTAGCACACCGCGGGGTAAAAGACAGGAACACGGCTACCTCCTCCGCCACCTGTAGCACACCGCGGGGTAAAAGACAGGAACACGGCTACTACCTCCGCCACCTGTAGCACACCGCGGGGTAAAAGACAAGAACACGGCTACTACCTCCGCCACCTGTTGCACACCGCCGGGTTGAAGACAGGAACACGGCTACTACCTCCGCCACCTGTAGCACACCGCGGGGTAATAGACAGGAACACGGCTACTACCTCCGCCACCTCTAGCACACCGCGGGGTAATAGACAGGAACACGGCTACTACCTCCGCCACCTGTAGCACACCGCCGGGTTAAAGACAGGAACACGGCTACTACCTCCGCCACCTGTAGCACACCGCGGGGTAATAGACAGGAACACGGCTACTACCTCCGCCACCTGTAGTACACCGCGGGGTAATAGACAGGAACACGGCTACTACCTCCGCCACCTGTAGCACACCGCCGGGTTAAAGACAGGAACACGGCTACTACCACCGCCACCTGTAGCACACCGCGGGGTAAAAGACAGGAACACGGCTACCTCCTCCGCCACCTGTAGCACACCGCGGGGTAAAAGACAGGAACACGGCTACTACCTCCGCCACCTGTAGCACACCGCGGGGTAAAAGACAAGAACACGGCTACTACCTCCGCCACCTGTAGCACACCGCGGGGTAAAAGACAGGAACACGGCTACTACCTCCGCCACCTGTAGCACACCGCGGGGTAAAAGACAGGAACACGGCTACTACCTCCGCCACCTGTAGCACACCGCGGGGTAATAGACAGGAACACGGCTACTACCTCCGCCACCTGTAGCACACCGCGGGGTAAAAGCCAGGAACATGGCTATTACCTACGCCACCTGTAGCACACCGCCGGGTTAAAGACAGGAACACGGCTACTACCTCCGCCACCTGTAGCACACCGCCGGGTTGAAGACAGGAACACGGCTACTACCTCCGCCACCTGTAGCACACCGCGGGGTAATAGACAGGAACACGGCTACTACCTCCGCCACCTCTAGCACACCGCGGGGTAATAGACAGGAACACGGCTACTACCTCCGCCACCTGTAGCACACCGCCGGGTTAAAGACAGGAACACGGCTACTACCTCCGCCACCTGTAGCACACCGCGGGGTAATAGACAGGAACACGGCTACTACCTCCGCCACCTGTAGTACACCGCGGGGTAAAAGACAGGAACACGGCTACTACCTCCGCCACCTGTAGCACACCGCGGGGTAAAAGACAGGAACACGGCTACTACCTCCGCCACCTGTAGCACACCGCGGGGTAAAAGACAGGAACACGGCTACTACCTCCGCCACCTGTAGCACACCGCGGGGTTAAAGACAGGGGCACGGCTACTACCTCCGCCACCTGTAGCACACCGCCGGGTAAAAGACAGGAACACGGCTAATACGCTAATACGTCCGCCACCTGTAGCACACCGCGGGGTAAAAGACAGGAACACGGCTACTACCTCCGCCACCTGTAGCACACCGCGGGGTAAAAGACAGGAACACGGCTACTACCTCCGCCACCTGTAGCACACCGCCGGGTTAAAGACAGGAACACGGCTGCTACCTCCGCCACCTGTAGCACACCGCGGGGTAATAGACAGGAACACGGCTACTACCTCCGCCACCTTTAGCACACCGCGGGGTAAAAGACAGGAACACGGCTACCTCCTCCGCCACCTGTAGCACACCGCGGGGTAAAAGACAGGAACACGGCTACTACCTCCGCCACCTGTAGCACACCGCGGGGTAAAAGACAAGAACACGGCTACTACCTCCGCCACCTGTAGCACACCGCGGGGTAAAAGACAGGAACACGGCTACTACCTCCGCCACCTGTAGCACACCGCGGGGTAAAAGACAGGAACACGGCTACTACCTCCGCCACCTGTAGCGCACCGCGGGGTAAAAGACAGGAACACGGCTACTACCTACGCCACCTGTAGCACACCGCGGGGTAAAAGACAAGAACACGGCTACTACCTCCGCCACCTGTAGCACACCGCGGGGTAAAAGACAGGAACACGGCTACTACCTCCGCCACCTGTAGCACACCGCGGGGTAAAAGACAAGAACACGGCTACTACCTCCGCCACCTGTAGCACACCGCGGGGTAAAAGACAGGAACACGGCTACTACCTCCGCCACCTGTAGCACACCGCGGGGTAAAAGACAGGAACACGGCTACTACCTCCGCCACCTGTAGCACACCGCGGGGTAAAAGACAGGAACACGGCTACTACCTCCGCCACCTGTAGCACACCGCGGGGGTTAAAGACAGGGGCACGGCTACTACCTCCGCCACCTGTAGCACACCGCCGGGTAAAAGACAGGAACACACTAATACGCTAATACGTCCGCCACCTGTAGCACACCGCGGGGTAAAAGACAGGAACACGGCTACTACCTCCGCCACCTGTAGCACACCGCGGGGTAAAAGACAGGAACACGGCTACTACCTCCGCCACCTGTAGCACACCGCCGGGTTAAAGACAGGAACACGGCTGCTACCTCCGCCACCTGTAGCACACCGCGGGGTAATAGACAGGAACACGGCTACTACCTCCGCCACCTGTAGCACACCGCGGGGTAATAGACAGGAACACGGCTACTACCTCCGCCACCTGTAGTACACCGCGGGGTAATAGACAGGAACACGGCTACTACCTCCGCCACCTGTAGCACACCGCCGGGTTAAAGACAGGAACACGGCTACTACCACCGCCACCTGTAGCACACCGCGGGGTAAAAGACAGGAACACGGCTACCTCCTCCGCCACCTGTAGCACACCGCGGGGTAAAAGACAGGAACACGGCTACTACCTCCGCCACCTGTAGCACACCGCGGGGTAAAAGACAAGAACACGGCTACTACCTCCGCCACCTGTAGCACACCGCGGGGTAAAAGACAGGAACACGGCTACTACCTCCGCCACCTGTAGCACACCGCGGGGTAAAAGACAGGAACACGGCTACTACCTACGCCACCTGTAGCACACCGCCGGGTTAAAGACAGGAACACGGCTACTACCTCCGCCACCTGTAGCACACCGCCGGGTTGAAGACAGGAACACGGCTACTACCTCCGCCACCTGTAGCACACCGCGGGGTAATAGACAGGAACACGGCTACTACCTCCGCCACCTCTAGCACACCGCGGGGTAATAGACAGGAACACGGCTACTACCTCCGCCACCTGTAGCACACCGCCGGGTTAAAGACAGGAACACGGCTACTACCTCCGCCACCTGTAGCACACCGCGGGTTAATAGACAGGAACACGGCTACTACCTCCGCCACCTGTAGCACACCGCGGGTTAATAGACAGGAACACGGCTACTACCTCCGCCACCTGTAGCACACCGCGGGGTAAAAGACAGGAACACGGCTACTACCTCCGCCACCTGTAGCACACCGCGGGGTAAAAGACAGGAACACGGCTACTACCTCCGCCACCTGTAGCACACCGCGGGGTAAAAGACAGGAACACGGCTACTACCTCCGCCACCTTTAGCACACCGCGGGGTAAAAGACAGGAACACGGCTACCTCCTCCGCCACCTGTAGCACACCGCGGGGTAAAAGACAGGAACACGGCTACTACCTCCGCCACCTGTAGCACACCGCGGGGTAAAAGACAAGAACACGGCTACTACCTCCGCCACCTGTAGCACACCGCGGGGTAAAAGACAGGAACACGGCTACTACCTCCGCCACCTGTAGCACACCGCGGGTAAAAGACAGGAACACGGCTACTACCTCCGCCACCTGTAGCACACCGCGGGGTAAAAGACAGGAACACGGCTACTACCTACGCCACCTGTAGCACACCGCGGGTAAAAGACAAGAACACGGCTACTACCTCCGCCACCTGTAGCACACCGCGGGGTAAAAGACAGGAACACGGCTACTACCTCCGCCACCTGTAGCACACCGCGGGGTAAAAGACAAGAACACGGCTACTACCTCCGCCACCTGTAGCACACCGCGGGGTAAAAGACAGGAACACGGCTACTACCTCCGCCACCTGTAGCACACCGCGGGGTAAAAGACAGGAACACGGCTACTACCTCCGCCACCTGTAGCACACCGCGGGGTAAAAGACAGGAACACGGCTACTACCTACGCCACCTGTAGCACACCGCCGGGTTAAAGACAGGAACACGGCTACTACCTCCGCCACCTGTAGCACACCGCGGGGTTAAAGACAGGGGCACGGCTACTACCTCCGCCACCTGTAGCACACCGCCGGGTAAAAGACAGGAACACGGCTAATACGCTAATACGTCCGCCACCTGTAGCACACCGCGGGGTAAAAGACAGGAACACGGCTACTACCTCCGCCACCTGTAGCACACCGCGGGGTAAAAGACAGGAACACGGCTACTACCTCCGCCACCTGTAGCACACCGCCGGGTTAAAGACAGGAACACGGCTACTACCACCGCCACCTGTAGCACACCGCGGGGTAAAAGACAGGAACACGGCTACCTCCTCCGCCACCTGTAGCACACCGCGGGGTAAAAGACAGGAACACGGCTACTACCTCCGCCACCTGTAGCACACCGCGGGGTTAAAGACAAGAACACGGCTACTACCTCCGCCACCTGTAGCACACCGCGGGGTAAAAGACAGGAACACGGCTACTACCTCCGCCACCTGTAGCACACCGCGGGGTAAAAGACAGGAACACGGCTACTACCTACGCCACCTGTAGCACACCGCCGGGTTAAAGACAGGAACACGGCTACTACCTCCGCCACCTGTAGCACACCGCCGGGTTGAAGACAGGAACACGGCTACTACCTCCGCCACCTGTAGCACACCGCGGGGTAATAGACAGGAACACGGCTACTACCTCCGCCACCTCTAGCACACCGCGGGGTAATAGACAGGAACACGGCTACTACCTCCGCCACCTGTAGCACACCGCCGGGTTAAAGACAGGAACACGGCTACTACCTCCGCCACCTGTAGCACACCGCGGGTTAATAGACAGGAACACGGCTACTACCTCCGCCACCTGTAGCACACCGCGGGGTAAAAGACAGGAACACGGCTACTACCTCCGCCACCTGTAGCACACCGCGGGGTAAAAGACAGGAACACGGCTACTACCTCCGCCACCTGTAGTACACCGCGGGGTAATAGACAGGAACACGGCTACTACCTACGCCACCTGTAGCACACCGCCGGGTTAAAGACAGGAACACGGCTACTACCTCCGCCACCTGTAGCACACCGCGGGGTTAAAGACAGGGGCACGGCTACTACCTCCGCCACCTGTAGCACACCGCGGGGTTAAAGACAGGAACACGGCTACTACCTCCACCACCTGTAGGACACCGCGGGGTTAAAGACAGGGGCACGGCTACTACCTCCGCCACCTGTAGGACACCGCGGGGTTAAAGACAGGAACTCGGCTACTACCTCCGCCACCTGTAGCACACCGCGGGGTAATAGACAGGAACACGGTTACTACCTCCGCCACCTGTAGCACACCGCGGGGTAAAAGACAGGGGCACGGCTACTACCTCCGCCACCTGTAGCACACCGCGGGGTAATAGACAGGAACACGGTTACTACCTCCGCCACCAGTAGCACACCGCGGGGTAAAAGACAGGAACACGGCTACTACCTCCGCCACCTGTAGCACACCGCGGGGTAAAAGACAGGAACACGGCTACTACCTCCGCCACCTGTAGTACACCGCGGGGTAATAGACAGGAACACGGCTACTACCTCCGCCACCTGTAGCACACCGCCGGGTTAAAGACAGGAACACGGCTACTACCACCGCCACCTGTAGCACACCGCGGGGTAAAAGACAGGAACACGGCTACCTCCTCCGCCACCTGTAGCACACCGCGGGGTAAAAGACAGGAACACGGCTACTACCTCCGCCACCTGTAGCACACCGCGGGGTAAAAGACAAGAACACGGCTACTACCTCCGCCACCTGTAGCACACCGCGGGGTAAAAGACAGGAACACGGCTACTACCTCCGCCACCTGTAGCACACCGCGGGGTAAAAGACAGGAACACGGCTACTACCTACGCCACCTGTAGCACACCGCCGGGTTAAAGACAGGAACACGGCTACTACCTCCGCCACCTGTAGCACACCGCCGGGTTGAAGACAGGAACACGGCTACTACCTCCGCCACCTGTAGCACACCGCGGGGTAATAGACAGGAACACGGCTACTACCTCCGCCACCTGTAGCACACCGCCGGGTTAAGACAGGAACACGGCTACTACCTCCGCCACCTGTAGCACACCGCGGGGTAATAGACAGGAACACGGCTACTACCTCCGCCACCTGTAGTACACCGCGGGGTAATAGACAGGAACACGGCTACTACCTCCGCCACCTGTAGCACACCGCCGGGTAAAAGACAGGAACACGGCTACTACCTCCGCCACCTGTAGTACACCGCGGGGTAATAGACAGGAACACGGCTACCTCCTCCGCCACCTGTAGCACACCGCGGGGTAAAAGACAGGAACACGGCTACTACCTCCGCCACCTGTAGCACACCGCGGGGTAAAAGACAGGAACACGGCTACTACCTCCGCCACCTGTAGCACACCGCGGGGTAAAAGACAGGAACACGGCTACTACCTCCGCCACCTGTAGCACACCGCGGGGTAAAAGACAGGAACACGGCTACTACCTCCGCCACCTGTAGCACACCGCGGGGTAAAAGACAGGAACACGGCTACTACCTCCGCCACCTGTAGCACACCGCGGGGTAAAAGACAGGAACACGGCTACTACCTACGCCACCTGTAGCACACCGCCGGGTTAAAGACAGGAACACGGCTACTACCTCCCCACCTGTAGCACACCGCGGGGTTAAAGACAGGGGCACGGCTACTACCTCCGCCACCTGTAGCACACCGCGGGGTTAAAGACAGGAACACGGCTACTACCTCCGCCACCTGTAGGACACCGCGGGGTTAAAGACAGGAACTCGGCTACTACCTCCGCCACCTGTAGGACACCGCGGGGTTAAAGACAGGAACTCGGCTACTACCTCCGCCACCTGTAGCACACCGCGGGGTAAAAGACAGGAACACGGCTACTACCTCCGCCACCTGTAGCACACCGCGGGGTAATAGACAGGAACACGGCTACTACCTCCGCCACCTGTAGCACACCGCGGGGTAATAGACAGGAACACGGCTACTACCTCCGCCACCTGTAGCACACCGCGGGGTAAAAGACAGAGGCACGGCTACTACCTCCGCCACCTGTAGCACACCGCGGGGTAAAAGACAGGAACACGGCTACTACCTCCGCCACCTGTAGCACACCGCGGGGTAAAAGACAGGAACACGGCTACTACCTCCGCCACCTGTAGCACACCGAGGGGTAAAAGACAGGAACTCGGCTACTACCTCCGCCACCTGTAGCACACCGCGGGGTAAAAGACAGGGGCACGGCTACTACCTCCGCCACCTGTAGCACACCGCGGGGTAAAAGACAGGAACACGGCTACTACCTCCGCCACCTGTAGCACACCGAGGGGTAAAAGACAGGAACTCGGCTACTACCTCCGCCACCTGTAGCACACCGCGGGGTAAAAGACAGGGGCACGGCTACTACCTCCGCCACCTGTAGCACACCGCGGGGTAAAAGACAGGAACACGGCTACTACCTCCGCCACCTGTAGCACACCGCGGGGTAAAAGACAGGAACACGGCTACTACCTCCGCCACCTGTAGCACACCGAGGGGTAAAAGACAGGAACTCGGCTACATCCTCCGCCACCTGTATATCGGGATTCAGACAATAACTCTGAAAGATATTACAGTGACCTTTATTGAAGACACACATATATACACTCATAAACAAAACTTAAGGGAGTTGTACCTTTTAGCATGTATATCGGGATTCAGACAATAACTCTGAAAGATATTACTGTGACCTTTATTGAAGACACACATATATACACTCATACACAAAACTTGAGGAAGTTGTACCTTTTAGCATGTATATTGGGATTCAGACAAAAACTCTGAAAGATATTACAGTGACCTTTATTGAAGACACACATATATACACTCATAGACAAAACTTAAGGAAGTTGTACCTTTTAGCGTGTATATCGGGATTCAGACAATAACTCTGAAAGATATTACAGTGACCTTTATTGAAGACACACATATATACAAACATGGACAAAACTTAAGGAAGTTTTACCTTTTAACATGTATATCGAGATTCAGAAAATAACTCTGAAAGATATTACAGCGACCTTTATTGAAGACACACGAGATAACCAAGAGTGTACAAAATTGCCTCTGTCTCCTTAAAAATAAATTGACGACTGGTGACATCAAAAACATTTCACTTCTTTAAGTTTTGTCCATGAGTGTGTAATTTATTTCCTTTCTTATATGCTTTGATATAAGCGATAGTTAATATCAATATAGTCTTCAAAATTAATGAGATCAATTAATTCCACATATAAGAAAATATAGAAAGTAAATATAAAAATCATCACACTATGTCATCAGTCTATCTAAAAGTGTTAAAGATTTTTTTTCTAGAATATTAAACACTTAGAAATGATTGATTTTAAAAGGCATGGTCGGTAAAGAGGTGTGGACGTTTTAAAGAGACATGGTCGGTAAAGAAACGTGGTAATTTTAAAGAGGCATGGTCGTTAAAGCGATGTGATAGTTTTAAAGAACCATGGTCGGTAAAGAGGTATGGACGTTTTAAAGAGGCATGGTCGGTAAAGAGGTATGAACGTTTTAAAGAGGCATGGTCGGTAAAGAGGTATGGACGTTTTAAAGAGGCATGGTCGGTAAAGAGGTATGGACGTTTTAAAGAGGCATGGTCGGTAAAGAGGTATGGACGTTTTAAAGAGGCATGGTCGGTAAAGAGATATGGACCTTTTAAAGAGTCATGGTCGGTAAAGAGGTATGGACGTTTTAAAGAGGCATGGTCGGTAAAGAGATATGGACCTTTTAAAGAGTCATGGTCGGTAAAGAGGTATGGACGTTTTAAAGAGGCATATTCGGTAAATAGACGTGGTCATTTTAAAGAGGCAGGGTCTGTAAAGAGGTACGGACGTTTTAAAGAGGCATGGTCGGTAAAGAGGTGTGGACGTTTTGAAGAGGCATGGTCGGTAAAAAGGTGTGGTTTTTAAAGTGGAATGATCATTTCAAATAGGTGTGGTCATTTTAAAGAGGCCTGGTCGTTTGCGAATCGTGGACGTTAAAGATGTGTGGTCGTTAAAGTGGCGTAATCGTTATAGAGAATTGTGGTCTTTAAATATGTGTGGTCGTTAAAAGGGCATGTTCGTTAAAAATCGTGGTTTTTAAATAAGTGTGATCGTTAAAGTGGCGTGATCGTTAAATAGAATCGTGGTCGTTAAAATAAACGGTCGTTAAAGAGGCGTATTAGAAGTTCCACTGTAAATCCCGCTCTAAAGTAACAAAAATCAGTTCTCCATAAGTGGTTATGATGAAGTTAAAAGAATGGTATTTTAATTGAGAATCAATAAATCTCCCGCGTCACTTAGTCACGTCACGGCAGTTCTCGTGTCTGTTCCGATATTTCATGTAATGACCGTTTACTTTGGTGATTTATCCTTTTCCGTAAGTTTTTCTTTCAAAACTATCCTTAGTTTGACTGGAATAGAATAAAAAAGCTTAATATGGTACATATTGAACAACCCTTGTGTATAAATATATGATACTAGACGAAAGGCCCGGGCAACGCCCGGGGTTTACCCGAGTGCGAATATATTTCAAAAACGTTGTCTTGGGTGGCCGCTATAGACAGGGTGGTCTGTATAGACAGGTGGATGTATCACACAGCTGATAATAGGGTTGCCTAGAGTGACCGCTATAGACAGGGTGGTCTGTATAGACAGGTGGATATATCACACAGCTGTAGAGTGGTCGCTATAGACAGGGTGGTCTGTATAGACAGGTGTATGTATCACACTGCTGATAACAGGGTTGCCTAAAGTGACCGCTATAGACAGGGTGGTCTGTATAGACAGGTGGATGTATCACACAGCTGATAACAGGGTTGTCTAGGGTGGTCGCTATAGACAGGGTGGTCTGTATAGACAGGTGAATGTAACACACTGATGATAACAGGGTTGCCTAGAGTGACCGCTATAGACAGGGTGGTCTGTATAGACAGGTGGGTGGTCGCTATAGACAGGGTGGTCTGTATAGACAGGTGAATGTAACACACTGATGATAACAGGGTTGCCTAAAGTGGCCGCTGTAGACAGGGTGGTCTGTATAGACAGGTGGATGTATCACACAGCAGATAACAGGGTTGTCTAGGGTGGTCTCTATAGACAGGGTGGTCTGTATAGACAGGTGTATTTATCACACTGATGATAACAGGGTTGTCTAGAGTGGCCGCTATAGACAGGGTGGTCTGTATAGACAGGTGGATGTATCACACAGCAGATAACAGGGTTGCCTAGGGTGACCGCTATGACAGGGTGGTCTGTATAGACAGGTGGATGTATCACACAGCAGATAACAGGGTTGCCTAGGGTGACCGCTATGACAGGGTGGTCTGTATAGACAGGTGGATGTATCACTCAGCTGATAACAGGGTTGCCTAGGGTGACCGATGTGGCAGGGTGGTCTGTATAGACAGGTGGATGTATCACTCAGCTGATAACAGGGTTGCCTAGGGTGACCGCTATGACAGGGTGGTCTGTATAGACAGGTGGATGTATCACACAGCTGATAACAGGGTTGCCTAGGGTGACCGTTATGACAGGGTGGTCTGTATAGACAGGTGGATGTATCACTCAGCTGTTAACAGGGTTGCCTAGGGTGACCGCTATGACAGGGTGGTCTGTATAGACAGGTGGATGTATCACACAGCTGATAACAGGGTTGCCTAGGGTGACCGCTATGACAGGGTGGTCTGTATAGACAGGTGGATGTATCACTCAGCTGATAACAGGGTTGCCTAGGGTGACCGCTATGACAGGGTGGTCTGTATAGACAGGTGGATGTATCACACAGCTGATAACAGGGTTGTCTAGGGTGACCGCTATGACAGGGTGGTCTGTATAGACAGGTGGATGTATCACTCAGCTGATAACAGGGTTGTCTAGAGTGGCCGCTATAGACAGGGTGGTCTGTATAGACAGGTGGATGTATCACACAGCTGATAATAGGGTTGCCTAGAGTGGCCGCTATTGACAGGGTGGTCTGTATAGACAGGTGGATGTGTCACACAGCTGTAGAGTGGTCGCTATAGACAGGGTGGTCTGTATAGAGGGTGGTCTGTATAGACAGGTGGATGTATCACACAGCTGATAACAGGGTTGTCTAGGGTGACTGCTATGACAG
Organism: Cordylochernes scorpioides; assembly: GCA_030710605.1. Lineage (NCBI taxonomy): Eukaryota > Metazoa > Arthropoda > Arachnida > Pseudoscorpiones > Chernetidae > Cordylochernes > Cordylochernes scorpioides. The sequence continues at coordinate 87,682,992 of CP092869.1, forward strand.
GGTGGTCTGTATAGACAGGTGGATGTATCACACAGCTGATAAAAGGGTTGTCTAGAGTGGTCGCTATAGACAGGGTGGTCTGTTTAGACAGGTGGATGTGTCACACAGCTGATAACAGGGTTGCCGAAAGTGACCGCTATAGACAGGGTGGTCTGTATAAACAGGTGGATGAATCACACTGATGATAACAGGGTTGCCGAAAGTGACCGCTATAGACAGGGTGGTCTGTATAGACAGGTGGATGTATCACACAGCTGATAACAGGGTTGTCTAGGGTGGTCGCTACAGACAGAGTGGTCTGTATAGACAGGTGGATGTATCACACAGCTGATAACAGGGTTGTCTAGAGTGGTCGCTATAGACAGGGTGGTCTGTATAGACAGGTGGATGTATCACACAGCTGATAACAGGGTTGTCTAGAGTGGTCGCTATAGACAGGGTGGTCTGTATAGACAGGTGGATGTATCACACAGCTGATAACAGGGTTGTCTAGAGTGGTCGCTATAGACAGGGTGGTCTGTTTAGACAGGTAGATGTATTACACAGCTGATAACAGGGTTGTCTATAGTGGTCGCTATAGACAGGGTGGTCTGTATAGACAGGTGGATGCATCACACTGATGATTACAGGGTTGTCTAGGGTGGTCGCTATAGACAGGGTGGTCTGTATAGACAGGTGGATGTATCACACAGCTGATAACAGGGTTGTCTAGAGTGGTCGCTATAGACAGGGTGGTCTGTTTAGACAGGTGGATGTATCACACAGCTGATAACAGGGTTGTCTAGGGTGGTCGCTATAGACAGGGTGGTCTGTATAGACAGGTGGATGTATCACACAGCTGATAACAGGGTTGTCTAGAGTGGTCGCTATAGACAGGGTGGTCTGTATAGACAGGTGGATGTATCACACAGCTGATAACAGGGTTGTCTAGGGTGAACGCTATAGACAGGGTGGTCTGTATAGACAGGTGGATGTATCACACAGCTGATAACAGGGTTGTCTAGGGTGGTCGTTATAGACAGAGTGGTCTGTATAGACAGGTGGATGTATCACACAGCTGATAACAGGGTTGTCTAGGGTGGTCGCTATAGACAGGGTGGTCTGTATAGACAGGTGGATGTATCACACAGCTGATAACAGGGTTGTCTAGGGTGAACGCTATAGACAGGGTGGTCTGTATATACAGGTGGATGTATCACACAGCTGATAACAGGGTTGTCTAGGGTGGTCGTTATAGACAGGGTGGTCTGTATAGACAGGTGGATGTATCACACAGCTGATAACAGGGTTGCCTAGGGTGACCG
>CP092869.1:87684395-87724307 GCA_030710605.1 Cordylochernes scorpioides
TCTAACAACTAGGTAACCCAGGTAACTCCTGGAGTGTATCCATAGATCACCAACTACCCGGGCTATCCTGTAGTTTATGTCTTGGTAGCCTTAGTGAACCAGTTCACAATACATATAGTAGTAACAACTAGGTAACCCAGGTAACTTCTGGAGTGTATCCATAGATCACCAACTACCCAGGCTGTCCTGTAGTTTAGGTCTTGGTAGCCTTAGTGAACCAGTTCACAATACATATAGTAGTAACAACTAGGTAACCCAGGTAACTCCTGGAGTGTATCCATAGATCACTAACTACCCGGGCTGTCCTGTAGTTTAAGTCTTGGTAGCCTTAGTGAACCAGTTCACAATACATATAGTAGTGACAACTAGGTAACCCAGGTAACTCCTGGAGCGTATCCATAGATCACCAACTACCCGGGCTGTCCTGTAGTTTAAGCCTTGGTAGCCTTAGTGAACCAGTTCACAATACATATAGTAGTAACAACTAGGTAACCCAGGTAACTCCTGGAGTGTATCCATAGATCGCCAACTACCCGGGCTGTCCTATAGTTTATGTCTTGGTAGCCTTAGTGAACCAGTTCACAATACATATAGTAGTAACAACTAGGTAACCCAGGTAACTCCTGGAGTGTATCCATAGATCACCAACTACCCGGGCTGTCCTGTAGTTTATGTCTTGGTAGCCTTAGTGAACCAGTTCACAATACATATAGTAGTAACAACTAGGTAACCCAGGTAACTCCTGGAGTGTATCCATAGATCACTAACTACCCGGGCTGTCCTGTAGTTTATGTCTTGGTAGCCTTAGTGAACCAGTTCACAATACATATAGTAGTAACAACTAGGTAACCCAGGTAACTCCTGGAGCGTATCCATAGATCACTAACTACCCGGGCTGTCCTGTAGTTTAAGTCTTGGTAGCCTTAGTGAACCAGTTCACAATACATATAGTAGTAACAACTAGGTAACCCAAGTAACTCCTGGAGTGTATCCATAGATCACCAACTACCCGGGCTGTCCTGTAGTTCATGTCTTGGTAGCCTTAGTGAACCAGTTCACAATACATATAGTAGTAACAACTATGTAACCCAGGTAATTCCTGGAGTGTATCCATAGATCGCCAACTACCCGGACTGTCCTGTAGTTTATGTCTTGGTAGCCTTAGTGAACCAGTTCACAATACATATAGTAGTAACAACTATGTAACCCAGGTAACTCCTGGAGCGTATCCATAGATCGCCAACTACTCGGGCTCTCCTATAGTTTATGTCTTGGTAGCCTTAGTGAACCAGTTCACAATACATATAGTAGTAACAACTATGTAACCCAGGCTCCTAGAGTGTATCCATAGATCGCCAACTACCCGGGCTGTCCAAAGGCTTAGGAGTCTTTCTTGGTAGCCTTAGTGAACAAGTTCACCAAGTATTTCCAGGCCGGTTTGTTTCTTGGTAGATTCAACAGTGTAGTAGTGCTGTTGAAAGAGGGCAGTCCAAGAATTGTAGCCGTTTGGAATCGCTGTAGTTGAAATGCTGGGCAGCTGACATGCTCTACGGTTTGATCTTCCTCTTGACATTGTATACAAGTTGGATCAAGGACTTGTTTAATTGTGGCTGTTACGACTAGTAGAGTAGTCAACTTTATTTTTATGTAAATATATTTGTAACTTAAAAACTAAGAAAAAAGTATGTAAATTTCTTTTAATATATAAATTAGTATGTAAATTCCTTTAATGTATAAATTGACCGTCTTTTTCAATAAAAAATAGTTCTGGATAAGTGTTTGGATGGTTGATAGTCGTCCTTGGAGCCTCTTCCTTGGAGTTGCGGAGCTGGTCAAGTAGCTGGACTCTAGGTTGTCTCTCAAGGTAAAGAGAGACGGCAATCTATATTGAGAAGAACCCTCAATACTGGCCATATCGGCTTGAACATATCCATGTCCTGGTGTCGTGATTGATGTTCCTAGTTGTATTTTTCTGGGATTATTTTTTAAAATGGCCGGGATTGGGTGATAATTTTGTCAGGTGTCGGGTTGATGGGTCAGTTATATATAAGATATATCTCATCCCCTAAGTATTTGTTAAAACGATATCCATGCTTTAATAAACTCTAGAATAATTTTGTCAAATTAAATAACACAGAATAAATATTCATTGATTCTTCTTTGGCTAAACCAGTTTGAAATGTTGATAAATAATTATTAAGAGTCAATTAAAAAAAAAAAAAAGAATTTCATAAGGATACTATAGATAATGTGGTAAAAAAAAATATTAAAATAGAAAGCGTAATTACGCAAATATGGCCTTAAAACCTATTTCTTGATTTCTCAGAAAGCCTCAAGGACCAACTTTTTTTGATCGTTTAGGTACAGTCTGCACCTCAAGAGCTAACAGCCCATGACGCGTATGTGGTTAACTTTTATTGATTTATCAAGAAAATGTATTGACCAAATATCATGGAAAAATAAAATAAATCAACGTTTAGTTGATTTTTATTACACTAGATGGCGCTCTTCCATCTAAAAATGCTCAAGTAAGCGGTCAGGATATATCTTTTTTTTTTACTATAGATATCTTAAAGATAGAGGCTGCCTGGCCGGCGTTCATATTTCTTGAAAATAAAGATACTTCGACCAGTAAATCTTTTTATTATCTCGACGTTTCGACAAAAATATTTTGTTTGCTCCTGACGAAGACAAAATATTTTTGTCGAAACGTCGAGGTAATAAAAAGATTTACTGGTCGAAGTATTTTTATTTTCAATAAATAGATAATGTAATCTAATTCTTCCGATTTTGGATAAGTTTGATGTGTCCTTGACATGGTATGTCTGTGGCAGGTCGAGCTCAGCTGACTTAGGTTGTCGCCGCGGTGTCTTCACCAGACGACACTATGGATCTGTGGAGATGGTAAGTCTTTGTCTGATTTCTATAAACGAATATATACAAAATTTAATGTCAAAAGACAAAAATATATATATGTGGTGATTTGTGAAATAGTCGTGGTAGTTGTGTGACAAGTTGTAAGGACACAAAATGACAGGATCCAGAAGTAAACACCCGTGAGGAAGTAGATAAGAGAGGAAATAGAGAAGTTCGAGGACCACCCTGGGAACAACTGGTATTCGAGACTATCTCAGCGCGAACTGTCCCTTGATCATCACATCCAGCTGCTTTTAGAGCTGTTTTGAGTAAGATAAATTATCTCCCAGGGTGTGACAGGGGAGTGAAGACTGACATCAGGTGACCAAGAGGGTTGTTTGACACGGCTATTTTATCTTCCCTTTCCTCATATTCCCACATAGGTCATATTTGTTACGAATTTGTATATAACTTGGATCTCAATGTACGTCTATATAATTGCACGCATCTCATATACATTATTCTTTATTTCGACTTAGAGCGCTATGTCCCCTAGGATCACTTGCACTTTAAACATAAACAAAAAATTTGAAAGAAAAGAAAGAAAGATATTTTAAATATGTACAGAATTAGTATATGCAAGTTAGTTAGAATAAAAGATAAAAAAAAATATCAACACAATTGATATATGTACAAAGGGTTGGTATGCAAATTTAGTTAAAAGAAATCAAATTGTGTAAAGTATTGTGTGTATTCGAAAAAAGCAATTTACATATTAAAAAAGGTTTTAAGGAATATTTTATCTCACATTACACCTTGTCTTTACGCCCGTTGAAGAACGAATTTGTTCGAAAACTAGCGAAATAAACATGTTTTATAGAAGAAGCTCTTTTTGTGTTTATAATCTTATAATATCCCACATAGGTCATCAATGGGTGTGTGGGATGGTTGCGTGCGTGTTAGTTTGGCTTGTGGAAAGGCCGCTGATAAAATTATAATTATTTTTTTATATTTTAAATTAATTTATTTAAAGCCAGAAATATATAAAGAGAAAAGAAGTAACGGCCGTTGGAAGCAAGTCTTGTTGTTGACGACGCGCGTGGCCAAAAAAGTCCCGGATTGCCGCCCCGCGCTGCCATGCGTAGTGAGGCCGCCATACTACCGCCCGTATGTGTAGTGAAGCTTTGTTCCAGTTCGCGCTCGTTGAAACAAAGTGTGGTCGCCACACTACTGCCCGTATGTGTAGTGAAGCTTTGTCCCAGTTCGCGCTCGTTGAAACAAAGTGTGGTCGCCACACTACTGCCCGTATATGTAGTGAAGCTTTGTCCCAGTTCGCGCTCGTTGAAACAAAGTGTGGTCGCCACACTACCGCCCGTATGTGTAGTGAAGCTTTGTCCCAGTTCGCGCTCGTTGAAACAAAGTGTGGTCGCCACACTACTGCCTGTATGTGTAGTGAAGCTTTGTCCCAGTTCGCGCTTGCTGAAACAAAGTGTGGTCGCCACACTACTGCCCGTATGTGTAGTGAAGCTTTGTCCCAGTTCGCGCTCGCTGAAACAAAGTGTGGTCGCCACACTACTGCCCGTATACGTAGTGAAGCTTTGTCCCAGTTCGCGCTCGTTGAAACAAAGTGTGGTCGCCACACTACTGCCCGTATGTGTAGTGAAGCTTTGTCCCAGTTCGCGCTCGTTGAAACAAAGTGTGGTCGCCACACTACTGCCCGTATGTGTAGTGAAGCTTTGTCCCAGTTCGCGCTCGCTGAAGCAAAGTGTGGTCGCCACAGGTTTATATAGTGCAAACCCATCACCATGATTATCATGACCTCTATACCTATACTTGAGATAGAAGTAAAAGAAATATGTCAGAATAAACTATAAATGTTGGGACAGAGTGTATATTGTATAAACAGTAATTAATTATTTTTATATGCTAATTTTTTTTTTTACTTGTGATAGAAGGTAAAGGTTTAGGAAAAATATCTATTTTGACTTATATCGACATATAAACACTTAAAAGTTATAATGAATAAAGGCATATTGAATAAAATTATTCTTGCCAAATGTGGTTCCTGTTATGCATTTACCTGGAGTGCATATTTACTGATATTTCTGGCTATTGATAAAGTAAATAGTGTCCAGTACTGTAAATACACCGAAATATCTTACTAGCGAGTAAATACATCCATATTTCTATTTTATTTATATACACTCATGGACAAATCTTAAGGAAGTGGAAAGTCTTTCTTGTTGAATATCGTCTGTTTATTTATTTATTTTTGAAGGAGACAGAGACAATTTTGTTCATACTTGGTTATTTCGTGTGTCTTCAATAAAGGTCACTGTAATATCTTTCAGAGTTATTGTCTGAATCCAGATATACATGCTAAAAAGTACAACTTCCTTAATTTTTGTCCATGAGTGTATATTATGTGTCTTCAATAAACGTCACTGTAATATCTTTCATAGTTATTGCCTGAATCCCGATATACATGTTAAAAGGTACAACTTCCTTAAGTTTTGTCCATGAGTGTATATATGTGTGTCTTCAATAAAGGTTACTGTAATATCTTTCAGAGTTATTGTCTAAATCCTGATATACATGTTAAAAGGTACAACTTCCTTAAGTTTTGTCCATGAGTATATATATGTGTGTCTTCAATAAAGGGTCACTGTAATATCTTTAAGAGTTATTGTCTGAATCCCGATATACATGCTAAAAGGTACAACTTCCTTAAGTTTTGTCCATGAGTGTATATATGTGTGTCTTCAATGAAGATCACTGTAATATCTTTCAGAATTATTGTCTGAATCCCGATATACATGCTAAAAGGTACAACTTCCTTAAGTTTTGTCCATGAGTGTATATATGTATATCTTCAATAAAGGTCACTGTAATATCTTTCAGAGTTATTGTCTGAAAACCGATATACATGTTAAAAGGTACAACTTCCTTAAGTTTTGTCCATTAGTATATATATGTGTGTCTTCAATAAAGGTCACTGTAATATCTTTAAGAGTTATTGTCTAAATCCCGATATACATGCTAAAAGGTACAACTTCCTTAAGTTTTGTCCATGAGTGTATATATGTGTGTCTTCAATGAAGATCACTGTAATATCTTTAAGAGTTATTGTCTGAATCCCGATATACATGTTAAAAGGTACAACTTCCTTAAGTTTTGTCCATGATTGTATACAGGGTGCTTCAAAAAAATGTATACTTTTCGATTTGAAGGCACTGTAACTGGTATTAATTACCTAACAATGCTTGCTGATTCCATATTTCCTGCCATTCGTGCATTATACGGTAATGATGATTTTTATTTTCAACTAGATGGTGCTCCGCCGCACTACCACAGGGACGTACGAGCTTATCTGGATCAAAATTTGTCGGGCCAGTGGATAGGACGCAGGGGGCCAATCGAGTTTCCAGCACGCTCTCCAGACCTTACACCACTGGATTTCTTCTTGTGGGGCACAGTAAAAGATGGGGTGTACAAACGTAAACCACGTAACCTAGACATTCTTTGGAATGAGATTCAAGCAGTGTGTAGAGAAATCTCATTGGACGTTTTGATACGATGTACAGAATCTGTGGTGACTCGTACTCAGAATTGTATTGATGCTGCAGGTCACCAATTTGAACAGTATTAACATTTGTTATTTATGTTTCATTTATATTGGACTTTCAGTTTTCTATTTTCCTGAAATTTAACTTTGTAGAACGGTAAATAAATTTTCTATAGAAGTTCAAAGTGTGTATACATTTTTGAGGCACCCTGTATAGGTGTGTCTTCAATAAAGGTAACTGTAATATCTTTCAGAGTTTTGTCCATGAGTGTATATATGTGTTGAAAACCATGGTATACAGGTTGGTTTGTGGCTTGTGGCTTATTCATTATCATACGTCCTGTACTAAAGTGATGAACCAAAATCATTGTTTAAATACGTTTTTAAAGGGAGAGGTGAGGGCCACTTTTGTTAAAAATGAAAATCATCCTTCCCCAACTTTATGCTATAGTTCTACTCTGTAGAATTTATATAAATGTATTCAAGGACAGCGAAACTTGGCGTTAAAAAGTTTTATAAAATGAAAGGATTTAAAAGCACGAATGTTTCTTTTATACATAATACAAACTTCTACTGCCCTTACTGCGATGAAAAAATATATTGGGAGGGCTTGGTTCATCAGTGCTGAATCCGGTTTCGCCAATTTAATCCACCAGACCGCTTCTCAGAACTCTAATACTGTATTGGACGATTCTGCTTATATACGCAGCACTGAAGGATGGAATCTCAGAAATGGTTTTCAAGAAAACTATGGACATAAGCTTATAGGACAGTAGAATTACATTCAAATATTTGCATCGAGCAATGCTCTTCCGCAAACAATAACACAAACAGTACACGTGGTACAGGCCCTAATAATCATGGTGGCTAGAAGTTGGAGACTGTTTTTAACTGTAATTGCACCACATGTCTATACATTTGAAAAACAGTTCGACTTTTGCACTTACAATTTTGTAAGTGCTCTGGTTACGTGCACTCGATAGTGGAGTTGGACTTTTTCGAGAATCGGTGGTCATTGGAGATTTTTTCAATTAGAAAAAAAAAGGGCTCAATGTGGGATTCGTTCCTGGGTTGTAGCTGTCGAAAACCAACGATTTAGACCATTCGTTCACTAACTCCTTTCTCTGACAATGAAGAAATAGAGAACAATGGAGTTTTCCAGAGAAATGGAAACACTAAGAAAGAGAGCTCTAGTTAAGTAACTGGAAATTATCAGAAGACTTGGGGATCCTTTCAGATACCCCACCTGTCGGTAACAAAGGAAATAATTGGAAGGAATCGAATTGAAACCGTTTAATTGGTTTTAAATTAAAGAACTCCATCTTGTGTGCTACAGGTCCGTAACAATGGAGACTGAGTAAGGAAAAAAAAAACTCCATTGATTCGATCAGAACTAGCGATGTAACAGGTTCTACAGCTCTGATCGATTGGTAAGTGGGACAAACTGGCTGTTGGAATGTACATCGTTCCTACTGGGAGAATGATGGTAGCTGTTATTGGGACATACATACATTAACACAAAGCAATAACGCGCCATCTATACACATAAAATGAAAGGGATTTAAAAGCACGAATGTTTCTTTTATACATAATACAAACTTCTACTGTCCTTACTGCGATGAAAAATTTATTGGGAGGGCTTGACTCATCAGTGGTGAACCCTCCCAGCGGTTTCACCAATTTAATCCGCCAGATTAGGTCGCAGTAAGGACAGTAGAAGTTTGTATTATGTATAAAAGAAACATTCGTGCTTTTAAATCCTTTCATTTTATGTGTACATACCTACATGCCGTGGTCTATTTGGATGAGAAAAGTGAAGACTAGAACACGGCTGATTCAACACTCGCCTGTTCAGTGATTCGCTAACCATGACGTATGTACAAAGAAACGTGTGGCCATTGGACATGCGTCGGACCTGAAGGCTGTTGTTGGGTGCTGCGCTGCCTGGAGTATAGGAGCTCCATCTATGATTCCTTCCTTCCTGTGGTGAATCTGTATAAGACTGGTGATGCACAAAGAAACGTGTGGTCATTGGACATGCGTCGGACCTGAAGGCTGTTGTTGGGTGCTGCGCTGCCTGGAGTATAGAAGCTCCATCTATTATTTCTTCCTGTGGTGAATCTGTATAAGACAGGCGGTCTTAATAAAGCTTTGTGTGTGTTATTGGGACATAAGCTGTTATCCTTGATGACATTGTTTCCTTTGAATTATTCACCTTTGGTCATGTTAGATTAGTACAGGTTGGATTAAGTTAGATCAGGTCTTTTTATAATTAAAAAAATGCTCCAATGGTCAACGAATCTTTTAAATGTCCAAACCAAGGAGTGCAAGTAACCAAACGAGGCTTTGATACACTTTGATATGTAAAAGTCGAACTGCTTTTCATCTGTGTAGACATGTGGTGTACTTACAGTGAAAGCAGTCGCCTTACTAGCTTCCACCATGATTATCATGGTCTGTATACTACGTGTTACTAGGGATAATAATAAATAATAAGGTATTTTTGGGATAGGTTTTTTTTATATCAGGTTAGATTAGGTTATAAAAGGTATGTTTTCTAAGTTAGGTTATGTCAGGTTAGGTAAAGTTATATCAGGTATCTTTTCTAGGTTAGGTTAGGTTATATCAGGTATCTTTGCTAGGTTAGGTTAGGTTATGTCAGGTTAGATTAGGTTAGGTTAGGTTAGGTTATATCAGGTATTTTTGCTAGGTTAGGTTATGTCAGGTTAGATTAGGTTATAAAAGGTATGTTTTCTAAGTTAGGTTATGTCAGGTTAGGTAAAGTTATATCAGGTATCTTTTCTAGGTTAGGTTAAGTTATATCAGGTATTTTTGCTAGGTTAGGTTAAATTATATCAGGTATTTTTGCTAGGTTAGGTTAGGTTATGTCAGGTTAGATTAGGTTAGAAAAGGTATTTTTGTTAGGTTAGGTTATATCAGGTTAGGTTAAGTTATATCAGGTTTTTTTGCTAGGTTAGGTTAGGTTATGTCAGGTTAGATTAAGTTATAAAAGGTACGTTTTCTAAGTTAGGTTAAGTTATATCAGGTATTTTTTATAGGTTAGGTTATGTCAGGTTAGATTAAGTTCGAAAAGGTATTCTTGCTTGGTTAGGTTATGCCAGGTTAGGTTAAGTTATATCAGGTATCTTTTCTTATGAGAGATTCCATTGTATAATAGAAATACATTCACATACATAAAATATATACAAGCCTGAATTATCATTTTGGATCGGGACTTGAAAAATACCAAAGAAGCGGTGTATAACCTTATATAAAAAGTTCTATTGTTGTATATATATTAATTAATTGTTCCACAGAGTGTGTGTAAGCTCACAGGTAAATAGGCGCTAACCGAAACAGAAAAAAGTTTCTTTGTTTAATATTAGTTTCCCTTTTATATTTTGTTCTCTCTCTTGTAAATCAATAAATATAATGTTTAATTAATAATTATTGGAATCGGTTTCATTAATAATTCTAAGCAAAGTCAACATCTATGTATATTCTGAAATTTGAATAATAAGTGTGAATTATGTTGAAAAAAATATCACCTGGCCTATGCTCATATATTTCTTGTGAGAAAGGACACTCCACACACCCAGGAATTTATTTTTTATTAACGTTTCGCTAAAAATATGTCTTATAATGTTATTTCTTAAACAGAGATCAGCCATCTTGTAACACCATTTCAACCTATTCTAGGCAACCCGTTATATCATCAATATACATAGCATTCTATTTGATTATTGGAATCAAGATTGAGATAGAAGTCCAACGAGGCCTAAAGATAGCAAGATCTCAGGGCGTTTCCAGGAGTATACAATGATCTTCCGATCAACGCCCTTGTTCCACCGCTGAAATCCAATACTACCTCTCTGCAAATATATATAAAGCTGTCAATTCTCGCGGAAATAGATAGTCACTTCACCATCAGCGGGAGCCCTCGTCGGTTGTGTCCAAGGTCTACCTCTCGCTTATTCTTCAAGATGAATCATCCTTTCAGTATGATCAACAGATTCTCCAATGCACAGAAACGTAGGGTACATATAGAAGAAACAGTAATAGTACCAGCAATCAGCCATGTTATTTACAGTGTATCAAATATGGCAAAAAAATAAAGAAAGGGCTTAGCATAAACTTTTATAATACAATAAAATATACTGCGGGTTGTGATCGTAAAACGACATTTGAAAATTATCCCGCATGAGTTTCTTTTGAACGAAAAATCTAAATTTATTTTAAGAGGAGAAATAATAATTATTTCCAACCTTATGGATGAGGTATGAAAGGATGAATTGTGAAGAGTAATGATAAGGGTAGCCTAGTGGACATGGCATCTGCCCGGTAAGCGGAACACTGTGGGTTCGATTCTCATCCCTGGACACTTTTATTTTTCCGTTTATCATTACTCTTCACAATTCATCCTTTTATACCTCATCCATAAGGTTAGAAATAATCGTTATTTCTCCTTAAAATAAATTTAGATTTTTTCGTTCAAAAGAAACACATGCGGTATAATTTTCAAATGTCATTTTATAAACTTTTATACAAGCAGTTAAAAACAATTTCACAAAATATATGTTAGGCCAGTTTTTTAATACAGATTGAAATAAGAGAAAATTGAACGAAAAATTGAAAACATTTTAGTGTAAACAAATTTGAAATGTTAACTCCATTTATCCAACCATTCTATTTAGCCATGCCGACACAGAGCTGGTAGGTAATGAAAGACAAACATTGCGCCTCCAATTTAACCTGGAGAACAATATTTGTTTAGAATTTCTTTAGAGACCTCACATTGACTTAAGCTATTCACCTTCCTTCATTCCCAAGATTTTGGTAGATGGGGATTGGTAGGTCGATAGAGTGTCTTTCTGCCTTCTCTCATTAGAGAAGAAGTTACCTTGACGAATATATCGTCTAATTAGATGTAGACACAGGTATGTGTTGGAATTATGTTAACCGATATATATGTTATATAAAAAAAGAGATTTCTGTTGAATTTTGATTATCTTGAGGATTATGCTATGGTAATGCAGTCTTGGTTAAAATCTTGAAAGTATAATAAAAATAGTAAAGATTAGAAATATACCTTTAATTGAGCTTATGGAATATAGAAAACATAATTTGAGAAAGGTATGCCTGACTTAAGGCGTTAAAATAAAAAAAAATGAAAAACTTATTTACATAATGTACAAAAGATTTGAGCCGGCCATCGGGAATTTGTTGTTGTTGTTGTTGTTTCGTCTCAATCTACAGGTATTACATTCGAGCACAGCTCGCGAGTCACCTTGTCCTGGCTATTTACACATGGTGAGTTGGTAGAGTAGAGGTGGTCCCCCTAGGCCTTGCAGGAGGGCAGCTGTTGGGCGATGAGCTCTTGATTAAGTGTCAGGGCCGGGTCGTCGGAATCGGGGATTGATATCCCCTTTATTTTGTAGAATATCTTGTATGGTTGGGTTATATATATTTGAATTTTGCATTTGAAGGTATAATTTCTTAGCGGAAGTTTGGTACATATCTTCTAGATCGGGTTGGTTCAAGTCCTCCTTCAGTATCTTGTTTGATAGGTTGAATGGAGCTCCTATACTTGTCCGAATGCAGATTCTCATAAATGCGTTTATCTTATTTTTGTCTGTGGTTGTATGTATTTGTATGTTCCCCATCGGGAAACAACAACAATCGGTTTTATATAGGGGAAGTCCCGACATCTGGTGGTAGATATAAACAGAATATTTGAATCTATGAAATATAATTTTAAATATAATAATATTTTAATATAACATATATATATATATATATGGTATATTACGAAAGATATTTCTGCTGATTTTCGAATATTATTGAGATATAGAATTATTACTTGCTGATTGATATAGAGAATTGAGTATTTGCTTGATGTTGTTTTACATGAGTATTTGACTTTATTATTGTCTGCAGTCGTGGTAAAAATAATAAAAAGTTAAGATCAGAAATAGCTTCAATTAATCTTATGGAACATAAATATATATTTTGATTAAGTACTACCTGAATTAAGGCGTAAGAATAAAGAAAATAAAAGGCTCATTTATATATGCGATGAAAAAAATATTGGGGGGGGGGGGGCTTGACTCATCAGTGGTGAACCCTCCCAGCAGTTTCGCCAATTTAATCTACTAGACCGCTTCTTTAGAGCTCTAATACTGTATTGGATCATTCTGCTTTTATATGAAACACTGAAGGGTGGAATCTTAGAAATGGTATTAAAGTAAACTATAGACATAAGGTTTTAGGACAGTAGAATTACATTTAATATATGTGAAAAAAATAGTACAAATATGATATTGTACTGGGATAAGGTGCATAAATTATGAAAAAAAGGCATCTCCTTATCGTGCAACTGAAAGTTACTGGTGGCTTGCGCCATCTATCGGAATAAATATCAACTATTCTCGCGTTGATTTTTAATTATTATTGATATCAATGATATATTGATTGATCAAGAATGGGTATTTGGCCAATTCTGGAATAATTAAAAATCAACGAGAATGGTTTATATTTATTCCGATGTTGACGCAAGCCATCAGCAACTTTCAGTTGCACGATAAGGCGATGCCTTTTTTTCATAATACATTTAATATAGTTAAAGTGATTTCTTTTCAGATTTTTAAAAAAGATTATTAACAATTTTTGTTCATCTTAATGTTAAACAGTTAATGACAAAGAATGGGGAATACTGAGAGACTAAGGACAATTGTATACATTTGAAGAGGCTCCTCTCCAAAGACAAAGAGTCTTCCACAAGGCACTCAGGAACCTTCTCGGACATCTTTTACTTCAAGTGAAAATTGATAGATCGTCTTTGTTGACGTTAAAATGGAGTTACTGTCGTAACTCGAGTGTTTACTGAATCTTTTGGGATGAGTTACGAATAATTTTACTTTATTTTTAAGACATACAGTAGAACTTCCCTGTAAAGGTCACCTAATTGTAGAGCCAAAGTGTCCTTTAGGAATAGGTGTCTTCTTACCGGAGAGTTGCTAAATAGTAAAAATGGTAATTTTGCAAATAAAAACTGTCCTTCGTATAGAGGTGTCTTCTAACGCGGGTGTCCTCTCATGAAGGTTTTACTGTATATATAACATAAAGTACTCTATAAAGGACAGTTTTTATTTGCAAAATTGTCATTTTTACTATTTAGCAACTCTCCGGTAAGAGGACACCTCTCTCTAAAGGACACTTTGGCTCTGCAATTAGGTGACCTTTACAGGGAGGTTGTACTGTATGTCATAAAAATAAATTAAAATTATTCGTAACTCATTCCAAAAGATTCAGTGAACACTCAAGTTATGACACTAACTCCATTTTAACGTCAACAAAGACGATCTATCAATTTTCACTTGAAGTAAAAGATTTCCGTGAAGGTCCCTGAGTGCCTTGAGGAAGACTCTTTGTCTTTGGAGAGGAGCCTCTTCAAATGTATACAATTGTCTTCAGTCACTCAGTATCCCCCATTCTTTGTCTTTAACAGTTTAACATTGAGATGAACAAAAATTGTTAAAATTCTTTTTTTTTTTTTATCTGAAAGGAAGTCACACTTCAACTATATATTAAATAAAATTCTACTGTCCCAAAAGCTTATGTCCATAGTTTATTTAAATACCATTTCTAAGATTCCATCCTTCAGTGTAGCATATAAAAGCAGAATGATCCAATACAGTATTAGAGCTCTAAGAAGCGTTCTGGTGGATTAAATTGGTGAAACCGCTGGGAGGGTTCACCACTGATGAGCAGATATTTTTCATTGCAGTAAAGACAGTAGAAGTTTGTTTTATTTGTAAAAGAAACACATTCCTGCTTGTTATTTATATTTCTTTAAAATTTAAATGCATATTTATATAACTGTTTTAAGATATTGTGATTTTAAAAAGGGGGAAACAACGATTTATTTTAGTTCCATTTCCCTATTAAAACTAAACTTTGAGAAATTTATATACAAAATATGTATATGTAATTCTACTGTCCTAAAAGCTTATGTCTATAGTTTTCTTTAATACCATTTCTAAGATTCCACCCTTCAGTATAACATATATAAGCAGAATGATCCAATACAGTATTAGAGCTCTAAGAAGCGGTCTGGTGGATTAAATTGGTGAAACCGCTGGGAGGGTTCACCACTGATGAGCCAAGCACTCCCAATATTTTTTTCGTTGCAGTAAGGACTGTAGAAGTTTGTTTTATATTTAAAAGAAACCTTCGTGCTTAAATTTTTCATTTCTTATAAAAATATGGCACGTTATCACCTTGAGATAGTGGAAATTGCGATTGCTGTGATAGAGATGTATGGAGACATCTGAGACTCTTCATTGTACACGACAACAACAACAGAAAATTGACATGGACTCAGAACAGCAGCTTTACACACCCAAGATAGAGAACGACTGCTGTGATAGAGATGTATGGAGACATCTGAGACTCTTCATTGTACACGACAACAACAACAGAAAATTGACATGGACTCAGAACAGCAGCTTTACACACCCAAGATAGAGAACGACTGCTGTGATAGAGATGTACGGGGAAATCTGAGACTCTTCATTGGACACGACAACAACAACAAAAGAAAATTGACATGGACCCAGAACAGCAGCTTTACACACCCAAGATAGAGAACGACTGCTGTGATAGAGATGCATGGAGACATCTGAGACTCTTCATTGGACACGACAACAACAACAGAAAATTGACATGGACCCAGAACAGCAGCTTTACACGCCCAAGATAGAGAACGACTGCTGTGATAGAGATGTATGGGGACATCTGAGGCTCTTAATTGGACACGACAACAACAACAGAAAATTGGCATGGACCCAGAACAGCAGCTTTACACACCCAAGATAGAGAACGACTGCTGTGATAGAGATGCATGGGGACATCTGAGACTCTTCATTGGACACAACAACAACAACAGAAAATTGACATGGACTCAGAACAGCAGCTTTACACACCCAAGATAGAGAACGATTGCTGTGATAGAGATGTATGGAGACATCTGAGACTCTTCATTGTACACGACAACAACAACAGAAAATTGACATGGACCCATAACAGCAGCTTTACACACCCAAGATAGAGAACGACTGCTGTGATAGAGATGTATGGGGACATCTGAAGCTCTTCATTGGACACGACAACAACAGAAAATTGACATGGACCCAGAACAGCAGCGTTACACACCTAAGATAGAGAACGACTGCTGTGATAGAGATGTATGGAGACATCTGAGACTCTTCATTGGACACGACAACAACAGAAATTTGACATGGACCCAGAACAGCAGCTTTACACACCCAAGATAGAGAACGACTGCTGTGATAGAGATGCATGGAGACATCTGAAGCTCTTCATTGGACACAACAACAACAATTTTATCACCTTAAAATTATAAATTATTGAATGATTGAAAGATTCTAGTTTATCATATCATCTTACCTCTGGGATCAAAGTGTAGTTAACAAGCTTTCACTGAGTGATGACTCTTTGTCTCTTTGATGTCTTCTTCACTTCTAATTATGTAAGACAGCCAATTATCTCACTGTTATGTAACTGTTACTTACCTTCTCTTACTCACTTCTTAAAGGAACTAAAGTGTCTCACCTAGTCTTTATTATGGATCTGGTCCACTTCATTACCTGGCTCGACCTGCTTAGCAATTACTTCATTAGACACATAGAAATAAAGTGAAAACACTAGGTTTCGGTGGATGAAATAAGGAGAAAAAGGCATTTACTGATCGTGAAACTAAAAGTTACTGATGGCTTGCGCCATCCATCGGAATATATATAACCTAATCGTTGGTGTTTAAAAAAAATATCATTACAGAATTATTCAAATACTCTTAATCATGAAAAGCAATTGGCTCTCATCAGCGTGGCGTAAGCTGTACCTCAACGACTAACAAAACTGGTTCTTCATAAAAACTAAAAGTTGCAGATGGCTTGCTCCATCTACCGGAATATATATGAACTAACCGTTTAAAAAAATATCATTACAGAATTATTCAAATACTCTTAATCATGAAAAGCAATTGGCTCTCATCAGCGTGGCGTAAGCTGTACCTCAACGACTAACAAAACTGGTTCTTCATAAAAACTAAAAGTTGCTGATGGCTTCCGCCATCTATCGGAATAAGTATCAACTAATCGTTTTTTTTTTTAATAATTATTATTAGTATTCCAGAATTGTCCAAATTCACTTTCTTGTTTAATCAAGAAAAGATAACCACGAACGCGTTTCGGGCTATTGGCCCTCATCAGTATACTGGAAGCTGTACCTCAACGACCAAAAAAGCTGGTCTCTTTGGGGCATCATGAAACAGGTATTTAGGCCGGGAAGGGCGTGAACACGCCAAATAATGTGAAAAATATAATTTTTACTGGGATCAGGAGGATAAATAAAAAAAAAAGAAACGGCATCTCCTGATGGCTTGCGCAATCTATCAGAAAAAATGTCAACTAATCGTTGAACCAAGTACAATTTCACTTTTTTTACTATTTTTCACATTGTTTGACGCTCTCGTGACCTTCCGGCCTAAATACCTGTTTCATGATTTTTCAGGATGCCCCAAAGACCAGCTTTTTTTTTTTTTGTCGTTGACGTACAGATTACCATACGCAGATGAGGGCCAACAGCCCGAAACGCGTACGTAGTTAGATTTTCTTGATTAATCAAAAAATTGTATATAGCTAATTATGGAATAGTTGGAAAATTAATTGAACAAATGACAATTTTTGGATACAAATTAACAATTTATTCAGCCGGTTTCAAAGTGGCCTTCCTTGGCGGCGATACACAGGTCCAAACGTGACTTGAAATTTTCGGCTATGGGCCGCACATGTTCTCCGGCGACAATCGGTCCCATTTTCGGCGCAGCGATCGCTTCAGCGGCTTCAAACTTTTGTGGCATGTAGCACAGGTCCTGGTCTGTAAAATGGACCACACACTGTAATCCGTCGGGTTGAGATCGGGTAAGTAGGACGGTCATTCCGCCGACGTGATGAAGTCCGGAAAATGGGTCCTGCACCAGTCCTGAGTCAATTTCGCCATGTGAGAGGCGCGGAGTCCTGCTGGAAGGTCCAATCCGCATCGCTGAAGTGCTGTTGAGCCTACGGGAGTACTACAGCCTCGAGAATGTCGCGGCGATACACATCTTGGTTGATTTTGACCCCTGAACCACGAAAACGAAGGAGGTCTTGCCACTGATTCAAAACCCGGCCCATACCATAAACGACTGGAGATTTTGGCGGTGTTCGACGATGGCCGATGTACCGGGAGCCTCAGCCGACCAGCTCCTGTCGTTTTGGTGGTTGTGCGCCTGCTCGAAGGTGAACAGCTTCTCGTCTATGAAGAGAATGCGCTCCCATCGCTGACCAGTGGCCCGATGCTTGAGTTGGCGACATCTCTCTGCCGTACGCTCTTGTTCTCATCCGTGAGGAGCTGAACATTTTAGAGCTTGTACGCCTTGATGCTGAGTTCCGTTTTCACTATTCGATGTACCGACGACTTGCTTATGCCGGTCTCACCGGTGATTTTTCTCATGGACACCCTCGAATTTCATTGAAGTCGCTTTTTGATAATCTTACAGTTGGCGATGCGCTTTCTTCCTCTTCCAGAACGGTCACCTTCATGACCAAGAACATTGAAGCGATGGATGGTCTTGGACACAGTTTGTTGAAGCACTTTGAGCAGCTGAACAATTTCACATTGACGTTTTCCTTAACGAAACAGCTCAATAATTGCACTACGTTTGTTTAACATCCAAAAACACGACAAAATAAGTTAGCATAAAGTCGAAACTTAACATAGTGATATATTATGATGCATTAGCGCGCCATCTGTTATCAAAATACGAAACTATTATAGACGCGTATGATTCTTTTGAAAATCAATTAAAGGAAGGGCCTGGCTTTAATTTTTCCATTGCAGTAAGTGCAGTAGAAATTTTTTAATTTTCAAAAGATTCATACGCGTCTATAATAGTTTTGAATATTCATAATGGTATATAACATGGAGAATCCGACAAACCATAAATGAATTTATTTCGATTAAATACTTTCGTGTTAAGATAAATTAAATGTTATTTCGAGATACCCTGTATAAGTCGAATGCGTTTTTAAAATCAATATTCTCTCTCAATAGCTATAACTAAACTATTCTCTATTCCTAAACTACAAATTATTACGAAATTTGAGATACAACAAATTATAAATATTCGGTAAGATTATTCGGGAAGCTATTTCTTTAAGCAAGTTTGGTGTCGGATATCTTGACAAAGTTGATCTTCTTCCCTTTCATGGATTTCTAAGAGGATTTTTGTTTCAGCCGGAGTCTGTTTTCCAGATAAAGGTCTGGTTTCTTTGTGGCTTTTTACCATTATTTGTTAATAGGGCACCCTCATTTCTTGTGCGTTTTTGTTCTTTGTTAAAGAATCCATTAGAATTTTTGCTTCAAATGATCATATTCCATGTTTTACATCGATATAAGATGTCATATTTCAAACTAAACCATTTGGTAGTTACTTTAAGTATATTTTTTATCTGGTGAAGATGTTTTAGTTATCAGAAACATAGATATTTGTCTTCTCCTGGGAGTTCTTTACCTTTTCTAGACCAGCTCCTATTTCAAGTCAGACAATACGGGTATGTACAATGGTAGACCAATATATAAACAGACATCCAGTAGATACATACATCTACATTTGTCATCTCCCGAGAGTACTTGTTCCTCTCTAGACCAGCTCCTATTACAATTCAGACAATCCCGGCAATGGTAGACCAATGTATAAACACAGACTGACCATCCAGTAGATACATACATCTACATTTGTCATCTCCCGAGAGTACTTGGCCCTCTCTAGACCAGCTCCTATTACAATTCAGACAATCCCGGTAATGGTAGACCAATGTATAAACACAGAGTGACCATCCAGTAGATACATACATCTACATTTGTCATCTCCCCAGAGTACTTGGTCCTCTCTAGACCAGCTCCTATTACAATTCAGACAATCCCGGCAATGGTAGACCAATGTATAAACACAGACTGACCATCCAGTAGATACATACATCTACATTTGTCATCTCCCCAGAGTACTTGGTCCTCTCTAGACCAGCTCCTATTACAATTCAGACAATCCCGGCAATGGTAGACCAATACATAAACACTAGACCAGTTCCTATTACAATTCAGACAATCCCAGAGTGTACAATTCTATGGAGACAAAAACTTAAGGAAGTTGTACCTTTTATCGTGTAATATCGGGATTCAGAAAATAACTCTGAAAGATATTACAGTGACCTTTATTGTAGACACATGAGATAACCAAGTGTAAACAAAATTGTCTCTGTCTCCTTAAAATAATAATAATAATAACGGCGGACATCAAAGACATTCAACTTCCTTAAATTTTGTCCATGAGTGTACGAGTATGTATATTTTAAATATATTTCAAATCGTTTCAACACTTATAATATCTATCAGAAGAGACAAAAAGGTTTCAACATACACATATATTGCCAGACACTTCTTTCTTTTGTACACAGGTCTTTTTCTCCTTGTTTTTTCTCTCTCTTTCTCATTGTTAACATCATATGACTATTCTATTCACGGCCTAAAATTATTGTATATATATATGTGGTATAATAAGGTGGGAAGAGAAATAATATCACACCACAAGTTGGAAGAGGAACCCAGGCAACCAGAGAGAGAGAGAGACGGGACTGGCACAGCCGGGCGGCCGTTCGTGTCGCACACAATCCCCTACTGTCTTCAAAGTCCCGAGGTTCCAAGTAACGGGTCCCAGTAGTCGCCCCTTGGAATGTCGCTGGTGTCTAAAGTGACCGGTCCTTACCCTCCTGTCTCTGTCTGGGTTGACTGTAGGTTTGCTTTATTATTCCTGAAAGTGTATATATTACGACAGATATGTATAGACAAATGTAAAGGCATACATGTATTACAGTGCAAGTGTGCCTAGGGGACATAGCGCTTTAAATTGAAAAAAATAAAAAATAAAACATACATATATCGCTAAACATTAATAACATATCTGACGCTGTATTTCAGAAAATGGTGTACGTATATAAGTAGAACCAGGATTCAAAGTAAACAACAACAACAAAAGCCTTTATTTAGGGTCACTGACCCTATACAGGATCCACCAGAGGTATGCATAAGAACAAAGCAGTGAAACAAAGGAAACAACAATATAAACAGAAGAAAAAAAAGAAAGAAAGAGAAAGAGGGAAGCAAGAAAAAACAACACAAAAAGAGTAGCAGTAAGAAAGTGAGGAGTGAGTGTCACTTGGCCTTCTTCTGAGATATGGACTTGTGGAAACCATAAAACGCGGTAGCAATATACTTATTCTGGGTCATATTGTCAATTAGTGATGGAAGTGAAGCACAGAGTTGCCCAGTTTTGATCCAAAGTAAACATTCTCCTGAAGACAGGAAGTTACTGGAATGTTGGTTAATGTGACTGTGTTTTTCTCTGAATTAATAACAAAGTTGCATATAGGTTATACTAGCCGAATGACCAGGGCAACGCCCGTGTTTTACCCGATTGAATGTTTTGATTCAAATATTATTTGTTACAATTATAAATTGGCGCCTTAAATAAATGCATATGTTAGTTAATAACTATAGCCTATGTGCTTTATCTGTCTATGTACTGTTGGCTTCCGTAGGCGTCTCTTACTGGGAAAAAGAAAGAGAGGATTCCATTTGGTTATTATCTAATATATGCATTTATTTAGGGAGCGACCCGCTCCAACACAATAGTTACAAAGACGAAATAGCGAGTGGGGGCGGGGGAAGGGGAGGCATGATGGGGGGGTGGGGGCAAAGGTGGCGTGACCGTAGCCAACCAATAGGAGGGCGCCATTCCAAAAAAAAAAAAGAAAACGGTGACAGAAATGAAAACTGATGACTGATTGATTAGGAGATGAAGAATGACGCTCGTAACTGTATATAGAATAGTACAAGAAGAGTAGAGGTCTCTAGTCAAAATGTCAAGAATTCTCATTAAACACCGATTCTATGCATAGGAATTCCTTAGTCAATTGACATCGTGATATGTCTTAGGAACTCTAAGGATTCCTCCATAAAGTTTGGCATAGTTGGAGTTTAATTGATGGAATAACTGGAAGAGAGGATATAACATATTAGTGAATAAACATTTTCAGTATTTTTAATTCATTCAACAATGAAATAAGATTGTTTATTAATCTTTATAATATTTAGCCAAAAAATGTTATAAATTTATCCTCTGCATCCTTTATCCTCGTTAACAACCATCCCTCTTTAACAACTATCCCTCTTTACCGAACACGCCTCTTTAACAATCACGCTTCTTCAAAGACCACCCCTCTTTAAAAACCACGCATTTTTAAAAACTACGTTTATTTGATAGCCAAGCCTCTTTAACGACCAGACTACACTTTAAAACCACGTTTCTTAAACGACTACGCCATTTTAGCGATCACGCCTCTTTATCGGCCACATTTTAAAAGTTTCAAGTCATCTCCTTTAAAATAATATCTTTAATAGCAATTAGCGCCTCAAAATCGACCATTAAAATTAGTTCTTAAATCATTAATTTATTTTATAAATCCCGATGTACATTGCGAAGATACAATTTCCTTTGGGGGTCGATGGAAGGAAGGTTTACCGTTGGTTTTCGACCGCTACGACCCAGGTTCGATTCCCGCATTGGGCACTTTTTTTCTGATTTAAAATAAAAATGCTCCAATGGCCCCCGATTCTTGCAAAAGTCCAACCCCACCAGCAAGTGCAAGTAACCAAACCGGGCTCTGGCACACACATTTGTAAGTGCAAAGTCGAACTGCTTTTCACATGTGTAGACATGTGGTGCACTTACAGTAAAAGCAGTCGTCTACTTCTACCCACCATGATTATCATGGTCTATACTACGTGTACTAGGGATAAGCAAAAAATAAATAATTTCCTTAAGTTTTGTATATGAGTGTATATTTATTGAAATATTCTATCTACAGTCTTCTCATAAATCCCCATATCCAGATTTAAAAGAGAAATACTGGTTTCGGAGGATATGGTGCCCCATAAATACATAATAAATTCGAATTTATCACATTTATCAATAAGTTGTTCAATTGCCAAAGTAGAAGTTAGAATACAATATTGTAGCGTAGAAATTAAGTCTTTGTATATCTTAAGGTGTGAAAGTATTTATTGATGACGTCACCAGTCGACAATTATTAACCCAACTATCTACAGCTAGAGAATATCGAGCAAGCAAGCTAGGTAACTAAATGATGATTTATCAAATGTAAAATTTTAAATCGGTTTCCACAAATATTTTCATTGAATAATTAAATAATAAAATATTTCTTCGTGTCACACACACACACACACAAAAGCCTTTATTAAGACACACAGGTCTTACAGAGGATTCTCCTTGGGGTTACAAGACGGAGAAATCTATGAAAGTGGGAAATAAAAAATGGAGAAAGATTATATACATATGGTAAATATATACAGATTATAAGAAAAAATAAAAAATATATAAGAAAGAAAAAAAATTGGAAATATGGATGGGAGAAGTGGAGTATTTACATATGAAACAAGTCAATTTAAGCTCTTCTGCTCACACAGCACAGGTGGGCCATGTCTTTTTCAAGAAATCTTTAAGAGATTTTCCAGGAAAATCCGAGTGTTCAGGGTTGTTATTTATTCGTGTCACGATAAGACACAATTTGGATTATAGATTATAAACACAAGGTAATACGACAAAATTCAAATAAATAAATAGTGTGTGACGTTTCAGTAACAGCGTTGTTACCATCTTCAGACAAAAGTACTGAATGGTACTAGAAAAGTACTAAAAATAAGTACTAGATTCAGTAATTTTTTGTCTGAAGATGGTAACAACGCTGTTACTGAAACGTCATAGACTATTTATTTATTTGAATTTGGTCTTATTACCTTATTTCTTCGTAACAATATTAAATATCCCAAATTTTCAGATAGAATTTTGGAATAAGAAAAGCAGTTGACTTCTAAAATAAAAAAGCACATTTGTCAAGTTGTGAAGTTGAAAATTCCTTGACAACTTCTGACCATTTTTTATTCATTTTGTAAATTTTCTTTCTTCTTCTTATGTCACTTTTCTGTTGGAATTCTACATCTATATTGGCACGTGTTAAAAAAAAGCAAACAATGGGAACAATGACCTGTGTGGATGTTATTACATATAAGTCAATATTTATAAATATTTGCATCGAGCAATGTTTTTCCGCAAACAATAATAACAAAGTGAAAAAATAGTACAAATGTGATATTATACTGGGATAAGGTGCATAAATTATATTTTAAAAAGGCATCTCCTTATCGTTCAACTGAAAGTTGCTGATGGCTTGCGCCATCTATCGGAATAAATATCAACTATTCTCGTTGATTTTTAATTATTCCAGAATTGGCAAAAATACCCATTCTTGATTAATCAAGAAAAGCCCGAAACGCGTCCGTGGTTATCTTTTCTCGATTAATCAAGAACGGGTATTTTGGCCAATTCTGGAATAATTAAAAATCAACGAGAATAGTTGATATTTATTCCGATAGATGGCGCAAGCCATCAGCAACTTTCAGTTGCACGATAAGGAGATGCCTTTTTTATAAATAATAACAAAGCTAGTTAGGCATAAATTATATATAATAACCCTTATCTACAATGTATAATAATGTATAAGAAATGAAAGAATTGAAGCACGAATTTATTATGAAATAATTAAAATCACAATTGCATTTAACAAGCTGTTACCACATTACTTCGCTGCTCGTTAATTAAATGCTGTTTTTAATGTAAAAAAATAGAACAAAAGAGTGTGTGATATTTAACAGGGATCTGGTGAATAAAATTAAGAAATTATTCAAGCAAATAGAGCAAGCCATCAGAAACTTTTATTTCCATGATCCAGAGATTCCTTTTCCTCACTTTTTTTAGTAATTATTATTTATTAAATTTCATAGGTATTTTGACATGGGATTCTGTTTTTTTTTTGTGAAATATTTATTATATATATTTTTTTAAGAAAAGCGTTAAGAAACAGATGTTCAATGTTCATAATAAAAATAATCCGATTCGTTTGATACGCTTTAGCGTAATATTTCAAATAAGTAATATTCTTCTCCTTCTTTCTTATCTCTACTCAATCATATTAGGTTATCAAGCTTGTAGAGCTTGTTGATGGTGTCTGTCAGGGATGAGTAGAGCTCATCAATGGATGAGATTTGACAACCATCATGATTGGGTGAAGTAGAATGCTTCCACCTTTGTCATTAAGACTGGGAGTACTACTCAGTGGCATGCCGACTTAGCTCTAAAAGAAATGGCCGCCTCTGACATGAGGAACAGACGCCATGTACAGCCGCTCCTAACATGGAGTACAGACTCCTATATCCCTGGAGCCCTTACAGGGTACTATCAGCCGGGCCAGCTGAGCCCAGGTTTTTTAGCGAGCTTGTTACTTCTCCCTGTACTTGTACTTTGATATATTGTACAAATGTATTTTATCCTTTAATATTTTCCTATCAATCTAATACACTAGTCTTTCGAAATATCTGGTTTCACCTGGTTATGCAAATCTCATATTATCGGACGAATTTGCATTTAACATACCTATTTGAATCTAAGATACTGTATGCTTATAATCTATATCGTGTTGAAGTTTCATCTCTGGAGAAGTCAAATATTAGGTCAACGTATGTGGAACAAAGGCAATGTGAATATTAGTGCGGTATCGAACCTATTTGCATATACCAGGGCTGAAACTATGACAATAACTCCTTTCAGACCTAACTCTATATTATATCAAAGATTCATTTCTATACATTTATTATATATAAATGTTATAATGAGGGATATAGAGCAATCCATACGTTAAAATATACACTCATTGACAAAACTGAAGGAAGTGGAATGTCTTTGATGTCGCCCGTCGTCTATTTTTTCTTATTTTTTTAAAGAGACAGAGGCAATTTTGTCCACATTTGGTTATCTCGTATGTCTTCAATAAAGGTCACTGTAATACTTTCAGAGTTATTGTCTGAATCCCGATATACATGGTAAAAGGTACAACTTCCTTAAGTTTTGTCCATGAGTGTATATATGTGTGTATTCAATAAAGGTCACTGTAATATCTTTCAGAGTTATTGTCTGAATCCCGATATACATGCTAAAAGGTACAACTTCCTTAAGTTTTGTCCATGAGTGTATATATGTGTGTATTCAATAAAGGTCACTGTAATATCTTTCAGAGTTATTGTCTGAATCCTGATATACATGCTGAAAGGTACAACTTCCTTAAGTTTTGTCCATGAGTGTATATATGTGTCTTCAATAAAGGCCACTGTAATATCTTTCAGAGTTATTGTCTGAATCCCGATATACATGCTGAAAGGTACAACTTCCTTAAGTTTTGTCCATGAGTGTATATATGTGTGTCTTCAATAAAGGTCACTGTAATATCTTTCAGAGTTATTGTCTGAATCCCGATATACATGATAAAAGGTACAACGTCCTTAAGTTTTGTCCATGAATGTATATATGTGTGTCTTCAATAAAGGTCACTGTAATATCTTTCAGAGTTATTGTCTGAACCCCGATATACATGCCAAAAGGTACAAGTTCCTTTAGTTTTGTCCATGAGTGTATATATGTATGTCTTCAATAAAGGTCACTGTAATATCTTTCAGAGTTATTATCTGAATCCTGATATACATGCTAAAAGGTACAACGTCCTTAAGTTTTGTCCATGAGTGTATATATGTGTGTCTTCAATAAAGGTCACTGTAATATCTTCCAGAGTTATTGTCTGAATCCCGATATACGTGCTAAAAGGTACAACTTCCTTAAGTTTTGTCCATGAGTGTATATATGTGTATCTTCAATAAAGGTCACTGTAATATCTTTCAGAGTTATTGTCTGAAACCCGATATACATGCTAAAGGGTACAACGTCCTTAAGTTTTTTCTATGAGTGTATATATGTGTGTCTTCAATAAAGGTCACTGTAATATCTTTCAGAGTTATTGTCTGAATCCCGATATACATGGTAAAAGGTACAACTTCCTTAAGTTGTTTCCATGAGTGTATATATGTGTGTCTTCAAAAAAGGTTACTGTAATATCTTTCAGAGTTATTGTCTGAATCCCGATATACATGTTAAAAGGTACAACTTCCTTAAGTTTTGTCTATGAGTGTATTATTATTAAGGAGACGCACTTTGAATTTTATTGAAAAACATAATTTATTTTAAGATATAAAACATGATATTTCGTAGGACTGAATATTGTTCTTTTTCCAAACATATTTATGACTCAAATTCACGATGTATATATGAGTTTACGTAGTTATAAGTTCAAATATCAAACTGCTTTCTACGTGTGTATACATGTGGCGCACTTACAGTAAAAGCAGTCACCTACTTCTACCCACTATGATTATAATGACCTGTACCAAATGTATTATGGATAATAATAAAAACCTAAAAAGAAAGATCTTAAAGGACAGGAATACTGCCAGTATCTAACTTTTGAATGTTTATGAAAAAAGGCATCTACTTATCGTGCAACTGAAAGTTGCTGATGGCTTGCGCCATCTATCGGAATAAATATCAACAACAACAACAAACAACAAAAAAGCCTTTATTTAGGGTCACTGACCCTATACAGGATTCACCAGAGGTATGCATAAGAACAAAGCAGTGAGACAAAGGAAATAACGATATATACAGAGTAAGAAGAAAAAGAAAGAAAAAAAAAACAAGAAAAGAAAAAAAAATAAGAAAGAGGGAAGCAAGAAATCAACACAAAAAGAGTAGCAGTAAGAAAGTGAGGAGTGAGTATCGGAATAAATATCAACTATTCACGTTGATTTTTAATTATTCCAGAATTGGCCAAATACCCATTCTTGATTAATCAAGAAAAGCTAACCACGGACGCGTTTCGGGCTGTTGGCCGAGAATAGTTTATATTTATTCCGATAGATGACGCAAGCCATCAGCAACTTTCAGTTGCACGATAAGTAGATGCCTTTTTTTCATAATTATGCACCTTATCCCAGTACAATATCACATTATGAATGTTTCTTTTGAAAAATAGACATTTCAGCCAGTTAATGAACGCCCTAGCAATCTCAGAACAATTTTAACGCCTTTCCAAATGTTTTATTTATTTCTCCTTACGAAGACAAAAGATTTTCGTTGAAACATTAAGAAAATAAAAACCTTCACTGGCCGAAGTGTCTATTTTTCACAGAACTATGAATACCGGCCAGGCAGCCTCTATCTTTATGATAACTTATGATTGGTTGATGATAAATAGATTTTCGAAACTATTATAGACGCGTAAAATTCTTTTTAAAATTAAGCAATTTCTACTGCCCTTACTGCTATGGAAAAATTGATGGGATGGCATGACTCATCAGTGGTGAACCCTCCCAGCGGTTTCGACAGTTTAATCTACCATACCAATGTTATATTGCTTTTTTTCGATCTTCCTTTTACAGTGATACTGTTGATAGACTCTTGTAATGGGTATTTTAGATAAACTATGGACATAAGCTTCGAAGATAGTAGAATTACATACAATTATAAGTACAGTAAACTCTCCTATAACGCGATTAATATGTTCCGTGTTGTATGAAATCGCGTTATAGGAATTCGCGTTGTACGAAATAAAACTTGTATAACGCGAATGTTGTTAGGGTAAATTGTTTTATTTTATAACGCGTTATACGAAAATTCGCGTTGTATAAATAAATTTGTCGCAATTTTTTTATCGCGTTGTACGAAAACGCGTTGTAAAAACCCGCGTTGTAGGAGAGTCTACTGTATATAATTATAAAAAAAAGAATTTTACGCGTCTAAAATAGTTTCGAATTTTCATAACAGATGGCGCGGTAGTGTATCATAATATAAATAGATTTTACAATCCCTAAAGACAAGAAGGATGTAGAACCATAGGAAATGGAAACAGAACATCGTGATGGCACATACATAACAATTAGGTTACGCCAGAGCTTGACGCAAGGACGTAAATGTAATAACATTACTGACTCACAGCTGTTCTAGATTTTCTTCTTGAGTTACGTCCTTGGTTAGCATCTCTGATGTTGACACGGGTGGTCATCACACAGTGTGGGATTTCTTCCCAGTGAGTCTTGAATTCTAGAGACATATGCACACACACTGGGATTCCTCCCAGTAAGTCTTGAAATCTAGAGACATATGCACACACAGTGGGATTCCTCTCAGTGAGTCTTGAATTCTAGAGAACACACGCATATGCACACGCAGTGAGATTCCTCCCAGTAAGTCTTGAATTCTAGAGAGCACATGCATATGCACACGCAGTGGGATTCCTCCCTGTAAGTCTTGAATTCTAGAAACATATGCACACACAGTGGGATTCCTCCCAGTAAGTCTTGAATTCTAGAGAACACACGCATATGCACACGCAGTGAGATTCCTCCCAGTAAGTCTTGAATTCTAGAGAGCACATGCATATGCACACGCAGTGGGATTCCTCCCAGTGAGTCTTGAATCCTAGAGAACACACGCATATGCACACGCAGTGCGATTCCTCTCAAGAAGTCTTGAACTCTAGAGACATATGCACACACAGTGGGATTCCTCCCAGTAAGTCTTGAACTCTAGAGAACACACGTATTTGCACACGCAGTGGGATTCCTCCCAGTAAGTCTTGAATTCTAGAGAACACACGCATATGCACACGCAGTGGGATTCCTCCCAGTAAGTCTTGAATTCTAGAGAACACACGCATATGCACACGCAGTGGGATTCCTCTCAAGAAGTCTTGAATTCTAGAGAACACATGCATATGCACACGCAGTGGGATTCCTCTCAAGAAGTCTTGAATTCTAGAGAACACATGCATATGCACACGCAGTGGGATTCCTCCCAGTAAGTCTTGAATTCTAGAGACATATGCACCCACAGGTTTATCACATCTATGTAAACCAATATCTAGAAAAACCGGCTTCTTTAGCTTTTTGTTCTTGAGAATCTCTTTGCCTCCATCCACTCCATCCTTCCTATTTTCTCATTATTTCTAATGCTCTCTATACATTCCTTTATCTGGTCGTTAAAGAGACCCGGTCGTCAAAGAGACATTGTCTTTAAAGAGGGGTGTTTGTTTAAAACGCGTAGTCATTAAAGAGGCGTGATCGTTAAAACAGCGTGGTCGCTTAAGAGGCATAGTCTTTTTAATAGTGTGGTCGTTAAAGAGATGTTGTGGTTAAAAAAGTGTAGTTGTTAAAAGAGTGTGGTCGTTAAAGAGGCTTGATGGTAAGATGGGTCGTCGTTTAAAAGGCGTATTATTTTGAAAAGTGTGGTCGTTAAAAAGTATTGATTGTTAAATAGTGTGTTCTCGTTAAAGAGGCGTGGTCGTTTAAAAGTGTGGTCGTTAAAGAGGCGTTTTATAAAGGGTACAGTGACAGGAGAGCAACAATGTTTGCCTGTTACATCAAGTCTAATTATTTTAATAGAAAAAAAAAGTTTCAAAAATGATAGATCGAATTTGCAAAATATTTACATATTTAAAAAAAAAGAAAATTATTGGTTATTTTTCCCCCCATGTTTTTCTGAGAGAATTCAACATTTAAAAAGTTTAGGAATAAATTAAAGTTGGGGAGGAGAGTATGAAAACGGCATATAAATGTAATATTATCGAGTTGAGAAGGGCAAATGTCAATATTCGCGTATTCAACATGTGGTGTTGATCTTGTCACACTGCCTGAAGGCTGCTGTTATTGGTCCACATCAGTCGATCTGGTACAATGTTATTGGCTGAATGTACTGGTCAAGATGTAATGCTGTATTTATCTATTTTTACAGTAGTAGCTGTTCCCGAACGTCGTTGTGAATTTTAATTTTAATATGAAGCAACGGGTTAGCATTTTTTTATGTTTCATTAAATTTTTACCTCTTCATTCAGTATATAATGAGTGTACCTAATTGCATATTACTTTTAGTCATATAAATCTAATTGTTGAATGGTATTTTTCAAATAGAGCTCTGTAAGAATTGTCTTATTCTTTTTATGTTTATTTTTATAACTGCGTTTGTTTCTTTGATTATTATCTTCTCTTTCTTGTTTACTTTTATTTTATTTGTTAAATTTATTTATTCCGCGTTATTGCTTTGTGTTAATTTATGCCTAACTGGCCTTGTCTTTATTGTTTGCGGAAGAGCATTGCTCGATGCAAATATTTGAATGTAATTCTACTGTCCTATAAGCTTATGTCCATAGTTTTCTTGAAAATCATTTCTGAGATTCCATCCTTCAGTGCTGCGTATATAAGCAAAATCATCCAATACAGTATTAGAGCTCTGAGAAGCGGTCTGGTGGATTAATTTGGCGAAACCGCTGGGAGGGTTCACCACTGATGAGCCAAGCCCTCCCAATATATTTTTCATCGCAGTAAGGGCAGTAGAAGTTTGTATTATGTATAAAAGAAACATTCGTGCTTTTAAATCCTTTCGTTTTATATGTATAGATGGCGCGTTATTGCTTTGTGTTAAATTTATTTATGTTTCTATTATAAAAAATAAATATATATTGATATAATTTTCCCCGCTTTTCGCAAAAGTCCAACCCCACCAGTGAGTGCAAGTAACTAAAAAGGGTTCAGGCCACATTTGTAAGTATAAAAGTCCAACTACTTTTTACATTTGTAGACATGTGGTGTACATACAGTAAAAGTGGTCGCCTACTTCTACCCACTACGATTATCATGGCCTGTATCCCACGTGTATTTGAGATATTTTTTAAAATATATTCTCATGTTTTTTCTTCTAATACGTTATTTATTTTTTCTTCGTCTGTTTTCCTTCTCTTACTTTCTACGTTTCTGTATTGATATGTGGTGTACTTACAGTAAAAGCAGTCGCTAACTACCCACCATGATTATCATAGCCTGTACTACGTGTATTAGGGATAATTTTTTTTTAATATTCTCGGGTTTTTCCATCTAATATGTTATTTATTTGTTTTCCTTCCTCTGTTTTCCTTTTATTACTTTCTACGTTTCTGTGTTGAAGTTTCCTTTGATACTTTTTTGTATTTTGTTTCTTTTCTCATGTTCTTCCTATTGTTTATTTGATTTTAGATATTTAAAAAAAATAATAATTTATGTTTTTTCTTCTAAAACGTTATTTGTTTTCCTTCATCTGTTTTACTTCTCTTACTTTCTGTGTTGAATTTTCTTTGATAATTTTTGTATTTTGTTCCTTTTCTCATGTTCTTCCTATTACAACAACAACAAAAAACCTTTATTTAGGGTCACTGACCCTATACAGGATTCACCAGAGGTATGCATAAGAACAAAGCAGCGAGACAAAGGAAACAACGATTTAAACAGAAAAAAAAGGGGAAAAAAAGAAAAAAACAAGAAATAGAAAGAGGGAAGCAAGAAAAACAACACAAAAAGAGTAGCAGTAAGAAAGTGAGGAGTGAGTGTCACTAGGCCTTCTTCTGAGATATGGACTTGTGGAAACCATAAAACGCCGTAGCAATATACTTATTCTAGGTCATATTGTCAATTATTGATGGAAGTGAAGAACAGAGTTGCCCAGTTTTGAGCATGTTCTTCCTATTGTGTTTTTGATTTCAGATATTTTATTACTTAACATACTTCTCGATGACTAAGAAGTCTGAAATTCTGAACAGTAGTATTGTCATCGGAATTGAGCAAGTATGAACATTTTCAGGTTTCTATATAATATGAGAATATGCTATAAATTGATTATAAGATTTGAGAACAAACATACATATATAAAAGTATTTTTAAAATAAAGCAATCCATAAATAAATCTTTAGTTAAAATGCATATATTGGATCAAAATATCATTTATTTTACCAATATTTCTGTTGGTTGAACGCCAACCTTTATCAAGGTTGTTATACCTTGAAAATATTGGGCGTTCAGTCAACTGAAATATTGGTAAATAAATTATTATTTTTTGATCCAATATATGCATTTATACGATACATTAGTGCGCCATCTGTTATGAAAAATTGGAACTATTTTTAACGCGTATGGTTCTTTTAAAAATATATATCGTAATTTAAACAATGTGATATGTAAGTAATAAAGTATGACGTCTTTTCTAGTTGTCTCAAAGTGACACCAGCTTGCCAACGGACACCCGGGGGATCCAGAGAGGGACAAAGAAGGGGCGTTGGTCCGGATGTTGACAGTTAGTTAGGTTACAGTGGATATTTTTGGAGAGGCCCGCTCAGTGCTAGGTCTCACGGCGGCCCTCGTGGCCGCCGTTTTGGTTCCTCTCTGCCCCCGCGGCTTCATGTAGGACGCCGAGCTTTCCTCAGTTAATCCTCAACTTTCCCTTGGTCCTGGTGCCACGTGAGACGTACTAGGAGAGCGTCTTTTGGTCCCAAACTTTGTCCTTACTGTCCCGTGCGGACTTCCCACTCTGCACGCCTTGCCACTCAACCCCGACTGCTTCCAACTCACTTGTTGGCTTACCCGGGTTTACGACATGTATGTTTTAACTTTTAATTAGACAATTTAAATTTATATCTAGACATTTTTCATTTTAATTTAGACATTTTTCATTTTAATTTAGACATTTTTCATTTTAATTTAGACATTTTTCATTTTAATTTAGACCTATGGACTTTACTATAAAAAGTCCATGTGTGTAAATTAAAATGAAAAATGTCTAAATTAAAATTGTGTATAATTAAAAGTTAAAAACCTATAAATCAATTTTCTACTGCCCTTACTGCAATCATAAAAATAATGGAAAGACCTGACTCATCAATGGTGAACCCTACCAGCTGTACCGCTTTTATAAAATTTTTTAATTGAACATGAACTAAGTTTTTTTTTTTTTAAGAATCATACGCGTCTATAATAGTTTCTAATTTTGATAACAGATGGCGCGCTAATGCATCATAATATAATTGTTATAACAAAAGACACAAATTGAAATTTGCCGAAGAGCGATTGCTCGAATCATATTATATATTTATAATTGTATGTAATTCTACTGTACTCAAAGCTTATGTCCATAGTTCATCTAAAATACCCATTTCAAGAGTCTAGCATCAGTATCACTATAAAAGGAAGATCGAAAAATGCCATATAACAGCGGTATGGTAGATTAAACTGGCGAAACCGCTGGGAGGGTTCAACACTGATGAGCCAGGCCCTCCCATTAACTTTTCCATTGCAGTAAGGGCAGTAGAATTGTTTATTTTTTAAAAAGAATTATACGCGTCTATAATAGTTCAGAATAAAACCAAATTAAATAAAATCTTTAAAAAGTAAACATTACAGATAATATAAAGAGATAAAGGTCGCCTCTCCCGTCAAAATAGACGTCAAAACTAGACGCCATCTAGTTCTATCTTACAGATAATGTTTATACATGTTGATTGCTCTCTGAGATTAATAAATAAACATACACAAAAAGTCATTTCAGTTTTTTTACGCGATTCACCATAGAGATTAAAAAGTGGAGGACAAAAATTGATATTTATACATAAACTAGATGAATGGTCCAAGCAACATTCTGCTTTTGCTTGAGTGCTTTTTTTTTTTTACCCCTTTTTATTAGGGACACAAACTAATGTGTTTTTATTTATTTTCAAATACACTCTCAGTAATGGATATCTGTGAAAGCGCTATATGTAAATAGAATTGAAACCCATTCCAGAGAATAAAAGATCTGGAAGAGAACGTTGATCTATCTATCTATATATATATAAATGAATGTATGTGTGTCTGTCCTTTATGCCTGACCAAACCACTCATTGGAACGCCATGAAACTTTGGGAAGTTATTTAGTATAGTACTGCGCAGGTTTCTAGCAGATAAAATTTTTGAAATATCTTTTCGCCTGAAAATAATCAAGATTAATATTCTAATTTATCTGTTATAATTCAACAATCTGCTCTAAATATTATCATGATTACGATGATTTTGTAATGTAGAAAATTAGGAAAGACAAAATTCAGGATGACACGGCAATTTATTTGAGACAAGAATAATGATACAATTCCAAGGCAAGATACTATTCCTTTAACTTCCAATTACCGAGGGAACCAATTAATATTGATTTTATTCAACTTATCGAGTATTTTTCAAGGGACCGGGAAAAAATGTTTACTTTATCGAGAGATTCAAATTTACGAGTTTCAAATTATCAAAATACAAGGTGTGTCCCATAAGTTCCCGGACTGGGTCCATAAAAAAAAAAAAAAGGTAAGATATTTTTTTTAAAAATTATTAAAACTTTTAAAAGTAATCCCCCCTTGCTTCAACGCACCAGCGCCATCGTTTCCCCAAATTGTCGAAACAGTTTTTATAGAGCTCTTTTGGAATGCTCTTCAATGCCAACAGCGATTTTTCTATTATGTCATCCCTGGTGTCAAAATGTCTTCCTTTTAGAACTGCTTAAAGTTTGGGGAACAGAAAAAAGTCATTTGGTGCGATGTCTGGGGAATAGGGTGGTTGAGGTAGGATTTCTGTCCCGTTTTTAGCCAAATAAACTCGTCACCAAGTGCGCTGTGTGAGGGCGGGCATTGTTATGGTGTAGGATCCAGTCACCATTAGGCCATTTTTCTGGAATTTTTTTTCGAATCGCTTCCCTTAGATGGCGAAGAATGTCCAAATACATTTCCTTAATAACCGTTTGGCCTGCAGGAAGATACTCGTGATGAACAATGCCCTTGTTATCCAAAAAAGCGACCAGCAACACCTTGTTTCTGGATTTCAATATCCTGGATTTTTTTGGTCTAGGCTCACCCTGACCTCTCCACTCGGCATATTGACGCTTGGTTTCAGGGTCATAGTCATAGACCCATGTCTCGTCCCCTGTGATTATCTTGTCTTTCCATTCCGGATCCGTTCTTGTCATTTCCAACATGTTCTCACAGGTTGCAAGCCGACACAGTTTTTGCTCATTAGTAAGGAATCTTGGGATGAATTTTGCAGGAGTCTTTTTGAGCTTCAAATCTTTGGTTACGATCCTTCCAATCGTTGTTTTAGAGATGCCTGTGTCTTGGTCTAGCTCCAGCAAAGTGGTTCGAGGATTTTCTTTTATCAAATCGGTGATTCTTTGCACATTTTGGGCTTTCTTGCCGAGGATCATCTTCAATAGAAATTCTGCCAGCTTTAAATCTAGAATGTCATTCAAAAACAGTTGTTTTCTTTGGGGCGTCATTGGGGAATGCTTTATTAGGCATTTTAAAAGTTTCGGTTGCTGATATTTGAAGTTTCACACAAATTTCTATGCAAATCCTCTGCTTCAATTTTTGTTCCATCGTAAAATCGCCGCAGCGCTAGGTGTGACCTTTAAATAAATTAGAATGACCTTGGCGCGCGCTAATGTACCGCCTCGATATTGTTACCACCGTGTTGCCTGATATTTTTTCTATAATAAACAGTCAAATTTATTTACATTTTTCATTTATTTATTTTTTTATGGACCCAGTCTGGGAACTTATGGGACATACCTTGTATATCTTTTTTTTATATAAGTTTATAGGGAATTGTTTTAACAAATGTTCGTTAGACAAACCTATACTCGGGTAAAACCCGGGCGAAGCCGGGTACATCCGCTAGTCCTATATAAATTGGTGGACTAGTGGTTAGACCCTCGATTCCAGACAGCCATGAACCAAGATCGAATCCCGTATTGTACACTTTTTTTTCTGTAAATAACCTGTTCATATTTTTCATTGTAAATAACTTAAACTAGGTTGCTCTTTTTGAGCGGTACCTAATAAAGTGATGTTGGAACTGGAGAAATAGGAAATATGAAATTTTCTTAAGTCTCTTTTTTTTTTTTTTTTTTTGGAAATAAGGGTATTCAATTTTATAATATATCTAGAAAAATTATGTATAAGAGCTATATAAATACATAAAAACATACCAGCCTCCGATGACCTTGTATACACTTTCAATCAGCGAATTTTGGAAGCAATGTCATCTGCAAAAATAACCTACTCAATTAAGGGCGGCCCCAGGAAATCTAAGCCGTGGTTCGATAAGGACTGCTATGATATGAAAAAACTGGCAAAAGAAAGTCTGAAGAAATATCGTAAAACAAATAGATTGGAAGACAGAGAATGTTATGCTTCTTCCAGAAAGAAATATCTCGCTTTATTGGATCTAAAAAGGAAAGGCTTTGATAATGAAAAACAGGAAATACTCAGAAATGCTAAAGACTCAAAGACCTTCTGGAAAACTATTGCGCTCTACAAAAGCACATCTATAATCCAAGGAGAAATATCTATACAGGACTGGCTGAACTTTTACCGCGAACTAATGACTACAGAGAAAAATTTGAGAATTTGTAATTTACATAATGTGATTTCTCAGAACGATCCTATATTGGACTCAGAGATAACCAATGCAGACATATACAAGGAGATAGCTGGTTTGAGGAGTAACAAGGCATGCGGGCCCGATGGCATCCCCAATGAAGTATTAAAAACACTCCCTGATTCGTACATACTGCTGTTGAAACAACTCTACAATAGTGTTATGACGACTGGAAAATACCCAGCAATTTGGACTAATTCCACTATACACCCAATCTTTAAAAATGGTTATAAGAACAGCCCCTCCAACTACCGAGGTATTGCACTGATTAGCAATGTATCAAAGCTTTTCACATCAATCCTAAGATCACGACTGGAGGAATGGGTCGAAGGAAGAAGGGTTATACCCGAAAACCAAGCGGGATTTAGAAAAGAAAGATCATGTATTGACCACATATTTACATTAACTACTTTAATCCAACTATCATTAAGAAAAAAGAGGGGAAAACTATATGTCTTTTTTGTCGATCTAAGGAAGGCATTTGATACTGTACCCCACTCACTACTTTGGAAAAAACTTTACAACCTAGGCATAAGTTACCAATTCATAAGTACGATCAAAAGTTACTACGAACAAGCAACTATAGCTATCAGATGGAAGGGATCATTTACGGAAAGTATTAAGATAAACTCGGGAGTCCTCCAGGGAGAACCACTTTCCCCACTGCTATTTATATTATTTATCACGGACTTAATCGAAATTTATAATAACTCAGACCTGCCGAGTGTAAATTTGCCAGAATTTGGAGATATCCATTTATTGCTGTACGCCGACGACATAGCAATTATAGGTGAATCCAGGATAAACCTCCAAAAGAAGATCAAAATACTGAAAGAATATCTCGATGAGAACTTAATGACACTAAATGAGTCCAAGTCAAAGATTATGGTGTTCCGTAATGGAGGTAAACCCTCAAATAAGGATAGATGGTTCTGGAATGATAAACCCATAGCAATAACTTCAAGATATACATACTTGGGATTCCCTCTGACACCAACAATAACAACTACTCACCCGGCAAATTACTTTAAAGGAAAAGCACTTACAGCAATTAACGCCACACACCCAATATTAATAAAATCAAAAGCAAAGTCAATAAATTTATCAATCAAACTCTTTGATACAATAGTGAGAGCTGTCCTGATGTATGCCGCTCCATTATGGGCAACAGAGCATAAAGACTTACTGGACAATATACAAGACATATTTATCCGTAGGTTCCTGAATCTGCCCAGATACACTCCAGGTTACCTAATCAGATTAGAAACCGGTCGTATCTCATTGAGTGTAACAGCCTTAAAATTAACCCTGAAGTATTGGCTGCGGGTGTTGAATATGAGCAGTGACAGATTGCCACGTATATGTTTTAATAGAACACGGGAACTCTCTAATGCTTCGGGCACACCCATCGGTTTCATTAAAAAGCTCACTAATCTGCTTAACGATAATGGATCCCCTGCACTTGTTTCCTGTGATGACCCTGAAACGCTGAGGAGCGCGATTACAGGGCTCTTAAAAACAGCGGCAGACCAATCTATACAAAACGACCTTACAAGAATGGATAAATCTAAGCTATACTCTCACTACAAAGACATTCACATATCTTTCATGACGGAGGGATACCTTTTAGGGGATTTTCCTTTCCCGGTTGTAAGACTACTCGCACAAGTTAGAATACTTTCAAGTTTTTTTAGAGAAAACCACACCAAGATGCTCTGCGGTGAGGACCCGACTTGTACCTTCTGTAATTCAAAACTACAAAATGAAATCACTCACTATATTTTTGATTGCTCTGCTCTGAAAGAAGAAAGAAGAACCCTTATGCTCAAAACTGGGCAACTCTGTGCTTCACTTCCATCAATAATTGACAATATGACCCAGAATAAGTATATTGCTACGGCGTTTTATGGTTTCCACAAGTCCATATCTCAGAAGAAGGCCAAGTGATACTCACTCCTCACTTTCTTACTGCTACTCTTTTTGTGTTGATTTCTTGCTTCCCTCTTTCTTCTTATTATTTTTTTTTTTTTTTCCTTTTCTTGTTTTTTTTTTTTTTTTCTTTCTCTTTTTACTCTGTATATATCGCTATTTCCGTTGTCTCACTGCTTTGTTCTTATGCATACCTCTGGTGAATCCTGTATAGGGTCAGTGACCCTAAATAAAGGCTTTTTTGTTGTTGTTGTATATAAATACATATAAAATCATATAAATATATTTGTATCGATATAAAATTTACATAATAGATTTTATTTTTTTAATCATTAAGAAAAAAAAGCATATTCTGATTGTGAAATTAAAAAGTATTGACTACTTACGCCATCTGGCGAAATAAAAATTAACTAATCGTTTTTTTTTTTTTTTACTTATCATTTTTGAAAATATTGGTCATTAATACTTATTTATTTATTATTAATTTATTTATAATTAAAAAAGTGAAACATAGAAATTTCTGGATTAATTATACAGGAAAAATAATTCTGGTATAATTATAAATATAATATTAGTTTATAATTTTTCCAATAGATGGCGGAAGTCATCAGTAACTCTCAAGTTACCTAATCAGATTTTTTTTTCTTCTTAATTTGAACTTTTTTAAAAATGATATTTTTAGGATGTTTAAAATTTGATTTGATTTTCTGGAATATTATGATTAGGTTTTCTTCTTCGTTCTTATCTCCACTCAATCATATTAGGGTGTCAAGCAGCTTGTAGAGCTTGTTGATGGTGTTTGTTTGACAACCATCATGATTGGGTCAAGTAGTATGTGTCTGCCTTTGTCATTAAGACTGGGAGCACTACTCGGAAATAGGCCGACTTAGCTCCAATATGGAATGGCCGCCTCTGACATGAGGAACAGACACCATGTGCAGCCGCTCCTAACATGGAGTACCGACATCCTGTATCCCTGGAGTCCTTACAGGGTACTATCAGCAAGGCCAGCTGAGCCCAGGCTTTTTAGCGAGTTTTTTTACTGCTCTCCCTCCTCCTTTTATGTTGTTGTCGTGTACAATGAAGAGCCTCAGATGTCTCCATACATCTCTATCACA
>CP092869.1:87724739-87807371 GCA_030710605.1 Cordylochernes scorpioides
TCTGTTCCTCTTTATTTACCTTGGTGTATTATGGAGTAACATACATCATACAACAACAGGGATTTCACTGATGGCCGCCAGTTGGGATTCTTCCTTCTTGACTGGTCCATCCTCAGTTATTCTTGGAGTGAACACATCTGGTCGACCCTGCTTACTACCACGGTGATGATTAAGCTTTATCTACGTAACAATACTATATTTCTGTTGTTCATCATTATAAGGATAATTCTAAACTATTATAGACGCGTGGGGGTCGGTGGAAGGATGGTCTAAACCGTTGGTTTTCGACCGTTACGACCCGGGTTCGATTCCCGCATTGGGCACTTTTTTGTTTAAATAAAAAAAAAAGCTCCAATGGCCCCCGATTCTTGCAAAAATCCAACCCCACCAGCGAGTGCAAGTACCCAAACGGGGCTCTGGCACATTTGTAAGTGCAAAGTCGAACTGCTTTTCACATGTGTAGACATGTGGTGCATTTACAGTAAAAGCAGTCGCCTACTTCTACCCACCATGATTATCATGACCTGTACCACGTGTACTAGGGATAAGAAAAAAAATTATAGACGCGTATGATTGTTTTTAAAATAAAATAATTTTTGCAGTAAGGGCAGTAGAAATTGTTTTATTTTAAAAAGAATCATACGCGCCTATAATAGTTTCGTATTTTGTTAACAGTGGCGCGCTAATGCATCATTATAAGGACAACTAACTACAAAATGGAAAATGACTCATATTCTAATTCTACAAATTTCCTATTTTGGCAATTGAGGCAAAATTTCTGGTTTGACAGGAAAGGATATGTCTTCAATGGAACTGGAAATCTACATAATCTTAAGATATATTCTTTATTCGGTTCATGGAAATAGATATTATGATCTCGTGAGGAAATCCATAGTAAGTATACACTCATAGACAAAACTTAAGGAAGTTTCTGCCTTTACCAGTCTCAAGCCCAGAAGAAAAAGGAGGAGGGGGAGCAGTAACAATCTTGCTAAGAAACCTAGGCTCAGCTGGCTCGGCTGATAGTACCTTGTAAGGGCTCTAGAGATACAGGATGAGTTTGTACTCCATGTTAGGAGCGGCTGTACATGGCATCTGTTCCTTATGTCATAGGCGGTCATTTCATATTGGAGCTAAGTCGGCCTGCTACTGAGTAGTGCTCCCAATCTTAATGGCTTAATGACAAAAGCAGACGCATTCTACTTCAGAGATAAGAAAGAAGAAAACTTAAGGAGGTGAAGAGACTCGTATATAAATAAATGAAATTTTATTTTTCATGTTAAGCAATCTCTTTCTCTCTCTCTCTCCCTCGTTAAAGTATGTAATGGTTCAAGCTTTTGTTAGTTTTTTTTTTTATAAATATTGTATCGATCTTTTCTTTAATTCTGTCGCTGGTAAGCCACGGAATCACGAAGCAAACTCAAAAGTAAGTTTTATTAAACACACTGTCAAATAGAAAAAAAAAAAGCCGACAACAATTATATGCTTTATCCTATCTTACTCTAGACAGTCAGCCTAATAATAAAAACGAATTCTCAAATATTTACATAGTAGAAGGCGCAACAATTGACGTCAAATATTTACATAGATCCTAACAAAAAGAATTAATAGAAAACTAGTTAGAACATTTACATATCTACAAAATAGTTGAATTAAAGTACTTTGTGACAATATTATTCAAATTTTTCATACAAACTTGGTAAATTCAATAAAACTTCAAATTGGAAAATTAGATTTAGAAAAATCACAACCGCAGATATTTGTATTCAATCTCTTGATGGAATTCCCTTGTTATAAAGATTAGTTAGAGGGGAAATATGTAAAATAGTACAAAAGTGAATTTGTAATGGGATAAGGTGGATAAATTAATAAAAAAAGGCATTTCCTGATTGTGTAACTAAAAGTTACTGATGGTTTCCACCATCTATCGGAATAACTATCAAGTAATTGTTGATTTTTAATTTGAGAGTCAAAAGGCGATCCATTAATTAAGATTGTATAAAAGGGCGTACCTGGATCTGTAAAGAAAAAAAGTAAAGAGGGACCAATCTCTCGAAATATTTTGAGAAAAAAAATGTTTTTTTTTTCTTTAACAGATCCAGGTACGCCCTTTTATATAATCTTACTAGCCGAATGACCCGGGCAACGCCCGTGTTTTACCCGATTGAATGTTTTTAGATTCAAATACTATTTGTTACAATTATAAATTGGCGCCTTAATTAATTGCATATGTTAGTTAATAACTATAGCCTATGTGCTTTATCTGTCTATGTACTGTTGGCTTCCGTAGGCGTCTCTTACTGGGAAAAAGAAAGAGAGGATTCCATTTGGTTATTATCTAATATATGCATTTATTTAGGGAGCGACTCGCTCCAACACAATAGTTAAATGGCGAGTGGGGGGGGCATGATGGAGGGAGGGGGGGGGGCAAAGGTGGCGTGACCGTATCCAACCAATAGGAGGGCGCCATTCCAAAAAAAAAAAGCAAACGGTGACAGAGTTGATTGATTAGGAGATGAGGAATGACGCTCGTAACTGTATATAGAATTTTTAATTGTTCCAAAATTGGTCAAATATGCTTTCTCGCTTAATCGAGAAAGAACGCGTTTCGGGTTGTTTGGCCCTCATCACCGAAGAGAAAAGTGTCCTTCTGAAATAACTCTGAATTCTGGAAAATATTTCAGGAAGAGAGAAAGAGAAACGAAGAAAATATTTCCTTAAGTATTTAGAAAGAACAACAAAACTGCATATTGGAATTGAAAATATTGATATTTCAGTTTATTGGAAATATTGAATATCTTTTTTGTGTGTTTTTTTTTTAAGTTGCGCGTTTATATTAAAAAATAGAGAAATATTGATGTCCTTCATTATAATGTTGATTCACTCATGGACAAAAATTAAAGAAGTATAAAGTCTTGGATATCGCTGATTGTCTATTTTTTTTCGATTAAGACAGAGGCAATTTTGTTCACACTTGGTTATCTTGTGTGTCTTCAATAAAGGTTACTGTAATATCTTTCAGAGTTATTGTCTGAATCCCGATATACATGCTAAAAGGTAGAACTTCCTTAAGTTTTGTCCATGAGTGTATATATGTGTGTCTTCAATAAAGGTCACTGTAATATCTTTCAGAGTTATTGTCTGAATCCCGATATACATGCTAAAAGGTACAACTTCCTTAAGTTTTGTCCATGAGTATATATGTGTGTGTCTTCAATAAAGGTCACTGTAATATCTTTTAGAGTTATTGTTCCGATATACATGGTAAAAGGTATATACATCTTCCTTAAGTTTTATTCATGAGTGTATATATATATGTGTATCTTCAATAAAGGTCACTGTAATATCTTTCAGAGTTATTGTCTGAATCCCAATATACATGCTGAAAGGTACAACTTCCTTAAGTTTTGTCCATGAGTGTATATATGTGTGTCTTCAATAAAGGTCACTG
Organism: Cordylochernes scorpioides; assembly: GCA_030710605.1. Lineage (NCBI taxonomy): Eukaryota > Metazoa > Arthropoda > Arachnida > Pseudoscorpiones > Chernetidae > Cordylochernes > Cordylochernes scorpioides. The sequence goes on from CP092869.1 coordinate 87,728,191, forward strand.
TAATATCTTTCAGAGTTATTGTCTGAATCCCGATATACATGCTGAAAGGTACAACTTCCTTAAGTTTTGTCCATGAGTGTATATATGTGTGTCTTCAATAAAGGTCACTGTGATATCTTTCAGAGTTATTGTCTGAATCCCGATATACATGCTAAAAGGTACAACTTCCTTAGGTTTTGTCCATGAGTGTATATATGTGTGTCTTCAATAAAGGTCACTGTAATATCTTTCAGAGTTATTGTCTGAATCCCGATATACATGCTGAAAGGTACAACTTCCTTAAGTTTTGTCCATGAGTGTATATATGTGTGTCTTCAATAAAGGTCACTGTGATATCTTTCAGAGTTATTGTCTGAATCCCGATATACATGCTAAAAGGTACAACTTCCTTAAGTTTTGTCCATGAGTGTATATATGTGTGTCTTCAATAAAGGTCACTGTGATATCTTTCAGAGTTATTGTCTGAATCCCGATATACATGCTAAAAGGTACAACTTTCTTAAGTTTTGTCCATGAGTGTATATATGTGTGTCTTCAATAAAGGTCACTGTGATATCTTTCAGAGTTATTGTCTGAATCCCGATATACATGCTAAAAGGTACAACTTCCTTAAGTTTTGTCCATGAGTGTATATATGTGTGTCTTCAATAAAGGTCACTGTGATATCTTTCAGAGTTATTGTCTGAATCCCGATATACATGCTAAAAGGTACAACTTCCTTAAGTTTTGTCCATGAGTGTATATATGTGTGTCTTCAATAAAGGTCACTGTGATATCTTTCAGAGTTATTGTCTGAATCCCGATATACATACTAAAAGGTACAACTTCCTTAAGTTTTGTCCATGAGTGTATATATGTGTGTCTTCAATAAAGGTCACTGTGATATCTTTCAGAGTTATTGTCTGAATCCCGATATACATGCTAAAAGGTACAACTTCCTTAAGTTTTGTCCATGAGTGTATATATGTGTGTCTTCAATAAAGGTCACTGTGATATCTTTCAGAGTTATTGTCTGAATCCCGATATACATGCTAAAAGGTACAACTTCCTTAAGTTTTGTCCATGAGTGTATATATGTGTGTCTTCAATAAAGGTCACTGTGATATCTTTCAGAGTTATTGTGTGAATCCCGATATACATACTGAAAGGTACAACTTCCTTAAGTTTTGTCCACGAGTGTATATGATTATGTAGGGTAAAAATCAATAATACAGACCCATGTGTGTCTGGATAAATGGAGTTACAATAATGTATATAATTATAAATTTTATGCATATAAGCACGCCATATTATATTGAGAATTTGAATTATGCCTGACGCGTATGCTTTTCTTGAAAAAAAAAAGATTTATTACATCACGGTGTAAAAAGGCAGTAGAAATTTATTTTAAAAGAAACCTATCTGTTTAAAATATATCTGTAAAAAAAGACACGTCGACCAGTTAAAGTTTTATTTTCTCAACGTTTCAACAAAAATCTTTTGTCATCGTCAGTAAAGCATTTGGCAAGGCGATAAAACCTCTATCTGTTCAAAATAGTTCAAAATTCCTAAAATAATTATATAACTCTACATTATCACAACACACACAAAAACCTTCATTAAGACACACTGGTCTTACAGAGGATTCTCCTTGGGGTTACAAGAGGGAGAAACCTATGAAAGTGGGAAATATACAAAGGGGTAAAAATGGAGAAAGATTATATACACATGGTAAATATATACAGATTATTATTTGAATAATCCTATGGAAAATGAAAAAAAAATTGGAAATATAACTCTACATTATCTATAACACGCTCGTGTCTGAATTTCAAAAACCTGGCGGTTTTTTTCAATTGAGAACAGGATGTTAATATTGTCACATCTATATATATATAAATGAATGTTTGTATGTTTGTCTGTTGGTTGGTTGGTTGGTTTGTATGTCCGGTATACAAATTCGCAGTAGTTCACTAATTCAAACCAAAATTTCAATACATAGGTAAAAAATAACGAGGATGACGATAGGCTATTTTAAAAAATATATAAATCAATTATTAAAACTATATATTCAAATTATTCTAAATAGCTCATCTAGAACGCGGTGGAACTGATGGCGGGGCACGCATATTGGCCGCCTGCGACACGTGGCTTCCCTGTGCGCGCGCATGCGCCGGGAAGCCACTCGCACGCCGGCAGCCGACGGGAGCAGTCGCTTGCTCGCCGGGAGTCAACGGGCGCGCGCATGCGCCGAGAAGCCACTCGCACGCCGGCAGCCGACGGGAGCAGTCGCTTGCTCGCCGGGAGTAAACGGGCGCCGACATTTAATCATGTAAACCCGGGCGTTGCCGGGCAACCCGAGGAAGCAAGGTGTAGACAAGATGAAGATCTAGATGAAGATTAAAACGTTTTTAAAATATATTCGCACTCGGGTAAAACCCGGGCGTTGCCCGGGCCATTCGTCTAGTAGTAAATAAAGAAAGACAAACTTCAGAATGACATGCTTATTCATTTAAGACCGGCATAAAATTAACATTTATAAGATAAGCAATGAGGGAAGTTTCTAGAGTTTATTAATATAAATATCGAAAAAAATCTGTATATATAAAATATAATAAGTACTTTGTCACAATAGAGAAAATAGAGGTAAACCGGCTCCTGGAGGGTAAATCGCCAACTACCCGGAATTACAATATCTATTAGGTAATTTGCTATACACACAATCTTGATGATCAGACATAATGGCAACTAAATCTCTTCGAATCATCGTTTCATTTTTTAAACAAATTTCTTAAATTTTCTGCCAAACTTGTAGAACAGATATTAAAGATTACGATTTATGCTCCAGGAGCCCGGGTTATCTCTATTTTCTCTCTATTAAAGATAAACAAAGCTATCTATAAGAAAGGATCTTTCCAGTTGATCTCGAGAACCACGCCATCACCATCTCCTCAGCGGCGAAGTACGCGATCTACGTATTCTTCGTAGATGTCGAAATACGTGGTGTCGCTGGAGACCCGCTGGTGATTCTCTACCAAACTCTGCAGCGGTGGTAGAGGCGCCATATTCATTGTACATAGTGTATATAATCCATATTATCTTTTTTTTTAAATAGTGTAGACTGTGCACTTTGTATGTATTGACAAGATGTCAATAAAATTATTTTAATTGTCAATTATCTATAAGAAATTAAGGATTAAATCACGAAGAAAAGAGACTTGAATTTCTCGAAATTTCGGGTTTAACTCACTACAATGAACAAAATGTATATAAAATATTTACTACTCTCCTGCTGGATAAAACATTTGTTTAAAAATATTTTAAATTTTTCAAGGCGATTGATAAAATGAGAGAAGAAGTACTCAACTCCACAGACAACGGCTGATTGCTCCCCCTCCCCTCTAAATTGTTTTTCCTCCTCACTCATGTACATATACTAGCCGAATGACCCGGGCAACGCCCGTGTTTTACCCGATTGAATGGTTTGATTCAAATACTATTTGTTACAATTATAATTTGGCGCCTTAAATAAATGCATATATTAGTTAATAACTATAGCCTATGTGCTTTATCTGTCTATTTACTGTTGGCTTCCGTAGGCGTCTCTTACTGGGTAAAAGAAAGAGAGGATTTCATTTAGTTATTAACTAATATATGCATTTATTTGAGGAGCGACCCGCTCCAACACAATAGTTACAAAAACAACAAAGCGAGTGGGGGGGGGGGGGGGGGCAAAGGTGGCGTGATCGTAGCCAACCAATAGGAGAGCGCCATTCCAAAAAAAAAAAAGCAAACGGTGACAGAGATGAAAAAGAATTGATGACGCTCGTAACTGTATATAGAATGATAGCATTAAACCTCGAATGTTTCTTTTATACATAAAACTCTCCTTACTGCGAATAAAATATATATCGCAATAGTAATGTTTTATGTATAAAATAAACATTCATGATTTAATACTTTCATTTCTTAAAGATAGATGGCGTTTTATTGCGTGTATAATGAAAGCTATTATATTTGGTCATTAAAATAAAAGGAACAAAAAAATCTCATAAACTTTGATTGTCATGTTAATGGACATGTAAGATTTCAGCCAATTGGATTTGAAATTGCTTTTGAAATGTGAAGATCAAGTTGGGAGTTTGATGATATCTTATCTAATGTTAGTGAATGATGAATTGAATGATAATGTAAGACTAACAGAATCGTAAGGAGAAGTTTCTTGTAGATATTTTAAATTAAACCTATCCCCCGATTTACACGGTAGATACGTTCCTGAGAAAAACGTGTAAATCGGGGATAGGTGTACACAGAAATAAAATGCATTGACAGGTTAAAATATGTAGTCAGCACATAAGCTCGGGATTCCTCGTGAGATGTGTACACAGCGCATGTGTTCAATCACAGTAGCATTTAGTATAGTGCGATAAAAACAACAAAAAAAAAACTTATTTGGAAAACCGTGTAAAAGCGAAAACGTGTAAAACAAGTACCGTGTCAATCGGGGGATAGGTGTATATTTATACGAGCTTTTTCGAGATGGTGTCCAGATGGACGCTTCTCAGTTTACTAAAGCTGGTGTTATTTCAAATATATTTAACACTTTCAACCCGAAGGATGCGAATTCGCGTCCTTTCCGATTTCCAAAATTAAATACTATATACAGTTACGAGCGTCTTTCCTAATCAATCAACCGACCGACTCTGTCACCGTTTGCTTTTATTGGTTGGCTACGGTCACGCCACCTTTGCCCCACCCCTGCCGGCGGCGCGCGCCCGTTGGCTGCCGGCGAGCACGTGACTTCCCTGTGCGCGCGCATGGCGGGCGGTAGGCTATAGTCATTAACTAACATATGCAATTAATTAAGGCGCCAATTTAGAATTGCAACAAATAGTATTTGAATCAAAACATTCAATCGGGTTAAAACACGGGCGTTGCCCGGGTCATTCGGCTAGTATAATAATAAATACCGAAGTCGCATCCACCAGGATCTTGTCCCATACCTTCTTGTCTATCTATCTATCAGGGGTTTGGTGGGATGTCATATGACCTAATGTACCTGTAAAACTTCGGCAAGGACGCGAATTCGCGTCTCTACAGGTCGAAAGTGTTAATAAATTAAAGATACTTCGGCCAGTAAACAACCTTGCAGCCTTAAAATATTTTTTAACGCCTTGCCAAATGTTTTAATTTTTGTTTGCTCCTGACGAGGACAAAATATTATTGTTGAAACGTCGAGGTAATAAAAAGATTTACTGGCTGAAGTACTTTTACCCTTTATTAAGATCTTTAGACTTAAATACAGCAATGAGTGAAAAAATATGGAGAAAGAAATTCCGAATATGCAAATTTATATTAGAATGTATATGTACGTACAGAGCTATAGATGGAAATTTTGCTGGGAAGATATGGATCTATTAAAATAATTGTCACCTCTCCCGTCAAAATAGACGTCAAAGCTAGACGCCATCTATTGAGCATCACCTCAAACTAGCGGACTTAAGTCAGTGACAAAGCCACAACACCAGCTTTGGCAAACTGAAAAGCGTCCACCTAGAGACCATGGTTTCGGGCTAATGGCCCTCGTCAGTCTAGGGCGGACTTTATTCCATGAGTTCCACACGGGATCTAATGGAATCTTCACAATCTACCAAAGAGGTGTTTTGCTGGCAATGTGGCTGGGCCAAATCTATGGCTAGAACATAGATGGAAAATTTTCCGGGAGGAAATTAATCCATAGAAGCAATGGGCGCTTCTCCCGTCAAAATAAACGTCATAATCTGACGCCATCTATTGACCGTCGCCGCAACTAGCGGCCTCGGGTCGGTGATAAAGCCTCAACACCAGCTTTGGCAAACTGAGAAGCGTCCACCTAGAGACCATGGTTTAGGGCTAATGGCCCTCGTCAGTCTAGGGCGGACTTTATTCCATGAGATCCACACGGGATCTAACGGAATCTTCGCAAACCGTCGAAGAGGTTGTTAAACTTTTTCAAGTGTAAATACTTCCTACACCTCTATATATATATATTGTAAGAATTTGCGGAACAATTGTCCTGATGATGAGCTAACGCTTGAAAGCTTGCCATTGTTATTGAATAAAGAAACTTTTTGTAATTATTTGGATTGATATGTCGTTATATGGCGTTTAGCTGACTACGTGGCTGGGCCAAATCTATGGACAAAAGATATTCGGGCCATTAGCCCAAAACCATGGTCTCTAGGTAGACGCTTCTCAGCTTACCAAAGCTGGTGTTGTGGCTTTGTCACCGACCCGAGGCCGCTATCTATAAAAATAAAGGTGGCCTCTCGCGTCAATAGATGGCGTTTAATTTCAGCGTCTATTTTTTTATCTGTATTTTTATTCTTTTATTATTTACTAGCCGAATGACCCGGGCAACGCCCGTGTTTTACCCGATTGAATGTTTTGATTCAAATACTATTTGTTACAATTATAAATTGTAGTCATGTGGCCTAGTGGTCTTGGCATCTGCCCGGTAAGCGGAAGGTCGTAGGTTCGATTATCCCTTAACACTTTTTTTATTTTATCCATTCTGACCAAAATCTATCCGTGAACTTCACACAGACAGAATAAGGCAATTATATAAGTAGATTTTAATTTATTTTAATTTTCCAGGCTTATCATGCAAATCCGTGTTTGAGAATTAGCATGTATATTGTGATACAGACAATAACTCTGAAAGATATTACAGTGACCTTTATTGAAAAGATAATCATGGGGGGGTGAACAAAATTGCCTTGATGAGGGCCAATAGCCTGAAACGCGTCCGTGTTTGACTTTTCTTGATTAATCAAGAATGGGTATTTGGCCAATTCTGGAATAATAAAAAAATCAACGAGAATAGTTGATATTTATTCCGATAGATGGCGCAACCCATCAGCAACTTTCAGTTGCACGATAAGGAGATGCCTTTTTTCTTAATTTATGCGCCTTATCCCAGTGCAATATTACATTTGTACTATTTTTTTCAAAATTGCCTCTGTCTCCTTCAAAAAAAAAAAAAAAAAAAAAACGAGACGACCGGCGGAATCAAAGATTTTCCATTTCCATAAGTTTCGTCCATGATTATACTCGTATATATTCTACGACTTTTAAATGGAGTGCATTCTACTTGATTATTTTAAAGTAATTATAATTCATAATTAATTATAATTATCATTTTTCACAGCGTTATCATTACATATAATAGTAATATAAAATATATAATGACACACACACTATATCTTTTGAACACAATAATGAACCAAGAGATCGCTGTAAAGTTTAATTTAATTATAAATCAATATAATAAAAAGCGTTGAAACAAGAATTTTACAACCTTTAAAAAAGAAATGTGAATAGCTTCGTCAAAAAAAAAAAATCCATTTTATTGTTCCCAGGAGTCAATAAAACTTCTATCTTCTCCTCACAAATTGAAAACAACGAGGTAACATTTGATACGGACTCTTGGGGCTTTAACAACACTTAAACAATGTTACATTAATGTATTAACTCATTAGGGACATATACTTGTATATATATATAAACGTAAGGACATATAACACATTAGTCTTTATTAATACTTATAGTTATAAACACAAGATTATAACGCGCTACACTCATGGACAAAAATTAAGGAAATGGTAAGTCTTTGATGTCGTCGGTCGTCTTTTTTTTTTTTGGAGACACAGGCATTTTTTTTTATTCGCACTTTGGTTATCACACACACACACACTCGAGCGAGCGGCCACGCTTTCGCGAGCTCCGCCGTTTTCGCCTTTTGAGTGCGTGTAAAAGGCGCTTAATCTGGCAAGTGTAGTATTGGCGGAAAGCCCAGGATGTGCTGAAAAAGTGCCTGAAAGGCCCAGCATCCTGCTACAAACAGGCGAAGAATTATCGCCAAAAGAAGGAAATATGAAGAAAACAATTGATATTTCTTCAGAAAATCAAAAGTATGCAAATTCGCCGGCAGGCGACTTGCATGTAAATCCGGCCGCCGCGCGTGGTGACGTCACGGCTCCGAAGACTGCTGCTACGACCAGCGCAACTCTAGCCAGCCCGGCCTCGCTCAACTGGGCCGACAGCGAGATGGCGGAGGCGGACGCTGACGAAGGCTACACCGTCGTGAAGAGAAAGAAAAGGCGCTTTGTTTCACCGTCACCTGACCACGCCGCTAAGCAGCCAAGCAGGCCTGCTGAGAAGCGCGGCTCCCAGCAGCAGAAGCGACCTACAGGGCCGAGGTCAATGCCGCCCCAGGAAATCAAGGCGACGCGCGCCAACATCGCCGACGCCAAGGCGAGGCAGAACTCTACCAACCACGAGAACTACATCTTCGTGGAGCTGTGCCCTGACATCCCGGACTACTACTACCTCCAGGCAATAGGCAACCTGGTCGGAGGGCCAAGGAAAATAACCCAATTCAACAGGATGAACGGCCACTACGTCGTGGGCCTCGCGGGCAAGGACCTTGCGAGCCGTCTGGTGGAGGTGGGCCTGGACATCGAGGGCACCCACCTGAAGGTCTTCCCCTACCGAAAAAGGGCAGAGCGCATCATCATCGCTAATCTGCCCGGCTTTGTCGAGGACAGCGCCATCGTGGAGCCCCTGCGCAACTTCGGCACCGTGACCTCATCGCCCCCATCATGATCAAGATGGGGGAATACACCTTCAACGACGGCCGCCGGGAGGCGTTCATCCTGCTCCGCGAGGGCGTGAGGCTGGAGTCGCTGCCCACCCGTCTGACCATTAAGTCCAAGGGAGACACCCTGTCAGCCTTCCTCTCCTTTGGCATCAAGTGTTCCAAGTGCGGCAAGCACGGCCACCGCAGAGCCAACTGCCCAGCGCTCGCCAGGCAAGGGAACGGCAGCCCCAGGCAAGCAGCGTCTCCCACCGACGCAAGGCCTCGCCCCCCTCCTCCTCCTCCTCAGCAACCAAGGAAGCCGGCACCTGCGCCCGCAACACCGGCGTCCCCTGTCCAACCGGCGAAGTCTTCAACTGAGGCTCCAGTGACCCCCTCGGCACATCATCCTGCCGAACCGAGGGATCTTGCCCAGCCCGCCCCCGTCGCCCTCCCTGCTCCTCTGACTGCCCCGCGGCCCCCCGAGCCCGAGACCTTTCCGCTCGACATTGAGATGTCGGAGGAGGAGCTAACCTCAACTCCCTCCGCGTCTCCCCGGGGAAAACCCGCATTCGTCCAGCTGCAGGAGCACCTCAAGCAGTTCCCCAACCTCTCCATCGACTGGGACGGGCTGCCCGGTATAGACCGCGAGGACGCACAGCGGCTACTCACCTCTAAAGGAAAAATGGAGAAGCGAGCGCCCTCGCTGTCAAAAGCACAGGTCGCCGCCCTCGACCAGGTGGCCGAAACCATCAAGGCCTCGATCCCAGACTCCAACCACACCATCCGCAAGACCCTCCAGAAGACCAAGGGGGCGATGCATAAGGGACGGCAACAATGAGCTACCGTCTCGCCAGCATCAACGCGCGAGGGCTCGCCACTCGGGGGAGGAGCCTTGCCCTTTGTCATCTCCTCAGACAACATCACGTGGACATCGCGTTTGTCCAGGAGACAAACGCCTTTCATCTCGGCAGCGGCCAAGACCTCTGCCTCGGCTACAGCGCTGTTATATTGGCCCATCCCGTAGCCATCTCGGGATCCGGACTCGCCTGCGTCTTCGGACCAGGCGTCGCCGTGCTACAACAGCGTATCCTGTGGCCGGGCCACATCGCCTTGGCAACAATAGATGTCCGCGGCGAGGAGATGACGGCCATCGCCGTTCATCTGGCGCATGAACCCCGGGAGAGAAACCGGCAACTGGAGCTCCTGGCGGCGACAGCGGCACAGGAAGAGGAGGGAGCCTGCTGGATCATCGGCGACTTTAACATCAGGGATCGGGGCCCCTCATCATCATCATCATCGGATGCCCTCGCCGCTCTTCTGGACCTGGCCGCGCTGGTCGACGTGGCCACCCAGTTCGACGCCGCCCACCTGCCCACCAGAGTCTCCATGCACGGCGACCAAGTAGAATCCAACCGCCTGGACCGGATCCTCGTCCCTGCTGGAGTCCTGGATCGCGTGTCCATCTACGCGACCAGCCACTACCACCTCTCGGACCACCGCCTCGTGCTGCTCCAGGTGGGCCCGCCCACCACCGCCGTCTCCTCCCCCACCCAGCCTCGCTTGGCCGCGATGCTCCGCTCGGGCCTTGCTCTCGAACATCTGGCTGGCTACATCCGGGAGTTGGAGGAAGACACAGCGCACGATAACGACGACGGGACCTTCTGGGATAGGTGGACCTCCATCAAGGCGGGGCTGCTGGCGGAGGCCAGATCCCTGCACGACCCACGCCACGCTGCCAACGACAGCTACGTCTACAGGGCGAGACGTTACATCGCGGCGCAGCTCGAGGCCTCCTCCATCCGGGCCGACTACCCATCGCTGCCGGACCTAGCACGCGCCATCCGCCTCCGACGCCCGGTCAGCGTCATCAGGGACGAGCAGGATAACATCATCGAGGGCCCCGAGCTTCGGCGGAGGGCGTTCGCGACCTTCCAGCCCCGCTTCGCCCGTCCCACCAGCGATCCAGCTGCGGGAGCTGCCTTCATCGCCAGCAGCGCGTCCACCACCACCCGCGAGCTGAGTGAGGAGGACCCGCTCCACCGGCCGGACATCAGCCCCAGCGAGATCGCCAACGCTATCGAGCACCTCCCTCGCGGAAAGGCCCCCGGCTGGGATGGCTTGCCGTGCGAGCTCCTCGTCGCCTTCAGCGAGGACTTCTTCGCGGAAGCTCTAGCCCGGGTGTTCGCGGCATCACGGCTCCGCGGTGCCCTGCCTCCGTCGACGCGGCGCAGCTCCATCTGCCTCGTGCCCAAGGCCCGCGGAGGTCGCGGCCTTGACGGCTACAGGCCCGTCGCGCTGCCCTCGGCCGACTACAGGGTCCTGGCCGCCATCCTTCACCGGCGCCTCAAGCCCCACCTGCGGACCCTTGTGCCGGAATGCCAGACCTACGCCGTCCCCGGGAGGTCCCCGTCATGGAACATCGCCATGGTGACGGACGCCGTCGAGGAGGCCACCGCCTTGGGCTCGCCGCTGGCTGTCATGGGCGTAGACCTGGAGTCCGCCTTTGACTCATTGGACCGCGGCTTCCTGGAGTCCCTGTTGATATCCCTCCGCCTCCCGCCGGCCTTCTTGGCATGGATCAACATCTTATACGCCGGGGCGGACGCTACGATCCGGGCCGGAGGATTCTATACCACCGCCTTCCCCCTCCTAAACGGCCTAAGACAGGGTTGCGCCGTGAGCGCCGCACTCTTCAGTATCGCCACGGGGCCGCTGCTACGTCGCCTGGAGTTGACCCTCGGCGTAGGCAACGTCACCGCCTACGCCGACGACATCGTCCTCCTGTTCCATCGCGACGAGGACTTCGAGCGGGTGGCGACCGTCTTCGAAGACTATAAGCAGGCCTCCGGAGTTGGCGTGAACCTCCGGAAGAGCGCTGGCCTCTGGTGCGGCGCCTGGCGCAACCGCGGCGACTCCCCTCTCGGCGCCTCCTGGTCGACCACCTCCATCAGGGTCCTCGGGCTCGACATCGCCCCCAGGAGCACCGTCGCCCACCGGGAGCAGCATCTCCTGGCCCTCCTGGAGACTGCATGCCGCAAATGGACGCCCTTCACCCGCGGCCTCTCCCTCGTCGGACGAGCAAGAGCGGCGAACACGCTGGTGGGCTCTGTCATCCAGCACCACCTGCATGGCTACCTACCATCACCCCCGACCATCGCCAAGTTGCAGGCCCGACTGGCGAGATTCGTCTGGGGACAGGACCACACGGCGTGGCTTCCCGCCGATGTCATGGCGAGGCCAGTTGCCATCGGAGGCCTCGGCCTCCTCGACCTCGCGACCCAGCTCCAGCTCGCCTGCCTCAAGGGGGTGCAGGTCGCGCTCCGCGGGGGCAGAAATGCCTTCAGCTGGCTGGTCGGCGGCAACAGCGGGGAAGCCTGGATCCACCCTCTACGGACGGCACCCGTCTCCAGCCCCGCCGTCTCCGGTTGCTGAAGCTATGGGAGGAGGCCTCCAACATCCTGGGCCTCAACCACCGGGCGGTCCCCACGGCTCAGCTGCTGGACCTCCCCATCATCGGCGGCTGCCGGTTCCTCCGCCCTCCCGACCTCCTGGCCCCTGCCCGCTGGCGCGGAGCCCGAGTCCGGGACCTCATCGTGGAGGAACACCTTATCGCCCGCCCTACGCGCTCGGCCCTGGCTGACGCCGCGGCCCTGGGCGCCTTCTGTCGGAGGCTGACCTCCGAGAACGCCGTGGGCTTCGGGGCGGAGTCCACGCCTTCATCCAGTTCCCTTGCTGCGGCCGTGGTGCTGCGTGGGACGGCTACGCCGTTCCTCAACGGCCTCACGACGCGCTTGGCCCGACGGGCCCTGGATCGTCCGCGCCTTGCCGCCACGCCCATCTCCAGATTCCTGGCGAGATGGACGCCCACCATCAATCCACCATCCAGGATCGACTGGGCCTCGCTGCGGCGCTGCGCCTATTCGGGTCACGAGGCCGATGCAGCTCTCAAGCTAGCCCTCCACGCCCTGCCCCATCCGGCCCATCCTGCCTCGGTCGGCCCCTCCTGTCCTGCCTGCGGGTCCATCGACCGCTCCCTCGGCCACCGTTACTGGTGCTGCCGCTCCATCAGGCCGCTCATCAGAGAGGCCTTCAACATCATAGGGCGGCCCCCTGACCTGCAGGCTTGGATCTTCGGCGGGTCCGGCCTTGAGGACGACGCCCTTTCCATCCTGGCATCGGCAAAGTTGCGAATTTATCGCTACTTTGTACAGGTTGGGCTCGGAGAAGCGGTGGAGGACCCGCTCATCGCCTGGTCCAGGACCCTCCAACGTCGAGGTTTCCTTCCATCATCTCCCATCATCATCTTGTAGTTTCATATATGTATATATTTTCTTTCTCTCTTTCTTTATGTATATATTTTCTCTCTCTACTTTATTGTTTGAAAATATGTAATATTGTCTAGATGACAATAAATATTTTTTTAATTGTCAATTGTCACACACACAAAAGCCTTTATTAAGACACACAGGTCTTACAGAGGATTCTCCTTGGGGTTACAAGACGGAGAAACCTATGAAAGTGGGAAATAAAAAAATGGAGAAAGATTATATACATATGGTAAATATATACAGATTATAAGAAAGAATAAAAAATAAGAATAATAAAAAAAAATAATAATAATAAAAATTTTGGAAATATGGATGGGAGAAGTGGAGAGCGAAAAGAGGAAAGAAAACAGGTATTTACATATGGAACAAGTCAATTTAAGTTCTTCTGCTCACACAGCAGAGGTGGGCCATGTCTTTTTCAAGAAATCTACAAGAGATTTTCCAGGAAAATCCGAGTGTTCAGGGTTGTCACTTTGGTTATCTCGTGTGTCTTCAATAAAGGTCACTGTAATATATTTCAGAGTTATTGTCTGAATCCCGATATACATGCTAAAAGATCCAACTTCCTTAAGTTTTGTTTTCATGAGTGTATATATGTATAATGAAACTATTATGTCTGAAATTTCCTTTTTAAAATAAAAATATTTTTTTACTGTCCTAACTGCGATTAAAAATATTGGGCAAAACCGCTGGGAGGATTCACCACTGATTTTTAAATTAAGGATAGTAGAAGTTTGATTTATTTGTGAAAAGAAACATTCGTCTTTTCATTTGTTATATATGGATTTTATTGTTTTGTAACATATAATCTGTTTAAAATAAGTTAGATATTATTTTGAATAAATGGAAGGAGCACATCAAACATGAGATAACACACACACAAAAACATTTATTAAGACACACTGGTCTTACAGAGGATTCTCCTTGGGGTTACAAGACGGAGAAACCTATCTTCTTCTTTCTTATCTCAAAGCCATGATAATCATGGTGGGTAGTTAGCGACTGCTTTTACTGTAAGCGCACCACATGTCTACACATGTGAAAACCAGTTCGACTTTGCACTTACAAGGAGAAACCTATGAAAGTGGGAAATATACAAAGGGGTAAAAATGGAGAAAGATTATATACACATGGTAAATATATACAGATTATTATTTGAATGATCCTATGGAAAATAAGAATATGGATGGAAGAAGTGGAGAGCGAAAAGAGAAAAAAAAAAAACAGGTATTTATGAGGTAACAATATTCACTTTCACTTATCACTAAACTTATCCAACTTTTCAAGAGGTCAATTGAGGCTTTCTATTAGACTAAGTTTCTTCATTGAGTTAGAGACTCCCCTGGGTCTCATTTTGTTAAACTGCTTCTTCTTTTGATGGCTCCAACGGACCCAAACTTAATTTGTATAAGAGACAACACACCAATTGCTGTATACGACCGATTATTCATTCTGTGAATATATATATTTTTTGTTTTTGACCAGATTCTCTCTAGAGATTTGATTGAATAGTCTGGTAGCGATTAAATGTTCCTGCCGTTTTCTACTAAATTTGGCGATAGTGGATCGGAATAATGGTAACGTTGATAGGAACTCTTTTCCACAAATGAATTACCTGATTAATACAACAACAAAACACAACAAAAAGCTTTATTAAGACCTTTTAGTCTTATACAGATTCTCCAAGCAGAAATGTAGGATACATGCAGGAAAAACAGTAATAGTACCAGTAATCAACAACAACAAAAAGCTTTATTAAGACCTTTTATACAGATTATCCAAGCAGAAATGTAGGATACATTTTGTTTTTGCCTTAAATAAATTTACAAACAACAAAAAAGCCTTTATTTAGGGTCACTGACCCTATACAGGATTCACCAGAGGTATGCATAAGAACAAAGCAGTGAGACAAAGGAAGTAACGATATATACAGAGTGCCTTAAATAAATTTATGTGTCATCCTGAAGTTTGTCTTTCTTGATTTTCTATGTTACAATATAATACTTTGCTACATAGCTTCTTGCCTATGGAAACTATGACCAACGGCTTGTAAATATTGTAGATACTGACATGGATCTGACGTGCTTCTGCCAAGGATTCCTTTAAAGTCTTGGAACTCTTGTCTCTAATAGCATCGCATCGTTTGCGGCGTGAAAAGCGGCTTTGTCATCGTATCGTCTATAGGGACATCGTCATTTTGGAGGTACGTCCTTGCTTTAACACGGCGGTAGAATCCTGGAGTCAGTCTCTGAAAATTTTGATCACAGCATTTCAAGGTCATCTCTGCGATCTTCAGTTTGTCTTCCCTAATTTACCCAGCATCTCTCTTCACCAAAATCTCACGTAGAAAATCAGAAAAGAAAAATTTTAGAATAATACGTGAATATTTTTTATGATAAAGTTTATCTTTCATTACGATCTTTATTTGAATTCTTAATAAGGAATATATTTTTAAAAAATGGAAGAAAGATTCTATCTAAACGACTTGTCTAATAAAGAACCTTTAAAATCCCAAATAATTTAAAGTTTCCTGTATTCCCAACATGGGAAAGCTTTTACCTAATCACCTGGGAATTGTCAATCTGGAGAATCCTAATGGAATTAACGTCTGGAAGAGGAATTGTTGGCGACATCTCTTGCAATATCTTAATTATACCATTGTAGAGTTTCATCATGTTGTTTGGTTCGTTTATAGCGCTCTGTATTGTAGCGAAATATTTAGATTCTGTGAACAGATTATTAATTTTGATATAGATAAAGAATTCTTCCTGGATTGAATTTAGACGATAAAAACATGGCGAAGGAAGACGAGTTTCTTTTATTGATGCATTAGAGCAAGCTTTCGGGCAAAATCCCTTCAACAGGCAAGATAGAAACGACACTATGAACGATACCGATGGCTGTAGTGAATATATACATACACATATCGGTATCGTTCATAGTGTCGTTTTTATCTTGCCTGTTGAAGGGCTTTAGCCCGAAAGCTTGCTCTAATGCATCAATAAAAGAAACTCGTCTTCCTTCGCCATGTTTTTATCGTCTAAATTAATTTTGATATTTAGATTTTGCTATTCTCTATATACTTCCCTTATTGCCCTTCTATTGTATTTTATATATTTTAGTTTTGTGATTGTGTTCCTCAAATAAATTACATGGTCATCCTAAATTTTGTCTTTCCTGAATTTTCTACGTGATATTTGGTGGAGATATTGGGATCTTACAATCATGGAATAAAAATAATTGGAAGGATGTTTAAACACATTTACCTAAAACGAAAAAAGTTTCTGATCATCACGTAGGCAGGAAATTTCATGTGCATCATTACAGGTACCTCTGAAGGGTCTTTACAGATCCAGAAATCATTCCTGGGATTTACCTTTCTGTCCACGTTAAAGTTATTTCCATCAGAGAAGAACCTCAGCATATCACGAAAGCCATGTTTCAGGATGTTGAGAAAGACAGCAGCCTTTCCTTTTCTGTTATCTTTCATATTCTCAATCAGCAACTGGACTTTCCGAAGGACATAGGACTTGAGAACAAGGTCCTTATGGATAGTTCTGACAATTGTCATAGAGCCAACCTCCATTTCCTTGGCTATGTCCCTCATTCTCTTCCCAGGGATTCCATCAATCTTCTTCTTGACATTTTTGTCAAATTATTCGCCTCTTACCTTGTCCGATCAATATGAGTACTTTTTTCTTGCAGCCATCCCATATTTTTATATAAATATTAATATTAAATGATGTATATTTAAAATTAATATTAAATATATCCAAATGCAATTCACTTTTTAGAATATACAATCTAAGAATATTGGAAAATATTCCAAAAGAAATACATTTCCACAAATACCATATAAGGTTATATATATATATAAAAAAGCAAGAGATATAATTAAAAAAAGAAGAAATACGGGGGGGATGAGTATATATACCAATCAGAAGAACTAATCAAAAAGTAATCCAACAAAATACGACGTTTTATTGATCAGACGAAGATATTTAATCTTCTGCCGCCATTACTGTGGTAAAGTAGGCCTAATCCAGTAGGCAGGTCATACACCTGGCTTCAACAAATGGCTGCCCGCTATTTAATACCAGACGAAGTGTGTGGGTTTGGCGCGCTTTTGTTTAGTCGTCTGCTTTCTTATAACTTTCGTGTCTTTCATTTTCCCGCCACACAAATTTTCTCTTAATTACAAGTTTGTACCAAAAGTTCGTAAACACTTGCAAAAAAAATGAAAATACCAATATTATTCGCTGTTATGTATAATGTCTTTGTATTATGTATAAAGTAATTGTTTTATTATGTATTCGCCGTAATAATATTTTTCGCCGTTATGTATAATGTCTTTGTATTATGTATAAAGTAATTATATTATGTATTATCATGTATATATATATTCACCATAATATTATTCGCTGTTATATATAATGTCTTTGTATTATATATAAAGTAATTGTATTATTATGTATTCGCCGTTATAATATTATTCGCTGTGCTGAGAACATGTGAGAAAACATGTACCTATGTTTTCCCACGTGACGTAGCGGAGCGTGACCTTGCCTCCACGGGTGAGTCAGTTGTTGTTTGGAACTCTGTATGGATGGACATTAAAACATGGTGGCAGCGATAACTGGATAAAATACGAACCCGTATATTGCAAAATATCGATTTTTGCGTACCTTGGAAGATAATTCAACATGGCTCAGATTCAACCTCCAGAAACTTTCGACTTCTCGACTCCCAACGAATGGCCCAAATGGAGGAAGAGATTCGAACGATACCTCGTGGTCAGTGGAATGAAGAAGAAAGAGGAGGCGGACAAGATCGATTTGTTCATGTACTTGATGGGTGACCGCGCGGATGATATATTCAGGACCTTCAAGTTCGAAAAGGAGGAAGAGGCAACGAAAATTGATTCCGTCCTCAAGGCGTTCGACAGCCACTTCTGTGTCAGGAAGAATATTATCTACGAACGTGCGAAATTTAATTCAAGAATCCAAGAGGATCGGGAGCCAGTGGACGAATTCATCACTTCATTGTACAAATTGGCTGATAGTTGCGAATTTGAGGGTCTTCATGAGCAGTTGATCCGTGACCGAATAGTGGTTGGAGTGAGGGACAGAGCTTTATCTGAAATAATGCAGTTGGACAGCGAACTGACTTTGGAAAAGGCGGTGAAAATGGTTCGACAGCAGGAGGCCGTTCGACAGCAGCAAGTCGACCTGCAGCGTCCCTCAACAAGCCAAAAGGTCGATCAGGTGAAGTTCAACTCGAAGAAACAATCACCGAAACAACAACAGCAGCCTTCGAGGAAGAAGGAGAAGTCAGCCAAAACAAGATCACGATGTCCAAAATGCGGAGGTTTCACCCACAGGGAAGGACAGGCTTGCCGTGCTGAAGGACAAAGATGTAACCTATGTTCAAAAACTGGCCATTTTGCAAATTGCTGCCCAGATAAGCAGGCGAAGACTGCGGAAGTCAAATCTGTTTCTGAACTTGATGAAGAAAAAAATTGATTTTCTCCTGGAGGTCTCAGCTGTGGAGGATTCATCTAATCTCGATGATGATGAAGGCGAGTGCAGGAGGCGATGGACAGCAGAAATCCAAGTGAACGGGAAACAGGTGAAGTTCAAGCTCGACTCCCAGGCGGATGTTACATGTGTTCCTCTGTGTCTCTTCAAGAAGATAATGGGACAGCAACGACTAGTGGAAAGTGATATCAACATTAGAGCTGCTGAATATTCCGAACTTCAGACTGTGGGTATGTTTATATCAACGCTGCGAAATGGCAATTATGAAATCAAGGAGAAGATTTATGTCATTCGTCGTTTGAGTGAACCTCTTCTGAGTCGCCGGGCATGTGAGCTCTTGAACCTGGCGAGGCGAATTGAAATGGGTGCGACGAGAATTAGCCCGGTCAAGGAATTCCCTGAAGTGCATATCCCTGGAAAGGAGCTGCTCGACGCCGATGCATTATCCAGACAACCACTTCTTACAACCGAGGGAGGTGAAGACGAACGGCCAACCTCAGCGCATATAAATGCAGTTCTCTCGAGTATAACCGACAAAGACGAAATGTTGACGAAGATTTTTGAAGCTCAACAAGAAGATACGACCCTGAAAGCAGTAGTCAACTACCTTGAGCAAGGCTGGCCAGATAAGAAGAAGATGTCACAGGCTCTGCTCTCTTATTGGCATGTCAAGGATGAACTCGGCGTTCAAAATAGACTACTGATGCGTAGCTGTCGTCTTGTTATTCCAGCAAGTATGAAACTGGAGATCCTAGATAAGTTGCACGCTGGGCACTTCGGGATTACAAAAACAAGACTTCGCGCACGTGAGACGGTATGGTGGCCTGGAATTTCGGAAGAGATCGCGGAAACGGTCAGAAAGTGCAGTGTCTGTATCCAGGAAGCCGTCTCAAAACATGAACCTTTGATACCAACCAACTTTCCTACACGACCGTGGCAAAAGATTGGAATGGATTTGTTCAAGTTCGAGAATAAGTGGTATCTAGTCGTCATTGACTATTATTCTCGCTTTCCTGAAATGGTTCAGCTGGATCGGCTCACAGCCAGTGTGGTGGTGCGTAGTTGCAAATCCATATTTGCCCGACATGGAGTACCAGAAACTGTTGTAAGCGATAATGGGACGCAATTTGGAGCTGCTCGTGAATTTGCAAATTTCGCAAGGCAGTACGGATTCACACATGTCACTTCAAGTCCTCGATTCCCGCAGAGCAATGGGATGGCAGAAGCAGGTGTGAAAATTGCTAAGTTGATCCTCAAGAAAAATCAAGACCCATCGCTTGGACTCCTGGAGTATCGATCGACCCCTTTGGAGAACGGTTACAGCCCTGCTGAGCTTCTCATGGGACGTAAACTCCGAACGACCTTGCCAATTGCACCAGAGAATCTTAATCCAAAGTTGGTGGACTCTCAGACCCTGAAAAGAAAGGAGGGGAGAAGGAGAAAGGATATGAAATCCAGATATGATCGACGCTGCGGAGCTACGGACATGGAGGAGCTATCCGAAGGTGACACGGTTTGGATTACAGATATGCGAACCTGGGGGATTGTAAAGCAGAAAGCATCGGCACCAAGGTCATATATGGTTGATACTCCAGTTGGGACTTTACGTCGAAACAGGTTCCATCTACGAAAAGGAGATACAGTGCAATATCCAGCCGACCCATCGACGCCGACCTTTTCGGGGGAGGAACTGGTTGAAAATGAAAAGACCCCAGTTGTGGATTATCCCTCTAACGACTCAGAAGACGGCCAGATAAGAACCCGGAGTGGACGAATTGTTAAACCTGTGGATCGCCTTCATTATTAATTATATTATGCATTTAAAGTTTGTAATGTATATATATATATTTCAAGTCTTAAAAAGGGGGATGTGCTGAGAACATGTGAGAAAACATGTACCTATGTTTTCCCACGTGACGCAGCGGAGCGTGACCTTGCCTCCACGGGTGAGTCAGTTGTTGTTTGGAACTCTGTATGGATGGACATTAAAACATTCGCCGTTAAGTATAATGTCTTTGTATTATGTAATTGTATTATTATGTATTCGCCGTAATAATATTATTCAACAAATAATAAGAAAAATAATGTTAAAAAAAAATGGTTGCCTGTAAAGTCGGTTTTACGGGCGAAGATTTTACGTGACAACGGTAGAATATTTATTGATATGAATATAATTAAATTGCACAATAGGAACAAGGAATTGAATGAAAATAAGAATTGCACAAATTTTAACTATAGAAATATATTTTGTTTACTAAAACATTGTACATGTAAACTTAAACTTAACTAATTCCTATTTGAGTGATTTTGTTGAGGATAGGACGATGATAGGACTTGCATAAATGGAAGGCGCGGTGAGACCAAACGTTCACTGATTGGATCCAGAGGCGGTAGACCTGGAGGTATGTCAGGATATGAGAAGCCGTTGACCTTTGCGAGAGTAGGAAGCTTACGCTTATTCAGTGATTGTCTACAGGTGTTGCAAGACTTTGTATAATCCTCCTTGCGTAGCTGCCGATTTTCCTTAACGTACCAATCCGAGATTACCTTCAGTTGTAGTGCAGTGATGGTTTAAGGTCATTATTGAACCACAATCTGTCACAAACCGAGCAAGCATGGCCAAAATCGTTGTCCAGGAAAGTAGATTGAAATCTCCGTATTGACGATGACCATTTGGTATACCAGGTGGATTGTTCCAGTTGTATTGCTGTTTGGCTTGAAGAAGTAGTCGGTTGTACATCAGTCCGAGAAGATGCTGCTCTACGTTGTCGGAATGCACGTTGCCGTTGAGCGTTAGTTAGGGGAACGCTCGTTCTCTCCGCCACGACAGGAACGCTTGTTCTCTCCACCACAGAACAAGACGTTGAAGCAGGTGACTCTGACGTACCGCTGGTGAGGGCTATGTTAGCAGATTTACGTAGCTTGAACCTGCGTTGCCTCTCCGCAGCCGCTTTTGCAAAGGCTCTTACTTGTTCAGGAGTTCTGGTCAATGCTTTTCGTAGTCTGTACTCACGTTGTCGCTGAGCATTCGTTCTGGCGGTAGAGGTGGTGTGTGGAACAACGAAAGGTACTGCAGACGTTGACGGCACGATATCCTCCGTCTCCATTGAAGTACTGGAAGTTGAAGGCACCGTTTCCATTGTTTTGAGAGTGGTGATTCCTGTTGAACATTTGAAATTGAATGGATGAATTTTTAATTTTAAAGAATCAATTTGAAAATCAAAACACTTATTCAGATCGAAGGTTCAAATTTTTGCTAAATAAATTTGAAACTATTTAAAATTTGTAAAATAATAATAAATTAATTAATTAATTTTAAACTAATAATTTACTTAACACTATCAACATTTATCAATAGTATGACATAACCTATAAACTCAGTTTCTCAACTTTTGTGTCAATCTAACAATTAATCAATCAATCATAGTTTACGATAATGAAATATCAGTGTACAATTATTTACCTTTATTGTTGTAGTTGTTGTAAATGACGAATCTAAGCACTCCACATTTTCACTACAGACACAGCTGACGATACTTTAACCACACGTGTGAACTTGTATTATGACGCTTTCTTGTTTTTCCAACGCCAAGAACGTTCGAGAAAGACAAAGACAGAGACAAGCATGCGCCGATTCAATGCGCCTAATTCTCTAGCGCTGCGCGCGCAGCACTCTCGTTCGGTGACTCATCGTAACGTTACCTGGCGTTACACTTTTTCATAAGTGACTCCCAGCCGCAACCTAATTTAAGACGTTGTCACGTCAAAAAAAAAACGCGAACTTTTGGAACAACCTTATATTTTTTCTTAATTGAAAAGAATAATTAGATAAAAAAGGTTCAAATTAAATACGATATCTTCTGTTTTTTTTTTTTCCTTTCAAATTATATAGTTATTCCCTTTATAGAAATAAAACATTTTTTTCTTTCATATTATTTCGCGTTATCTTTTATAAATGATTTATTGAGTAGAATAATAAGAGAAAATGTGGTCAATTTAGATAAAGTAATTAATTTATAAATACAAAAGGGAATTTCAATTCTATCTAAACGATTTTAAAACGCTGTTAACAATACGTCTTTTGGTTTTTTATTATTGTTAATTTTCCGATTTTCTAACATATTAAACTTTGGGGGGGAAAATAGTACAAAAAGTTTTGAAACTAGAGCAATCCATAAATAATTCTTCAATTAAAAAGGCATATATTGTATCAAAATATCATTTATTTTACCAATATTTCAGTTGGCTGAATGCCAACCTTTATCAAGGTGTTATAACATTTTAAAGTGTGTCAACAACAAAATCAGCGCCACATAACGTCAACAGATATATCAATTTTTTTCTCCCCATTGAATATAACAAAATATTTTTAAAAACTTAATACTGTTGACGTTATGTGGCGCTGAGTTTGTTGTTGACACACTTTAAAATGTTATAACACCTTGATAAATGTTGGCGTTTAGCCAACTTAAATATTGGTAAAATAAATGATATTTTGATCCAATATATGCCTTTTTAATTAAAGTAAAAAAAAGTGTTAAAATTGCAATTATATTCTCACAATGAGTATCTTTTTTATTTAAAACGCTAGCTTTCAAGCGTTAATCGCTCTTCAACGGGCTTACTATAATATCGACTTTATCCCACCAGAAATAGTTACAAAAAATGGTGGGATCAAGTCGATATTATAGTAAGCCCGTTGAAGAAAGATTAACGCTTGAAAGCTAGCGTTTTAAATAAAAAAGATACTCATTGTGAGAATATAATTGTAATTTTAATACTTTTTTCACAATTTTATCATGAAAAAAGTGTGTAATTGTACTGAATTCAACCAGGTAAATTAAGAAAAAAGCATCTGTTTTTGTAACTAAAAGTTTCTCACATACTATCTAGTATAGGTTCTGTAATAGTTTGTGAAGGAAGTTTTTAATTAATGAAGGAGTTTTTAATTAATGATTTTATTTAATCATACAAACATTACAATTATAAAATAATAGGAAGAAAAAATATATATTGGGAAATACAGCAATCAAAATATATATGTGCTATCGAACAATCAACAACATCAGAGTAGTCAAATATCAATAAAAATGTCATCAATGATAATAAGCTTGGAAATTAAATCCAACAGTTTGGCATCAGGTGGAGTTTTATTCGTTTATTTATGTTCTTCTGTTGAAGGACAGAGATGCCTGAAATCTTGAGAATGCTTTAATAAAATGAAAAGAAACTCGTATCCAGAAATCTTTTTAATATTTTTGTTTTTTTTTTTAGTACAAACAGCAGCACTTTGACAAGAGTGAGAGATATTTATAACCCAGGGAGCACAGAACGTCAACTACCCGGGGAGTCCAGCTTACCAGTATGGACTAGTGTTGAGCGCTTTTACTCGCGTCCTGTTTTGATTGCTGAGTTGAACCAGTTGACCAGGAAATTCCATGCTGAGGTTGAGTCCATAATATATAATATACAATAATATACAGTAGAGATATTTATAACCCAGGGAACACAGAACACCAACTACCCGGGGAGTCCAGCTCACCAGTATAGACTAGTGTTGAGCGCTTTTACTCACATCCTGTTTTGATTGCTGAGTTGAACCAGTTGACCAGGAAATTCCATGCTGAGGTTGAGTCTATAATATACATTAATATACAGTAAGAGATATTTATAACCCAGGGAACACAGAACGCCAACTACCCGGGGAGTCCAGCTCACCAGTATAGACTAGTGTTGAGTACCTTTACTCATGTCCTGTTTTGTTTACTGAGTTGAACCAGTTGACCAGGAAGTTCCATGCTGAGGTTGAGTCTATAATATACATTAATATACAGTAAGAGATATTTATAACCCAGGGAACACAGAACACCAACTACCCGGGGAGTCCAGCTCACCAGTATGGACTAGTGTTGAGCGCTTTTACTCGAGTCTTGTTTTGATTGCTGAGTTGAACCAGTTGACCAGGAAGTTCCATGCTGAGTTTGAGTCTATAATATACAATAATATACAGTATAGAGATATTTATAACCCAGGGAACACAGAACACCAACTACCCGGGGAGTCCAGCTCACTAGTATGGACTATTGTTGAGCGCTTTTACTCGCGTCCTGTTTTGATTACTGAGTTGAACCAGTTGACCAGGAAGTTCCATGCTGAGTTTGAGTCTATAATATACAATAATATACAGTATAGAGATATTTATAACCCAGGGAACACAGAACACCAACTACCCGGGGAGTCCAGTTCACCAGTATGGACTATTGTTGAGCGCTTTTACTCGCGTCCTGTTTTGATTGCTGAGTTGAACCAGTTTACCAGGAAGTTCCATGCTGAGGTTGAGTCTGGTAGGCTAGCCATAGAAACTTTGATAAGACCCAACACCCTCAAACGTTTACGTAATTAGTTCTTCTTGATTAATCAAAAATAGATATTTGACCAATTATCTGAAAAAATAATTTTAAAAATCAACAATTATTGATATTTATTCCGATAGATGGCTCACACTATCAACAACTTTTAGTTGCACGATATCGAAGATGCTTTTTTTTTCTTACATTAAATCTTAATATGATGCACTAGCGCGCCATCTGTTATCAAAATTCGAAACTATTTTAAACGCGTAAGATTCTTTTTGAAATTAAACAATTTCTACTGCCCTTACTGCAATTGAAAAATTAATGGAAGGGCCTGGCTCATCAGTGGTGAACCCTCCCAGCGGTTTCGCCAGTTTAATCTACCATGTTATAATACCTTGATAAAGGTTGGCGTTCAGCCAACTGAAATATTAAATCTTAATCTTTTTTTTTTAAATATCACCGATTTTGCATAGAATACTATCATATTTTTATTAAAGGAGCACGCTACACATGTTAAAGTTTTCATACAAGGCAGATTTCACGATATATATACGGTATATATAGTTAAACCTGCCTATAGCGCCCCCTCTTGGGACTCACCAAAATAGGGTGCTATAGAGAGAGAGGGTGCTATAGACAGGTTACTTTTAATGTAAATCGCATCGTACTACGTATTTAAAATCGGGCGCTATAGAGAGGAAGGCACTATTCAGAGGGGACGCTATAGACAGTTCACTTTTTATGTAAATCGCATCGTACTACGTATTTAAAATCGGGCGCTATAGAGAGGAAGGCACTATTTAGAGGGGGCGCTATAGACAGGTCACTTTTAATGTAAATCGCATCGTACTACTTATTTAAAAACAGGCGCTATAGAGAGGAAGGCGCTATTTCGAGGGGGCGCTATAGACAGGTCACTTTTAATGTAAATCGCATCGTACTACGTATTTAAAATCGGGCGCTATAGAGAGGAAGGCACTATTTAGAGGGGGCGCTATAGACAGGTTTAACTGTATTTTTTATATTCTATTGACGTTATGTGGCGCTGAGTTTGTTGTTGACATTAATATGTTTTTATACCTTGAAAAATGTTGGCGTTCAGCCACAACTGAAATGTTGGTAAAATATATTATATTTTGATCCAATATATGTCTTTTTAATTATATATTTTCAATGTTTGGAACGATAAAAATTGATATAAAGAGAAATACATATAAATAAGATTAATACTTCAAATGAAAATTAAAACTCTCAACTCAGATTACTGGAAATTTGTATATGTACTTTCTATACAAATTTCAATTCTTCCTGTCCCTTGTCCCATAAAATTAATACAGTCAGAACACTTACCAAGAGATTAGTCACACATTGCTCCCTGCACATATTTAGATCAATAGAATTCTCCAACATCATAAAACAGCTTGCCCTCTCCCAATACCCTCACCATTTCATACACAAACACCAATACAACCCTGCTATGTGTTGCTATTATGTTGTTGTCTTTGGAGATTGAAGATTCTAGAATGAATTTATTGTATTTGAGGAATTTTTCAAAATTATTATTATCCTTAGTACACGTGGTACTGACCATGATAATCATGATAGGTAGAAATTGGCGGCTGCTTTTACTGTAAGTGTGAAGAAAAGTCTGGTAATCGTTTCACAAAACACTGATGCGAAATTCGGTAGAAGAATTCGCAGTGATGATTCTTTTGTGGGCTGTTGCAAGGATTTAAATCAGATCACTAAATAGCAGAAAGGAGAGGGTAAAAGTCTCCTTTTGTTGACTTTGCTTAGAATTATTAATGAAACTGATTCCAATAATTATTAATTAAACATTATATTTATTGATTTACAAGAGAGAGAACAAAATATAAAAGGGAAACTAATATTAAAACAAAGGAACTTCTTTTTTGTTTCGGTTAGCGCCTATTTACCTGTGAGCTTACACACACTCTGTGGAACAACTAATTAATATGTATACAAGACCTTTAAATTAACTTTATTTAAAACATGTTAAGAGGACAGAGGAAAACACCCAACAGGTCAGCAGACCAGGCCGTGCTCTCTTCCTTTGTTGCCGGCTGGCGGTATGTTTGTTTACTGTCACCCAATCCGTCTGGCCGACGTCCCGAAGTGGATCTCCATTATTCCACAGTAAGTGTACCACATGTCTACACATGTTTACTATCGGATTGAGACAAGTATAAGTCACCCAAGAGTAATTTTCTCTGTTTCTACAAGAAAAATCAACCAAATACTATATACATGATTTCATCTTGTAATTCTGCTATTACATAGATCACAAGTTAAAGAACAATCAGTTTTCCAGTGCTGTAAAGAATATCCATAGGAGTCTCAGTTGCGCAAAAAAAAAGTCTTCATGTGAAAGTAAATATCCAATCATAACCCTCCATTCATTGTCATGTGACTTTTATCAACCAACCAGAGCGTGAATAAAATGGACAGGTATTAAGGTGTATATTCGTAGATGTCGAAATGCGTGGTGTCGCTGAAGACTCGCTGGCGATTCTCAACCAAACTCTGCAGCGGTGGTAGAGGTGCCATGTTCATTGTACATAGTATCATGTATATATATATATAATTATATATTTTAAAATAGTGAAGACTGTACACTTTTGCATATATTGACAAGATGTCGATATAATGATGTTAATTGTCATTATCAAGGCGTATATATTTTCATCTTCTAATTTCCCTCAAGATCAACACAGAACTCGAAAAATTTCCCTTAAAATCAAGATAACAAAAGAAAAGATCAAGAAGTTCATTGGAATACGAAAATTAACAGAAGAGATACATTATAGTAAATCATCCACTATAATACAACACACATACAATAACAACACAGCTTTATTAAGACCACCGGTCTTATATACACACACAAAGCTTTATTAAGACCTCCAGTCTTATACAGATTCACCACAGGAAGGAAGGAATCATAGATGGAGCTCCTATACTCCAGGCAGCGCAGCACCCAACAACAGCCTCCAGGTCCGACGTTATAACAGAATACACACACATACAGCTTTATTAAGACCAGCGGTCTTATACAGATTCACCACAGGAAGAAATAATAGATGGAGTTCCTATACTCCAGGCAGCGCAGCACCCAACAACAGCCTCCTGGTACGACACATGTCCAATGGCCACACTTTCCTTCATGCATACGTCAAGGTTAGCATATCACTGAAAGGCTAATGTTGAATCAACCGCGTCTTCGCTTTCCTCATCCAAATGGCCCACGGCATTCGGCGATTCTATTAATCTCCTCCGAACGGTAACTGCGGCCTTATAGAATTATCATTCACTATAATACCGTGTACAATTAATATAAACTACAAGCTTGTAAAATTATTAATTACTTATTATACAAATCTTCAATGAAAACAACAAGTTTATAAACCCTTTCAAACAACTTTTCCAACATTTCTAAAACATAAAGAGAATTCTTTCATCTCAAATTATTCATCAAATAATCCTTACATAGCTTGTAATGTATCTTCTGGCTTAATAAATACACCCTCGCTAATGTATCGTTTGATGGATAAAAGGGGCTTGCAAGAAGATAGTTTACAGAAGATCCAGCTGGTATTAAATAAAGGCCATACTAAACCCACAAGATGGCTGCCTCCCATTAATATTCGTCTGACAATTAATTCTGAAGCTCTCCAATTGGACAAAGTAGATTGATAGACTTATCTCATTAACTAAAGCCCATCAATTTGACCAATGTTGCCAACTTCCTTCTATTTTTAATCCATCATTGATTTATTCATTGATTTATTTATTTATTATTCTATAATTTATTTTCACGTTTATGTCTTACTTTATCTTGTCTAACCACTAAGCTAATAAAATATTACTATGGAAAATGAACACACCATTAATGGAAGGAAAAGAGGTATTTAACAACTTAATCTTCTGTTTTCAATAATAAAAAAAAAGAACAATCTTTAAGCCTAATAGTTCTTACATGATGTACTGGCTAGATTAATCTTAAGAAATAAGATGTCTTAAGAAGATTTCTTTTTTCTTTTGTTCTTTACGGTAATAATGTAGTTTTTTGTTAATAATCTTTCTAATAAAGGGGAAAATGTGACAAATAATGTATCTTTTGCTCCCTTTTTTTTTATTACTGCATCGAATGCTATTCCATTTTGTGAAAATAAATCTTAAAAGATATATATGTTTTTCTCAAATAAATAGGATAACATTTGATTTATTAGGGAATAATTTGTTGTATGATCTGTATTCATTGGAAGGAAATATATATTTATTAACAATAATTATTAGGAAAAAGGCATCTCCTCATCGTGCAACTGAAAGTTGCTGATGGCTTGCGCCATCTATCGGAATAAATATCAACTATTCTCGTTGATTTGGCCAAATACCCATTCTTGATTAATCAAGTAAAGCTAACCACGGACGCGTTTCGGGCTGTTGGCCCTCATCAGCGTGGTGCAAGCTGTACCTCAACGACCAAAAAACTGGTCATTAAAGCATCCTGAAAAATCATTAAACGGGTAGTTAAGGCCAAAAATGATTATTAGGTTGATGCAAAAAATAATGGTCGATTTCATAAATCCAACAATAACAAAAAAAGCCTTTATTGAGGACCTCTCCTCCTATATAGGATTCGCCAGTTTACAGAGTATTTGAAGAGAAGAGAACTAAGAATACAGAGAGAAACCTATAAGTAGTAGGTATAGTGTAGTATTTTCTACACTGTGACTATATACAACAGCAGCAACAAGCCTTTTACTGAAATCAAAGTCCCATACAGGATTCGTCATTCTAATCCTGACAAAGATTTTTTGCATATAATTATTTACATCAATTAGATTATGTATATAGCCTCCTCTTCTCTTCAGCCGTCTTCCAAAATTTGAACAACGCAAAAGCTCCAGCTCTGTTTCTCACCACCTCCGATTTCCTAAATCCAAATTCAATCGTTGATAATAGGGGGGAATTAATTATTTTTAAATATTTGCAAGTAACATATCATTATATAAAACTGGAATATACCAGATGGTTTATCGTTGGCAAAGATGTATTGATGCCAATAGTTTTTATTTTGATTAATAAAAGTTTGCTTGTAAGCTTGTAACGAGTTATTGTTTTTTAAAGTTGTCACTAAAAATCGGCCCTTATTTTTGCATCAACCCATATTACTGCTCGGATAATCTGTATAAGACTAAAAGGTCTTAATAAAGCTTTTTGTTGTTGTTGATTACTGGTACTATTACTGTTGTTCCTGCATGTATCCTACATTTTGCTTGGAGAATCTGTATAAGACTAAAAGGTCTTAATAAAGCTTTTTGTTGTTGTTGATTACTGGTACTAATACTGTTTTTCCTGCATGTATCCTACATTTCTGCTTGGATAATCTGTATAAGACTAAAAGGTCTTAATAAAGCTTTTTGTTGTTGTTGATTACTGGTACTATTACTGTTATTCCTGCATGTATCCTACATTTCTGCTCGGATAATCTGTATAAGACTAAAAGGTATTAATAAAGCTTTTTGTTGTTGTTGATTACTGGTACTATTACTGTTTTTCCTGTATGTATCCTACATTTCTGCTTGGAGAATCTGTATAAGACTTTTTTTTTGGCTTATCCCTAGTACACGTGGTACATGCCATGATAATCAGTGTAGGAAAGAGTCAGCGACTGCTTTTACTGTAAGCGCACCACATGTCTACACATGTGAAAAACAGTTAGACTTTGCACTTACAAATGTGTCCGAGCCCCGTTTGGTTACTTGCACTCGATGGCTGGGTTGGATTTTTTTAAGAATCAGGGGGGAATTGGAGCAACTTTTTTTTTGTTTAATCCGAAAAAAAAGTGCTCAGTGCGGGAATTAAACCCGGGTCGTAGCGGTCGAAAAACCAAAGGTTTAAACCATCCTTCCACCGAATACTTGTATAAGACTTAGTATAGTCTTAATAAGGTTTTTGTTGTTGTTGAAATATATATTTATATTTGACCCTTAGCCTAAGAGATTTATATTTATAACCCAGGTTCTTTATAATACAATATAATGCGGCTTATGATTGTAAAACGACATTGGAAAATATCCCGCATGTGTTTCTTTTAAATGAAAAATCGAAATTTATTTTTAAGGAGAAATAACGACTATTTCTAACCTTAGAGATGAAGTATGAAAGGATGAATTGTGAAGAGTAATGATAAACGGAAAAATAAGTGTCTAGGGATGGGAAGATACCATGTCCACTAGGCTACCCATCCCTAGACACTTTTATTTTTCCGTTTATCATTACTCTTCACAATTCATTCTTTCATACTTCATCTCTAAGGATAGAAATAATCGTTATTTCTCCTTTAAAATAAATTTCGATTTTTCATTTAAAAGAAACACATGCGGGATATTTTCCAATGTCGTTTTATAACCCAGGTTCTATTGGAGAGCGTACGAAACGTCAATATCTTCTGCTTCATTGCCCTTGTTCAAGTTTGTTTGTACATATGTACGATGTCTTTGTATGCAAATACTGTTATATAAAACTGTGTTTTCAAAATTGTAAAGTTCTCTCATTCTTCGGTTGAATAGGTTTTGCATAAAATATAATACAATATAATACAATGCGGCCTGTGATTGTAAACGACATTTGAAGTTACACCGCATGAGTTTCTTATTAATGAAAAATCAAAATTTATTTCAAAGTGAAATATTGACTATTTCTAACCTTTTTGGATGAGTGTATTATATTGTATTATAAGTTACTTTATGTATTATTTATAAACGGAAAAATACGTCCAGGGTAGCCTAGTGAACATGGCATCTGCCCGGTAAGCGGAACATTGTGGGTTCGATTCCCATCCCTGGACACTTTTATTTTTCCGTTCATCATTACTCTTCATAATTCACCCTTTCATACCTCATCCAAAAAGGTTAGAAATAGTCAATATTTCACCTTGAAATAAATTTCGATTTTTCATTTAAAAGAAACTCATGCGGTGTAACTTCATGTGTTGTTTTATAAAATATGTCTTAATAAAATATTTATGTATGCATGTGTGTATTTTATGCAAATAACCGTGGTTTTATTCATTTTTTGTTTTCTTAGGACTTATTATATAAATCTGGGTATGTGGGATCTTTTATTAAGTAGGTTTTCGTGTCTACACATCTGAAAAGCAGTTCGACTTTGCACTTACAAATGTGCCAGAAGAGCCCCGTTTGGTTACTTGCACGTCAAGATAACATTTCTATGGAACTTGTTCAACGTTATCTAGGAAGTACTGTGGGAAAGAAAGTATCTAAAATGTAACTTTTCTCTTTATATCTTATCAATAATCTTTTCACCGCGTTAAAGGTAAATATAGCTGAGTATATCTTTGTAAATATTTAAAAATTGGAAACTTTCAACCTATCAAACAAGATACTGAAGGAGGACTTGAACCAACCCGATCTAGAAGATATGTACCAAACTTCCGTTAAGAAATTATACCTTCAAATGCAAAATTCAAATAATCCAACCATACAAGATATTCTACAAAATAAAGGAGATATCAATCCCCGATTCCGACGACCCGGCCCTGACACTTAGTCAAGAGCTCATCGCCCAACAGCTGCCCTCCTGCAAGGCTTAGGGGGACCACTTCTACTCCACCAACTCGCCATGTGTAAATAGCCAGGACAAGGTGACTCGCGAGCTGTGCTCGAATGTAACACCTGTAAATTGAGACAAAATAATAAAAAAAATTGGAAACTTTATTTTATTTATTTTTTTAAATTTATTGTTACAAAAAGCACGAAGTCCAAAGGACTATTGTGCTGTGCTAGTATTATTTACATATATATGATTAATTATTTACACAATGGATTAGTAGTGTTTTGTAAATTATTGTACAAATAGTTCTAAACTTAACAAAGTTCTCATAAGATAGAGTATATACACTAAGATAATTTGGTAATAATATAAAATAAAAGGACTTCAAAGCGCGAATGTTTCTTTTAAACATAATACAAATTTCTACTGTCCTTACTGCGATGAAAAAATATATTGGGAGGGCTTGGCTCATCAGTGGTGAACCCTCCCAGCGGTTTCGCCAATTTAATCCACCAGTGGGAGGGTTCACCACTGATGAGCCAAGCCCTCCCAATATATTTTTTCATCGCAGTAAGGACAGTAGAAATTTGTATTATGTTTAAAAGAAACATTCGCGCTTTGAAGTCCTTTTATTTTATATGTATAGATGGCGCGTTATTGCTTTGTGAGAATTTGGTAATGTTTCAAAGTATCTACATACAATTTGATTAGTCAGAGGGCAAGTTAAAAGAAGATGCAATTGGAAACTTTCAGAACCACAAGCCTTGATTAAGACATTCCATCTTATACAGACGATTCTCCTGTTAGAAATGAATCTAAAAAGAAATGAGAAGCAGGGGAAGAAATTGAATCCTCGCTCAGAAAAGAGAAAGAAAAAAAAAAGGTTGAAGGAGATTTTAAATATAAATAGAAAACAGGTAAAGAATATCTATGTATAAAATTTGAGAGATAATTTTTTTTATATTAATTAAACGACTTTTTGTCATCACTACTGTGACAATATTTCTAACCCTCTTTGTGGTTTCCTCAAATTAACTTTGAGATTCAAGTTTATAACTTTAATTACCTTCTATCGATCAATTTTGTAACAATTAAATTTCTCATTCAATAACTTATATCATTGCAGTAAGGTCTGTAGAGATAATATTTGATGATATTATTGAAAATAAACATATTTCCAGCAAATTTATTTGTTACACCCTCTCATTCAATAACTCATATCATTGCAGTAAGGTCTGTAGAGATAATATTTGATGATATTATTGAAAAGAAACATATTGCCAGTAAATTTATTAGTTACACCCTCTCATTCAATAACTTATATCATTACAGTAAGGTCTGTAGAGATAATATTTGATGATATTATTGAAAAGAAACACATTGTCAGTAAATTTATTTTTTACACCCTCTCATTCAATAACTCATATCATTGCAGTAAGGTCTGTAGAGATAATATTTGATCATATTATTGAAAAGAAACATATTGCCAGTAAATTTATTTGTTACACCCTCTCATTCAATAATTTATTTGTTTTACATAATTAAGAGATTCTTGTAAAAAAAATCATAAGCATAAAAATCGGTGGACGAGTAGGTAACACCCTCGATTCCCGACAGTCATGAACTGGAATTGTATCCCACGTTGGACCTTTTATTTTAATACGTGAATAACCTTCACTTATTATTCATTGTTGTAAATATCATAAATAGGTTGTTCTTTTTGAGCGGTACCTAATAAAGTGATTATGGAACAAAAAAAAGGTTTGAAATGTTTTCGATATCTGGTATATACACAAAAACCTTTTATTGATACATGGTAAAAACGACACTTGAAGTTACACCGCATGAGTTTCTTTTCAAAGAAAAATCAAAATTTTATTTCAAGGTGAAATATTGACTATTTCTAACCTTTTTGGATGAGGTATGAAAGGGTGAATTATGAAGAGTAATGATGAACGAAAAAATAAGTGTCGTTTTGCAATCACAGGCCGCAGTGTATTATATTGATACATTAGTAAATTAAATTATATTGCCATCTATCGTTAAAACTTTACACAAATAAATTTACTGGCAATGCGTTTCTTTTATATATCATCAAATATTATCTCTACAGACCTTACTGCAATGATATGAGTTATTGAATGAGAGGGCTTGGCTCATCAGTAGTGAACCCTCTCAGCGGTTTCGCCAAATTAATCTCTAGACCGCTCTACTATTGTATTGGACTGGTTTTATTATATACCCTGCATTTTCTATGGAAGGCAGCTTAGGGGTGTTTAGTGAACTATGGACAAAAGCTTATAGGTCTGTAGAGGTACATACATATAATTTCAAGGTATTGCATCGAGCAAAGCTCTTCCGCAAAATATGTTTTCATAACCAATATATATTAGTAAATTAAATTATATTGCCATCTATCGTTAAAACTTTACACAAATAAATTTACTGGCAATGCGTTTCTTTTATATATCATCAAATATTAGAGATAATTAGAGATCCTTGGTTGATTACTGCTTCTATTTCCCCCATAGTAAATCAATGTATAGTTTGGAGGGTTCTTCATTAATGATTCTGGAATAATTAAAAAATCAACGAGAATAGTTGATATTTATTCCGATAGATGGCGCAAGCCATTAGCAACTTTCAGTTGCACGATAAGGATATGCCTTTTTTCATAATAATTTAGACGTGTAAGATTCTTTTTGAAATTAAACAATTTCTACTGCCCTTCACCACTGATAGAGTCAGGCCCTCCCATTAATTTTTTCATTGCAGTAAGGACAGTAGTAATTGTTTAATTTCAAAAAGAATCTTACGCGTCTATAATAGTTTCGAAAAGCAGAATACGTTGTTTGATCATAAAATGTCAATGGCTTTTTTTAAAACACATCTTGATTATTTCATTTTATTTAATGGGGAGTAACCTAAAGTTGGGCCCATATTGATACATCAATTCGGATTTAAAAAAAAAAAGGTTTTTACAAATTTCAAATATTCCATAACACCATTTACCTTTATATAAAAGGACGTACCTGGATCTGTAAAGAAAAAAAAAACTTTTTTTTTTCTTAAAATATTTTGAGAGATTGCTCCCTATGATAAAGAGGGAGCAATCTCGAAATATTTTAAGAAAAAATTTTTTTAAGGTACCCCTTTTATATAATCTTAATTAATGGATCGCCTTTTGACTCAAACCATTTACCTTTGTTGTAAAACGTAAATACCAAAGACAAAAACTTTTTTCAAATATTATCCAATAATTTATTTTTCCAAATATTACATTATTACATAAACAATATATACAATAAAATCAATAGAGTATGTTTAAAATTGACAAGTTATCTTGTACAAGTATCATTATCTAACACAATTTACAACAAAAAAGAGGCGTTATATATTGCTTGTAAAAAGAAAAGCAATCTTGGAAGTAAGAACATGCATTTGAAACACACACACAAAAAGAAGGTATATCATAAAGCTATCTATAACTTAAACTATATACAAATATCAACATCATAAAATCACGACTGTACAAAAAATAACAAACAAGATGACTATTATTGATACATAACAAGGACTTAAGATGATGGTATACTTCAAGATGTGACGCAACCCACAGCACTAACTCCTCTCTTGTGGAAGACATACGTCTGTTCATCTTCTCCATGGATTGAGAAGATGCCTGTGAAATCTTCTAAGGCCTTAGGCTTGCAAATGGAACCGTCTTTCATCTGGAATCAAAACAAAATATATTATATTTGCATATTTAATTGCATATTTGAGAATGTAGAAGTTGCATAGCTAGCTTTATTTCCAAATCATCTGACAGAAAATACATTTTTTCCTATTCTATATTGAATGATTTAATGCTTGTGAGACATATTGTTATCATCAGATATTGAGACATATGTAAATATGTAAATAAGAAAAGTAAGGTGTATTTGGTTTCATATTTTGATTTGCATATCGATATTAGTTCAAATTTAACTTTCTATTGTTTAAGAGCAAATTTAAGTATTAAAATAATATATTAACATTTTTAAAATACATATTGATAACTGCAATAGTATTAAAATGTTGAAATAGTTTTTGACTCATGGTAAAAACAACGGTTTAACTACTTTATGGTATGAAACAGTCGATCTTTGATATCATTTTTACTTAAGAGCGAAAAAGGTTAACAAGGGGGGTCGGTGGAA
Organism: Cordylochernes scorpioides; assembly: GCA_030710605.1. Lineage (NCBI taxonomy): Eukaryota > Metazoa > Arthropoda > Arachnida > Pseudoscorpiones > Chernetidae > Cordylochernes > Cordylochernes scorpioides. The sequence continues at coordinate 87,764,809 of CP092869.1, forward strand.
GAGCTGTCTAAACCGTTTGTTTTTAGACCGCTACGACCCGGGTTCGATTCCCGCATTGGACTTTTTTTTTCTGATGTATCCAATGGCCCCCGATTCTTACAAAAGTCCAACCCCACCAGCAAGTGCAAGTAACCAAACGGGGCTCTGGCATATTTGTAAGTGCAAATTCGAACTGCTTTTCACATGTGTAGGCATATGGTGCACTTACAGTAAAAGCAGTCGTCTACTTCTACCCACCATGTTTATCATGGCCTATACCACGTGTACTAGAGATAAGCAAAAAAAAAAAGAAGTTAACAATGCAAAGTATTCTGAAGTTTTTTTTTGCCAGAAAAGGATCGAAATGATTGTAAGAGAATGACTCAAGAAAATTGATAACTTACCGTTGGGCAATAGGTCCAAGTAAATTCTTTAGGATAGACAGCCTCGAAGCGTGTTTCTGCCATTATTTCTGCTGGAAGTGTGACGTTGCGGGGTTGACAGACATCAGAGCTGATATCTTTCTGGGATAGCATCAATCTATCATACGGCCATAGTCTAGTCGCTGGCCGAGTCTTTCTAAACAAATCCTTCGCCCAATACGGCATTGAGACTTCAGTCACCAGGAATGGATGATTATTAGCCGTGATATTAATATAATTTCCTATGGGTACTTTTTTCCATTTTCCTTTTTCTGAGGTCATTAGACCTACGCCAAAGAGGTGACGTTTTTTGCTTCGCCATAAGGAACGAACTTGCTTGGCAACGTTTATCGAAATAAATGCGAACCTTTCTCTGATGTCATAAACCGATAATTTTGGGTCGTTAACCTTCATCATGTCCATGAAACAGAATCGAAAGCTTTTGTTCTTATTTGTCATATTTGTCTTGAATTCCATGAGGACAGAGGCATTTTTAACTCTGTCTGAATCCATCATACGGCTCATGTTGAAGAAGTAGATAGGCCAGCTGACGTCGCCAGTAACTGCACACAGAATGTTCCATCAGATAGACACACAAACAAGGATTATGGACAACAGGGGGAGGAAGAAAGGATTAAAGAATCTCACGCCAGTCTGTCTAGACAACTATCCTAATCTTTACAGACTGCGTCGGGACATTTTCCCTCTTGTGGGAATTACCAGATTTGACTTTTTGGTGACAGTTTTGTGACATGTGCCGTCGTTATGTTCACCTTGTACAGGTCTCTCTACTAATATTTGATTGGTTTAAGCAATAATACGAGTGCTAATCATGTATTACTATATGCCCTGCTGTAAGAAACGGTGAAAAGTGTAGACACAGACAGTGCAATAGATTTACACAAATTTTGTGAGTAGGATGAGAAACGTGTGTAAATATATATATTTTGGGATGGGGTTAATACTGAATTGTATATAGTACTTTATTTATGTTCAATAAAAACCATTGCTGGGAGAATCCTGTATGGGCCTTGAACCCTAATAAAGGTTTTTTTGTGTGTGATTGGTTTAAGCCATAAGAATTTTCAAACTATCTATCAACAGAAGATATAAAAAAACAATTTGAATTAGAAATTACCCGAATTGACTAATTGACTTTTTGGTGACAGTTTTGTGACACGTGCAGTTATATTTACCTTGTAAAAGTCTATTGGTTTAAGCCATAATATGAGTGCTAATCATTTATCACTCTATGCTCTGCTGTCAGAAACTATGAAAAGTAGACATAGTGCAATAGATTTATACAAATTTTGTGAGTAGGATGAGAAACACATGTGTAAATATATATATATATATATTGGGCTCATGTTAATTCTGAATTATATATAATACTTGATTTATGTCAATTAAAACCATTGCTGGGAGAATTCTGTATGGGGCTTGAACCCTAATAAAGGTTTGTGTGTGATTGATTGGTTTAACAGTTAAAACCTTTTTGTTCAAACACTAACCTAATTTATAGTTTATATTATAAAATGAGAGCGTATACTTGGTTTTGATAGAGAAAAAAACACAATTTTTCTCAAAATATTTCGAGAGAGGCCTCCCTCAATTTATTGCTCAATAATTGTACCTCTATGTCCATAGGTTCACTAAACACCTCTAAGCTGCCTTCCATAGAAAATACAGGGTATATCCAAATCCAATACAATAGTAGAGCTGTCTAGAGATTAATTTGGCGAAACCGCTGAGAGGGTTCACTACCGATGAAACAAGCCCTCTCATTCAATAACTTATATTAGTAAATTAAATTTAAATGCCATCTAACGTGAAAATTTTACACAAATAAATTTACTGGCAATGTACTTCTTTTAAATATCATCAAATATTATCTCTATAGACCTTACTGCAATGAAGTATTGCAATATTATGTATTGCAGTAAGGTCTATAGAGATCATATTTGATGATATTTAAAAGAAACGCATTGCCAGTAAATTTATTTGTGTAAAATAATCTTTGCAGTAAGATCTGTAGAGATAATATTATTGATAATAGATATATATATATAGATATAATATTAATGATATTATTGAAAGCAAACACATTGCCAGTAAATGTATTTGTTACAAATTTTAAAAACATATTTATAAGAATTTTCAACTATGTTTGACGTGCATGATTATTTTAAAAATAAAAAATAAATTCTACTGCCCTTACTGTAATGAACATTATATTCAACATGTTCAATGGATTGCCTTTTTGACTCAAAATAATTTATAGTATTAAATAAAATACAGTAGAATCTCCTAATTCAACACCTAATTGCAAAGCCAAAGTATCCTCTAGGAATAGATGTCTTCTTACTGGAGAGTTGCTAAATAGTAAAAAATTGTAATTTCGTAAATGAAAACTGTCTTTTATGGAGAAGTGTCCGCTAAAGGGAGGTTTTACTGTATAACATATTAAAATATATCTTTCTCTAATTCTATTTATATATATTCACAGACACGCTTTTTATTTTTTTATTTGAAAAAAAAAAAAAACTAATAATAATACTTAAGATATATGCTATAATTTTTGTTTTGCTTCTTGTTACAAATAATCCTGCTAGAAATCTATTGATAAACGTCAATTTAAATACCAACTATAATAAATAATAATAATAAAAAGTTCCAATAGTATTTAGGAACTGAAACATAGCTGTGTATATTACATTGTAATATAAAAAATTACATCTTCAAGTATCATTAATTTTTCATCGTTTGTTTCTCACTATATCTAAACACGAATTTTATAAGAATTTATACATACTATTCAATTTGATAACAAAAGTAAGTAACAACTATTATTCCTGGAAGCACTGGTATCATCAAAAATAAATAGTATCAATAGAAAAATTGACCTCCCAACCCAATATAACCCTGACAAATAATTTAAATATTAATAATTATTGGAATGTATATATATTTAATCCCAGTATAATATCTATTACTTTAGCTGGAAACAGTCTGATGCACGCCCGCGAGAGCACATGCTAATAACAAAAGTTTTCAATTATTCTGTATAGATATTATTTAGAGATTGTACATAGAATATCAGCCCGTTGAAGAACAGTATATGTGCTCGAAACTTTTAACCTTTTAACTTTTTACCTGATATTAATTTTTACTTTTTCAAAATGATAAATATAAAAAAAAATAATATAATTGTTTACAGTTTTTAAGTGTGTAAGTGTTATCCAATATATATATATATTTGCACATAATTATTACACGAATCAAAATATGCATAGCTAAAAAGTTGAATGAAAATTTTGTGTTTCATATTAAAGTTTTTTAATATATTTTACCAAACGATACTGTGAGTATTTATAGCAATGTCATTGAAAAAAAAAAGTTTGTTCTGGGTATAGGTTAAAAGAATGATATAAAAATTTCATTATCTATCTCTATGATATATCTTTAAATAATTTTAAATGGAGATATAATACTAATTATTGTTAAAATGACCATATACATAATTCTATTAAAAATAAGGAAGGCATTTCCTGACCACGAGTACATGTGCTTTCTAGATGGCAGAGCGCCTGTTGGCCGGTATTATGATCAGGGTGAACGGATCGATCCATGGATAAGACACAATAACCATTATGTAAGAGAAAGAAATTGAAATTTTTGAAAGTTATTTATGATTTTAAAAATAATAAAAATAACACGGGGATTTAAAAAAAAGCTGAACGAATGTCAAACAAACTATATTAGTGAAAAAAAAAACATATGCATCGATAGAGTAAGAATTCAAACAAACCATATCAATTAGTGAAAAAAAAAAAACATATGTATCGATAGAGTAAGAATTCAAATAAAAGACTTACCTCGACCACCAGTGCCAGAAATAACAAAGTCGTTATTTTTCTTAATCCTTTGCCAAATGTAATTTCGCATACTTGTTGGAAATTTGTTGATAACTTGGTTAGTTTTTGGATTTCCGTTGAAGAAATAGTAGGTGTAGGGTGGCGTGGGCCTCACAAAGGCCTCCCCAGCGGGTAAGGCCAAGAGAACAAGAGGCATCAGTGCGGCAAGCATCATGACTGAAGAACCGACCCCGGGGGGCCCCCGTTTATAGCCTACCCACTGGCGCCATGACCATATCAATACGCGGAAATCTGCTCCGTCCGTCTCAATGACTGGGGCGTAGACGCCGTCTTCCCCTTCCCATAGCCTCCTTCTTTGGCTCCTTAGGACATCTTCCTGCTTATTCTTTGAATTCTTAGGACATCTCCGATCCTTACCATAGCCTCCTTCTTTGACTCCTTAAAACATCTTCCTACTTCTTCTTTTGCTCCTTAGGACATCTCCGATCCTTACCATAGCCTCCTTCTTTGACTCCTTAAAACATCTTCCTACTTCTTCTTTGACTCCTTAGGACATCTCCGATCCTTACCATAGCCTCCTTCTTTGACTCCTTAAAACATCTTCCTACTTCTTCTTTTGCTCCTTAGGACATCTCCGATCCTTACCATAGCCTACTTCTTCTTTTGCTCCGTAGGACATCTCCGATCCTTACCATAGCCTACTTCTTTGACTCCTTAGGACATATTCGATTCTTCCCATAGCCTCTTATCTTCCTTCTTTGGCTTATTAGGACACCTTCCTACTTCTTCTTTGGCTCCTTAGGACATCTCCGATCCTTACCATAGCCTACTTCTTTGACTCCTTAGGACATATTCGATTCTTCCCATAGCCTCTTATCTTCCTTCTTTGGCTTCTTAGGACACCTTCCTACTTCTTCTTTGGCTCCTTAGGACATCTCCGATCCTTACCATAGCCTACTTCTTTGATCTCTTAGGACATCTTCGATCCTTACCATAGCCTATCCTCCTTCTTTGACTCCTTAGGACATCTTCGATTCTAAGCACTTCCCTACAGTAGAACATCATTATCCGAGCTATATCAACACAATGTAACAATGTATAGAGAAAGAAAACAATGATATGTTATCAATTTGTGTATCGTTTACTCCAGTGATAAGAAACACAGAGTATCAGTTTGAAGATTATTTTGTTTCACTTCTGATTTTTTTTCCTCGTATTGGTTTCTTCCTTTCATCCTATTTCTTGCAAATTGTTACAAATTAATGACAAATAGACATAATTTGTTTTAATTTCTAATTAAGAGATGTCATTTTTTCTCAACACACACACATCGTAAGTAAATACACCTATCCCCCGATTTACACGGTAGATACGTTCCTGAGAAAAACGTGTAAATCGGGGGAGATAGGTGTACACAGAAATAAAAATAAAATGCATTGACAGGTTAAAATATGTAGTCAGCACATATAAGTTCGGGATTCCTCGTGAGATGTGTACACAGCGCATGTGTTCAATCACAGTAGCATTTAGTATAGTGCGATAAAAACAAAAAAAAAAAAACTTATTTGGAAAACCGTGTAAAAGCGAAAACGTGTAAAAAAAAAGTACCGTGTAAATCGGGGGATAGGTGTATAATAATTTCTATCGTCAACATTTTGTTTCTCTCTCTATATATTCTATATACAGTTACGAGCGTCATTCTTCATCTCCTAATAATCAGTTTTCATCTCTGTCACCGTTTGCTTTTTTTTTTTTGGAATGGCACCCTCCTATTGGTTGGCTTCGGTCACGCCACCTTTGCCCCCCCCCCCCCCCCATCATGCAGTAAAAGAATCTATATTATTTCCTTATATACATATTGACACTTGAATTATATGCATATTATCAGCATATATATATCAACAAAAACAACAACAACAAAAGCTTTATTAAGACCTTTCAGTCTTATACAGATTCTCCAAGCATAAATGTAGGATACATACAGGAAAAACAGTAATAGTACCAGTAATCAACAACAAGCTTTATTAAGACCTTTCAAAGTCTTATACAGATTCTCCATGCAGAAATAGAGAATACATACAGGAAAAACAGTAATAGTACCAGTAATCAACAACAACAAAAAGCTCTTTTAAGACCTTTTAGTCTTGTACAGATTCTCCGAGTAGAAATGTAAGATACATACAGGAAAAACAGTAATAGTACCAGTAATCAACAACAACAAAAAGCTTTATTAAGACCTTTTAGTCTTATACAGATTCCCCAAGCAGAAATGTAGGATACATGCAGGAATAACAGTAATAGTACCAGTAATCAACAACAACAAAAGCTTTATTAAGACCTTTTAGTCTTATACAGATTCTCCAAGCAGAAATGTAGGATACATACAGGAAAAACAGTAATAGTACCAGTAATCAACAACAACAAAAGCTTTATTAAGACCTTTCAGTCTTATACAGATTCTCCAAGCAGAAATGTAGGATACATACAGGAAAAAAAGTAATAGTACCAGTAATCAACAACAACAAAAGCTTTATTAAGACCTTTCAGTCTTATACAGATTCTCCAAGCAGAAATGTAGGATACATACAGGAAAAACAGTAATAGTACCAGTAATCAACAACAAGCTTTATTAAGACCTTTCAAAGTCTTATACAGATTCTCCATGCAGAAATAGAGAATACATACAGGAAAAACAGTAATAGTACCAGTAATCAACAACAACAAAAAGCTCTTTTAAGACCTTTTAGTCTTGTACAGATTCTCCGAGTAGAAATGTAAGATACATACAGGAAAAACAGTAATAGTACCAGTAATCAACAACAACAAAAAGCTTTATTAAGACCTTTTAGTCTTATACAGATTCCCCAAGCAGAAATGTAGGATACATGCAGGAATAACAGTAATAGTACCAGTAATCAACAACAACAAAAGCTTTATTAAGACCTTTTAGTCTTATACAGATTCTCCAAGCAGAAATGTAGGATACATACAGGAAAAACAGTAATAGTACCAGTAATCAACAACAACAAAAGCTTTATTAAGACCTTTCAGTCTTATACAGATTCTCCAAGCAGAAATGTAGGATACATACAGGAACAACAGTAATAGTACCAGTAATCAACAACAACAAAAGCTTTATTAAGACCTTTCAGTCTTATACAGATTCTCCAAGCAGAAATGTAGGATACATACAGGAACAACAGTAATAGTACCAGTAATCAACAACAACAAACATCTTTATTAAGACCTTTCAGTCTTATACAGATTCTCCAAGCAGAAATGTAGGATACATACAGGAACAACAGTAATAGTACCAGTAATCAACAACAACAAACATCTTTATTAAGACCTTTCAGTCTTATACAGATTCTCCAAGCAGAAATGTAGGATACATACAGGAACAACAGTAATAGTACCTTAATGGTAACATGATATTTATATACAGGAAAAATTATATAAATACAATCAGGCTAATAGATTAATCTGGGCAAATTGGAGGCAAAGAAAGTTACTATACATTGATTTACCACGGATTCTCGTGTTAAGTCTTGTGGAGTTATTTGGTAGCAGCTCTGAGACTTTTCTTAATATATATATATCATGTTCAGGAGAGATACTTTCTCCATATATATATATATATATATGTCGTAACTGTCATGGTCGAATGGAAGGGCGCGACCGTTGTGCATGTATGCGTCAAAAAAGAACTTGTTCCACACTCGTGAGCATGCGCGCGGTGGCCGTAGCGTTTGCCCGCGCGCGCTGGCTCCCACTTTTATTTTGTACAGATTTATAGATGGATTGATTTGTATTTACATTTTAACATTCTAAGTATGGCGAAAATAAATCATACATTCGGACATTGGGCAAATTATGACATATATAATGTTCATGAAATTATTGTTTTATTTTTATTCTGTGAAAGTTGAGGTCAATAGACATACAAAAGCTTGGTGTTAATACATATAATCTTATACTTGAATTCCCGGAAAGTTGGCGTTCTGCGCTCCAGAGGAACCTGCCTTATATATCTCTCTCTATACATGGATTTACCACGGAGTCTCTGCACATATGAAAAGAATAAAAAATAAAAGCTAATCACATTTGATCGCAATAATGAAATTTATACACAAGGAAAACCTAATTAAGACAATCAAGTTCATAAATAGATTAGTCTGGATAAATCCGAGGAAAATAAATTTCTTCTACTTAAGATCAATTAACGTTGTTAATTATAATTAATAATTGATATTTATTAATTGTCTTGATCTTTATGTAACCGGATTTTCCCTGAGTGGCGCAAAGTCGCCAACTATCTGAGTTGGTTTTCAGTCTTCATGTCTTATGATGATTTTTTTTTTTGTTATTTACACTAGGTCCTTCTAATATCGTGTATTGGAATGACCCCCCCCCCCCCTCTTTTTATGATCATATTGGAACAGAATATTCATTATTTTTACATATACACCCATACCTCACTTTGCGTCGGGGTTACGTTCCAAAAAAACATGACGCAAATTGAAACGACGCAAAGTGAAAATATGTGAAGGCGCAATCAAAAACAAAGGTGTTGCCATATTTTAGGAAAAAAATTCAAAAAAAAAAAAAAAATTAAAGACTCGAATCCAAAACAACGGAACTTCGAAATTCTAACGACGCACAGTGAAAATCAGTAAAAATTAAGCAGCGACGCAACTTCGAAAAAAAAACGCAAAACGAAACGACGCAAAGCGAGGTATTGGTGTAGTTAATTTTGTTATATAGCAGATTTCTCTCCCATGCCTCTATTTTATTCTATATAAAGATAATATGCATTATATACACAATGTACAATGAATATGGCGCCTCTGCCAGCTCTGCAGAGTTTGGTGGAGAATCGCCAGCAGGTCTCCAGCGACACCACGTATTTCGCGATATAAGAATAATACGTAGATCACGTACTTCGCCGCTGAGGAGATGGTGATGGCGTGGTCCTCGAGACCTATTTTATTCTATATTTGTTCAATGCCTGAGATAAATAATAGAGCCAAAATGTGATACATAGCAGTCTTTTTTGGTTACCAGATATATTCTCAGATGGTAAGTTTATACTTAGACCACATTGTCTATCATTATCCCTTCGTACTGAGATTTTTGCATAGTGCATTACCTTGAGTAAATTTACATATTTAGTGTTGCATACCACAAGTATTAAGAGTAACAGTATTATCCCTTTCATAGTATAAGGCAAATATACACTGAAATATTAGTAATATAAACTATATTTACCGGAACGGTGCTGCACGTGCTGCTTATTGTCCGGCCACCTAGCGGCGAATCCATTTTATTCTATATAAATGAACGTCCACCAGCAACTCAACTATACCTCAGACAGGAACATAAACCAAGATGCAAATTAGACAATTAAAAAATAATTTATTTACATCTAGTTAACAGCAAAAAGAAAGTTTACAAAGTTTAAAACAGTAGCGAAAATATATACACCAGACGAGGCCGTCTCCGAAGGTACGTCTGGATCCTATCAGGAGCTTAAAGCCGTCTTGAGTTTAGACAGACCCCTTGTCAATGGCGGAGTTCTTCTCCCCAACATCGTCAATGACGATGTTGAGGAATTCGGAGAGAATTACCTTGTTTCAAGGCGAGAGTTCCTCGAGGAGTATCATCCTTTCTTTTCCATTGGATTATTCAAATAATAATCTGTATATATTTACCATGTGTATATAATCTTTCTCCATTTTTATCCCTTTGTATATTTCCCACTTTCATAGGTTTCTCCGTCTTGTAACCCCAAGGAGAATCCTATGTAAGACCTGTGTGTCTTAATAAAGGTGTGTGTGTGTGTGTCATCCTTTCTTGGCTATCTAGAATACCGCCAATGATTTCTCCCCTGTAAACTTCTTCATATAGGGGGCTGCTCAGTAAAGACCGGTCGTTTAGCTGGACGAGAATCCAGCTGTTTCTTGTCCTCTGTAAAGATGAAGGGATCAGAGTCGTGCTCATGGGTCATCGGAGCAAGATGGTAATTCTCCTTACTCTGCTTTGCAGTTCCGATTTTTTGGACAAAAGAGTGTTTGACACTAACGATAACCGTAAATAACATAGTCTGTATTACAAATTTGTTAAAATTCTTATTAGAGTAGGTCCCTGTATCCCTACAATTCCATCTATTTCTCTTATTTGTGTCCCTCCATTGGACATTTCAATCAAACCACATCTGGCCTTACATGGAAGCATTAAAAGATGGCCATTTTGAGATACGTTCAGGGCCTGTTGAGTCCTTTATATCCACCTTATAGAAGGCAGCTTCAGTTTTAAAAGTCGCCTCCAGGAAACAAAACCATAATATATACTGATGGATCGTGGTCCCTCAACAGTGTAGGCGCCGCAGTTATTCTGCCTTCTCCCTACACCCCATACAACTAAAGCACAATGATCACTGCACCTCCTTCCACACAGAATTACTTGCTATTCTCTATGCAACCAGAGCTATCTAGCTCATGCAAAGACAACCAACAGCAACTGCTTTTGATAACCTTACAGCCCTCCACGGCATTTGTAACCCAGAACTCTCGAAAACCTCACTCATAGCAGAGATTGGTTACAATATCAACTATCTAAACTTACAGCTCAGCTGTGTTAGAAGTTTAGAGGCCACAGCGGCATAGAAGGCAATATGAGCAAGCGGATACATTTTCCAAGACAACAGCTCACCCCAACCTGCCTCTATCCTTCTCCACTCTATCTAAAAAGTTTGTTCGAGCCCGTAACGAACAGTTTTAAAAATATATATATCATCCCATTGTATAATTATACAAGGTCATGGAGACAATATTCATAGATCAAATTCATAATCTTGGTAGAGTTGGAATATAGGTCCTGTCTTGAGGTACTCATACATTCTAAGAGGTGGTCTGGTGAGGTATCCATAAGTCTCCATGAACAGTATTCAGTCCAACTCTGGAAGTAGCTCTATACCACAGAATTCCTTCAGAACAGACCTCTGCTCAGGTGACAGGTACTCAAGGACGTCCTCCCTGTTAGAAGGGGAAGACTATCTCCTCCCTATAATGGTCTCTATACAGAGGTTCTAGGATGTGTTGGCATTCAAGATCTCGATATAGTAATGTTGATTAATGGTCTGACCCTCGGGCACGAATTCATAGTGTACCAATCCCTTTACATCAAAGAAAGTGATAAGAAGACACTTAAGCTTCGATTTGATCATCCTTGCTTTCTTGAATCTTGGTTATCCAGACTCAAGCCACTGACTTGATTGCCTCTTAGTCTCGGAATCATATCCGTACACCCATGTGGCGCCTCTACCACCGCTGCAGAGTTTGATGGAAGATCGCGAACGTGTCTCCAGCGACACCACGCATTTCGACATCTACGAAGAATACGTAGATGGCAGGCTTCGCCGCTGAAGGAATGGCGATGGCGTGGTTCTCGAGACCCATCCAGGACATAGAGAATGATAGAAGGCTATTATATGATTTTACATGTTCTCTTCACGACTATCAACAAGATGCATAGAGAGAATATGATTTTACGGGCTACTAAACAAAATGTATGAGCCCAAGAACAAAATGCATAGTATTGATGCTAAAAACAAAGTAGGCATATCCTGACCAGGAGCACATGTACTTTTCAGAAGACAGAGCGCCATCTGGTGGAACAGAAATCAACTATTCATTAATTTAACCTGTTCCCTGATATTTGGCCAACCCAATTTCTTGATAAATCAAGAAAAGCCAACCACGAACAGGTTTCGCGCTATTGGTGCTTGTCAGCGTGGAGTAGGCTGTACCACTGCGACTAAAAAGATTTTTGGTCCCAGTGGCTTCCTGAAAAACCAAGAAATGGGTATTTGAGACCAAACTTGCGTAAATACGCTTAAAACATGAAAAAAACAATAGAAAAAAATGAGTGGGTAAGAATGCATCAATGTAATGACTAAATGAAGGGAACGAGGCCTGTCGCCAGACATGTCCGCCATGATTTCACGGCTTTCACTCAGATACCGCACGTCGCCCAACCCCCCTCATTGTCCCTAGCTGTCTATCGAATCACTATTGTCACATGCTGGCGACATTGTGGCCTCCCACTAACTTAGTGGTTCCTAAAGGACGTATCGTGAAGGTTTCTCATGTATGTCGCCAATTATTACAAGATTTATGCTAGAAAATTAGACACTAATTCACTCTCACTAATATCTATATGTAGATGGAAATTTTGCCGGGTGGATATTGATCTAAAGAGACAAAGGTCGCCTCTCCCGTCTCCCTACTCTGCTCTACGCTTCGGATTTTTTAGGACAAGTGTTTGACACTAACGAAAACCGTATCTTTATATCTATATGTGTGGTACCTTTTTTTTTTACTGTATATATAAGTGTATTGCATATCCCACCCATAGACCAAACTTAGGAAGTCTCATATTTTGAGATGTCGCCGACGTCTGTTTTTTTTTTTTTTTTAAAGAAGACAGAGGCAATTTTGTTCACACTCGGTTATCTCGTATGTCTTCAATAAAGGTCACTGTAATATATTTCAGAGTTATTGTCTGAATCCCGATATACATGCTAAATGGTACAACTTCCTTAAGTTTTGTCTTCATGCGTGTATGTCTGGTTTGTTCAGAGACTCCATATATAATAATTTTCCTATTTTCCGGAATTTGTTGCAATTACGCATCATTCTTTCTCTTAGGGTTTTAAAAAGAATGGAGTCTCACATTACCGATGTTAATATAAAAAAAAAAGCAGTACTGGGATTCGAACCTTATCTAAAGAATTGTCGCTGGTGATTCTCCACCAAACTCTGCAGCGGTGATAGATGCGTCATGTTCTTTGTACATATATCATGTATATATTTTTGCTTTTTTACCTTCATTTTCGGTGAATCCGCGGTAAATCCATGTATAATAAATTTCTTTTCCTCCAATTTACCCAGACTAATCTATTAGCTTGATTGTCTTTATATAATTTTTCCTGTATATAAATATCATATTATCATTAAGGTACTATTGCTGTTGTTCCTGCATGTATCCTACATTTCTGTGCTTGGAGAATCTGTATAAGACTAAAAGGTCTTAATAAAGTTTTTTGTTGTTGTTGATTACTGGTACTATTACTGTTTTTCCTGCATGTATCCTACATTTCTACTTGGAGAATCTGTATAAGACTAAAAGGTCTTAATAAAGCTTTTTGTTGTTGTTGATTACTGGTACTATTACTGTTTTTCCTGTATGTATCCTACATTTCTGCTTGGAGAATCTGTATAAGACTAAAATTTCTTAATAAAGTTTTTTTATTGTTGTTGTGTATCATACATATAAAAAGCACATGTGCTCGTGGTCAGGAGATGCCTTATTTATTTTTAATATACACACACAAAAACCTTTTTTAAGACACACAGGTCTTACAGAGGATTCTCCTTGGGGTTACAAAGGGGTAAAAGCTTTATTTTTAATATATATGTGTATAATTATCTTTTTAAAATAGTGTAGACTCTTCACTTTTGGATGTATTGACAAGATGTCAATAAAATTGTCAATTGTCGATAGAATTGTGGTGAAATTACAGAACTTTGGACCTTGTACCGGTAGATGTGAGTTGATGAATGTAGCCGCACATAATGCAATTACTGGAGGTAATCGCTTGATTGAAGTCGTTTGGTAGCAATCTAATCCAATTTAGGCTTAGTGCTTATTGATGGAATATGGTGGGGATTGAGGAATAAAAGGTCTTATTTAGGTTTCTTTCTATCCTATATGTTGACCTACTCCATGCTTGCAGCAGTTATCTCGTGTGTCTTCAATAAAGGTCACTGTAATATCTTTCAGAGTTATTGTCTGAATCCTGATATACATGCTAAAAGGTACAACTTCCTTAAGTTTTGTCCATGAGTGTATATATGTGTGTCTTCAATAAAGGTCACTGTAATATCTTTCAGAGTTATTATCTGAATCCCGATATACATGCTAAAAGGTACAACTTCCTTAAGTTTTGTCCATAAGTGTATATATGTGTGTCTTCAATAAAGGTCACTGTAATATCTTTCAGAGTTATTGTCTGAATCCCGATATACATGCTAAAAGGTACAACTACCTTAAGTTTTGTCCATGAGTGTATATATGTGTGTCTTCAATAAACGTCACTGTAATATCTTTCAGAGTTATTGTCTCAATCCCGATATACATGCTAAAAGGTACAACTTCCTTAAGTTTTGTCTATTAGTGTAGTTGTAAAAATTTCAGAGCTTAGTCTACAATTTTTTTTTTTTTTAATAGTAAGAATTTAGATAACATGAATTTCAAAACGAAAAAACATTTATTTATTGTCAATATAGACGCAATCTAAAAGATTCGGTATTCAGTAAATTCACCACAGCAGCTTTTGATAAACTAGGAATCCTTAGTTAAAAACAGCCTTTCGGAATACGGTCTTTGTCAGTCCAGGTAAACTTGACGTGATCCAAGAGAGATAATACAACAGATTAAATGTTATCATTATACGTTATCATCATTAACTTAACACACGCCTTTGCCTAAACGAGCTTGTTTTGTGATTTTGCGGAAAAGTAAGGCTCGATTTGATATCCCTGGAGTTGTTTTTTATTTATAAATAATCAAAATGTCAAGAACTTTTTATCATCTATCTATTTTAATAACAGACGAAAAATATTAATCGAATAGAGATAATAAATATCAAAAAATAAGTTTGATAAAAAATATATGCATATTACGTTAAAATAAAACTTTTTGATTGTAAATATGATATAAAAAGAATAAAATAATTAGTATAATTTTAAACAGAAGGTCAAAAAAAGCTTAAAATATTTCGTATTTTAATTGCAGACGAAAAGACGTTGAGAAGGATGCAGACTATCCCGGAAAAAAAGAAAAGAGATAGTATCAACTGCTTCCTTATCTATTTTACTGGCGCCGTACTTTCGTTTGGTATATTTTTAACGTCATTAATTTATTTATTGACAAAATGTTTTGATTGTTTTTTTTTATGGTGATCTTGTCAATATATTATTTTGATAAAACGTAGAAAATTTGGTAAGACAAACTTCAGAATGACACAACAATTTATTTAATTACTATGCGACTTGATTTACATCAATGTAAATAATTAATAAGTTACTTTAAAACATAACTTATTGTAAATAGCTCAACTTGATCAACTTTCTCTCTCCACGATACTAATTATTACAGATAACTTCATTAACTTCCATCATTGCTTAACATATTGTAAATAACTACCTTGTGATTTCTTCTATCTGCTTATGCTGTTGCTTATTTGTTTAATGTATATGTTTATTTAATGCTCTTTTTCTTAATTGTTTATTTTCTTTTTAATAATTCTGTTACCTACTCTACTACAATTATTGTAAATAGTTTCACGCGCAATTATCCAGATTGGATATAGCGTGTCTTGTTTGTAACTGGTAATAAATAAATTTATTTAATTTTATATTTAAAAAAAAAGCGTACCCTGGATCTGTAAAGAAAACAAATTCTCAAAATATTTAGAGAGATTGCTCCTTCTTTATCAATTTTTTGCCAAATTGGTAAAGAGGGAACAATCTCTTTAAATATTTTCAGAATTTTTTTTTTTTTTTACAGATCCAGGTAGGACTTTTTATATATAAACTTATTTGATGGATGGCCTTTTGACTCAAATCGGTTCAAAATCACTTTATTAGGTACTGCTCAACAAGAGCAACCTAGTTTATGATAATTGAAACAATGAATAATATGTGAATTCACATATTAAACAAAGTGTTAACACGGGATTCAATTCCAGTTCATGACTGTCGGGAATCGAGGGTGTTACCCACTCGTCCACCGACTTCTTTTTTTTTTTATTCAAATTTATTTGAGGTAAAACCTAATTAAAACTATATATGGTTCAAAATCACATTAATAGGTACCGCTCAGCAAGAGCAACCTAGTTCATGATAATTTCAACAATGAATAATATGTGAAGGTTATTCACATATTAAACAAAATTTTAACGCGGGATTCAATCCCGGTTCATGACTGTCGGGAATCGAGCGTGTTACCCTCTCATCCACCGACTTTTTGTTAATTAAAACTAATAAAACAGCAAAAAGACAATAAGAATATTTTACAGTTTATCAAAATACAAATATCGAAATTAATAAATTATTTTTATAGAATAATAAATAATGTCTTACAATATAAACAAATTGTTATATTCGTTATGTTTTTAAGGATATTGTCAAAGCATACATATAATTTAGAAATAATACCAAGCCTTTTCTTTCTTATTTACTCATATTTAATACATTGTAAATAACATTGCTGATTATAAAACGACACTTGAAGTTACACCGCATGAGTTTCTTTTCAACGACAAATTAAAATTTTTATTTCAAGGTGAAATATCGACTATTTCTAACCTTTTTGGATGAGGTATGAAAGGATGAATTATGAAGAATAATGATGAACGGAAAAATAAAAGTGTCCAGGGATAGGAATTTTTTTTTATTTTTCGGTTCGTCATTATTCTTCATAATTCATCCTTTCATACTCATCCAAAAAGGTTAGAAATAATCAATATATCACCTTGAAATAAAAATTTTAATTTGTTGTTGAAAAGAAACTCATGCGGTGAAACTTCAAGTGTCGTTTTACAATTACAGGCCGCAGTGTATTATATTGCTGATTATTGTTATTATTACTGTTATTTCTGTGTATAACCTGTTCTACTCGGATAATCTCTATAAGATTAAAAGACCTTAATAAAACTTTTTGTTGTTGTTGTTACATCTTATTGGGAAATAAATATTTTGAAAAGTGTTATTTATGAAAAAAAAAATCTGTTTTTTTTTCCTTTCGCTCTCCACTTCTTTCATCCATATTTCCTTTTTTTTTTCTTTTTTTTTCTTTCTTCCAAATCCATATTCTTATTTTCCATAGGATCATTCAAATAATAATCTGTATATATTTATCATGTGTATATAATCTTTCCCTATTTTTACCCCTTTGTATACTGGGCTCAAAAATCATAACCTTTGGTTAGTAGCCCGTAAAACCATATTTTCTCTACCCCTTTGTATATTTCCAACTTTCATAGGTTTCTCCGTCTTGTAACCCCAAGGAGAATCCTCTGTAAGACCAGTGTGTCTTAATAAAGTTTTTGTGTGTGTGTGTGTATTTATATAAAAAAAAGCAATGTAAATATTATAATTAGATAACCATAACAGGTTTATAATACAATCATAAGCTGCATTATATTGTATTATAAATTACTTTATATAATATTTACGAACAGAAAAATATGTCCAGGGTAACCTAGTGGACATGGTATCTACTCGGTAAGCGGAACACTGTGGGTTCGATTCCCATTCCTGGACACTTTTATTTTTTCCGTTTATCATTACTCTTCACAATTCATCCTTTCATACTTCATCCCTAAGGTTAGAAATAATCGTTATTTCTCCTTAAAATAAATTTCGATTTTTAGTTCAAAAGAAACATATGCAGGATAACTTTCAAATGTCGTTTTACATAACAGGTTTAATCGCTAAATAAATATATTTTAGACAGATTCGGTCAAATTTTAAAACAACAACAACAACAAAAAAGCCTTTATTTAGGGTCACTGACCCTATACAGGATTCACCAGAGGTATGCATAAGCAAATTTTAAAACATCATTTGTTGGATGTTTTGAAATTGAGGCTGTCTCTGTGTACTGATAAGGACCTTAGCCTGAAACCATGGTTGACTTTTACAAGTCGGTAGACAAGTGGGTAACACCCTCGATTCCTGACAGTCATGAATCGGTATTGAATCCCGTGTTAACATTTTGTTTAATATGTGAATAACCTTCACATATTATTCATTTTTAATAAAAAAGGCATATATTGGATCAAAATATCAGTTATTTTACAAATATTTCAGTTGGCTGAATGCCAACCTTTATCAAGGTGTTATAAAGTATTTATTAAAGTGTTTAAAGTGTTCAGCCAACTGAAATATTGGTAAAATAAATAATATTTTGATCCAATATATGCCTTTTTAATTGAAGATTTATTTATGGATTGCTCTTTTTTCAAAATATTATTCATTGTTACAATTATCATAAACTAGGTTTT
Source organism: Cordylochernes scorpioides (assembly GCA_030710605.1). NCBI lineage: Eukaryota > Metazoa > Arthropoda > Arachnida > Pseudoscorpiones > Chernetidae > Cordylochernes > Cordylochernes scorpioides. The sequence continues at coordinate 87,783,216 of CP092869.1, forward strand.
TCTTTTTGACCAGTACCTAATAAAGTGATTTTGTAACAAGAGGTTAACTTTTATTTGACTTTTTATTCTAAAATCACTTTACTAGGTACCTCTCAAAAAGAGCAACCTAGTTTATGATAATTTCAACAATGAATAATATGTGAAGGTTATTCATATATTAAATAAAATTTTAACTAGAGATACAATCCCGGTTCATGACTGTCGGGAATCGAGGGTGTTACCCACTCGTCCACCGACTTTTTTTTTTTACTTTGTCAAAGATTGTGTTTTGGCTCATTCTTTAGCATTACATGTATGTTCTGTACAGGTGTCTGTGTGTAGATAAACAGAATGCATTGTTTTAAGGTATTTTTCAAACCGGGAGATGTCTCTTTTAGTGTAGTATGAGGATACCTTTATATAGTTTTATATTATTATTTTGTGTTGATTTCTTGCTTCCCTCTTTCTTATTATTATTCTTTTTTTTTTTCCTTTTCTTGTTTTTTTTTCTTTCTCTTTTTACTCTGTATATATCGTTATTTCCTTTGTCTCACTGCTTTGTTCTTATGCATACCTCTGGTGAATCCTGTATAGGGTCAGTGACCCTAAATAAAGGCTTTTGTTGTTGTTGTTGTTTTATATTATTAACATAAGATGAACATTTTCAAAACAAGAAAACTTTATATTGGATTACGATAGATAATGCTCTAAAATATAGAGATAATTATAATTTATTACCATTAAATTTTCTGGCAATTATTCTAACATATATCATCAAATATTATCTCTACATACCTTACTACAATGATAAAAGTTATTGAATGAGAGGGCTTGGCTCATCAGTAGTGAACCCTCTCAGCGGTATCGTTAAATTAATCTCCAGACCGCCAGTAAATTAATTGTTACAAATTTTAAAGATAGATGACAATTAAATTTATAAATATAATTATATTAAAATATATAGAAGCAAAGGGCGCCTCTCCCGTTAAAATAAACGTCAAAAACTGACGCCATCTATTGACCGTCGCCGCAACTAGCGGCCTCGGGTCGGTGACAAAGCCACAACACCAACTTTGGCAAACTGAGAAGCGCCTACCTAGAGACCATGGTTTCGGGCTAATGACCCTCGTCAGTCTAGGGCGGACTTTATTCCATGAGATCCACACGGGATCTAATATTAAAAAAGCTAAGAAAATCTAGACATGTGAAATACACACAAAAGCCTTTATTAGGGGCTTGCCCCATACAGATTCTCCCCATTGGGTAAGGTAATAATCATCTTGTGTTATTTACATAGGTAGTGAAATAGAAATTGAACTGGCTTTACTCTTCATCTCAAAGTAATTCAATTATTGACTGATTCTTGTATAATGATGATATAAAAAATTTATAATAAACTATTGCCTCAGATTTGTTTGCTGATATTTTTGAAAGCAATATACGTAGGGTGAAGTGTTGGTACATTTAATTTGTTGATATAGGGCCTTCCTTTCTGCATCAAGGGCTGTACGCAGGTAATGGGGGAGTTCTTCAGTAATTAGACATTTGAAATGTATCAATTATATCTCTGATCGTAGAATAACTACAGACAGTGGCTCATATTCTCTCCAGCTTTCCTGAGACATAGGATGCAAAAGTCTATTCTACTTGTACTGAACCATCTCAATACTACATCTATGGCAATATCTATGTTTTGACCATAGATTTGGCCCAGCCACTTTGTCAGATAAACATATCTTTAGCAGATTGTGAAGATTCAATTAGATCCCGTGTGGATCTCATGGAATAAAATCCGCCCTAGACTGACGAGGGTCATTAGCCCGAAATCATGATCTCTAGGTGGACGCTTTTCAGTTTGTCAAGGCTGGTGTTGTGGCTTTGTCACCGATTCATGATTGCTAGTTTGTGGCGACGGTCAATAGATATCGTCTAGTTTTAACGTTTATTTTGACGGGAGAGGCGAATTGTTCTTTTATAGATAAATTTCCTCCCGGCAAGAGATTTCTACATATACTAGTGATAAAAAAAAATTCCACTCACTATAAACGTTATCCAAAATTTAATTTTGATTATTCATAATCTTCCCTTATTGTTAAAATAATTCGTAGATATGTTAGAAAATTCGATTTTAAAAAGCAAATACGAAATTTTTGGGAGATATGTGTATCCAATACTGGTCATTACAAAATATACAGTCGGTGATAAGTTGAACAATTCTAAGAATCAGGAAGTGTCATGGCGCCATGTTGACTGACATTGTATTTGCTATCGTCTGTGATTTTTTTTTTTACAACTTTCTTTATTCTTGCCGCCCTAACTGGGAAAAAGATTAAAATACATTCCCCACATTTTTTTGCTTCAACATCTTTAAGAATTTTATCGGGGGTCGGTGGAAAGCTGGTTAAACCTCGTTTGGTTTTCGACCACTACGACCCGAGTTCGATTCCCGCATTGGACACTTTTTTCTGTTAAAAAAAATGCTCCAATGACCCCCGATTCTTTCAAAAGTCCAACCCCACCAGCGAGTGCAAGTAACCAAACGGAACTCTGACACATTTGTAAGTGTAAAGTCGAACTGCTTTTCACATGTGTAGACATGTGGTGCGCTTACAGTAAAATCAGTCGCTAACTATCCACCATGATTATCATGGCCTGTACCACGTGTACTAGGGATAAGAAAGAAGAAGAATTTATCGAAACATGTTTCATATATAATTTTAAATCAACATTTGAAGTTACACCGCATGAGTTTCCTTTCAATGAAAAATCAAAATTTTATTTCAAGGTGAAATATTGACTATTTCTAACCTTTTTGGATGAGGTATGAAAGGGTGTGAATTATGAAGAGTAATGATTAACGGAAAAATAAAAGTGTCCAGGGATAATTTTAAATGCTTTTGTTAGTATTGTCCATCAAGACAAGTTCGACTTTTGAGGACTATGAACAAATATTTGTCCATATAGTCACCTAAAATTTGAACTCTACTTGATGGATACTAACAATGGACAAATATTCTTCAAAATATGTAACAATTATATTTACTGGTAATTTGTTTATTTTTAATATCATTAAATATTATCTCTATAGACCTTACTGCAATGATAAAAGTTATTGAATAAGTGTCTCATTCAACAATTTTTATCATTGCAGTAAGGTTATTAAATATACTTGGCAATGTGTTTCTTTTTCATCAAATATTATATCTTCAGGCATTACTGAAATGATAAAGGTTATTGATAAATAGATTAAATTGATAAATAATTGATAAAAGTTCTGTAGAGATAAAATTTGATATTAAAAAGAAACACATTATCAAGTTGATAAGGCACAATTTGGATTATAGATTATAAACTACAAGGTAATAAGACCAAATCCAAATAAATAGTGTGTGATGTTTCGGTAACAGCGTTGTTACCATCTTTAGACAAAAGTACTATTACAATAATAATACAATATATATAATAAAATATAATTTCTTAAAAAATACATGGCCCACCTGTGCTGTGTGAGAGCTTAAATTGTCTTGTTCCATATGTAAATACCTGTTTTCTTTCCTCTTTTCGCTCTCCACTTCTCCCATCCATATTTCCAAAAAATTTTTTTTTTCTTTTTTTGATTTTTTTATTCTTCTTATTTTTTATTCTTTCTTATAATCTGTATATATTTACCAAATGTATATAATCTTTCTCCATTTTTTTATTTCCCACTTTCATAGGTTTCTCCGTTTTGTAACCCCAAGGAGAATCCTCTGTAAGACCTGTGTGTCTTAATAAAGGCTTTTGTGTGTGTGTGTGTGTGTATAATAAAATATACAATTCAGTACTTTTGTCTGAAGATGGTAACAACGCTGTTACAGAAACGTCACACACTATTTATTTATATGGATTTGGTCTTATTACCTTGTGATTACATTGTCAAGTATATTTAATTGTTACAAATTTTATCAATAGATGGCAAATGAAATTATTAATAATCTCCAATTTGATTTGTTAGTGAACATCACTCTCAGCTCATTTAGTGACCTTCTGGTAGCTTTTCTTGACCTCTTCTAGCCAGCTTATTGCAGGTCTTCCCCTCTTCTATCAATTTTACCCAACATCAACATCTTTTCTAAACCATTTTCTCTGGTTATATGTTCAAAGTAGGTCAGTCTTTGCTTGCACATTTGGGATTGGTACAGTAGAACAACCTCTCTGTAAAGGACAACACCTAGTTACAGATTCAAAGTGCTCCTTAGAGAGAGGTCTCCTCTTACTGGAGAGTTGTTAAAATCCATCAAGTTGAGTTGGACTTTTGGTGACTATATCGTCCCTACAACTGCAAACTATCGAATGTGAAAAATTTCTGGTATCTTTCTTGATCCCTTCTAGCCAGCTTATTGTAGGTCTTCCTTTCTTCTATCAATTTTACCCAACATCAACATCTTTTCTAAACCATTTACTCTAGTTATATGTTCAAAGTAGGTTAGTCTTTGTTTGTTTTAAATATCGAAGAGTCTAATTTAGTTTTAAAAATTTATAAGTAAGTCTTGGTCTCTCTTCTGAAGGAGGTCTCTTATTGGAGGTTGGATTAGTCGAGTTAAAAACATTTTGTAATTGTTATTGTATTTGTATCGTATATGTTCAGGGAGGTGACCACTCATGAGCAGAGAAAAAAAGTGTTAAATTTATTTATTATTTTTTTGCATTTTTAAGTACAAATCAGCCTGGAGATATATGATAAACTCCACCATTAGATGTGAAGTCCAAAGACCAACAGGGTAGTTGGAAACTTTAGTACGTGGTGGCTCCAGGAATCTGTGGTATATCAAGGCAGAGAGATTATATATTGTAAAAAAAGTATTTATTATTTTTATTAACAGAGTGGTCATTTTTATGTTTATATTTTGCTACTTTGTAAATTTCTCTCGTGACTTATCTTTTGTTTATCATTCATAGTTGGTCCTTGCCTGAAATAAATTGTTGTCTCCTCCTGAAGTTTTTGTCTTCCCTAATTTTCCACGTGGCAATATATTTTTTCAAAATTTGGTGAGAGAAATTTGGCCCTGAATTCCTAAATCGTGCATATATATATATATATATTTTTTTTTTAAAGATTAAGCGTTATCCATAATAATAATTATATTTAGAAAAATGTGTGTGCATATATTTAATTTAGAAATTTATTCTTTCAATATTTCGAGGGGCAACTCGCCTCTCTTTATCTCTCTAGCTACCCCTCGAAATATTGGAAGAATAAATAAATTTTTAAATCCAATATATCCGGATTTTTTTTTACGTATATATAGATAGAAATTTTGACGGAAGGATATTGAAAAATAAAGATAAAGGTCACCTCTCCCGTCAAAATAGACGTCAAAACTAGACGCCATCTATTGACCGTCGCCGCAAACTAGTAGACTCAGGTCAGTAACAAAGCCACAACACCAGCTTTGGTAAACTGAGAAGTGTCCACCTAGAGACCATGGTTTCGGGCTAATGGCCCTGGTCAGTCTAGGGCGGACTTTATTCCATGAGATCTACACGGAATCTAATGGAATCCTCACAATCTGTCAAAGAGGTGTTTAGCTGTCAAAGTGGATAGGCCAAATCTATGGACAAAATATATTTTTTCCACATGAACAGCGTATTTAAGCAAATTTGACTTTAAATACCCATTTCTTGGTTTCTCGGGAAACCTCTAGGAATAAGTTAAAGAAGTAACAAAGAGAACTTATATAAATATATAAATGGTAGCTATATACTGAATCAAGAGTTGTTGAAATTATAAAATAAACTCTTGGTCGTGCAAATGACCGTTGTTGGTGAATATTTAGATAGATGGCACCTGTCATCAGTTTGCACCACGCTGATTAGGGTTAATAGTCCGAAAGATGTTCGTGGTTAACTATTCTTGATTTCAAATTACAAAACTATTTTAGAGGCGTAATATTCTTTTTTAAAATAAAACAATTTCTACTGTCCTTACTGCAATGGAAAAATTAATGGGAGGGCCTGGCTCATCAGTGGTGAACCCTCCCAGCGGTTTCGCCAGTTTAATCTACCATACCGCTGTTATATTGGGAGGGTTCACCACTGATGAGCCAGGCCCTCCCTTTAATTTTTTCATTGCAGTAAGGACAGTAGAAATTGTTTTATTTTAAAAAAGAATATTACGCCTCTAAAATAGTTTTGTAATTTGATAACAGATGGCGCGCTAGTGCATCGTAATATTCTTGATTTATCAATAAAATATATTGACCAAATATCATGTAATAAGCCTAAATCAACGTTTAATTGATTTTTATTTCACTAGATGGCGCTATGTCATCTAAAAATGTTCATGAGAGAGCTCAGGATGTGCCTTTTTTGAAAATATATTCATTTTTCTATATCACTGCATATTTTAGTAAATATCTTATTTTTCATATAAACCTTATGTTAAAAATATTGTCTTTCTTTATTCAGATATATGCAAATGTCTCAAATATAGAAGAACCGTGTAGTTTGAAAACTTGTGTGTTTTATATATATACAGGGTGATCCAAAAGTCCCGCACAACTTTAAAAATTAATAACTCCGCGAATATTTGCGCTAGAGCAATGCGGTAAACACCATTGTGTTCAGGATGCAATGGGATTTTTTATGGCAAATAATGAAAAATTCGAAATTGATTTTAGTTACAATTTTATTCGCCAGATGGCGCTCTACCAGATTCACAGATTCAGCGGCCAAATTGTTTGATAAATTGAAAAATATAACTGATCGACACGTATTTTTCCTTTTTGAATACCAGGAAAGAACCCTAATAATATCAAATAACAAATTAATAAAACACCACTTCGCCAAAAGTATGAAGAATTGGTTAACGATTTTCAAATACAATCAGAGATATGTAAAATAGGTAAATGCAAATTAAAACATGTAGCAAAAATATTTATATTTTATATGGGGTTTTGTTGAATAGATTGAATGTTTGAAAAACACTGCTGATATCAATACACGAATTTTTGAAATGTTAATATAGTACCAAAAATTATGATGGCACTATTAATAGGATTTCTTGCTATAAGAAATGTGTAGTTTCTTGACTGATTGGCGACCCTTGACTATTTAACTGGATATTTGTCATGATCCAACAAATGAAATAAAGAGGGGAGTGACAAAATATATTTGACGTACTTTATTCCAAATATCCTATGGGCTTGTCAAATGTTATCATTGTTTATTATACTGTACACAATTTTAAAAAATGTGTCCCCTCAAATAAAAATAATTTTTAAATCGACCTTTTGCGTTGGAAAACGTGGTAGTAAAATAATTTTGTATTATTTTTTTCACAAAATTTCTAAAGTTATTGGTGTACAGAAAATATTCCTTATGCTATTTCTTCTAATGAGCGAAAAGCGAAAAACTAAACATAAGGGGAAAAATTGTGTGTACCAGTGTTATTCGAGAAGTTATAACACTCTGGTTTGCACGACATAATATGTGAGCAAATGACAAACAAAATATTACTGGTAACAGAAAAAAAAAAAGAGTCAAGATGTGAGGACAGCATTTATTATCCCTATTTCCCAACACAAAGAGCTGCAAATTATTGGTAGATAATATAATACATGGTGGCTTATATAACACATGAGGTAACTGCCTTCTCTCTTGTATTAGGTCACAATCCTCGCTCAATGTGGCACCCTTCATTCTCAATCACCGCCTGCAGACGATAAATGACAGAATGGACAGCATTAAATAACATATCTGTTGAAATTGATAAAACGTGCCATCTGATAGAAGCCTTCAACATGGCCAATGTGGTAGGCCAGCATCAATAAACACACGATTTAATGTACCCCCATAAACAAAAATCGCAAAGGCGTTAAGTCTGGTGATCTTGGAGGCCACTGGTATATAAAGTGGCGACTTATCACACGATTTTCACCGAACGTATCCTTCAGCAATTGTTTGGCACCTCGGGAGATATGAGGAGGTTTCATGAATGTTATTTCGCTTAGTGCTTTTGCCCTGCAATATGGGAATACCCTTTTCTCTCAAAAGTTGAACATAACGTTCACCAGTTACAAAAACGGTTTTTAAAAGTTCTTTCATTGATTTTTCAAAGAAAAATGGCCCAATAATAAAAGAAGTGAACCCACACAAAACTGTAACTCTAGTCTGGTAAAGTGGCATTTCTGTAAAAATCCTAGGGTTTTCTGTTGCCCAAATGCGGCTGTTTTGAATGTTAAATTCTCCGTTTAGAGAAAGTTGAGCATCATCTGTCCACAGAACATTCGACAGCCAGTTTTCATCAATATCAATTTGCCGGAAAACCCATGTAGCGAATTCTTGACGCATCTCAAAATCGCCAACATTCAGCTCGTGAAATCTTTGAATTTTGTATGGGTACGCACAATAGAGACATTAAGTGAAGCGTCTTCGGATATCACAATCATACTCGGCGAATTTAACGCCAAAAGTTCAATTTGGGGATCACCTGTCCAGGATAACAAAAGTCAGCAGGTTGAGGACATGCTAACCGACCTCGACCTTACACCGTTAAATAAAAGAGAGAGAACCTATCTATCCAAGTCCACAGGCACAGAATCCGCAATAGACATCACAGCGATAAATTACAACATCGCACCCAAAACACAATGGAAAATCCCGAGAGGTGCACTCAGTGACCACAGACCAATTTTAACAACCCTAAACTTCAAAATTGAGAATGTCCATTAGAATAAAAGAACATGGAACTTTAGGAAAGCCGACTTGAAAAAAATTCACAGAAAAGCTTGAAGAACTGTGCAACGAAATATTGAATTACAGAACGCTTGACAAAAACTTGGAAAAATTCTCTTCGAACATTTCAAAAGCTGCAAAAGCATCGATACCTAGAGGTAGACGTAAAGACCTGTGGATACCTTACTGGAAGGACCACAACATCGAGGCAATGATTGCAGAGAGAGAGACAATATCAATGAACTTCTTAAAAAATAAAACAGAAAGGAACTCATTGAAATTAGTCACAAAATAGAACAAGAAATTTGGATATGCAAACAAGAAAAATGGCAGAATTCTGCGAAAAAATGGATCCAAGAATGGACAGCCAACACTGGAATATGATTAGAGTGTTAGAGAACAATCAAAACCAACACCAATCCTCCAATACTCTAACCGATATGAATAGAACAGCGAGAACAAACAGATGGCTGACATAATTGCTGAATATCTTTCAAGCACTTCCATATTCAACTATACGAATGAAGACAGAACTCTAAAAATAATATAAACCAGTTAGTTAAACAAGCAAGAAACTTCCATCAACAAGATATTTTCTTGAGAGACTTTACACTGAATGAGCTAAACTCATCAATAGTAAAGTTAAATCAAGAGGTCACCAAGAGATAATCTAATCTTTGGTCAAATGATTAAACACTTTGAAGACAAAGCTAATAATCAACTCCTACGAATACTGAACATTTCATGGCAAACTGGTAAACTACCAAAGAATTGGAATATATCAATTATAGTGCCAATACTGAAGCCAAACAAAGATGCCAAGGAATACAAGAACTATCGGCCAATTTCTCTCACCAGCATACTTTGTAAAATACCAGAACGAATTATCCACCCTAGGCTCATAGTCTGGCTCACTAAAAATAATAATATAAACCTCTACCAAACGGCCTATAGATCCCAGCACTCTACGACTGATCAACTGTTCTACTTCTGTCAATCAATAATAGATTCTTTCCAGGAAAAACCGCCAAAGAAGACCACGGCTATATTCCTTGATATGACCTCAGCTTTTGATCGAGTGTGGAGGGAGAAATTACGTGAAAGGCTGCACAATATCGGAGTAAGAAGAAAACCTTAATCTGGATTTCAAATTTCTTTAGGGGAAGAAGGTTAAAGGTTCGGGTCAATGGAGAATTTTCCAAGGAAGGAAGAACATGGGCTGGTGTAACTCAGGGATCTGTGCTCAGTCCTCTACTCTATCTGCTATATATTAACGACATCCATCCTTACCTCACTGAAGACACAAAGGTTGACTCTTATGCAGATGATATAGTCATATATATATATTTTTTTTTTTGCTTATCCCTAGTACACGTGGTACAGGCCATGATAATCATGGTGGGTAGTTAGCGACTGCTTTTTTTTACTGTAAGCGCACCACATGTCTACACATGTGAAAGCAGATCGACTTTGCACTTACAAATGTGCCAGAGCCCCGTTTGGTTACTTGCACTCGCTGGTGGGGTTGGACTTTTGCAAGAATCGGGGGGCCATTGGAGCATTTTTTTTTTTTTTTAACAGAAAAAAGTGTCCAATGCGGGGATCGAACCCGGGTCGTAGTGGTCGTAAACCAAACGGTTTAACCAGCCTTCCACCGACCCCCCATATATAGCCATATGGCACACAAGTAGCAGCATAGAAAAATCGTAAAAAATACTGAACACATCAATGAGAGGACTGGAGAAGTGGGCAATGGAACTCCAAATGACCATAAACCCAATAAAACCAAACCTATGCGTCTTCTCCACTGACAGAGAAAAAAGGCTTAAATATAACCCCAAAATGAGCATAAACAACCAATTAATTGATAAAATAGAAATCCAAAATACCTAGGTGTGATACTGCAGTCCTGGATCTTTCCAGTTGGTCTCGAGGACCACGCCATCACCATCTCCTAAGCGGCGAAGTACGCGATCTACGTATTCATCGTAGATCGCAAAATGCGTGGTATCGCTGGAGACCCACTGGCGATTCTCCACCAAACTCTGCAGCGCTGGCAGAGGCGCCATATTCATTGTACATAGTGAATATAATGCATATTATCTTTTTTTAATAGTGCGGACTGTGCATGTATTGACAAGATGTCAACAAAATTATTTTAATTATTATTGATGAGGAATTGGAATTTTCAGAACACTTAATTAGCACCTCAAATAGAGCTATCAGAAAACTAAACATTCTGAGAAGGCTATGTGGAACAAATTGGGGAGCAAAACCCAGAATTCTCAGAACAACATATACCACCTTATTAAGGCCGATAATGGAATATGCAACACCCGTCTGGGCTCCCTCAAGCTCATCACTAAAAGTAAGACTAGACAGTGTTCAAGCAAAAGCGGCCTAAATAATCACTGGTGCTGTTTCATCCACCAACAATGAGAAAATTCAGAGAGAATGTGTTCTAGACCTACTCGCTCGAAAGCAGAAGACAAAATAAAAACAACTTGGATCGGCACTTCGGAAACGAGGAACCAGAGGACGAGATCTCTCTGACCACTTTTGGTTCGGTGGATCCGCCCTTTTCTGAGAATGAGGTGAAACTGACGGCTTTCAAGTTCGGGAAAAGGAAATCTCATGGTCCCGAAGGGATCGATAACACGGTCGTGAAAGCCCTGGTAAGGATGCACCCATCGCTTCTTTCCAGGTTATTCAATAGGTGCCTGGACACTGGTACATTTCCTGAGGCATGGAAGGTTGCCCGAGTAGTGCTTCTCGAAAAGTCTGGTAGAAAGGGTAATTCTCCTAATGATTATCGTCCGCTTTCTTTACTAGTGTGTCTAGGTATGTTCCTGGATAGCCTACTAGCTTAGCGACTGAAGCACTGGCTAGAGAGTAATGAGCTCCTTTCCTCTTTCCAACATGGTTTTAGGGAATGTAAGTCCACAACCACAACTCTGAACGAGGTGTTAGAGGGGGTTGAGATGGGCTTAAATAAGGGTGCTTGGGTTCTTTTCGGGGCCCTGGACATTGATGGCGTGTTCAACTCCATGAGCTGGAACAAGCTGATGAGAAATTTGATGGACATGGGTGGTCCTGATAATTTTTGCAGCTTGGTTCGTGACTTCCTGAGGGATAGACGGATTAGCCTCAGTTTTGGTGGGCGGAAGTTGGAAAGAAACTGTGCTAGGGGTTGCCCCCAGGGCTCTTGCTGCGGACCTATTCTGTGGAATATCCTGGTAAACACCGTTTTCCAGGAGGAGCTCCCTGAGGGAGCCAGGCTGGTTCTCTATGCTGACGACCAGTTCCTCATCATTGAGGCTGCTTCGAGAGCGAAGGCTGAGAAGTGTGTTGAAACCTCTCTCCAAATTCTCTCGATCTGGGCCTATGACTCTGGCCTTAAGTTCAATGTCTCCAAAACTAAAGCCCTCAGCTTTAAGCCTAGAGACATAAGAACTAAAAGGAAAGGGATCAAATGGGAACACAAGCCGGCTATCCGGATGGAAAGACGGAGGGTAGCGTTGGTCAATAGGATGACCATCCTGGGGGTGGTCATTGATGACAAGATGGGTTGGCAATACCAGGCGGAGGAGATGGTGGCGAGAGGCAGGGAGGCGTTGTGCAGGCCTGTCCTGGTTGGCTCTCAACAGGGGGGGGGGGGGGGGGGGGGGGAGAAGGAGGGTACTATTTTTAGGAACCTCTGCCTCTCCTGTGTCGAGCCAATCTTGCTATATGCTTCCGGGGCTTGGTGGCGCCGAAACAGGGATCAGAAGGTGGCAACAACTCTAGAGAGAGTGCAGAGGACAGCGGCACTCAGAATCACAGGGGGATATCGCACTACCAGCAGTGAGGCCTTTTTGGTCCTCGCTGGGCTTATTCCCCTGGGATTCAAACTAGAGGAGGAGACCATCAGACAAAAGATCTGGGAGAACAGGGAAGATGCCCTGGGACTTGAAGCGTGGGCCCTGGAATCGAAGAGGGACCCAAGGAAGCCTCCGCAGTGGTTGCCAAAGTGGAATTGGAGTCCTGGAGGGCCGACAGGGATTGGCACGAAGGTTTTCACTGATGGTATTAAGTCTGGAACCAATACTGGAGCTGGGGTAGTGATATTCACTAATGGAGAGCTGATCTTCCAAGAAAGTTTAACACTCAGAGTGGACGAATTGGTCTTTTCAGCCGAGCTGGTTGCGATCAGGGTAGCCCTCAGAGTGTGTGCCGAGAAGAACTTCAGCCCGGACCGCCTCTATTCAGATTGTATGTCGGCCCTCGTCGCCATCAATCTGGAGAAAGGGCAACTCGCGCATCAAATAATCCAGGAGCTAGAGATGATGACGCGGGCTCCGGAGCTCCCTTGGTTTAGGAGACACAGCCTCATCGAAGGTAATGAGTTCGCAGACAGGATCGCTAAGGCAGGATGCTTTAGAGGTAGATCACTGAGGACCCCAGTGACCAAGAAAGAAGTTTATAGGAGGATTAGGGGGCACGTCCAGGACTTATGGTTGGACAGATGGAGGAACAGTGTGAAGGGGAGAGAGGTATTCAAATGGGTAACAACACCCAAGTACCTCTGTAAGGTAATGTCCCACAAACTCATTAGGGTAGTTCGGGACATGGGCTCTTCCCCAAGTCTCCACAGATTTAAAATTAAGAGAAACCCTGATTGCGTCTATGGGGAAAGGGATATGAATGCACGCCACTACGTCTTGGATTGTCCAAGGGTAGTGGGTGTGCAGGAAGAGAGAAGGAGGGCGAGGGGCGCGATCGAGAGTAAGCTGCTGAGAAACCACAGCAAGCTTCTTGAGAAAGCCCACGACGTGGCAGCTGAGCTTTTCCTCAGTTGTGAGTGAACAGAGTCGACCGGGGGTTGCCTCCCCGCGGTCCCTGCTGGACACAGTAGATAGTTTCCTATTTTGCTGTGATTAAAGGCCACCGGTATAGAAATCCTTCCAGACACGTTGTCTGGGAGGTGGTGTTTCCAGGTACAATGTCCAAGCACTAGCTTGGATACCGTTACTCGGCTTATGAGTTGAACAGAATAGCAGCGAAGGGCATGCTTCGCATGCCGGCTTGTGGACCGAAAGGTCTGGGTGGCCATCTGCTTCTAGGGTGTACCAGCTGTGCTTAGGTGGGATCCTCCAGTTCTTGTTTATTTTGGCTACTGTTGCTATTTCTTTAAAAGTAAGTTTATTTTTCTGTGGCAAGGGTTCTTTTGTGCCTTTTTTCGCTAGCACATCAGCAGCTTCATTGCCTTCAATTCCAACATGTGAGGGTATCCATTAAAGGTGAATTTTTGAGGTTTTTGAGAGTTTTTGGAGATAGCCAATTATGTTCCTGCTTACTTTGTCTCTAAGTTCCCCTGTGTGACTCAAGTGTTGTATGGCACTTCTACTATCAGTAAGAATCCAGATATCTTGATAATTAGTATTTCTGATTGATTCTAAGGCTTCATAGATGGCTATAAGTTCTGATCTGAAGACTGAGCAAAAATCTGGGTTTCTTCTGTTCATTTTCTCAATGCCATTTGTTTTTTTTTTGATGAGACAGCCACTGCCAGTGTGTCCTAGCTCGTCTCTGCTACCATCGGTATAAATAGTTATTGTATTTTTAGGAAATTTATTATTTCTAATGATAATTGTTTTAAGTATTCTGGATTTTGGTATTGTTTGTTGGTTGGTTCATTTAAAGAGGCATTAAAAATAACATTTTGTAGTGGTTCGCATGGAGAATTTTTCTGCTAAATAATTTTTTTCTACTTTATATTTTAAAAATCCATTTCTTTTGGCCAGGTGGAGAGGGCCTTCTTTTTTTTGAGTCTTATATTGGGTTCCCAATTAAGTATGTAATTGAAAGTTCTGTGTTTGTTTTCATAACTCTTGATTTTGTTTATATATTTTGGCAGATTGTAGCTTATTCTATCCTTTAAGGGCATAATGTCTGACTCGTAAAGTACAATATTATCAGGGCAGGTATTTCGAAGACCTGTAATAATTCTAGTTGCATTTAGTTGTATCCTTTCCAGTGTTTTTAGATTTGTTTCAGATGCTGTACCATAGATTTGATATCCATATTCCAAGATAGGTCTCATTAGAGTTGTGTAAGTTAATTTTAGTGTTGTTGCTTCAGCTCCCCACTCTTCCTGAAATATATTTCAAGATTTTTAGTCGGTCTCTTCCTTTTCTAACAACTCCTTCAATATGTTTACTGGAGTTAATTTCTGGATCCAGGGTGTAGCCGAGATATTTAGGATGTTTATTATATTGCAATTGTTGTTCTTTCAGAATAATATTTGGTCTTATTTTGTATAGTTTCTTATCGGTAGTAAAAAGACAGGTTTCAGATTTTTGGGGGTTAAATTCTAATTTATGTTTATTAGCAAATTTTCTAGGTGGAGAAGAGTCTTGTTCAAATCTCTTTCAGCTTTTTTCCAGTTAGTGTTACTGCTCCATAGAATAATGTCATCTGCGAAAAGTCCAATATTGGTTTTATGTGAAAAATTTTCTTCTATGCCTGCAATAAATAGGGTGAAGAGAGTTGGGCTAAGGACTGATCCTTGTGGTAATCCTTGGTACAATTTGAAGGTTTTAGATAGAGTGCCATTATATTTGACCCTGATGTATATATTTTTAAGGGAATCATTTATCCAAGTTATAGCTTTTCCATCAATTTTGAAATGTTTGTATAATTTTGTAATTAACTTGTTTTTCCATACCTTATGGTGTGGCTATGGTGTGGCTAGTTGGTTTTTTGTTTTGTGCATCTTTTACCTTTTGTGTGAAAAATAAGAGTTGGTCTATTGTCCCATGTCCTTTCCTAAATCCATATTGTTCTTCTGGTAAGAGATTTCTTGTGTCGAGGTGGTAGGTGAGTCGTCTGAGTATAATTTTTCCATTAATTTGCAGCAAAAATTTGTGAGGGAGATAGGTCGGTAGTTTTTTGGGTCATCAGCAGAGTTGTGAAGTTTTTTAATGGGAATTATTGTTGCATTTTTACAGTCTTGAGGCAATTTTCCAGTTTTCCAGGAGTTATTGAAAATATTAAGAAGTCTTTCTTTGCCAATTTTGCCCAAGTTTGATATCATTCGGCCATGGATTCCGTCTGGTCCAGGAGTCTTGTTTAGGTCAGTGTTTTCTAATGCATAAGCTAGCTCTTTCATATTGATTTTTTTCATGGAAAATATTATGAGTGCTGGTGACATTTTTACAGTCATGAATAATCTTTCGGGCCTTTTTTCAACCTTGATTTTACTACTTATTCGATATGAATTACCTAAAGGATTGGCAGCAATTTTGTCATTAGTTGCTGGTGTACCATCTGTATTCTTAATCATATTTGCGTTTTCAGTTTGTGGCTGGAATCTGTCAATTTGTTTTGCCAAATTCCAAAGTTTTGTATTAGGGTTTCTTGGGTTCAGGTTTTCACAGGTTTGTTCCCATTTTTCCCTTTTCACATTTACGTATAATCTTTTTATTTTTGCAATCACAATGTTCAGTTTCTACAATTTGTTTGGTTTTGGGTGCACTTTTTTGTAGTTCATTTCTTTTAGTTATAAGTGTTTGAATATTTTTTGCCTGGTGTGTATAATTTGGAATCCATTTCTTAATATTACCTCTTGGTATTGAAACTTTGGCTGCTTTAATAATGGTGTTTTCGAAAGATATCATATTAGCCTTTTTGAAGTTCCAGAATTTTTCTTAATTGAGCTAGTTTTGGTCTTGGTGCTAATTTCTATCAAATTGGGAAAATGATCACTTCCAAAGCTTTTTAATATTTGCTATTTGCATTTGTGGAAAATGTCAGGATAGTAAAAACTTATATCAAGGGCTTATGCAGTATTATAGCTTGTAGGAATGATGGGTAGGATTCCCATCATTTAAGCACATGAAGGCATTGTCGTCAAATATGTTTGATAGTATTTTGACTCTTGGGTTTGACGTAGAACATCCCCATAGTTGATGTTTGCCATTAAGGTCACCTACAATAATAGTGTTGTCTGTAAGAAATTGAGCCATTGTTCCATCGTCAATAAATGTATTGTTTGGAGGGTGATACATATTGTATATGTTGATGGCTTTGTTTTGATTGAGGTAGACTTTGATACCTTGGGCTTCGAGGTCTAATGTGTTTAGAATATTAATGGCTAGGTCCTCATAGTACAAATTCTTGATTAAAAATGCTAGGCCACGCCCTTTAACAGCATATACAGATGGATCTTCAGACCTTACCCTGAGTAATGGAGAGGCCGGAATTAACATAATACTGCAAGATGGAAAGCACATCAAAATCAAAGAAGGAGCAGGACAGATTTCGTCAAACTTCACTTGTGACTGACAGCTATCTGGAAAGCCCTTGATGTATGCCTTAACCAACCATCCCTGCATCAAGCAGAAGGAATTTTAATATACAGCGACTCCATATACGCTCTAGAAGCAATTCAGAGGGCAATACTAAAATCACACAGAAAATACACTCGTTACTTACCCAACTGGAACCATTGGAGAATTACTGCATTCTACATTGGATCCCTGCCCATGCTGGGATCGGGGGTAATGAAATGGCATTTGAATTGGCAAAGGAAGCCAGAAAGTTGAGCCAAAGGAAAGAACAAATGTCATTATTTGACGCTGATTCTTTGTCAAAATACAAGATAATTAAACCAAAAAAAAAAATAAGAAAAGATCAAAATGCGAAATAAACTCTGAGAGAAAAATGTCAAAAACTATAACAAGACTTAGAACAAAACACTATAAAGGAATGACAATACATCCAGATGGCACAAGAACCTATAGGGCATGCAACAATTGTCCTGGTGTGGAACTTACACCTACCCACATATTCTCATAGCCAGCAATGGCCGCAGCCTTGCAGAAAATTGACATAGACCCAGAGCAGCAGCTTTACACACCCAAGATAGTGGACATTGCTGCTGCTGTGATGGAGATGCATGGATACATCTAAGGCTCTTTATTGGACACGACAACAACAACGGCATTCCAGAGTAAAATAAATTATCAGAGATAGATACATATTTTTCAAATGAATTAAAATAAATATAATCGATACTGAGTGAGAGTTGAATTAAAAATATTAGAAATTTATTATCTTCGGAAACAAACCGTATCTAAAATATCAATTTTCTTTTTGCTACATGTTTTAATTTGCATTTACCTATTTTACATATCTCTGATTGTATTTGAAAATCGTTAACCAATTCTTCATACTTTTGGCGAAGTGGTGTTTTATTAATTTGTTATTTTATATTATAAGGGTTCTTTCCTGGTATTCAAAAAAGAAAAATACGTGTCGATCAGTTATATTTTTCAATTTATCAAACAATTTGGCCGCTGAATCTCTGATTCTGGTAGAGCGCCATCTGGCGAATAAAATTGTAACTAAAATCAATTTCGAATTTTTCATTATTTGCCATAAAAAATCCCATTGCATCCTGAACACAATGGTGTTTACCGCATTGCTCTAGCGCAAATATTCGCGGAGTTATTAATTTTTAAAGTTGTGCGGGACTTTTGGATCACCCTGTACTTATGGAGACAAAACTTAAGGAAGTTGTACCTTTTAGCATGTATATCGGGATTCAGACAATAACTCTGAAAGATATTACAGTGACCTTTATTGAAGACACACATATATACACTCATGGACAAAACTTAAGGAAGTTGTACCTTTTAGCATGTATATCGGGATTCAGACAATAACTCTGAAAGATATTACAGTGACCTTTATTGAAGACACACATATATACACTCATGGACAAAACTTAAGGAAGTTGTATCTTTTAGCATGTATATCGGGATTGAGACAATAACTCTGAAAGATATTACAGTGACCTTTATTGAAGACACACATATATACACTCATGGACAAAACTTAAGGAAGTTGTACCTTTTAGCATGTATATCGGGATTGAGACAATAACTCTGAAAGATATTACAGTGACCTTTATTGAAGACACACATATATACACTCATGGACAAAACTTAAGGAAGTTGTATCTTTTAGCATGTATATCGGGATTCAGACAATATCTCTGAAAGATATTACAGTGACCTTTATTGAAGACACACATATATACACTCATGGACAAAACTTAAGGAAGTTGTATCTTTTAGCATGTATATCGGGATTCAGACAATAACTCTGAAAGATATTACAGTGACCTTTATTGAAGACACACATATATACACTCATGGACAAAACTTAAGGAAGTTGTACCTTTTAACATGTATATCGGGATTCAGACAATAACTCTGAAATATATTACAGTGACCTTTATTGAAGACATAAATATATACACTCATGGACAAAACTTAAGGAAGTTGTATCTTTTAACATGTATATCGGGATTCAGACAATAACTCTGAAAGATATTACAGTGACCTTTATTGAAGACATAAATATATACACTCATGGACAAAACTTAAGGAAGTTGTATCTTTTAGCATGTATATCAGGATTCAGACAATAACTCTGAAAGATATTACAGTCACCTTTATTGAAGACACACATATATACACTCATAGACAAAACTTAAGGAAGTTGTACCTTTTAGCATGTATATCGGGATTCAGACAATAACTCTGAAAGATATTACAGTCACCTTTATTGAAGACACACATATATACACTCATGGACAAAACTTAAGGAAGTTGTACCTTTTAGCATGTATATCGGGATTCAGACAATAACTCTGAAAGATATTATAGTGAACTTTATTGTAGACACACAGGATAACGAAGTATAAATTGACTCTGTCTCCTTAAAAAAAAAAGAAAATAGAAGACCGGCCGGCGATATCAAAGACTTTCAACTTCTTTAAGTCTTATCAATGAGTGTTTAGATATATATACATATATTTAACGTTATAATAATAATAATAAATAATTTATCTTTCTCACTTAAACTTTTCTTCATATATCCAAGAAGATTATTAATTAGAAAAAACATTTATTTTTTGAATTTTTATATATTCACAATTTTTTTTTTCAACCTTAAATTTTGAATAGTATCATAGCAATTGGAAAGTATCTTTAAAGAGACTCTCTGTATTTACTTTACCTATAAGGGGTCGGTGGAAGGATGGTCTAAACCGTTGGTTTTCGACCGCTACGACCCGGATTCGATTCAAACATTGGGCACTTTTTTCTTGCCCATCGCCATCAGTAAGGCCGACTTGAAATCCACATCCTGAGTCCGCGGCATCACGGCCATTCTGGCTTGAATTATCCAGATCTTGAAAACTGTTTGGGAATTCGCGGAACATCTTCTGCCGCGATCATTCGACTTGAAGTCCAGATCCTGGGACTTTTTGTGGAAGTCTGTGGAATGTCGCCAACTATCACCATTCGACTTGAAGTCCAGATACCGGAATTTCTTTATGGAAGTACGCGGAACATCGCCCACCGTTGCAGCATCTCTGATAAAAAATAAATAAAAAATACTCCAATGGCCCTTGATACTTGCGAAAATCCAACCCCACCAGCGAGTGCAAGTAACCAAACGGGGCTATGGCACATTTGTAAGTGTAAAGTCAAACTGCTTTTCACATGTGTAGACATGTAGTGCACTTACAGTAAAAAGCAGTCGCCAACTTCTACTCACCATGATTATCATGGCCTGTACCACGTGTAAAAAAAATATTCCAATGGCCCTCGATATTTGCAAAAGTCCAACCCCAACAGCGAGTGCAAGTAACCAAACGGGTCTCTGGCATATTTGTAAGTGCAAAGTCGAGCATGTGGTTCATTACAGTAAAAGCAGTCGCCAACTTCTACACACCATGATTATCATGGCCTGTACCACGTGTACTAGGAATAAGAATAAAAATAAAACTTTACCTATTGGTTGGCTCTATCAAACACAACTTTTTCAATTAACTATTAGTGTAAAGAAGGAAATAGTGTAGAAATATTTCCTCCCCAGAATGTAAGAAACCTCCACACAGGAGTTCACCTCTATGCCCGGAGCACAACAACTAATTGCCTTCTTTAAAAATGAGGAAAGTTGTAATTTTGAGACCTCTTCCCAACTTTTTATTTGGCAAACTTTCCTCTTTTTTTAAAGAAAAACTCTATCTTAAACAACCTATATGGTATCAATGATATAGTTGTAATGATATTCGTATATTACTCGGATATCTCTCTGTATATTACTTTGTACGTCTTTTTTATGTAATCTTTGTTTAATAACGTATCATTTTTGTTGTTTTGAAAGTTCTTCCATGTAAAAGTACTTTTTTTGATTTTTATTTCGAATTGCAATGTGTATGATTTCTATTTATTTGACCTTTTCGAATGCTATAATTATCGAATTTAAATATATACACTCATGGACAAAACTTAAGAAGTGAAAAGTTTTTGATGTCGCTGGTCGTCTGTTTATTATTATTTTTTTATGAAACGGAGGTAATTTTGTTCATACTTGGTTATCTGGTGTGTATTCAAGAGGGTCACTGTAATATCTTTCAGAGTTATTGTCTGAATCCAGATATACATGCTAAAAGGTACAACTTCCTTAAGTTTTGTCCATGAGTGTATATATGTGTGTCTTCAATAAAGGTCACTGTAATATATTTTAGAGTTATTGTCTGAATCCCGATATACATGCTAAAAGGTACAACTTCCTTAAGTTTTGTCCATGAGTGTATATATGTGTGTCTTCAATAAAGGTCACTGTAATATATTTCAGAGTTATTGTCTCAATCCCGATATACATGCTAAAAGGTACAACTTCCTTAAGTTTTGTCCATGAGTGTATATTTTAAATATTTTATTTTCAATTGTTTATTATTTGTATAATATGAGAGAAGAGAGACCCTAAAAGTATTTTTTTAAAACTTAATGACATAGGTCATGATAGTTATAATGATTTTATGATATCATAATATTATGATTATATCTATATATATAAAAACTAGCGGACGTACCCGGCTTCGCCCGAGGTTTTACCCGAGTAAAGGTTTGTCTAGCGAACATTTGTTAAAACAATTCTCTAAAAATTTATTTTAAAAAAAAAGATATATTTTGATAATTTGCAACTCGTAAATTTGAATCTCTCGATAAAGTGAACATTTTTTCCCGGTCCCTGTGTGCCGTGTCATCCTGAATTTTGTCTTTCCTAATTTTCTACATTAGAAAATCATAGTTTTATCTAGTGAACATTTTTCCCGTGTCACATTGCCGTGTCATCCTGAGATAATCCTACTTTTGATAAATAATATTTAAGATAACAAACTTAGTGATAAGAAAGCTTGTTATCATCGTCGCAATGGGGGCGCTGCTTGCGAGTTAAATCTACAAATCTGCAAATAACTCTAAGGATATTCAAGATATTCATGAAATTATTTTTCAAAAACCTTCCCGGTGATATACCTAATAATATCCCAAAATTTCACGGCGATTGGATGAATGGTTTTTGAATCTATAGAGTACAGACAAACAGACAGACAGACAGACATTCAATTTTATATATATATATTAATGTTTGTATGTTTGTTTGTTTGTATGTCCGGTATACAAATTCGCAGTAGTTCACTAATTCAAACCAAAATTTCCATACATAGGTAAAATAATACGGGGAAGAGGATAGGCTATTTAAAAAAAATATATATAAATCAATTATTAAAACTATATAATCAAATTATTCTACTTAGCTCACGAACAGCGCCCTCTATCAAAGATTAGATTAAATTATGCTGATGCAAACAAATAGATAATGCTAATAACAAACAATTATAAAAAAAATATTATCTAAATATATATCACTCGGGTAGATATGCACACGGGTCAATCCCGGGGCGAAGGCCGGGTCACCCGTTAGTAATTTATAAATGTTAACTTATAGATTTAACATTACTTTATCAGCAAATAAATCTAATACAATAGCTTACTATAAATTTTTTCGATCATCATTATGTCCAGTCAACAAGTGAATGACTTTGAGATGAAGAGTAAAGCCAGTTCAATTTCTATGAAAATAACACAAAATGATTATTACCTTACCCAATTGGGAGAATCTGTATGGGAAAAGTACCTAATAAAGGCTTTTGTGTGTGTGATTTAACACTACTTACAAATAAATAGCTTTATATATATATTTTTACTCTATTCCTTTGTAGAATCCGCGGTGAATCTATGTACATATGTTTTAATAATATTGTCACGTGGAAATTAAGAAAGACAAACTTCAGGATGACACAGCAATTTATTCAAGGCAAAAACAAAATCAACATTCATAAGATACAAGATAAGCAATGAGGGAAGTTTCTAGAGCAGTAAAATGTGATTAATATATGTCATAATATATGCTCTTACAGGAATAATAAAGTAAATCTGCAGTCGACCAGAGAGAGAGAGACGTAGTCGATAGAAGACAACTAAGTTACCGCCATTTTGAACCACTGACCACATTCCAGAGGGCGACCGGAGGGCTTTTATTAGAGCCCTCAGGACCTATTTTTGGATAGTCGGGGGGTGACCACACAAGACAGTCGTTCAGCGGACAGCCCTCTCGCTACCTCTCTCTCTCGGATGGCTTCCAGATTCCTCTTCCAACTCGTCGTGTGATTATTTCTCTCCTCACCACATTATTACCACTATATTGTCACATATATATATATCAAAATTAATAATATGTATATAATGAATACTTTGCTACAATATTTTGTAATATTTGTACAATATTTTACAGATGCATTGAAATATCACACACACACACACACACACACAAAAACCTTTATTAAAACACACAGGTCTTACAGAGGATTCTCCTTGGGGTTACAAGACGGAGAAACCTATGAAAGTGGGAAATATACAAAGGGGTAAAAATGGAGAAAGATTATATACATATGGTAAATATATACAGATTATTATTTGAATAATCCTTTGGAAAGTAAGATTTTTTTTTTAAATATGGGTGGGAGAAGTGGAGAGCGAAAAGAGGAAAAAAAAACAGGTATTTACATATGGAACATACATATAATGGAACAGTCAATTTAAGCTCTTCTGTTCACACAGCACAGGTGGACCATGGCTTTTTTCAAGAAATCTTTAAGAGATTTTCCAGGAAAATCCGAGTGTTCAGAGTTGTAAGGTTGCATAGAAATATCAGAAACATATGAAACAATATGGTCAAATACTACCCCATAGATGTAGGCAGTTTTCTATATATACCACAATAGTTCACGAATTTATTGGGTTTAATTTGAAGTCTCGAGATATCATTCAACCATCACGTATCCTCCACCCATGCAAGTATATTTTCGAAAATTATTTATAACACACACAAAAAAGAATGTAATATATATTTTCTCCCCCTCTTAATATTTAAATATGTAAATAATAATTTGTATACAAAAATAGTATAAATCATCAATTTATTATCGTGATACTCCTGTTGAAGGACTGACAAGTCTGAAAACTTGAAAATAAAAATTTGAAAAAGAAACTTAACCCT
>CP092869.1:87807471-87839364 GCA_030710605.1 Cordylochernes scorpioides
GGAAACTTTATTTATTTTATAATCTTAATTTATATGTTGGATTGATGTATAAATTGTGTTAAAATTATTTTGGAAGCTAGAATTATCCATACAAAATTCTTGAGATACTTTCAGATGATATGTAATACCAATGGTATATGTGGTATTTCCAAGGAACACTATGTAAATAGAAAGTTCCATAAAATAAAGAAGGTGACGACTCCCCATTCTAATATACCTACGTCCAGTTTATGGCCTATATATATATCAAATGTATAGCCATAATTTACTGTACATCTGGTGATATTTCATCTTCTCTTACATAATTGTTGTTTCCTTTCTTACATCTCTGACGTTTTCTTAGATTTGGTTGTTTTTTTACATTCCCAGTTATTCTGATAATATTCTCTAAACATTGTATTGTGTATTTAGGGTTACCGTTTAGTTGTAAACAAATTATTTTAACTCGTACTAACCCTATATGTATTTATTTAGACAATAGGATTATACGATATATTTATAATAGAGTATTTTAGATTAGATATTAAGTCTAACTAACTAACGGACGGTCGTTATTTACAGAAGCCAGAAAACAAAGATACAGAAAGATGATGATAAAAAAGCAATAATTATATTGACCGGTCATTATTAAAATATACAGTTATCAGTGTCATAATCAAGCCATACTTCTTAATTCTGTCACCGTTTGCATTGTGAATGGAATAAATACCCAAATATGGCCATTTCTCATAACCATCGGTGGTTCAGTGGTAGAATGCTCGCCTACCACGCGGGTGGCCCGGGTTCGATTCCCGGCCGATGCATTTTTTTTTTTTACAATTTTTAAAACTCATTTATATATTATACAAGAATGACATCCACGGCGCCAATTTATAATTGTAACGAATAGTATTTGAATAAAAGCATTTAATCGGGTAAAACCCGGGCGTTGCCTGGGTCATTCGGCTAGTTTATATTATATATAAAATTAACCAGTCAATATGAAATATCTATCAAATGGAGAAATACTAGAGAATACTTCGCTGTATTGTTTTTACTGGATAATACTCTGATGTACTAATGTATAGGTGCAAAAGATAATTTTATTGAATAAAAAATTATATAATATTGTAGCAATTGTATTTATAATATTGTATGTACAGGTTATTATTATTTTTTTTCATACAGTGTCGAACTTGGAAGTTGTATTTATAGAAAACTAGCAAAAGTACCCGGCTTCGCCCGGGTTTTACTCGAGTGAAAGTTGACTTAATGAATATTCGGTTAATTAATAATTTTAAGGGATTTTTATCAAAAATTGGAGTGGTTGAAAACTCTAGCTGTCATTGTAGCAACGAATTCCAAGACTCGAGACACCTACCACTGAAATGTCCACTCTTCTTCACCGCTAGAAAACAGACAATGTTGTAGATCTATATCAATTTGTAAATAGCAGAGAGAATTATCATAGATTTAACTATCTTTGTAAATATATTTATGATTATCTTTCTAACCAAAAAGGTTCAGGTTCCTGATATATATATTATTGTTTCTCTTTTTTATTTTTAATTACTTTTCCTTGTGTAATTTGTTTATAACTGTTTCTGTTTTAAAAAAATGTAAATCGACGCAATTATCCCTAGCGTTTTGTGTGTTGAAATAAATAAATAAATATTTGATTGAAAATATTTTCTCTGAGTAACATTCTCTCTCTACTGAGTCGATTTGTCTGAAGACATTTATATATAAATATTCTATAGAAATCGATTTAGTAAAGAATTGATATTTGGCTTGATACCCTAATATGATTGAGTGGAGATAAAATAGAAGAAGAAGATAATTGAGATCTCATTGTATGTATCATATCTTCACGTCCATTGAAGAACGATGTCGTTCGAAAGCTAGCAGAATAAACGTATTCTACACAAGAATCTCTTTTTTGTTCTTTTATATTATCACAATATAGCAGAACATATAGTATTATACATGAAATTAACGTGTTATATTCCCATATTCATATAATGATTTGCATAAAACCCCATCGTGAATGTTGTACAATATGCAAAAAGGCCGCCAATTCGAAAATTTAACCCAGACGATTAGTTCCTTTCTATTTACATATTACTTGGTCAATATGTAATATATATGCAAATTTTATTTAATAATCTTCCCGTGATTTAAAAGGCAGCCATCATTTTATTTTTTGTTCAATACTTTTTGCATATATACCAGTGTAGTTTATTATCATATATATATTTATTATATTTTATTATAGTACAACAACAACAACAAAAGCCTTTTTATTAAGGACACACACCTACCGTATAGTAGTCTCCCAAAAAGGTAACATAAGCAACATAATATATATATATATACATATATCTACAATATCTATATACAGTTATACCTGTCTATAGCGCTCTCTCTAAATAGCGCTTCCCTTTCTATAGCGCCCGATTTTAAATACGTAGTACGATGCGATTTACATAAAAAGTGAACTGTCTATAGCGCCCCCTCTAAATAGCGCTTCCCTTTCTATAGCGCCCGATTTTAAATACGTAGTACGATGCGATTTACATTAAAAGTGTCCTGTCTATAGCGCCCCCTCTAAATAGCGCTTCCCTTTCTATAGTGCCCGATTTTAAATACGTAGTACGATGCGATTTACATAAAAAGTGACCTGTCTATAGCGCCCCCTCTAAATAACGCCTCCCTTTCTAAAGCGCCCGATTTTAAATACGTAGTACGATGCGATTTACATTAAAAGTGACCTGTCTATAGCGCCCCCTCTAAATAACGCCTCCCTTTCTATAGCGCCCGATTTTAAATACGTAGTACGATGCGATTTACATAAAAAGTGACCTGTCTATAGCGCCCCCTCTCTATAGCACCCTATTTTGGTGGGTTCCAAGAGAGGGCGCTATAGACAGGTTTAACTTTATATAACATATATATCTGCAGAAAATGGAGAATAACGTCAAACTTTCCTCACGCTGGGTCCTTATTCTGTGTTACGCCTATTGACTGTGCTGTTCTCCAGAATTTGTGGAAAGTCAAAGCATTGGTTACGCTTTTCACTACTTTTGACAATAAAATATATGGCGAATTGTGTTTTCATATATAAGCAATATAATTTTTTTTTTTCTCTTTTTTTTGATTTTTTTTTTTATTCTTCTTACTTTTTATTCTTTCTTATAATCTGTATATATTTACCAAATGTATATAATCTTTCTCCATTTTTTATTTCCCACTTTCATAGGTTCCTCCGTTTTGTAACCCCAAGGAGAATCCTCTGTAAGACCTGTGTGTCTTAATAAAGGCTTTTGTGTGTGTGTGTGTGTGTGTATATAAGCAATATAATAATCTGTATATATTTACCATGTGTATATAATATTTCTCATTTTTTACCCCTTTGTATATTTCCCACTTTCATGGGTTTCTCCGCCTTGTAACCCCAAGGAGAATCCTCTGTAAGACCTGTGTGTCTTAATAAAGGTTTTTGTGTGTGTGTTTTCATAAGCAATCTTCTGGCAGAAAATTACTCTCTCATTCTCCAAAGCTGGATAGTTTGCTTTATTTTATTAAATTTTCACCTCTACATAATTGAATTTTCCTCGCCTTGCTTTTTATATTGATATCTCTTTGCCGGTCCCAAGCCCGGATAAAAAAAGGAGGAGGGGGAGCAGTAACAAGCTCACTAAAAAACCTGGGCTCAGCTGACCCGGCTGATAGTACCCTGTAAGGGCTCCAGGGATACAGGATGAGCAGCGTTTGTACTCCATGTTAGGAGCGGCTGCACATGGCGTCTGTTCCTCATGTCAGAGGCGGCCATTTCTTTTGGAGCTAAGTTAGCCTGCCACTGAGTAGTGCTCTCAGTCTTAATGACAAAGGCAGACGCATTCTACTTCACACAGTCATGATGGTTGTCAAACAAGCTTAATACCCTAATATGATTGAGTGGAGATAAGAAAGAAGAAGAATAAGAAGAAATTGATAACTTTAATAATCAAAAATTGACATAATCGATAAGGTTAACTTTATTTTTAACTATTTATATAGCTTTATTTATATATGTAATTCCCATATAGCTTTGGAAATTCGAATTTCATCATTTTTCCACTCCTTTTCTGTATCTCTTAAGAGAATCTTTGTATATGATTAAAGGTATTATAATAAAATATTGAGTCATATATATATATATATACACAGTAATACAGTAGAACTTGGATAATTCGAACTTCTTTAATTCGAAAACCTCTTTAATTCGAATATTTATCTTGGTCCCTAGAATTTGAAATAAATAAAATTTCCGTTTTTAATTCGAATTTTTGGATAATTCGAATTTTTTTATGGTCCCTTGGGGTTCGAATTATCCAAGTTCGACTGTATTGTGTTAGCATATGAACAAAGCCATAGAAAAATCTTAAACTTTTTTTTTACTTTCTGGTAACATATTAATTAAAAATGAACATAGTAATGTATCATTTGGGGATTTGATTGGAATTCTACAGAATTGCATTTCCGTGTTTTGTGTTTTTTGGCACCTGTACCCCCTTCACATATGGGCTATCTGCTGTAACTGGAGTTCACTCATCTTTTCCAAACTTTACTCTGAAATCTTGACTTCTCAGATATAGCTTGTCATCCATTTTACAATATATTTAACGTTAGTGTTCCCTAATGTGTGATTTGTAGTCGAATTTTTCTTTCACAAACATTAACACAAAGCAATAACGCGCCATCTATACATATAAAATGAAAGGATTTAAAAGCACGAATGTTTCTTTTATACACAATACAAACATCTACTGTCCTTACTGCGATGAAAGATATATTGGGAGGGCTTGGCTAACATTTGAATGTAATTCTACTGTCCTATAAGCTTATGTCCATAGTCTTCTTGAAAACCATTTCTGAGATTCCATCCTTCAGTGCTGCGCATATAAGCAGAATCGTCCAATACAGTATTAGAGCTCTAAGAAGCGGTCTGGTGGATTAAATTGGCGAAACCGCTGGGAGGGTTCACCACTGATGAGCCAAGCCCTTCAAATATATTTTTCCATCGCAGTAAGGACAGTAGAAGTTTGTATTTGTATAAAAAAAGAAACATTCATGCTTTTAAATCCTTTCATTTCACAAACACGTAGTTAGTTGATTCAATCGAAATAATTTCAAAAAGTTTCTTTATTCCATAAAATGGAAAACTTTCAAGTGTTAGCTCATCATGAAAACTTGCCATTTTTATTGAAAAGAGAAACCTTTTGTAATTATTTCGATCGATATACCGTTTAAGGTCCTTTGCAATTATGTCACAATTTATGTTGTTTATTCTTGTATGTCCGAGCTGGTATTGATTCTGCTTGGGCAAAACATAGGTTGGAATTAGTCGAATCATAGTTTTGTAGGTTTAGACTTTAATTTATAGACACATTCTCAACATACTTTTTCTATAAATAAATTCTATAAGTTTGATTCTAGTCAGGTTTGACTTCAAGATTTACATTTTAGAACATAGGTCAGAATTAGCCGGTTTTGTAGGTTTATACTTAATTTTATAGACATTCTTAACAGAATTTTTCTATCAATAAATTCTAGAAGTTTGATTCTAGTCAGGTTTGACTTCAAGATTTACTTTTTTTACAACATAGGTTAGAATTAGCCGGTTTTGTAGGTTTATACTTAATTTTATAGACAAACTCAACGGACTTTTTATATCAATAAGTTCTATAAGTTTGATTCTAGTCAGGTTTGACTTCAAGATTTACTTTTTACAACATAGGTCAGAATTAGCCGGTTTTGTAGGTTTAGTCTTTATTTTATAGACAATCTCAACATACTTTTTCTATCAATAAATTCTAGAAGTTTGATTCTAGTCAGGTTTGACTTCAATATTTACTTTTTAACATTCTCTTTCTTCTGATGATATAGACGTCGGTCAAAAAACTTTAAAATAACACGCTCCCCATCTTTTAAAACATCATCCAGCATTACCCATTTTATAAATAAATAATATTATAGAATAAAATAACTGTGGGAATAAATATATTTTATTTAAAATGTGTGTTCATAACATGGAAAGATAAGATGTCATTTTCTCTTGTATGTCAATTATTTATACCTTTTCCTGCTAAAATATTCATTGTCTGCCAAAACCAGCTTTCTAAAAGATTCCAATTTACAAAGTTTTAGAAAAAAAAACTTCATGCACCCTTCAACCTTTCCTTAAATTATTTCTTTAAACAATATGACAGTCGAGGAAAAAAAAAACCAACTAAAGAATTTTATAGAAAAAAAAATCCGCCAGAGATAACAAGCACAAAAAATATTTTATTAGGAATTCTAATTTAAAACAAAAAAATGACAGGAATTTGATTTGGAAAGTTGAAATGTTCAGTGAAAAACAAAAATATTTATTCAATCATAAGAATGAAATTATCAATCAATGAATAATACTGCGTGTAAAATTTATTTTAAAAAAATGGTAATTTCAATGTTTTTTTTTCACTCTTTTTAGCTACTCTATAATACACGTCCTTATGTATAGATATACAGTAAAACCTCCCTGTAAAGGGCAACACCTAATTACAGAACCAAGGTATCTTTTAGGGAGAGGTGTCCCCTTACTGGAGAATTTCTAATTAGGATAAATGGTCATTTTGGAGATGAAAACTGACCTTTGTAGAGAGGTGTCTTCTAGCGGAAGTGTCTTCTCATGGAGGTTCTACTGTATTGAAGATTGAGAAATCCATAATTAAAATTATATTTTAAAAAAGACGCATATATTGGATTTATAATTATTTTATTGTTCCAATATTTCGAGGGGCAACTCGCCTCCCTTTATCGAGGATGTTTGTGTTTTTCACTAAAACATGCGAGCACGCGTACAACACTCTCGTTCTACAAGGCCAATAAATCACACACACAAAAACCTTTATTAAGAAACACAGGTCTTACAGAGGATTCTCCTTTTCGCTCTCCACTTCTCCCATCCATATTTCCAAAAATTTTTTTTTTTGATTTTTTTATTCTTCTTATTTTTTTATTCTTTCTTATAATCTGTATATATTTACCATATGTATATAATCTTTCTCCATTTTTTATTTCCCACTTTCATAGGTTTCTCCGTTTTGTAACCCCAAGGAGAATCCTCTGTAAGACCTGTGTGTCTTAATAAAGGCTTTTGTGTGTGTGTGTGGATTCTCCTTGGGATTATAAGATGGAGAAACCCATGAAAGCGGGAAATATATAAAGGGGTAAAAATGGAGAAAGATTATATACACATGGTAAATATATACAAATTATTATTTGAATAATCCTATAGAAAATAAGAATAAGGCCAATAAATCAAAGATACAATTCTTTCATTGGCCTTGTAGAACGAGAGTGGTGTATGCGTGCTCGCATGTTTTAGTAAAAAAACACCTACATCCTCGATAAAGAGAGGCAAGTTGCCCCTCGAAATATTATGCATTTTTAAAATATATAATTTATATATATGTAGGTATATGTATATATAAATCAAAAGAGATACTTCTGCCTATAAAAAGGCATTAAAGCAATGAATATATAAAGGGAGATGTGTCTTTTTTGGTTTATGAATACTATCTTCTTGTAACTTGAACGTCTTTTGATATCTACAAGGGATATAATCAGGAGAGAATACCTTACAATACCAATTCCCTGCTTATTGAATGTCCAATCTTCCAGAACTACAGAAACATGGAAGGACATTGAATACAAGGATCTTTTTATGTTTATAAATAGTAAGGACTCATATTTTAAATTTAGGAAAATCTGTAAATATATCTATGATTTTTTCTTTTGGTTAAAAAAACCGTAATTGCTAAGCTATGTATATTTGTATTTATTACTTGGAGCTCCTGTTAGATGAGGTGGTGAGAAACAGAGCTGGAGCGTTTGCGTTGTTCAAATTTTGGAAGACGGCTGAAGAGAAGGGGAAAAGCTATATACATAATCTAATTGATGTAAATAATTATATGTTAATAATCTATGTCAGGATTAGAATGACGAATCCTGTATGGGACTTTGATTCCAATAAAAGGCTTGCTGCTGCTGTTGTATATAGTCACAGTGTAGAAAATACTTTACCTACTACTTATATCTCTGTATTCTTAGTTCTCTTCTCTTCAATTACTCTGTAAACTGGCGAATCCTTTATAGGACGAGAGGTCCTCAATAAAGGCTTTTGTTGTTGTTGTTGTTGTATCTATTACATTTGTTTTTTTCTAGGTAAGATGTAAATTCAAGCATGATTTTAATGTCCTTTTCATTTATTTTCTTCTTTAAACTTCTACTTCAACTATGTAATTCACCAATTGTTTATGTAAAATAGTTCTCTGAATTTAGTGTTGTTGCTTGACGTAAGTATTCCTTGTGGGGATATCGTGGCTGATTTCTTCTTCTTCTTTCTTATCTCCACTCAATCATATCAGGGAATCAAGCTTGTAAAGCTTGTTGATGGTGTCTTCTGGGGATGAGTAGATCTCATCAATGGATGAGTCAATACAACTATGTGACGGCCGATGCAGCATAGTGGGGAGACTTGACAACCATCATGACTGGGTGAAGTAGAATGCGTCTGTCTTTGTCATTAAGACTGGGAGCACTACTCAGTGGCAGGCCGACTTAGCTCCTAAATAAATGGCCGCCTCTGACATGAGGAACAGATGCCATGTGCAGCTGCTCCTAACATGGAGTACAAACGCTGCTCATCCTGTATCCCTGGATTAGGAGTCCTTACAAGGTACTATCAGCCGGGCCAGCTAAGCCCAGGTTTTTTAGTGAACTTGTTACTGCTCCCCCTCCTCTTTTTTCATCCGGGCTTGGGACCGGCAAAGGCGGAGTTAAATTTGGCGGCTGATTTGATGCTAATAAATAAATAAATAAATACCATCAAAAGATTCTATCCATAAGAAGAAATCATCGAAAATATAAGAATATTGACAACTTATGAATTCAAAACAAATAGATTGAAGATATTTCTGTTTTAAAACATTTTTACAGCAATCAATAATCAATTAATCTTCGCGCTTTTATCTTTATCAACAATTTTATCGTTTTAAAAATCAAATTTGTTCTTATCAATGATTGCTTAAAAGAGTGGAAACACTTATAAAATCAAATTAGTAATGCTTAAAGAACCTGTTCATAATTAATATATCAACAGATACTTGGTAGTTAATGGTGCATCAAACGATAACTTTACCCTTCACTTTTCGTCTGCAAAAAAATGCATCTTTTGATATTTTTATCCCTTTAATTATAGCCCATCTGATAAAATAATCTTCTGCCTTCATGTCAAACATTTTTCGAATAAAAAAATAACATAGTTTGATGGATTCTTGATAAGAAATCAATACCAAGTAGTTAAACAAGAAATATCTATTTTATGGATGTAAAAAAATATTGTAGGTTTGGTATTTTTTAGCTAGAGCGCTTGGAGAGTAAATATTCTCTAGGCAAACAGCCCAGTCGTCTGTTTACTAATGGCATCTATCGTCTGATATTTTCAGAGATCTTTTGGGTTAATGGTATATTTATATATATATAGCTATAAATAGATTTTACTTATTTATCACAATTTTTATAGATTTTGTTCTAATTATTAAAAAACAATTATTATATTTATAATATAATTATATCTATCGTTAAAATTTGTAATAAATAAATTTACAAAACACCCCTAAGCTGCCTTCCATAGTAAATACAGGGTAGATTCCAAACCAATCCAATACAATAGTAGAGCGGTCTAGATATTAATTTGGCGAAACCGCTGAGAGGGTTCACTACTGATGAGCCAAGCCCTCTCATTCAATAACTCATATCATTGCAGTAAGGTCTGTTGAGATAATATTTGATAATATTTAAAAAAAAACACATTGCCAGTAAATTTATTTGTGTAAAATTTTAACGATAGATGGCAATTGAATTTAATTTACAAATAAATTTACTGGCAATGTGTTTCTTTTCAGTATCATAAAATATTATCTCTACATACCTTACTGTAATGATATCCTCCATTATAATAAATATAAATATTCATTCAATAACTTTTATCATTGCAGTAAGGTAAAAAACTGTAGAATGTAAACAACAAAAATCCTTTTATTGGGGACCTATGCCTTACACAGGATTCGCCCAGGTGTATAATTGTTTAGAAAAGATGAGTTAGTTATTTACATATATCGTTCATTTACATATCTATTTGCATAAAACAACAACTATACAATGTATATATTTTTCAGGATGCCTGAATGACCAAATTTCTTGGTCGTTGAGGTACAGCTTGCACCACGCTGATGAGGGCCAACAGCCCGAAACGCGTCCATGGTTAGCTTTTCTTGATTAATCAAGAATGGGTATTTGGCCAATTCTGTAATTATTAAAAATCAACGAGAATAGTTGATATTTATTCCGATAGATGGCGCAAGCCATCAGCAACTTTCAGTTGCACGTTATCGTGCCTTTTTGAGATGCCTTTTTCTTAATGTATATATTCTTGTGATGGACAAATAAGCTACATAATGAAGATTGTAACCATTATAGGCTAACAGTGTAGCGTATATTCATACAGAAAGCTATAGATGCCTGAAAAATGCTGTTAGCTATTCAGTAAATGGTTTAAAATAGTTTAGAGGTATTTCTGAAAGAAGCTGTGGCACCTGATGGCATCCTGCCAGATACGGCATAGCAATCAATGGCGTCAGCCGATGTCATTGACACCATCGTTGATACTTGTGCGCTTGTGTCTAACTTTGGAGAATCGATATTCTTTGAGATTCTTGGAACATACAGGAATAGCTAGCTATTCAAGATGAGAGTCTAGTTTAATGATTGTTGGCTTATCTAAAACACTGTTTTGCCATTCAAACCATTATTTGATTTGTACTAACGTGGTGGTGATTCTTGTTTCCATGGTTAGACCAATTTCTAAAGTCCACTCTTCTCCAATTTTGCGATACTAACGTTTTATAATCAATGTTTCAATTATTTAGACTCTTGGAACATACAGGAATGGCTATCTATTTGAGATGAATATCTGGTTGATGATTGTTTCCTTATCCAAAACACTGTATTGCCATTTAAACCATTATTTGATTCATAATATCGTTTTATAATCAATGTTTCAAGAATTTAGACTCTTGGAACATACAGGAATGGCTAGATATTCAAGATGATAGTCTGGTTAATGATTTTTTCCTTATCAAAAATGCTGTATTGCCATTTAAACCATTATTTGAATAGTACTATCGCTTTATAATCAATGTTTCATTCATTTAGATTCTTGGAACATACAGTAATGGCTAGATATTCCAATTGAGAGTCTAGTTTAATCATTGTTTTCTTATCAAAAATACTGTATTGCCATTTAAACCATTATTTGAATTGTACTATCGTTTGATAATTATTAAATAGTACAAATCAAATAATGGTTTAAATGGCAATACATTATTTTGGATAAGGAAATAATCATAAACCAGATGAACAACTGATGAACAAATGATCAACCATCTTGAATAGTTAGCCATTACTGTATAGTCCAAAGGTCTAAATTATTGATGCATTGATTATCAAACATTATTACAAATCAAATAATGGTTTAAATAGCAATACAGTATTTTGCATTAGGAAACAATCATTAAGTTAGAAATAGTTAGACATTCCTGTATGAGCCAAGAGTCTAAATTATTGAAACATCGTTGGATAATCAATGTTTCAATCATTTAGACTCTTGGAAAATACAGGAATGGCTAGTTATTCAAGATGAGAGTCTGTTTAATGATTGTTTCCTTATCCAAAATGCAGTATTACCATTCAAACCCTTATTCGATTTGTACTAACGTTTCATAACCAATGTTTCAATAATTTAGACTCTTGAAGCATACAGTAATGGCTAACTATTCAAGATGGTTGATCATTTGTTCATCAGTTGTTCATCTGTTTAATGATTGTTTCCTTATCCAAAATACTGTGTTGCCATTTAAACCATAATTTGATTTATAATATCGTTTGTTAATCAATATTTCAAGAATTTAGACTCTTGGAACATACAGGAATGGCTAGCTATTTGAGATGATTGTCTGTTTAATGATTGTTTCCTTATCCAAAACACTGTATTGCTATTTAAACCAAATTTTGATTTGTAATATCGTATTATGTTTCAATAATTTAGATTTTTGGAACATACAGGAATAGTTAACTATTTAAGATGAATATCTGGTTGATGATTTTTACTTATTAAAACTACTGTATTGCCATTTAAACCATTATTTGATTTGTGCTAACGTTTGATAATCAATGTTTCAATAATTTAAACTCTTGAAGCATTTAGACTAACTCTTCAAGATGATATTCTGGATATTGATAAGTTTTTTTTTTATCCAATAGTGTTGTGTTATTAAAATCATTACTTGATTTTTACTACCGCGTTGGAGGTAATCAATGTTCCAAGAATTTTGAATCTTGAAGATATACAACAAAAGCCTTTATTGAGGACCTCTCGTCCTATAAAGGATTTGCCAGTTTACAGAGTAATTGAAGAGAAGAGAACTAAGAATACAGAGAGAAACCTATATGTAGTAGGTATAGTATAGTATTTTCTACACTGTGACTATATACAACAGCAGCAACAAGCCTTTTAGTGGAATCAAAGTCCCATACAGGATTCGTCATTATAATCCTGACAAAGATTATTTACATATGATTATTTACATCAATTAGATTATGTATATAGCTTTCTTTTCTCTTCAGCCGTCTTCCAAAATTTGAACAACGCAAACGCTCCAGCTCTGTTTCTCACCACCTCATTCAACAGGAGCTCCAAAGAGAGTCCCGAATCTTGAAGATATTAGAAATGACTAACTCCTCAAGATGATGTTCTTCTAACTAGTTATCATTACTCTATCCAAATATTGCCTTGCTATTTACACCATTACTTGATGCGTATGCTTGTCCTGCACAATCCTTTAAATATCGGATAATCAATATTTGAAGGAATTCGAACTTGAAGAAACTGATAACTGTTTAAAGTAATTGTCTGGCTGCAAATTTCTTCCTTATCAAAGTACTGCCATTCTATTAAAACCATTACCTGTTCTGGACAGTCCTTCAACTACTTGATAATAAATATTTCCAGGAATTCGACTCTTGAAGCATCCAGGAACGGCTAACTGTTCAAGTTGATAATTTAGATGACTAATTTTATCTTATCCAAGTATTTCCATGCCATTTTAAACCATTACTTGTCCTGGACAATCTTTGGAACTATAATCAGCATTTTAAGGAATCTTCAGGACTTCAGTCCTAAATGGATTGCTGAGCTGAACCAGTTGACCAGAAAGTTCCATGCTGAGGTTGAGTCTGGGAGACTGGCCATAGATGTAGGATTGAGGTAGGTCAGTCCGAACAGAACCAATTGACCAGGAAGTTCCATGCTGAGGTTGAGTCTGGGAGTCTGGCCATAGATGTAGGATTGAGGTAGGTCAGTCCGAACAGAACCAATTGACCAGGAAGTTCCATGCTGAGGTTGAGTCTGGGAGGTTGGCCATAGATGTAGGATTGAGGTAGGTCAGTCCGAACAGAACCAATTGACCAGGAAGTTCCATGCTGAGGTTGAGTCTGGGAGACTGGCCATAGATGTAGGATTGAGGTAGATCAGTCCGAACAGAACCAATTGACCAGGAAGTTCCATGCTGAGGTTGAGTCTGGGAGTCTGGCCATAGATGTAGGATTGAGGTAGGTCAGTCCGAACAGAACCAATTGACCAGGAAGTTCCATGCTGAGGTTGAGTCTGGGAGGTTGGCCATAGATGTAGGATTGTGGTGGGTCAGTCCAAACAGGATAGCTGAATGCATCCTATGTCTCAGGAAAGCTGGACAGCTGAAGAGGAGATGATCAACTCTCTGTAGTTATTTCCAGCAGTAAGAGCAGAGGTTGGCAACTTGTATCTATATATATTGCTCTATATTAAAAATCGATTGCGTTGTACTGTGAAATATATTTATAATGAAATACATTCGTAGACAAAACATGAGGAAGTTATACCTTTTACCATGTATATCGGGATTCAGACAATAACTCTGAAAGATATCACAGTAACCTTTATTGAAGACACATATATACACTCATGGACAAAACTTAAGGAAGTTGTACCTTTTAGCATGTATATCGGGATTCGGACAATAACTCTGAAAGATATTCCAGTTACCTTTATTGAAGACACACATATATACACTCATGGACAAAACTTAAGGAAGTTGTACCTTTTAACATGTATATCGGGATTCAGACAATAACTCTGGAAGATATCACAGTAACCTTTATTGAAGACACATATATACACTCATGGACAAAACTTAAGGAAGTTGTACCTTTTAGCATGTATATCAGTATTCAGACAATAACTCTGAAAGATATTACAGTGACCTTTATTGAAGACACACATATATACACTCATGGACAAAACTTAAGGAAGTTGTACCTTTTACCATGTATATCGGGATTCAGACAATAACTCTGAAAGATATTACAGTGACCTTTATTGAAGACACACACATATATACACTCATGGAAAAAACTTAAGGAAGTTGTACCTTTTAGCATGTATATCGGGATTCAGACAATAACTCTGAAAGATATTACAGTGACCTTTATTGAAGACACACATATATACACTCATGGACAAAACTTAAGGAAGTTGTACCTTTTAGCATGTATATCAGGATTCAGACAATAACTCTGAAAGATATTACAGTGACCTTTATTGAAGACACACATATATACACTCATGGACAAAACTTAAGGAAGTTGTAGCTTTTAGCATGTATATCAGGATTCAGACAATAACTCTGAAAGATATTACAGTGACCTTTATTGAAGACACAATATATACACTCATGGAAAAAAACTTAAGGAATTTGTACCTTTTAACGTGTATATCGGGATTCAGACAATAACTCTGAAAGATATTCCAGTTACCTTTATTGAAGACACATATATACACTCATAGACAAAACTTAAGGAAGTTGTACCTTTTAGCATGTATATCAGTATTCAGACAATAACTCTGAAAGATATTACAGTGACCTTTATTGAAGACACACATATATACACTCATGGACAAAACTTAAGGAAGTTGTACCTTTTACCATATATATCGGGATTCAGACAATAACTCTGAAAGATATTCCTGTTACCTTTATTGAAGACATACGAGATAACCAAGCGTGAACAAAAATTTGCTTCTATATCCTTAAAAAAGAATAGACAATTGGCGACATCAAAGACTTTCCACTTCTTAGGCTTTGTCCATAAGTGTAAATATATGAAAAAATAAACACAAACCTTTTCTTTATCTAAAAAAACCTATTACGTTGTTCTTTCATTATTTTTCAAATAATTTATTCAGAGGTTTTGGAATCTCTCTTAAATATTTAAATATTTTCACATAAGACGTGATGTGGAAAAGTTTTGCCGTTTGGAATTTTTTGACGCTGGACTAATATAGGAAAAATAATAATTAGAGCTTTCAAATTATTAATTTAACGTTGTGTTAATTATTGAAACATTAATGAATTAATTATAGAAACCCTCAACTTTGGAACAGTGTTCGATAGGTGTGTTTAGAAATTCATGGAGTTTCTGGAAGTTCTAAGAGATGATTGTCATTTAGAAACTTCCTGAGTAGAAGGGATATCTGGTAGAGGATATCTACAGTAATCTTCTACATTTCTGTGTTAGATTGCTGATTGGTTGATAGACTAGTTATGTTATATACATGTGGGTAATAGTTACCAAGAAATTATTTGAAAAAGAAAGAATGAACAATAGTAAGGTATTATTACTGTACAAAGTTCATCTTGATATTGTATATAGAAGTATATGCCCGTTGAAGAACAGAAATTTTGCTCGAAAACTTGCGAAAATCAAAATTAAAGGAAACCCTTTACCTTAATATTATTTATTCTTTCATTTTCGAATGTTATATATGGTACATTATATATATATGTAGTAATCCCGACCAAGCCGGCGTGGAATGTACTGGGCAGTCGTGGTCGTGGGTGCGTTATGGGATTCCCGCACGGGGACAGCAAGAGACAGAGGCAGGTCTAGATGGTAACTCCAAGAGATAGAGGTAGACCACGGACGAAGGCAGTCGAACCACGGGCGCCGCGGATGCCCTAAGCCTAAGAGGGGGTGAGAGATCCGACCGACCGTATAACGGCGTCACTCTGAAAACAACTGCTTTGTCTAATTTCTGGGCCTTTTTATACTGGACTCCCGCATATGGTGGATAGTCCTGATTGGTTCTTGTAATCACGCCACTTTTCTGGCGCCGGGTTGTTTTCGTCTGGTCTACCTCGTCTGCCTCTTTGTTTTATTTATCACTTCCATTGTTACAAGGTCGATACATATTTTTATATAGATATGGTGTTATAATAAATATCAGAAGAAGGTTGTGAACTATCTTACACAAAATATACTACACATTTAGTCACAGATTTAGTCGACAAGATTCTACAAGAGTCAACCAAATCTCACCACATGTATATAAGTACAAAGGGCTTGATAAAGGTATTTATTGATGATTTGATTATCTTACCATCTTTTTATCTTTCCTCCATATATAAAATTTTACCAAGAGAAGAGATTATGTAACCTATCTCTATAAAAGCTTTGTGATGAGAATAGTGATTTATAGATTTTGTAAGTCTCTACATTATATTCTGTGTGGCTTATTTTTCTCCAAAAATGATTTATTATTTCAAGATTATATACAGGAGAAGAT
This sequence comes from Cordylochernes scorpioides, assembly GCA_030710605.1. Lineage (NCBI taxonomy): Eukaryota > Metazoa > Arthropoda > Arachnida > Pseudoscorpiones > Chernetidae > Cordylochernes > Cordylochernes scorpioides. The sequence continues at coordinate 87,824,258 of CP092869.1, forward strand.
GCTTAAGGCAAAATTCTATAGAATTAGCCGCGGTGCTCCAAATATATCTAAAATAAATTATATCTATACTATTTTATATCTTTTTTATATAATTAATTGTTATAAAATAATTGTTTTTCTGTAATAATTTTCTCATATATTGATAGTTTTTATTTTGTTTTTATGTTTATTATATATGGAGAATACATAGTCTTTCTTTTGAAAATAGAGCAATCCATAAATAAATCTTTAATTAAAAAGGCATATATTGGATCAGAATATTATTTTTCTCCCCATTGAATATAAAAAAAATATTTTTTAAAACTTAAATGCTGTTGACGTTATGTGGCGCTGAGTTTTGTTTTTGACACACTTTAAAATATAAAATGAAAGGATTTAAAAGCACGAATGTTTCTTTTATACATAATACAAACTTCTACTGTCCTTACTGCGATGAAAAAATATATTGGGAGGGCTTGGCTCATCAGTGGTGAACCCTCCCAGCGGTTTCGCCAATTTAATCCACCAGACCGCTTCTCAGAGCTATGTCCATAGTTTACTTGAAAACCATTTCTAAGATTCCATCCTTCAGTGTAGCATATAAAAGCAGAATGATCCAATACAGTATTAGAGCTCTGAGAAGCGGTCTGGTGGATTAAATTGGCGAAACCGCTGGGAGGGTTCACCATTGATGAGCCAAGCCCTCCCAATATATTTTTTCATCGCAGTAAGGACAGTAGAAGTTCGTTTTATGTATAAAAGAAACATTCGCGCTTTTAAATCATTTTATTTTATATGAATAGATGGCGCGTTATTGCTTTGTGTTAACACTTTAAAATGTTATAACACCTTAATAAAAGTTGGCGTTCAGCCAACTGAAATATTGGTAAAATAAATAATATTTTGATCCAATATATGTCTTTTTAATTATAGTCTTTCTTAATTCTTTTATTTCTCGAGCTGTCGGGCTAAAATACCCTTTAACACGGAGATCCTGAAGTTCTACTTCTATCCAATTATAACACGCCTGTTATATGCACATATTCTTGAATAAGTTGTACTTCAAGATCTCCGTGTTAAAGGGCATGTTAGCCCGAAAGCTCGAGAAATAAAAGAAATAAGAAACCAAACCCTTGATTCCTTATTGATTAAATAATATATATATGTCGTAAACCCGGGTAAGCCAACAAGTGAGTTGGAAGCATTCGGGGTTGAGTGGCAAGGCGTGCAGAGTGAGAAGTCCGCACGGGACAGTAATGACAAAGTTTGGGATCAAAAGACGCTCTCCTAGTACGTCTCACGTGGCACCAGGACCAGGGGAAAGTTGAGGATTAACAGAGGAAAGCTCGGCGTCCTACATGAAGACGCGGAGGCAGGGACGAACCAAAACGGCGGCCACGAGGGCCGCCGTGAGATGAAAACGAACCTAGTACTGAGCGGACCCTATCCGAAATATCCACTGTAACCTAACAACTGTCAACATCCGGACCAATGCCCCTTCTTTGTCCCTCTCTGGATCCCCCGAGTGTCCGGTGGCAAGCTGGTGTCACTTTGAGACGACTAGAAAAGACGTCATACTTTATTACTCACATATCACATTGTTTAAATTACGATATATATATATTGTATTAATAAATATATTTTCTGCTTGATTTTTGATCATCTCGAGTATTATGATATGGAATTATTTGCTGGTTCTTTTTAGGACTAAATGGTATTGGTAATGCAGTCGTGGCAAAAATCTTGAAAATATGATCATAAAAATTGTTTTGATCAGATATTGCTTTAATTGAGATAAAGGAATATATAAATAAAACATAATTTGATAAAAGTAATGCCTGGCTTAAGGCGTAAGAATCTAAAAATGAAAAACTTATTTACATAATGTAGAAAAGATTTGAGCAGGCCATCGGGAAACAACAACAATGAGTTTTTATCGGGGTAGCCCCGACATCTGGTGGTAGATATAAACAGAGTATTTGAATATATGAAATATAATTTTAAATAAAATAATATTTCAATATAACATATATATAGTGTCCGAATGGCATTGGGATTGGAAAGAAGTCATTGGATTTTAGACCCCACGTTGGGCGCCAAATTAGTCACCTACTCCTTCCATTAGAGGTTTGAATATCATTACCAACTTTCAAAAACTCCCCACAAATTCATTAATCTTACAAATCTTGAGTTTCTCTTTTTGGCAATGAGCCAATTTTTATAACCCTTCCTTCTTTTTTTTTATGAAGAAATCGATTATATGAAAACCTCTCATAAACGACCCATCTGTCGAAGCAGTACTTAGCAACCACCTTTGTCAAGAATAAAAATATGCCTTGAGATATCTAAACCTCTAATAAGAAACTACCTCCATGAGAGACCATTCTTGAGAAGAGTATACGGCAAATAATTAACACTAAAGTTGATTATGTGAAAATTTCAACAAGTTTTTTTTTTTTTAGAATCTACTTCAACAAAAGACGTTACCTAAAGGAAAATTAAGCTTTCCACAATTTATTCTAAGAATCTTAATAGATGTAGATATTATTTCATGACAGTTTGTTTTATTAAGCTATACACAAATGATTATTCAATTTATAACACAAAAAAAAAATTACAACTAAAGTTGAATATGTGAAAATTTCAACATTTTTTTAGAATCTACCTCAACAAAAGATGTTACATAAAGGCAAATCAAGCTCCACAATGTATGTAAATAATCTTTATAAATGTAGATAATATTAAGGTGTAAATATTAGGCTTTAGGGAATAGGTTTCTTTTTAAAACCATTTATTTCATAAATCTCTAGTTTTCGGGCACCAAATCCCTCCTATAGGAGAAACACTATAAAATAAGATTATATAAAAGGGCGTACCTGGATCTGTAAAGAAAAAAAAAAGAATGGATCGCTTTTGACTCAAACTATAAAATAAATCAAAAAAGTTTTGTTATGACTTTTTAAAGAGAGACATTGAGATTGAAACTGATTTATTACAATGTTCATATAAGATTATATAAGGTTAAATACAAAATTGAATATATTTTTTTTAAATTATCCCTAGTACACGTGGTACAGGCCATGATAATCATGGTGGGTAGTTAGCGACTGCTTTTACTGTAAGCGTACCACATGTCTACACATATGAAAAGCAGTTCGACTTTGCACTTACAAATGTGCCAGAGCCCCGTTTGGTTACTTGCACTCGCTGGTGGGGTTGGACTTTTGCAAGAATCGGGGGCCATTGGAGCATTTTTTTTTTTAATCAGAAAAAAGTGTCCAATGCGGGAATTGAACCCGGGTCGTAGTGGTCGAAAACCAAACGGTTTAACCAGCCTTCCACCGACCCCCTCAATTGAATAAATAAGATTATATAATGATAAATATAGGAATAAATAGATATAAAAATATAAAATAATATATATGGTGGTGCCCACTGCGGGAAAGACTCCGCCACCGTTGGACTGCGAGAGTTCTTTCCTACATAGTGGGCAGGTCGAGGTGTTGGTTGGCAGAGGGAGAGAGAGAGAGTCTTATACAGATTCTCCAAACAGAAATATAGGATACATACAGGAACAACAGTAATAGTATCTTAATAGTAACATGATATTTATATACAGAAAAAAATATATAAAGACAATCAAGCTAATAGATTAGTCTGGATAAATCTCTAAAATAAATCTACAATAGGCTAGAATTTAAAATTAAAGATACTTCGACCAATAAATCTTTTTAGAATTTTATTTACTGGCCAAAGTATCTTTAATTTTAAGAACTATGAATGCCGGCCAAGCAACCTCTATATTTACAATAATATGGCTAAAATTTTAAAAATCAAATACATAGGTTGTTTAATTCTAGTCTTATTGGCGATTTTTGAGAGTGCTTCTCGTGTGTAAAAAAATACTTTCTTTAATATATGATTTCATTTCTTATATATAAATTTAATTTATAATACAATATAATACGGCTTATGGTTGGTTGAAATTATCCCGCATGTATTTCTTTTGAACAAAAAATCGAAATTTATTTTAAGGAAAAATAACTACCTTAGGGATGAGGTATGAAAGGATGAATTGTGAAGAGTAATGATAAACGGAAACATAAAGTGTTCAGGGATGGGAATCGAACCCACAGTGTTCCGCTTACCGGGCAGATACCATGTCCACTAGGCTACTCTGGACATATAAATATATAAATATGTCTCGTTATTGTTTTATAATTATTGTATATAATTTAAAAACAATCATATATTACATATTGAAATATATTAATAGAACCCTCATAAATAAAAAAGCCAAATGCTATATGGGAAAGGAAATTGAGATTGCGGCCTTGAAAGAAAGATGAGGTTCTCCAGCCAATCAGAACACAACTTGGCTCGTCCAATCACCTGTCATCTGACATTGGCGGCCTGTCAAGAGACTCTATAGGCTCCCAACAGCTGTTTAATTAAGTGAATAAATTAAGTTAGAGATAAAATTCAAAATAACGATTTTGTGATGAATTTTTTTGTGATAAAATCTAAATAATTCAATGCATATATTAAGGATGAATATTAATATGAAAATATAGTAAAAAATATGATATTGTACTGAGATAAGGTTCATAAATTAAGAAAAAAGGCATCTCCTTATCGTGTAACTGAAAGTTTCTGATGGTTTGCGCCAGCTATCGGAATAAATATCAACTAGATGATAGATGGCGCAAGTCATCAGCAACTTTCAGTTGCACAATAAGGAGATGCCTTTTTCTTAAAAATGATGAGTATTAACATGATAAAAGATTTTTCAAATTGAGAGTAAATTCGTTTTTATTTGAAACGAAAGCTTCCAAGAGAGAATAGCTCTTTCAAACTAGAGATGTGTGTTTGTAATTTGTACGCGATAATAGATGTTTCGTGAAATAAACATGTGGAAAATCGATTTTTTTGGTTGAAAACTTAGATTTAAAATAAAGAATAGGTATTCATTGTAAATTTTATTTAAAATTTTGTTCACACTTGGTTATCTCGAGCGCCTTCAATAATGGTCATTGTAATATCTTTCAGAGTTATTGTCTTAATCCCGATATACATGCTTAGAGGTACAACTTCCTTAAGTTTTGTCCATGAGTGAATACACTTGGTTGTCTCGTGTGTCTTCAATAAAGGCCACTGTAATATCTTTCAGAGTTATTGTCTGAATCCCGATATATATGCTAAAAGGTACAACTTCCTTAAGTTATGTCCATGAGTGTATATATGTGTGTCTTCAATAAAGGTCACTGTAATATCTTTCAGAGTTATTGTCTGAATCCCGATATACATGGTAAAAGGTACAACTTCCTTAAGTTTTGTCCATGAGTGTATATATGTGTGTCTTCAATAAAGGTCACTGTAATATCTTTCAAAGTTATTGTCTGAATCCCGATATACATGGTAAAAGGTACAACTTCCTTAAGTTTTGTCCATGTGTGTATATATGTGTGTCTTCAATAAAGGTCACTGTAATATCTTTCAGAGTTATTGTCTGAATCCTGATATATATGTAAAAAGGTACAGAAGATAAGGCAATTAAGGATCATTATTTAGTTAACTTAAAATTAAATGTGGTTAATTTTATTTCCTTTACGATCGAAATCACGAAAATCTATAAATATGTAAATTCGAAACTATTATAGACGCGTATGGTTCTTTTATAAATTAAACATTTTTTTACTGCCCTTACTGCAATGGAAATATTAATGGAAGGGCCTGGCTCATTAGTAGTAAACCCTCCCAGCGGTTTCGCCAGTTTAATCTACCATACCACTGCGAGAGTTCACCACTGATGAGTCAGGCCCTCCCATTAATTTTTCCATTACAGTAAGGGCAGTAGATATTGTTTAATTTATAAAAGAACCATACGCATCTATAATAGTTTCGAATTTTGATAACAGATGGCACGCTAATACATCATAACTACAATATGTAAATGGCGTGAAAATTCTTTATAATAGCATTTAAAAATCCTTTTTTTATATATAAAAAAAATCTTAGTCCATTTAATTGGTGATAGATAATATATCCAAAATATCGATAAATGGTTAAATTTTCATGGAAAATTCTATTATCAACCTTCAATTATTTATTATTATCTTAAAATTGTAGAGTAAAATGGTTGAATTTGAATAAAAAGAATGGATAGCTATAGATTGGTCACCCATTTGGACAGAATATATAAAATCTAAGCTATCTTCCATTCTGGTTCAATATCATCTTCCACAGATGAAAGAAGGACAAAAAGCAATAGCTCCGAATACATAAAGGATGAAGTTGTGGAATTTCCTTTTATTAAATTTGTATCGGTCTTCATTTGTTTCCTCCCCCTTTTTTTTTTCGTGTTTGGACGCAATTTCCTTTTCCCCTTACTTCTTCTTACACGGATTCTCTTTCCTTGATTTTTTACACGGCTTTTTTCCTATTTGATATGTTACACGGCTTCTATCTCCTTGATCTGTTACACGAACTTCCTCGTCTTGATCTGTTACACAGCCTTCCTCGTTTTGATCTGTTACACGGATTCTCTCTCCTTGATCTGTTACACGGCTTCTTTCTCTTTAATCTGCTACACGGCTTTAATCTCCTTGATCTGTTACACGGTTTACTTCTTTTTGATCTGTTACACGTCTTCTCCCGTCTTGATCTATTACACGGCTTCTTTCTCATTGTTCTTTTACACGGCTTCTTTTTCCTTGATCTGTTCACGGCTTTCCTCGTTTTGATCTGTTACACGGTTTCCCCCGTCTTGATCTGTTACACGGCTTCCCCCGTCTTGATCTGTTACATGCATTCCCTCGTCTTGATCTGTTACACGGCTTCCCTCGTCTTGATCTGTTACACGGCTTCCCTCTTTTTGATCTGTTACACGGCTTCTCTCTCCTTGATCTGTTATACGGCTTCCCTCGTTTTGATCTGCTACACGGCTTCCCTCGTTTTGTTCTGTTATACGGCTTCTCTCGTATTGATCTGTTACACGGCTTCTTTCTTCTTGATCTGTTACACGGCTTTCCTCTCCTTGATCTGTTACACGGCTTCCCCCGTCTTGATCTGTTACACGGCTTCTTTCTTCTTGATCTGTTACACGGCTTCTTTCTTCTTGATCTGTTACACGGCTTTCCTCTCCTTGATCTTTTACACGGCTTCCCCCGTCTTGATCTGTTACACGGCTTCCCCCGTCTTGATCTGTTACACGGCTTCTTTCTTCTTGATCTGTTACACGGCTTCCCCCGTCTTGATCTGTTACACGGCTTTCCTCTCCTTGATCTGTTACACGGCTTCCCCGGTCTTGATCTGTTACACGGCCTTCCTCGTTTTAATCTGTTACAAGGTTACTCTCTACTTGATCTGTTACACGATTTTCCTTATTTTGATCTGTTACACGGCTTCCCTCTTACCTTGATCTGTTACACGGCTTCTTTCTCCTTGATCTGTTACACGGCTTCCCTCTCCTTGATCTGTTAAACGGATTCCCTCATTTTGATTTATTACACTGCTTCTTTCTCCTTGATATGTTACACGGCTTTTTTCTTCTGGATCTGTTACACGGCTTCTTTCTTCTGGATCTGTTACACGGCTTCCCTCTCCTTTATCTGTTACACGGTTTCTCTCTCCTCGATCTGTTACACGGTTTCTCCCTCCTTGATCTATTACACGGCTTCCCTCTTCTCTTGATCTGTTACGGAAATAAATTAGATATAACTAACCACACTAAAGGTATCATTAATCAAATTCGTAAAAATAAATGATTAATAGAGAGCTAGTCAAGAAAGAAACCATAGGGAGGAGAAAATCCACTAAATGTTCTACCTTTGGAAACAATATCTTCGATTTTCACTACTGAATACGAGAGAGGCAGATCCTACAGAATATACTGTTGAAAACAAGGATATCGTTAATGTCCTGTGGTGACTACGAGAGAGGAAGCTCCACTTAAAGATCTACTGTTGAAAACAAGGACATTGTTGATGTCCTGTAGTGACTACGAGAGGGGAAGTTCCACTTAAAGATCTACTGTTGAAAACAAGGAGATTGTTGATTTCCTGTAGTGACTACGAGAGAGGAAGTTCCAATTAAAGATCTACTGTTGAAAACAAGGAGATTGTTGATGTCCTGTAGTGACTATGAGGGAGGAAGTTCCACTTAAAGATCTACTGTTGAAAACAAGGAGATTGTTGATGTCCTGTAGTGACTATGAGAGAGGAAGTTCCACTTAAAGATCTACTGTTTAAAACAAGGATATCGTTGATGTCCTGTAGTGACTATGAGAGAGGAAGTTCCACTTAAAGATCTACTTTTGAAAACAAGGAGATTGTTGATGTCTTGTAGTGACTATGAGAGAGGAAGTTCCACTTAAAGTTCTACTGTTGAAAACAAGGAGATTGTTGATGTCCTGTAGTGACTATGAGAGAGGAAGTTCCACTTAAAGATCTACTGTTGAAAACAAGGAGATCGTTGATGTCCTGTAGTGACTATGAGAGAGGAAGTTCCACTTAAAGATCTACTGTTGAAAACAAGTAGATAGTTGATGCCCTTTAGGAAGTACTAGAGAGGAGAAGATCCACTTAAAGATCCCCGGGGTAAAAACAACAAGATTGTCCTCAGCCGTCTGGAAAAGAACTAATCCCTGGATATAGCGAGGTCTCTAATCTTGGTCATTTATTTTACTTCCGTTTGTGTTGTCTTCTTCATTTTTACGTCTCCATGGCAACGGCTGGACCGTTTTGAGCACGGCTTTTCTTTCTTTCAACGTGCAACAAGAATTTATCTCTGAGGCAGTCTGCTATTTCTTCCGACAATAAAAATGTCATTTCTTAGAATATAATCTGAGATATAGAACACACACACACTCGAGAGTATAAATCATATTTTAAATTCGAATATGTGACCGCTGATAAGTCATATATCTATTTTATAAAGATATATGATAAAGAGAAGCTTTAGCATTTTACATATTATTATTAAACTAGCGGATGTGTACCCGGCTTCGCCCGGGTTTTATCCGAGTGAAAGTTTGCCTAACGAATATGATATATTATGAAGTATAATAAACAATGTTAAAGATTAGTTTTAATTATTAATCAAGATTGTGTGTGAATATGTGAGAAAGATGTAATATCGTTGTTGTTTTCTTGGCCGACTGTTTTACATATGGTGTGTAGGCGCCATCCCGACCAGAGAGCCACAGATAAACAGATTATAAACGCACAGAATATAGAATCCGAGCTCCCCAGTAGAAGGAATACCCGGAAGACGACGGTACTCTCTGTTATATTTGTTGTTCACTATCATGATTTTGTTCTAATAAACACTACTAAATTATTTCATTGGATCCTCTCTTTCTTTTTCCCAGTAAGAAACGCCTACGGAAGCCAACAGAAATTCAGAAGTGGGATAGTCCTGAAGAAAATTGAAGATTCACTGGAATAATTTGGAAACGAGAAGGACGTGGCGCGGTGACCGATCAACGTAAGAGGAGTTGCATGGTATGTACGAAATTTAATTACCTATTCCTAAAAGTATTATTACAAGTCACCTCGGTAAAATATTATTGCAAAATCATCTCGATAAGAAAGTATTTTAAAGTAAGCATTTTAAAGTAAAGTGAAGTATTTTAAAGTAAGCATTTTAAAGTAAAGCGAAGTATTTTAAAGTGAAGTATTTTAAAGAAAGTATTTTAAAGTAAAGTGAAGTATTTTAAAGTAAGCATTTTAAAGTAAAGTGAAGTATTTTAAAGTGAAGTATTTTAAAGAAAGTATTTTAAAGTAAAGTGAAGTATTTTAAAGTAAGCATTTTAAAGTAAAGTGAAGTATTTTAAAGTGAAGTATTTTAAAGAAAGAATTTTAAAGTAAGCATTTTAAAGTAAAGTGAAGTATTTTAAAGTGAAGTATTTTAAAGAAAGAATTTTAAAGTAAGCATTTTAAAGTAAAGTGAAGTATTTTAAAGTGAAGTATTTTAAAGTGAAGTATTTTAAAGAAAGTATTTTAAAGTAAAGTGAAGTATTTTAAAGTAAGCATTTTAAAGTAAAGTGAAGTATTTTAAAGTGAAGTATTTTAAAGAAAGTATTTTAAAGAAAGCATTTTAAAGTAAAGTGAAGTATTTTAAAGAAAGTATTTTAAAGTAAAGTGAAGTATTTTAAAGTAAAGTACAGTATTCTAAAGAAAGTATTTTAAAGTAAAGTAAAGTATTCTAAAGAAAGTATTTTTAAAGTAAATTGAAGAAACAAATAAAAAGTATTATCGCAAAGTATCGCGGTAAAAAAAGAAAAAAAAAAGTATTGTCTCAAAATTACCAAAGAAAAGTTGATTTCGTTGAAAGAAATAATTGAAACAGTACGTATCTGGTTTAGTCAGTTTTATTTGTTTATTTAAAAAAAAAAAAAAACTTTGCCTTGTTTATTTTTCCTTTTGAAAAACATGACTTACTTAGCGAAAGTAAGGAAATGCGATTTGAGCAAGTTGGCGTATGAACTCGGCGAGGTAGTACCGCCAGAGAGCAGGATCGTCGACTTAAAACACCTTATTTTGAATAGTCAATCCTACGAAGAAGAATTCGCAAAACAACTGTTGGAGACTCTGATCGAGGAACGGGAACAAACAGCACAAACAGAGCAAGCAGAACGTATAGAACGGGAACGAAAAGAACAAATGGTAATGGAATTCGAGCTTGAGAAGCTGCGCATCCAGACTACACGCGGAAACAACGATACGTCTCGAAGTACCAGCAATGACGCACATTACGAGATACGTAAACTGATGCCCAAGTACGAGTCGAAGGACAATGATTTGAGTTTTTACCTAATTCTTTTCGAAAGACAGGCAAAGCGACTAGGATTGGATGAAGACCAATGGGCGTTCAGCCTCCTAGGATTGCTACCTTACGAAATGACTCAATTAATCGCTCGGGAAACAGAAGAACAAAGCGGCGATTATAGGTTCGTGAAAAGGTTGCTCCTAAAACGGTACAAGTTGAGCCCCGAACAATTCAGACAAAAATTCGAGAAGCACGAGAGATCTCAAAAGGGTTCCTGGAGAGACTTCGCTTTCGAATTGCGAGGATATTTCAACGAATGGATCGAAGGAATGAACGTGGAAAATTTCGACGCCCTAAAGGATTTGTCCGTCACTAACCAGCTAAAGAAAAAAGTTCCAAATGTGCTGCGTAATCATCTCATTGACGATTGGACCAAGTTAAACAACCCAGATGAGTTGGCGGATAAACTGGACGAGTACGAAAATGTTCGCACCGAGATGGGACCTCCGCATTGGAATGCGAAACACCTCATACCACCGTCGTTTCAGCAGAAATCTGCGAGATTCCCCAACCAAAGCGAAGTTAAAGAGACTAAACAAGGAACGAATGTTTCGGGTCAAGACGCTGCAAGGAACGAAATCAGTGAAACGTACCCTAACACCTTGAGGAGAATGGTCAACCGTACGATCAGAAACGACAAGGGAGAACCGAAGTGCTTCAACTGCAATCAGTTTGGACACATTGCCAGAGACTGCCCAGCACCCAGGACTACGTTGACATGCCGAGGATGCGGTCAAACGGGACACAAGGAAAGGAATTGCACAAGACCCAAAGAAGGACTAAAAGTAGCCAACCTGGAAGTCGAAGGACTGGAGACTGTCCCGCCAGATGTATATTTGAAGGATGTCAAGATCGACAACAAGGAAACCGTGAAGGCAATGATAGACACCGGGAGCAGCAGTTGTCTAATGAGAGAATCGGTCGCAAGGAGGATCAGCGTCGACATCGAACCAGACTCGACTAGTCTGTACGGCATCGGTAACCAGACCGCACCAGCTGCCAGGACCGTTGGGAAGACGACAGTTGACCTGGAGATTGATGGCGTAGTCGGAAAAGAAATCGCTGTATTCATTGTTAACGATGATGCCCAACCTTATGACCTACTAATTGGAAGAACATGGACAGATCTGCCCTACGTATCCTTCGCGAGAATCGGTAAGGAACTGCATATTGGCTATTCATCCGAATTTCCGTTTACTAATCTGCAAGAAGAAATCAAGTCGCGTCGCATCGAACTGAGAGCAACCGAAACTGTTCAGTTGGAGAGCGACTCCATTAACTTTACAAGTGCAATCACAGACGAGGTAAAGGACGGATATGTATTGTTCACAGGAGTAGATGACGCCTGTGTCGATTCCCTATTGGAAGTGGTCGACGGAAAGACGACCGTACCCATCATCTCAGCTGGCAAGGGCAAGTTGAGAGTAAGGAAGAACCAATGTGTAGGGCGAGTTGAACTACTAAACCTTGATGATATTGTTGTTAACCTGGACGTCGCAGAGGATTCGTTTCAGACTAAAAATGAAGAGAAGAGGGAAGGACAAGACCAAATGAAACGTAAGCGCCCCATACTGCCTGAGGACATCAACGTCAATCATTCTCTGACTTCGAAAGAGAGACAAGAAATCCTAGATGTAGTAAACGAGTACAGAGACTGTTTCGCTCTTGGTATGGAGGAATTAGGGTGCACCGATGTCACCAAGATGGACATTAAGGAGGTTGATGGAAGCAAGCCAGTCTGTCTGAGACCGTATAAGACGACTGCAAGTGAACGCGAAGCAATCAGGGAGATTGTCAGAGAGTGGAAGGACAATGGAATAGTCACGGAAACTAGATCACCCTACGCTAGTCCCGTCCTACTTGTAAGGAAGAAAACTGGAGATCATCGTCTGGTGGTAGATTATAGGAGACTCAACATTCAAACAGTTAAGGACAAGTTCCCATTACCAAGGATAGACGACCTTCTGGAAGGCCTAAGGAATGCGAAATTCTTCACCACTCTGGATCTGGCGCATGGGTATCTGCAGATACCACTGACCGATAAGGCAAAATTAAAGACAGCATTCATCACCCCAGATGATACAGGTCAATTCGAAAGGATGATTTTTGGACTCGCCAACGCACCAGCTGAATTCCAAAGACTGATGCACACTGTCCTAGGTCCGCTGCTGAACAAGAAGGCATTCTGCTATCTCGACGACGTGATTATCCCGGCAAAGGATTGGCGGGAGATGATCGAAAGGTTGAGGGAAGTCCTCGAAAGAATAAGATCAGCGAAGTTGACACTGAAACCCTCTAAATGTGAGTTCGGAAGGAGGGAAGTTGAGTTCTTAGGGTATGTCATCAGTACAGGCGGACTTAAGCCAGGCCCAAGAAAGATCAAGGCGATAGAAGAATTTCCAGAACCCAAGAATGTCCACGACATACGACGCTTTCTGGGACTGACGAACTTCTTCAGACGATTTGTAAAGGACTTCGCGAGGAAAGCAGAACCGCTAAGCAGACTTACGAAGAAAGGTTCACAATTTGAATGGAAGGAAGAACAGCGAAGGTCATTTGGAGGACTACGAAAGGATCTGGTCGAATATCCGGTACTAGCTCATTACAACCCTGAACTCAAGACAGAAGTACATTGCGATGCGAGTGCTGAGGGATTAGCAGGAATGGTGCTACAGATGGACGAAGACTGCAAATGGCGCTTGGTCTACTGTGTGAGCAAGAAGACAACAGAGGCCGAGAAGATGTACCACTCAAGCAAATTGGAGCTGATGGCGATAGTGTGGACCTTGGATCGACTACGTCAGTTCCTCGTAGGAATCAAGTTTACAGTGGTTACTGATTGCCAAGCACTGGTCTACATGAACGCGAAGAAGACTACAAATCCTCAGATAGCGCGATGGTACAATCTGATTCAGGAATACGATTTCGAAATTCGACATAAACCAGGGGAGAAGATGGCCCACGTAGACGGAATGAGTAGAGCTCCAGTCGACGACCCAAGCGACACGTATAGAGTGACTCAGTTAAGCGAAAGAACCAGTGGACGGTTCTACACGACAACGGCCCATATGAGTCAACTGAAGTCTTGGCACAGTGAAGAAGATGATTCAGCTACAGAAGAAAGTCCGGACGAGGAGCCAGAAGTAGAAGATACCCCCCGACGCAACCCACGACGTTCCTGCAACGCAAGGTTCAATCGAGGACGATTGAAATCCAGGAATGGCCGAATGTAGGCGCCATCCCGACCAGAGAGCCACAGATAAACAGATTATAAACGCACAGAATATAGAATCCGAGCTCCCCAGTAGAAGGAATACCCGGAAGACGACGGTACTCTCTGTTATATTTGTTGTTCACTATCATGATTTTGTTCTAATAAACACTACTAAATTATTTCATTGGATCCTCTCTTTCTTTTTCCCAGTAAGAAACGCCTACGGAAGCCAACAGGTGTTATCTTAAAATTGCTTGTTTTGAATATTTTTTTAGATTGAGTTAAATGAATTGCTGATTTTTTTTGTATTTATATATAAATAAAATTAACTCTGTTGATTTTTTTTGTATTTAATCGATAACAGCGAAGTTACGCATGTTAAATTTAGGAAAAATATTTTGATGTTAAGCAAAACCTGCCCCATCTCGTTTTACATAAATGTTGAAAATTTGGTCGAAATTGATGCATTGTAACGAAAGTTTTTAGTGAACAACACTTATCAAATTTGCATTTTATTAATATAGATTAATGCAATATATACCTGAAAATCTTATACTAAAGTGATAAAAGAAATTGATAGAAGGGGAGACATATCAGTGGTGAACCCTTTCAGCGATTTTGTAAGTTTAAACTACAGACCGCTCTAATAATGTATTAGAATGTTATAGAATACAAACTCATGGACAAACCTAAAAGAGATTGTATCTCTAAGCATGTATATCGGGATTCAGACAATAACTCTGAAAGATATTTGATACTCAGTAACCTTAAATGAAGACAACACAAGATAACCAAGTGTATACACTCATGGACAAAACTTAAGGAAGTTGTACCTCTAAGCATGTATATTGGGATTCAGACAATAACTCTGAAAGATATTTGATACACAGTAACCTTAAAGGAAGACAACACAAGATAACCAAGTGTATACACTCATGGACAAAACTTAAGGAAGTTGTACCTTTTAGCATGTATATCGGCATTCAGACAATAACTCTGAAAGATATTACAGTGAACTTTATTGAATACATACATATATACACTAAAGGACAAAACTTAAGGAAGTTGTACCTTTTACCATGTA
>CP092869.1:87839464-87863796 GCA_030710605.1 Cordylochernes scorpioides
TAAGTGGAACTTCCCCTCTCGTAGTCACTACAGGACATCAACAATATCCTTGTTTTCAACAGTAGATCTTTAAGTGGAACTTCCTCTCTCATAGTCACTACAGGACATCAACAATCTCCTTGTTTTCAACAGTAGATCTTTAAGTGGAACTTTCCCTCTCGTAGTCACTACAGGACATCAACTATCTCCTTGTTTTCAACAGTAGATCTTTAAGTGGATCTTCCCCTCTCGTAGTCACTACAGAACATCAACTATCTCCTTGTTTTCAACAGTAGATCTTTAAGTGGAACTTCCTCTCTCATAGTCACTACAGGACATCAACAATCTCCTTGTTTTCAACAGTAGATCTTTAAGTGGAACTTTCCCTCTCGTAGTCACTACAGGACATCAACTATCTCCTTGTTTTCAACAGTAGATCTTTAAGTGGAACTTTCCCTCTCGTAGTCACTACAGGACATCAACTATCTTATTGTTTTCAACAGTAGATCTTTAAGTGGATCTTCCCCTCTCGTAGTCACTACAGGACATCAACTATCTCCTTGTTTTCAACAGTAGATCTTTAAGTGGATCTTCCCCTCTCGTAGTCACTACAGGACATCAACTATTTCCTTGTTTTCAACAGTAGATCTTTAAGTGGATCTTCCCCTCTCGTAGTCACTACAGGACATCAACTATCTCCTTGTTTTCAACAGTAGATCTTTAAGTGGATCTTCCCCTCTCGTAGTCACTACAGAACATCAACGATCTCCTTGTTTTCAACAGTAGATCTTTAAGTGGATCTTCTCCTCTCGTAGTCACTACAGGACATCAACGATCTCCTTGTTTTCAACAGTAGATCTTTAAGTGGAACTTCCCCTCTCGTAGTCACTACAGGACATCAACAATATCCTTGTTTTCAACAGTAGATCTTTAAGTGGAACTTCCTCTCTCGTAGTCACTACAGGACATCAACAATCTCCTTTTTTCCAACAGAAAATCTTTAAGTAGATCTTCCTCTCTGGTTGTCACTAGTGAAAATCAAAGAATTTCTTGTTTTCAACAGTAGAACTTTAAGTGGATTTTCTCCTCCCTGTGGTTTTTTGCTTAACCAGCTCTCCATTAATCATTTATTTTTACGAATTCGATTTATGATACCTTCAGTCAGGTTAGTTATATCTTATTTATTTCCGTAACAGAGATCAAGGGAAGAGGGAAACCGTGTAACAGATCAAGAAGAGAGTAACCGTGTAACAAATTAAAACGAGGAAGGCCGTGTAACAGATTAAGAAGAGAGAAGCCGTGTATCAGATCAATGAGAGGAAAGCCGTGTAATAGATCAAGAAGAAAGAAGCCATGTAACAGATCAAGACGGGGGAAGCCGTTTAAACAGACCAAGGAGAGGGAAGCCGTGTAACAGATCAAGAAGAAAGAAGCCGTTGTAACAGATCAAGGAGAAAGAAGCCGTGTAACAAATCAAAACGAGGGAAGCCGTGTAGCAGATCAAAACGAGGGAAGCCGTATAACAGATCAAGGAGAGAGAAGCCGTGTAACAGATCAAAACGAGGGAAGCCGTTTAACAGATCAAGACGGGAGAAGCCGTGTAACAGATCAAGGAGAGGGAAGCCGTGTAACAGATAAAGGAGAGGAAAGCCGTGTAACAGATCAAGAAGAAAGAAGTCGTGTAACAGATCAAGACGGGGGGAAGCCGTGTAACAGATCAAGAAGAAAGAAGCCGTGTAACAGATCAATACGAGAGAAGCCGTGTAACAGATCAAGGAGAAAGAAGCCGTGTAACAGATCAAAACGAGGGAAGCCGTGTAGCAGATCAAAGCGAGGGATGCCGTATAACAGATCAAGGAGAGAGAAGCCATGTAACAGATCAAAACGAGGGAAGCCGTGTAACAGATCAAGACGGGAGAAGCCGTGTAACAGATCAAAACGAGGGAAGCCGTGTAACAGATCCAAACGAGGAAAGCCATGAACAGATCAAGGAAAAAGAAACCGTGTAAAAGATCAAGGAGAAAGAAGCCGTGTAACAGATCAAGGAGGGAGAAACCGTGTTAAAGATCAAAACGAAGGAAACCGTGTAACAGATCAAGGAGATTAAAGCCGTGTAACAGATTAAGGAGAAAGAAGCCGTGTAACAGATCAAGGAGGGAGAATCCGTGTAACAGATCAAAACGAGGAAGGCTGTGTAACAGATCAAGACGAGGAAGGTTGTGTAACAGATTAAGGAGAAAGAAGCCGTGTAACAGATCAAACGAAGGAAACTGTGTAACAGATCAAGGAGATTAAAGCCGTGTAACAGATTAAGGAGAAAGAAGCCGTGTAACAGATCAAGGAAAGAGAATCCGTGTAACAGATCAAAACGAAGAAGGCTGTGTAACAGATCAAGACGAGGAAGGTCGTGTAACAGATCAAATAGGAAAAAAAGCCGTGTAACAGATCAAGAAGAAAGAAGCCGTGTAACAGATCAAGACGGGGGAAGCCGTGTAACAGATCAAGACGGGAGAAGCCGTGTAACAGACCAAGGAGAGGGAAGCCGTGTAACAGATCAAGGAGAGGAAAGCTGTGTAACAGATCAAGAAGAAAGAAGCCATGTAACAGATCAAGGAGGGAGAAACCGTGTTACAGAACAAAACGAAGGAAGCCGTGTAACAGATCAATACGAGAGAAGCCGTGTAACAGATCAAAACGAGGGAAGCCGTAAAACAGATCAAGGTGAGAGAAGCCGTGTAACAGATCAAAACGAGGGAAGCCGTGTAACAGATCAAGACGAGGGAAGGCATGTAACAGATCAAGACGGGGGAAACCGTGTAACAGATCAAAACGAAGAAAGCCGTGAACAGATCAAGGAAAAAGAAGCCGTGTTAAAGAACAAGGAGAAAGAAGCCGTGTAACAGATCAAGAAGGGAGAAACCGTGTTACAGATCAAAACGAAGGAAACCGTGTAACAGATCAAGGAGATTAAAGCCGTGTAACAGATTAAGGAGAAAGAAGCCGTGTAACAGATCAAGGAGAGAGAATCCGTGTAACAGATCAAAACGAGGAAGGCTGTGTAACAGATCGAGACGAGGAAGGTCGTGTAACAGATCAAGGAGATAGAAGCCGTGTAACATATCAAAACAAATAAAGTCGTGTAAAAAATCAAGGAAAGAGAATCCGTGTAAGAAGAAGTAAAGGGAAAAGGAAATTGCGTCCAAACACGAAAAAAAAAAAAGGGGAGGAAACAAATGAAGACCGATACAAATTTAATAAAAGGAAATTCCACAACTTCATCCTTTATGTATTCGGAGCTATTGCTTTTTGTGCTTCTTTCATCTGTGGAAGATGATATTGAACCAGAATGGAAGATAGCTTAGATTTTATATATTCTGTCCAAATGGGTGACCAATCTATAGCTATCCATTCTCTTTATTCAAATTCAACCATTTTACTCTATAATTTTAAGGTAATAATAAATAATTGAAGGTTGATAATAGAATTTTCCATAAAAATTTAACCATTTATCGATATTTTGTGAAAATCTATCACCAATTAAATGGACTAAGATTTTTTTTGTATATAAAAAGGATTTTTTAAATGCTATTATAAATAATTTTCACGCCATTTACATATTGTAGTTATGATGTATTAGCGCGCCATCTGTGATGAAAATTCGAAACTATTATAGATGCGTATGATTCTTTTATAAATTAAACAATATCTACTGCCCTTACTGTAATGGAAAAATTAATGGGAGGGCCTGACTCATCAGTGGTGAACTCTCGCAGTGGTATGGTAGATTAAACTGGCGAAACCGCTGGGAGGGTTCACCACTAATGAGCCAGGCCCTTCCATTAATATTTCCATTGAAGTAAGAGCAGTAGAAAATTGTTTAATTTATAAAAGAATCATACGCGTCTATAATAGTTTCGAATTTTCATATTTATAGATTTTCGTGATTTCAATCGTAAAGGAAATAAAATTAACCACATTTAATTTTAAGTTAACTAAATAATGATCCTTAATTTCCTCCTCTACTGTACCTTTTAGCATGTATATCGGGATTCAGACAATAACTCTGAAAGATATTACAGTGACCTTTATTGAAGACACACATATATACACTCATGGACAAAACTTAAGGAAGTTGTACCTTTTACCATGTATACCGGGATACAGACAATAACTCTGAAAAATATTTGATACACAGTGACCTTTTTTGAAGACACACGAGATAACCAAGTGTGAACAAAATTTACAATGAATACCTCTTATTTATTTGAAATCAAGCTTTCAACTAAAAAATCGATATTCTACATGTTTTTTCCCAAAGAATCTACTAGCGCGTACAAACACAACTAGTTTGAAAGAGCTGTTCTATATTGAAAGCTTTCGTTTCAAATAAAAACTAATATACTCTCAATTTGAAAAATATTTTATTATGTTAATACTCATCTTTTTTTTAAGAAAAAGGCTTCTCCTTATTGTGTAACTGAAAGTTGCTGATGGCTTGCGCCATCTATTATCTAGTTGATATTTATTCCGATAGCTGGCGCAAGCCATCATCAACTTTCTGTTACACGATAAGGAGATGCCTTTTTCTTAATTTATGAACCTTATCCCAGTACAATTTCACATTTTTACTCTATATTTTCATATTAATATTCATCCTTAATATATGCATTGAATTATTTAGATTTTATCACAAAAAAAATTCATAACAAAATCGTTATTTTGAATTTTATCTCTAACTTAATTTATTCACTTAATTAAACAGCTGTTGGGAGCCTATAGAGTCTCTTGACAGGCCGCCAATGTCAGATGACAGGTGATTGGACGAGCCAAGTTGTGTTCTGATTGGCTGGAGAACCTCATCTTTCTTTCAAGGCCGCAATCTCAATTTCCTTTCCCATATAGCATTTGGCTTTTTTATTTATGAGGGTTCTATTAATATATTTCAATATGTAATATATTTTTGTTTTATATTGAATACAATAATTATAAATATATAACAAGACATTTATATATTTATATTTATATGTCCAGGGTAGCCTAGTGGACATGGCATCTGCCCGGTAAGCGGAACACTGTGGGTTCTATTCCCATTCCTGGACAATTTTATTTTTCCGTTTATCATTACTCTTCACAATTCATCCTTTCATACTTCATCCCTAAGGTTAGAAATAATCGTTATTTCTCTTTAAAATAAATTTCGATTTTTCGTTCAAAAGAAATACATGCGGGATGATTTCAAATGTCGTTTACAACCATAAGCCGTATTATATTGTATTATAAATTACATTTATATATAAGAAATGAAATCATTAAAGAAAGTATTTTTTACACACGAGAAGCACTCTAAAAAATCGCCAATAAGACTAGAAATAAACAACCTATGTATTTGATTTTTTAAAATTTTAGCCATATTTTTGTAAAGATAGAGGCTGCCTGGCCGGCATTCATAGTTCTTAAAATTAAAGATACTTCGGTCGGTAAATAAAATTCTAAAAAGATTTACTGGTCGAAGTATCTTTAATTTTAAGCTCAAGCCTATTGTAGATTTATTTTAGAGATTTATCCAGACTAATCTATTAGCTTGCTTGTCTTTATATAATTTTTCCTGTATATAAATATCATATTACCATTTACGTACTATTACTTTTGTTCCTGCATGTATCCTACATTTCTGTTTGGAGAATCTGTATAAGACTGAAAGATCTTAATAAAGCTTTTTGTTGTTGTTGATTACTGATACTATTACTGTCTTTCCTGCATTTATCCTACATTTCTGTTTGGAGAATCTGTATAAGACTAAAAAGGTCTTAATAAAACTTTTTGTTGTTGTTGATTACTGGTACTATTACTGTTTTTCCTGCATGTATCCTACATTTCTGCTTAGAGAATCTGTATAAGACTTTAAAAGGTCTTAATAAAGATTTTTGTTGTTGTTGATTACTGGTACTATTACTGTTTTTCCTGCATGTATCCTATATTTCTGCTTGGAGAATCTGTATAAGACTATAAAAGGTCTTAATAAAGATTTTTGTTGTTGTTGATTACTGGTACTATTACTGTTTTTCCTGCATGTATCCTATATTTCTGCTTGGAGAATCTGTATAAGACTATAAAAGGTCTTAATAAAGATTTTTGTTGTTGTTGATTACTGGTACTATTACTGTTTTTCCTGCATGTATCCTACATTTATGCTTGGAGAATCTGTATAAGACTTTAAAAGGTGTTAATAAAGCTTGTTGTTGTTGTTAATTACTGGTACTATTACTGTTTTTCCTGCATGTATCCTACATTTCTACTTGGAGAATCTGTATAAGACTAAAATGTCTTAATAAAGCTTTTTTTGTTGTTGATTACTGGTACTATTACTGTTTTTCCTGTATATATCCTACATTTCTGCTTGGAGAATCTGTATAAGACTAAAAGTTCTTAATAAAGCCTTTTGTTTTTGTTGATTACTGGTACTATTACTGTTTTTCCTGTATGTATCCTACATTTCTATGCTTGGAGATTCCGTATAAGACTTTAAAAGGTGTTAATAAAGCTTTTTTGATCTATTTAAGAGTGTTTCTCCAGTAGAAGGGATTTGATGCCTGAAAGCTAGAGATTTATGAAATAAATGGTTTTAAAAAGAAACCTATTCCCTGAAGCCTAATTTTTCCACCTTTATATTATCTACATTTATTAAGATTATTTACATATATTAAGGGACTTGATTTTCCTTTAAGAAGCGTCTTTGGTTGAAGTAGATTCTAAAAAACTTGCTGAAATATTCACATATTGAACTTTAGTTGTAATTATTTGTGTTGTTAATTGAATAATCATTTTTGTATAACTTAATATCACAAGCTGTCATAAAATAATATCTACATCTATTAAGATTATTATAATAAATTGTGGGATTTGATTTTCCTTTAAGAAGCGTCTTTGGTTGAGGTAGATTCTAAAAAACGTGTAGAAATTTTCATATATTCAATTTTAGTTGTAACTGTGTTATAAATTGAATAATCATTGGTGTATAGCTTAATATCACAAGCTATCATAAAATAATATCTACATTTATTAAGATTATTATAATAAATTGTGGGGCTTGATTTGCCTTTAGGAAGCGTCTTTTGTTGAAGTAGATTCTAAAAAACTTGTTGAAATTTTCATATATTCAACTTTAGTTGTAATTATTTGTGTTATAATTTGAAAAATCATTTGTGTATAGTTTAATATCACAAGCTATCATAAAATAATATCTACATTTATTAAGATTATTTACAAACATTTTGGAGCTTGATTTGCCTTTAGGAAGCGTCTTTTATTAAGGTAGATTCTAAAAATATTTTCATATATTCAACTTTAGTTGTAATTATTTGTGTTGTAAATTGAATAATCATTTGTGTATAGCTTAATATAACAAGCTATCATAAAATAATATCTACATATTAATTAAAATTGTTTACATACATTGTGGAGCTTGATTTGCCTTTAGGAAGCATCTTTTATTAAGGTAGATTCTAAAACTTTTCATATATATTCAACTTTAGTTGTAATTATTTGTGTTGTAAATTGAATAATCATTGGAGTATATAGTTTAATATCACAAACTGTCGTAAAATAATATCTACATTTATTAAGATTATTACATTGTGGAGCTTGATTTGCCTTTAGGTAACGTCTTTTGTTGAGGTATATTCTAAAAAACTTGTTGAAATTTTCATATATTCAACTTTAGTTGTAACTGTGTTATAAATTGAATAATCATTGGGGTATAGCTTAATATCACAAGCTGATATATTATCTACATTTATTTATTATTTACATATATTTATGAAAATTATTTACATACATTGTGGAGCTTAATTTGCCTTTAGATAACGTCTTTTATTGAAGTAGATTCTAAAAAAAAAAACTTGTTTAAATTTTCACATATTCAACTTTAGTTGTACGACAACGATTTGTCGTATACTCTTCTAAAGATTGGTTACTTATAGAATACTTAAATTTGTAAATATTATTTATTCTTTAAATTACTATATAATAAGGTAAAATAGCCTAGCTGAGAAAGCTTTAGACTTTAGAACCTGATGTCCCTGGTTCGAACAAGCTTTTCGCTATCTTTTTATTTTCTCTAATTATTTTTGTGATCTCTTCCTCATTTTGTAAATATTGACTGAGTTGTCAATAAATTTGTTTTAATTCTCAATTGTCACTTTTAAACTCGTTGAAAGTATAATATAGAAACATATTTAGATATCTCAAGGCTTATTTTTATTCTTGACAAAGGTGGTCGCTGAAGGAGGTACTGCTTCGTCAGATGGGTCGTTCGTGTGTGGTTTTCCTATAATCGATTTCTTCAAAAAAAAAGAAGGAATAGTTATAAAAATTGGCTCATTGCCAAAAAGAGAAACTCAAGATTTGTAAGATTAATGAATTTGTGGGGAGTTTTTGAAAGTTGGTAATGATATTCAAACCTCTAATGGAAGGAGTAGGTGACTAATTTGGCGCCCAACGTGGGGTCCAAAATCCAAAGACTTCTTTCCAATCCCAATGCCATTCGGACACTATATATATGTTATATTGAAATATTATTTTATTTAAAATTATATTTCATATATTCAAATACTCTGTTTATATCTACCACCAGATATCGGGGCTACCCCTATAAAAACTCATTGTTGTTGTTTCCCGATGGCCTGCTCAAACTTTTGTACATTATGTAAATAAGTTTTTTATTTTTAGATTCTTACACCTTTAGTCAGGCAGTACTTTTTATCACAAATTATGTTTTTTTTATATATTCCTTTATCTCAATTAAAGCAATTACTGATCAAAACTATTTTTATTATTATACTTTCAAGATTTTAACCACGACTGCATTACCAATACCATTTAGTCCTAAAAAGAACCAGCAAATAATTCCATATCATAATCCTCAAGATTATCAAAAATCAAGAAGAAAATATTTTTATTAATATAACATATATATATCGTGATTTAAACAAGGTGATATGTAAGTAATAAAGTATGACGTCTTTTCTAGTCGTCTCAAAGTGACACCAGCTTGCCACCGGACACCCGGGGGATCCAGGGAGGGACAAAAAGGGCGTTGGTCCGGATGTTGACAGTTAGTTAGGGTTACAGTGGATATTTCGGACAGGGTCCGCTCAGTACTAGGTTCGTTGTCATCTCACGGCGGCCCTCGTGGCCGCCGTTTTGGTTCCTCCCTGCCCCCGCGTCTTCATGCAGGACGCCGAGCTTTCCTCTGTTAATCCTCAACTTTCCCCTGGTCCTGGTGCCACGTAAGACGTACTAGGAGAGCGTCTTTTGATCCCAAACTTTGTCCTTACTGTCCCGTGCGGACTTCCCACTCTGCACGCCTTGCCACTCAACCCCGAATGCTTCCAACTCACTTGTTGGCTTACCCGGGTTTATGACATATATATATATATTATTTATATTTAATCAATAAGGAATCAAGGGTTTGGTTTCTTATTTCTTTTATTTCTCGAGCTTTCAGGTTAACATGCTCTTCAACACTGAGATCCAGAAGTACAACTTATACAAGTAAACGTGTATATAACAGACGTGTTATAATTGGATATAAGTAAAACTTCAGGATCTCCGTGTTAAAGGGTATTTTAGCCCGTAAACTATAGAAATAAAAGAATTAAGAAAGACTATAATTAAAAAAGGCATATATTGGATCAAAATGTTATTTATTTTACCAATATTTCAGTTGGCTGTACGCCAACCTTTATCAAGGTATTATAACATTTTAAAGTGTGTCAACAACAAAACTCAGCGCCACATAACGTCAACAGCATTTAAGTTTTAAAAAATATTTTTTTTATATTCAATGAGGAGAAAAATAATATTTTGATCCAATATATGCCTTTTTAATTAAATATTTATTTATGGATTGCTCTATTTTCAAAAGAACGACTATTTATTCTCCATATATAATAAACATAAAAACAAAATAAAAACTATCAATATATGAGAAAATTATTAGAGAAAAACAATTATTTTATAACAATTAATTATATAAAAAAGATATAAAAGAGTATAGATATAATTTATTTTAGATATATTTGGAGCACCGCGGCTAATTCTATAGAATTTTGCCTTAAGCATCTTCTCCTGTATATAATCTTGAAATAATAAATCATTTTTGGAGAAAAATAAGCCACCCAGAATATAATGTAGAGACTTACAAAATCTATAAATCACTATTCTCAGCACAAAGCTTTTATAGAGATAGGTTACCCTTACATAATCTCTTCTCTTGGTAAAATTTTATATATGGAGAAAAGATAAAAAGATGGTAAGATAATCAAATCAACCCATCAATAAATACCTTTATCAAGCCCTTTGTTCTTATATACATGTGGTGAGGTTTGGTTGACTCTTGTAGAATCTTGTCGACTAAATCTATGACTAAATCTATATATATATAATGTACCATATATAACACTAGCCGAATGACCCGGGCAACGCCCGTGTTTTAATTTAGACACGTGGACCTGTTGGATCATTAACGCCCGTGTTTTACCCGATTGAATGTTTTTATTCAAATACTATTTGTTACAATTATAAATTGGCGCCTTAAATAAATGCATATATTAGTTAATAACTATAGCCTATGTGCTTTATCTGTCTATGTACTGTTCGCTTCCGTAGGCGTCTCTTACTGGGAAAAAGAAAGAGAGGATTCCATTTAGTTATTAACTAATATATGTATTTATTTAAGGAGCGACCCGCTCCAACACAATAGTTACAAAAAAACAAAAAGCGAGTGGGGGGAGGGGCAAAGTGTCTCGCGCAGTGGCGGCGCCATCGTAGCGAACCAATAGGAGAGCGCCATTCCAAAAAAAAGCAAACGGTGACAGAGATGAAGAACGCATGACGCTCGTAACTGTATATAGAATTCGAAAATGAAAGAATAGACAATATTAAGGTAAAGGGTTTCCTTTAATTTTGATTTTCGCAAGTTTTCGAGCAAAATTTCTGTTCTTCAACGGGTATATACTTCTATATACAATATTCAAGATGGACTTTGTACAGTAATAATACCTTATTATTGTTCATTCTTTCTTTTTCAAATAATTTCTTGGTAACTATTACCCATATGTATATAACATAACTAGTCTATCAACCAATCAGCAATCTAACACAGGAATATAGAAGATTACTGTAGATATCTTCTACCAGATATCCCTTCTACTCAGGAAGTTTCTAAATGACAATCATCTCTTAGAACTTCCAGAAACTCCATGAATTTCTAAACACACCTATCGAACATTGTTCCAAAGTTGAGGGTTTCTATAATTAATTCATTAATGTTTCAATAATTAACACAACGTTAAATTAATAATTTGAAAGCTCTAATTATTATTTTTCCTATATTAGTCCAGCGTCAAAAAATTCCAAACGGCAAAACTTTTCCACATCACGTCTTATGTGAAAATATTTAAATCTTTAAGAGAGATTCCAAAACCTGAATAAATTATTTAAAAAATAATGAAAGAACAACGTAATAGGTTTTTTTTAGATAAAGAAAAGGTTTGTGTTTATACAACAACAACAAACAAAAAAAAACCTTTATTAAGACACTATTGTCTTACAAGGGGATTCCCCATAACGGTTATATATGTACATGAGTGAGGAGGAAAAGCAATTTAGAGGGGAGGGGGAGCAATCAGCCGCTGTCTGTGGAGTTGAGCACTTCTTCTCTCATTTTATCAATTGCCTTGAAAAATTTAAAATATTTATAAACAAATGTTTTATCCAGCAGGAGAGAAGTAAAGATTTTATATACATGTTGTTCATTGTAGTGAGTTAGCTCCGAAAGTTCGCGAATTTCCATTCTCTTTTCATGTAGGAATGGGCAATGGAATAGATAGTGGACCAAATTGTCTTGGATGCCAACATTGCAGAAGTAGCAATTTAAAGGGTCGCTGTTCCAAAATCCCGTGATATCCTCGCGGAAAAGTAACCATAGAATCCTTTGACGGGCTATAAATCGTTTAATTTTCAAAGGGAGATTTGATAGTAAGTAGTCCTCCGTCATAAAGGAGCTACTTAGAAATTGGTAGTGAATAAAATGAGTTGAGTTTTGTATCTTAGCTCGGTCAAATTGGAGTATCTGGTCCACTGTGGTTTGAATAATTCTAGGCATTTCTCCTCGCACAACCATATAATCTTCACAGTTCTTAAGAAAAGAAAAACCCCTAGAGTCAATGATGCTATTCAAGTTATGAATAAAATTGTTTCCCGCTTTTCCCACAATTGAAACTTTCCAGAGCTGGGACAAGCAAACATAGGGTAATCTTGTCCTGTCCATTTTTAAGATCCGTATCCAGAACTTTAGAATCAATTTCGTAATGTTTAATTCAAGGGACATCCTTCCGGTTTCTGTTCGTAAGATGTAGCCCGGAGTATATCTGGGAAGGTCAAGAAATCGCCGTAGAAAAATATCCTGGATCTGGTTTACAACTCCTATCTGATTTGTCGCCCACAGGGGGGCCGAGTATAACAACGTGGATAAAACTATGGAGTCAAGTAGTTTCATCACTGCTCCGAACGATTTGGTTCTTGACTTAGATAGTATTCTCCATACTGCGTTTGTAGCAACCAATGCTTTGCTTTTAAAGTGCTGCGCCACGTAAGCAGTTGGATTCTTGGTAGTTAAGGGGTAGCCAAGATATGTATATTTTGAAGATACTGTCAAGGGTTGTTGGCCCCAAAACCAAACGTCAGATCTGGCCAAGCGGCCTCCATTTCGAAACACTACGATTTTAGACTTGGATTGGTTCAGAGTTAAACCATTTTCCTCAAAATATATTTTTATTAGATTAATCTTTATTTGGAGATTTATCTTGGATTCACCAAAGAGGACTGTATCATCCGCGAACAGGAGGAGGTGTATAGTTCCATGGCCCGGTAAGTATATACCTGGCAGGTCAGAATCATCCAGTGTAGCAACCAGATCGTTAATAAAAATAACAAATAAATACGGTGAAAGAGGTTCACCCTGAAGAACACCTGATTGTATTTTGATGAATTCTGTAAAAGAGCCGTTCCATCTGACCGCTGCCATCATTTGAGCATAGTAGTTCTGTATGAGTTTGATAAATCGCCCACTTAAACCAACAAGCGCAAGCTTTCTCCATAATAGTAGATGTGGAACTGTATCAAACGCTTTTTTGAGATCAATAAAAAATGCGTAAAGTTTCCTTCTTTTGCGGCTTAATGTCATTTGGATTAGTGATGTAAGCGTGAAGATATGGTCTTGGCACGAGTAACCCCTTCTGAATCCTGCCTGGTTTTCCGCTATGAGTTTTCTATTCTCAATCCAATTACTTAGTCTATTTTTTAATATGGATGTAAAAAGTTTTGACAAGTTGCTTATAAGGGCAATGCCCCTATAATTTGATGGTGCATTCGGATCACCATTTTTGAATATTGGTTGGATTATGGTTTTTGACCACTGTGAAGGAACTTGGGATTTAGTTAATATTTTATTGAATAAGTTAGATAGAAGGATTAAACTATTCTCAGGTAAGGCCTTAATAGCTTCATTTGGTATACTATCGTAACCTGCTGCTTTATTGTTTTTTAAGCTAGCGATTTCCCTCGCAATTTCCAAAAATGAAATTTCGGCGTCCAGCTCGGGGTCAGTAGGAATTAGTAGAGTAGGTATATCAGCCACAATTCTTTGAGGAGGCGACAATAAACCCTGATAGAAGGATTCCCACTCTGAGATGTCAATATTTCCTTTTGTGCTAATCCGTTTCTTAAAGGACGCAATTATTTTCCAAAATTCGGCAGAGTCCTTAACATTGCTAAGGGCAGCTTGAACAGAATCAGAGTATTTGTTCTTTTTGTATTTGAGCAATGATAAGTATTTGCGTTTACTCGTAATAAACAAATCTTTATAAATAGGAGTATTGAGAGTCAAATATAACTTAAGATTTTTTTTCATATATGTTTTTGCTGTATAGCATTCTCCGTCAAACCATGGTTTAGACCGCGAACTATCCGCTCTTCCCTTTGTTAGCATTCCTGCTCTCACCATTGATGTTTGAATCCTGCTAGTAAGAGTGTCAGCACATAGATCTATTGAGGCGTCTTCCGGTAGTTGAAGAGCATTTAGGTCTTCGAAACAAAGTTCATATGTCGGAGCTTTATTTATTGACCAGGTAAATTTTCTTACAGGAATATACTCTAAAGGTAGGCTTTTCGCTTTTGTATTGTCTGATCCGTTTAGTTTTAGAAGAAGTGGCAAATGATCAGAGTAAGGCAAACTTTCTATACTTAGGTCAAGAACAAGTTCCAGTAGTGCAGGAGAAACCATGAATAAGTCCAAAACTGAAGACCCCTGATGTGAGATAAAAGTATAGCATCCGTTTTTATCACTAATAGATCTTCCGTTTAGTATAGTGAGGGAGTTATCATCAAGGAAATCGACAAGAGTCTCAGCCAGGGGGGACACGGTTGGATCTCTGGAGGTACGGTAGCCGGAAAGCAGAACTGGGATCTGGAACAAGTTGTGGAAAGCACCCAAGTAGCCAATGCGAATATTTAAATCACCGCCTAAAACTATTTCGAATCCTTGTTGCATTTTATTTTCAACATAGCAAAACAATTTTTTTAAATTTTCTAGCTGTAATTCGCTTGGGGGTAAGTAAACAAAAATTGCACACACTAGGGGTGAGTCTGCTATTGAAGCCAGTTTAAATATAACCGAGATCCATTTAGGCTCAATTTCAACTTTGTAGATCAAGCCTTGGATTTCCTTTCTAATTCCTACAAGGATTCCTCCAGAGCTTCTCCCGCAGTTCGAAGGTTTGACAGCTGGTGATTGGTAAAACTCAAAATCGTCTACAGCTAGGTCAAGTAAATAGTGGCACCAGGTTTCAGTTACAGCAAAAATATCAAACAATTTCAAGTAATCGAAGAGAGAGAAGACCGAAGAAATTCTAAAAAATCCATTTATGTTCCAGTATATGATCCTTAAGGGATTACCTTTTGCTTTTAAAGGTTTATTTGTAGGGTAATTTGGGTGGCAATGATTAACTGAGCATGTATTTCGGGTTTTCCTATTTGGCGGGATTGGATGATCTATTGATAGTCTCTGTGTATTTCTATCCAATTGCTATAGTTCGGCACCCTCCTTGGTAGTAATTTTACCATTAGAAGCTTGGTAAACCGTGCCATTAACAATCAGTTTGTTATCTCTTAGTTTTGCATTGATTCCTTTATTCAAGAGTTCTTTCCGTTTAGAAATCAATATTCTGCGTTGTTCTCTGATGCTAGGGGAGTAATCCTTATTCACGAAGACATTTATATCTTTAAGTTTGAATGAATTTTTCAATATCTTCATTCTCTCACTGTGTTCGGAAACCTCGACCAAAATTGGGGCTTTATCTCTTTTGGATAGCCTCCAGCACTTGGAAACATCGATCTCTTCGGAAATTTGCATATTGTCCTTTATTAGTCTTTTTATTTTAACGCATGATTCATTCGACGTTTCTGTACCACTACCTTCAATGCCATAAAAAACTAAGTTTTTCTCTCTGTTTTTCATCTCCAGCAACTCAATTCGCCTCTCGAATTCGCTAATCTTTTTAGCATTCGATGCAACAGCACACGTGGTATCTTCTAGTGAAGACTCGAGCTGCTGTACACGGGAGTCGAATTTCTGCATACCTAGTTCAATTGAAGATAGCCTAGATTCTATTTTTGATCCCCAGTCGTCAATTTTAACAGTAAGTGCCGCAATTAGTTCTCTTAGATCTTTCTCCATAGAAGTTTCTATCGTTGTTTGTCTAGTAGCTTTAGGGCCTGGATTACTTTCGATACCCGAAATTAACAGCAATGCAAGTATGATTATTCTCAGATTTGATTTACCATAACGAACGTATCGAGTAAGATGATTGTTTTTAACTTGATCTAGGTCAGCCACTTTATCGAAATTTGCATCATTATCGTCAATGTAGTCCAAATTTACGTAATCAAGAAATAAGCGAGCTCGTAGCTTTACCTGACACGTAATGAATAAAAGTAAAATCATGGTTAAATTCATTTTCAAAATCTAATTTAAACTCTATTGCTGAACTAGCACAATTTTTTTAAATAATAGGGATAAAATGCAAAAGATATAAAGAAATAATAGTACTTGGCGAGAGCCGTGGTTTGTGTTTATTTTTTTTATATATTTACACTTATGGACAAAGCCTAAGAAGTGGAAAGTATTTGATGTCGCCAATTGTCTAATTTTTTTAAGGATATAGAAGCAATTTTTTGTTCACACTTGGTTATCTCGTGTGTCTTCAATAAAGGTAACTGTAATAACTTTCAGAGTTATTATCTGAATCCCGATATACATGGTAAAGGTACAACTTCCTTAAGTTTTTTCCATGAGTGTATATATGTGTGTCTTCAATAAAGGTCACTGTAATATCTTTCAGAGCTATTGTCTGAATCCCGATATACATGGTAAAAGGTACAACTTCCTTAAGTTTTGTCTATGAGTGTATATATGTGTCTTCAATAAAGGTTACTGTGATATCTTTCAGAGTTATTGTCTGAATCCCGATATACATGGTAAAAGGTACAACTTCCTTAAGTTTTGTCCATGAGTGTATATATTTGTGTCTTCAATAAAGGTAACTGTAATATCTTTCAGAGTTATTGTCTGAATCCCGATATGCATGCTAAAAGGTACAACTTTCTCAAGTTTTTTCCATGAGTGTATATATGTGTGTCTTCAATAAAGGTCACTGTAATATCTTTCAGAGCTATTGTCTGAATCCCGATATACATGGTAAAAGGTACAACTTCCTTAAGTTTTGTCTATGAGTGTATATATGTGTCTTCAATAAAGGTTACTGTGATATCTTTCAGAGTTATTGTCTGAATCCCGATATACATGGTAAAAGGTACAACTTCCTTAAGTTTTGTCCATGAGTGTATATATTTGTGTCTTCAATAAAGGTAACTGTAATATCTTTCAGAGTTATTGTCTGAATCCCGATATGCATGCTAAAAGGTACAACTTTCTCAAGTTTTGTCCATGAGGGTATTATATTATAAATATATTTCATAGTACAACGCAACCGATTTTTAATATAGAGCAATCCATATTGATACAAATTGCCAACCTCTGCTCTTACTGCTCGGATGAATTACAGACAGTTGATCATCTTCTCTTCAGCTGTTCAACTTTCGTGAGACATAGGATGCATTCAGCTATCCTGTTTGGACTGACCCATCTCAACCCTATATCTATGCCCAGCCTCCCAGACTCAACCTCAGCATGGAACTTCCTGGTCAACTGGTTCTGTTCGGACTGACCCACCTCAACCCTACATCTATGGCCTGTCTCCCAGACTCAACCTCAGCATGGAACTTCCTGGTCAACTGGTTCTGTTCGGACTGACCCACCTCAACCCTACATCTATGGCCTGTCTCCCAGACTCAACCTCAGCATGGAACTTCCTGGTCAACTGGTTCTGTTCGGACTGACCCACCTCAACCCTACATCTATGGCCTGTCTCCCAGACTCAACCTCAGCATGGAACTTCCTGGTCAACTGGTTCTGTTCGGACTGACCCACCTCAACCCTACATCTATGGCCTGTCTCCCAGACTCAACCTCAGCATGGAACTTCCTGGTCAACTGGTTCTGTTCGGACTGACCCACCTCAACCCTACATCTATGGCCTGTCTCCCAGACTCAACCTCAGCATGGAACTTCCTGGTCAACTGGTTCAGCTCAGCAATCCATTTAGGACTGAAATCCTGAAGATTCCTTGAAATACTGATTATAGTTCCAAAGATTGTCCAGGACAAGTAATGGTTTAAATGACATGGCAATACTTCGTTAATTAAAAAAAATAGTCATTTTGATTATCAACTTGAACAGTTAGCCGTTCCTGGATGCTTCAAGACTCGAATTCCTTGAAATATTGATTATTCAGTAGTTAAAGGATTGTACATGACAAGAAATTATTTGAATGGTATGACAGTATTTGGATAAGGAATCAATTTTCAGCCAGACAATCACCTTGAAATTTTATCAGTTTCTTTAAGCTTCAAGAATTCGAATTCCTTCAAATATTTATTATCCAGTAGTTGAAGGATTGTGCTGGACAAGCATAAGCAACAAGTAATGGTTTAAATGGCAAGGCATTATTTGGATGTAGAAATGATCACTAGTTGGAAGAACATCATCTTAAGGAGATAGTCATTCCTAAAACCTTCAAGATTCAGATTTCTTGGAACATCGATTATCTCCAACGGTAGTAAAAATCAAGTAATGGTTTAAATAACACGGCCTTATTTGGATAAAGTAATGATCAATATTCAGAACATAATCTTAAGGAGTTAGTCAAAATGCTTCAAGAGTCAAAAATATCGAAACATTTATTATCAAACGATAGCACAAATCGAATAATGGTTTAAATGGCAATACAGTGTTTTGGATAAGGAAACAATCATTAAACAGATGATCATCTTGAATAGCTAGCCATTCCTGTATGCGCCAAGAGTCTAAATGATTGAAACATTGATTATAAAACGTTAGTATCGCAAAATTGGAGAAGAGTGGACTTTAGGAATTGGTTTAAACCATGGAGATAAGCACCACCACGTTAGTAAAAATCAAATAATGGTTTGAATGGCAAAATAGTGTTTTAGATAAGGCAACAATCATTAAACTAGACTCTTATCTTGAATAGCTAGCTATTCCTGTATGTTCCAAGAATCTCGAAGAATATCGATTCTCCAAAGTTAGACACAAGCACACAAGTATCAACGATGGTGTCAATGACATCGGCTGACGCCATTGATTGCTATGCCGTATCTGGCAGGATGCCATCAGGTGCCACAGCTCTTTCAGAAATACCTCTAAACTATTTTAAACCATTTACTGAATAGCTAACAGTATTTTTCAGGCATCTATAGCTTTCTGTATGAATATACGCTACACTGTTAGCATATAATGGTTACAATCTTCATTATATAGCTTATTAGTCCATCACAAGAATATATACATTCTATAGTTGTTCTTTTTTATGTAAATAGATATTTAAATGACGATATTAGTGATTTAAATTCAATTACCATCTATCGTTAAAATTTTACACAAATAAATTTACTGGCAATGTGTTTCTTTTAAATATCATCAAATATTATCTCTACAGACCTTACTGCAATGATATGAGTTATTGAATGAGAGGGCTTGGCTCATCAGTAGTGAACCCTCTCAGCGGTTTCGCCAAACCAATCCAATACAATAGTAGAGCGGTCTAGAGATTAATTTGGCGAAACCGCTGAGAGGGTTTATTACTGATGAACCAAGCCCTCTCATTCAATAACTTATATCATTGCAGTAAGGTCTGTAGAGATAATATTTGATGATATTTAAAAGAAACGCATTGCCAGTAAATTTATTTGTGTAAAATTTTAAATGACGATATATTTAAATAACTAACTCATCTTTTCTAAACAATTATACACCTGGGCGAATCCTGTGTAAGGCATAGGTCCCCAATAAAAGGATTTTTGCTGTTTACATTCTACAGTTTTTTACCTTACTGCAATGATATAAGTTATTGAATGAATATTTATATTTATTATAATGAAGTATATCATTACAGTAAGGTATGTGGAGATAATATTTGATGATACTGAAAAGAAACATATTGCCAGTAAATTTATTTGTAAATTAAATTCAATTGCCATCTATCGTTAAAATTTTACACAAATAAATTTACTGGCAATGTGTTTCTTTTAAATATCATCAAATATTATATCTACAGGCCTTACTGCAATAATATGAGTTATTGAATGAGAGGGCTTGGCTCATCAGTAGTGAACCCTCTCAGCGGTTTCGCCAAATTAATCTCTAGACCACTCTACTATTGTATTGGATTGGTTTGGAGTATACCCTGTATTTACTATGGAAGGCAACTTAGGGGTGTTTTGTAAATTTATTTATTACAAATTTTATCGATATATGGTAATTGTATTATAAATATAATGATTGTTTTTAAAAATTAAAACAAAATCTATATATACTGTGATAAATAAGTAAAATTTATTTATAGCTATATATATACCATTAACCCAAAAGATCTCTGAAAATATCAGACGATAGATGCCATTAGTAAACAGACGACTGGGCTGTTTGCCTAGAGAATATTTACTCTCCAAGCGCTCTAGCTAAAAAATACCAAACCTACAATATTTTTTTACATCCATAAAATAGATATTTCTTGTTTAACTACTTGGTATTGATTTCTTATCAAGAATCCATCAAACTATGTTATTTTTTTATTCGAAAAATGTTTGACATGAAGGCAGAAGATTATTTGATCAGATGGGCTATAATTAAAGGGATAAAAATATCAAAAGATTATTTTTTTTTGCAGACGAAAAGTGAAGGCTAAAGTTATCGTTTGATGCACCATTAACTACCAAGTATCTGCTGATATATTAATTATGAACAGCTTCTTTAAGCATTATTAATTTGATTTTATAAGTGTTTCCACTCTTTTAAGCAATCATTGATAAGAACAAATTTGATTTTTAAAACGATAAAATTGTTGATAAAGATAAAAGCGCGAAGATATATTGATTGCTGTAAAAATGTTTTAAAAACAGAAATATCTTCAATCTATTTGTTTTGAATTCATAAGTTGTCATAATTCTTGTATTTTCGGTGATTTATTCTTATGGATAGAGTCTTTTGATGGTATTTATTTATTTATTAGCATCAAATCAGCCGCCAAATTTAACTCCGCCTTTGCCGGTCCCAAACCCGGATAAAAAAGAAGGAGGGGGAGCAGTAACAAGCTTACTAAAAAACCTGAACTCAGCTGGCCCGGCTCATAGTACTCTGTAAGGGCTCCTAATCCAGGGATACAGGATGAGCAGCGTTTGTACTCCCATGTTAGGAGCTGCTGCACACGGCATCTGTTCCTCATATCAGAGGCGGCCATTTCTTTTGGAGCTAAGTCAGCCTGCCACTGAGTAGTGCTCCCAGTCTTAATGACAAAGACAGACGCATTCTACTTCACCCAGTCATGATGGTTGTCAAGTCTCCCCACTATGCTGCATCGGCCGTCACATAGTTGTATTGACTCATCCATTGATGAGATCTACTCATCCCCATCAGACACCATCAACAAGCTCTACTAGCTTGATACCCTGATATGATTGAGTGGAGATAAGAAAGAAGAAGAAGAAATCAGACGCGATATCCCTACAAGGAATACTTACGTCAAGCAACAACACAAAATTCAGAGAACTGTTTTACATAAACAATTGGTGAATTACATAGTTGGAGTAGAAGTTTAAAGAAGAAAGGACATTAAAACCATGCTTTATTTTTCATCTTGCCTAGAAAAAAACAAATGTAATAGATACAACAACAACAACAACAAAAGCCTTTATTGAGGACCTCTCGTCCTATAAAGGATTCGCCAGTTTACAGAGTAATTGAAGAGAAGAGAACTAAGAATACAGAGAGAAACCTATATGTAGTAGGTATAGTATAGTATTTTTTACACTGTGACTATATACAACAGCAGCAACAAGCCTTTTACTGGAATCAAAGTCCCATACAGGATTCGTCATTCTAATCCTGACAAAGATTATTTACATATAATTATTTACATCAATTAGATTATGTATAAAGCTTCCCCTTCTCTTCAGCCGTCTTCCAAAATTTGAACAACGCAAACGCTCCAGCTCTGTTTCTCATCACCTCATTTAACAGGATCTCCAAGTAATAAATACAAATATACATAGTTTAGCAATTACGGTTTTTTAACCAAAAGAAAAAATCATAGATATATTTGCAGATTTTCCTAAATTTAAAATATGAGTCCTTACTATTCATAAACATAAAAAGATCCTTGTATTCAATGTCTTCCATATTTCTGTAGTTCTGGAAGATTGGACATTCAATAAGCAGGTAATTGGTATTGTAAGGTATTCTCTCCTGATTATAACCCTTGTAAATATCAAAAGACGTTTAAGTTACAAGCAGATGGTATTCATAAACCAAAAAAGACACCCCTCCCTTTATATATTCATTGATTAAATGCATTTTTATAGGCAGAAGTACCTCTTTTGATTTATATATACATATACCTACATATATATATAAATTATATATTTTAAAAATGCATAATATTTCGAGGGGCAACTTGCCTCTCTTTATCGAGGATGTTTGTGTTTCTCACTAAAACATGCGAGCACGCGTACACCACTCTCGTTCTACAAGGCCAATGAAAGAATTGTATCTTTGATTTATTTGCCTTATTCTTATTTTCCATAGGATTATTCAAAAATAATAATCTGTATATATTTACCATGTGTATATAATCTTTCTCCATTTTTACCCCTTTATATATTTCCCGCTTTCATGGGTTTCTCCGTCTTGTAATCTCAAGGAGAATCCTCTGTAAGACCTGTGTTTCTTAATAAAGGTTTTTGTGTGTGTGATTTATTGGCCTTGTAGAACGAGAGTGTTGTACGCGTGCTCGCATGTTTTAGTGAAAAACACAAACATCCTCGATAAAGAGAGGCGAGTTGCCCCTCGAAAATATTGGAACAATAAAATAATTATAAATCCAATATATGCGTCTTTTTTTAAATATAATTTTAATTATGGATTTATCAATCTTCAATACAGTAGAACCTCCATGAGAAGACACTTCCGCTAGAGAACACCTCTCTACAAAGGTCAGTTTTCATCTCCAAAATGACCATTTATCCTAATTAGAAACTCTCCAGTAAGAGGACACCTCTCCCTAAAAGATACCTTGGTTCTGTAATTAGGTGTTGCCCTTTACAGGGAGGTTTTACTGTATATCTATACATAAGGACGTGTATTATAGAGTAGCTAAAAAGAGTGAAAAAAAACATTGAAATTACCATTTTTTAAAAATAAATTTTACACGCAGTATTATTCATTGATTGATAATTTCATTCTTATGATTGAATAAATATTTTTGTTTTTCACTGAACATTTCAACTTTCCAAATCAAATTCCTGTCATTTTTTTGTTTTAAATTAGAATTCCTAATAAAATATTTTTTGTGCTTGTTATCTCTGGCGGATTTTTTTTTTCTATAAAATTCTTTAGTTGGTTTTTTTTCCTCGACTGTCATTTTGTTTAAAGAAATAATTTAAGGAAAGGTTGAAGGGTGCATGAAGTTTTTTTTTTCTGAAACTTTGTAAATTGGAATCTTTTAGAAAGCTGGTTTTGGCAGACAATGAATATTTTATCAGGAAAAGGTATAAATAATTGACATACAAGAGAAAATGACATCTTATCTTTTCATGTTATGAACACACATTTTAAATAAAATATATTTATTCCCACAGTTATTTTTTCTATAATATTATTTATTTAAAAAATGGGTAATGCTGGATGATGTTTTAAAAGATGGGGAGCGTGTTATTTTAAAGTTTTTTGACCGACGTCTATATCATCAGAAGAAAGAGAATGTTAAAAAGTAAATCTTGAAGTCAAACCTGACTAGAATCAAACTTATAGAATTTATTGATAGAAAAAGTCAGTTGAGATTGTCTATAAAATGAATTATAAACCTACAAAACCGGCTAATTCTGACCTATGTTGTAAAAAGTAAATCATGAAGTCAAACCTGACTAGAATCAAACTTCTAGAATTTATTGATAGAAAAATTATGTTGAGAATGTCTATAAAATGAAGTATAAACCTACAAAACCGGCTAATTCTGACCTATGTTGTAAAAAGTAAATCATTAAGTCAAACCTGACTAGAATCAAACTTCTAGAATTTATTGATAGAAAAAGTCTGTTGAGATTGCCTATAAAATAAAGACTAAACCTACATAACCGGCTAATTCTGACCTATGTTGTAAAAAGTAAATCTTGAAGTCAAACCTGACTTGAATCAAACTTCTAGAGAATTTATTGATAGATAAATTCTGTTGATTTTGTCTATAAAATAAAGTATAAACCTATAAAACTATGATTCGACTAATTCCAACCTATGTTTTGCCCAAGCAGAATCAATACCAGCTCGGACATACAAGAATAAACAACATTATATTGTGAAATAATTAAAAAGGACCTAAAACGATATATCAATCGAAATAATTGCAAAAGTTTCTCTTTTCAATAAAAATGGCAAGTTTTCATGATGAGCTAACACTTGAAAGCATTTTTTTTAAATAAAGAAATTATTTCGATTGAATCAACTAACTACATGTTTGTGAAATGAAAGGATTTAAAAGCATAAATGTTTCTTTTGTACAAAATACAAACTTCTACTGTCCTTACTGCGATGGAAAAATATATTTG